>OY978504.1:11107146-12307146 GCA_963854855.1 Nasturtium officinale | reverse complement strand
GCTGGCTCACACGGTTTACTGCAAAGCAGATATCAGGTCTTGTAATGGTAAGATATATAAGTTTGCCCACCATCCTTTGGTATCTTTTAATGTTCTCCAAAGGCTCCCCCTCAGGACTATCTTGGTATCCTTCTTCTATTGGAGTTTTGGCCGGCTTGGATCCTAACTTCCCGGTTTCTTCCAAGAGATCCAGCACGTATTTCCTTTGAGATATGAACATTCCATCTCCAAATCGTGTCATCTCAATCCCTAGGAAGTACTTGAGCTTTCCTAGATCCTTTATATCAAAGTCGGCCTTCAAGAGTCCCTTGATTTGATCTACTCCATCTTTGTCACTTCCTGTGATGATTAGATATCCAACATAAATCAAGACTACCACTACTCCTCCTTCACTTTGTCTTGTGAATAGAGTATGATCCGCTTCAGATTTTATGAACTCCTTCTTCAAGAGACAAGCGCTTAGCCTTTGGTACCAGGCTCTTGGAGATTGCTTCAGTCCATAGATTGCTTTCTTCAATCTACACACTTTGTTGCCTCCATTATGATACCCTTGGGGTGGATCCATATATACTTCTTCTTCCAAATCCCCCTGCAAGAAGGCGTTCTTGACGACCATTTGCCATAAGTCCCATTCCAAATTTACAGCTACCGAGATTAGAATTCTTATGGAATGGAGCTTAGCCACTAGAGCAAATGTTTCAGTATAGTCCTCCCCATAGACTTGAGTATATCCTTTTGCTACCAGCCTTGCTTTGTACCTTTCTATTTCCCCATCACTTATGTATTTAATTGTATACACCCATCTACTCCCAACCGACTTCTTATCCTTTGGTAAGTCGGTTAAGTACCAAGTATTATTCCTTTCCATGGACTTCATTTCCTCTTCCATGGCTTTCACCCATACTTCACTCTCACATGCTTCTTCATATGAGCTAGGAGTGCATTCTTTGCTGATTTTTGTAAGAAACACTTCATGCTCCATGGGTAATGTCGCCAAGGAACAGAAATGCTCAATGAGATATATGATACTACTAGTTTGAGTGTGATCTCCTCCTTGTGACATGAGAGTGCTGTCGCCAATAGGATCGAGATCTAAGCTCGCCGTACACTCAGGACACTCTCTTATCACACAGGGAAGATTACTCGTACTAGACTCTCCTTGGAGCATAGCAGAATTGTTGTAGCCATAAAAAACACGTTGTCGCCTCTGTCTTGTACTTCTTCTTAGAGGTATGGTTGGCTCCCGTCCTTCTTCAGCATCCGCTCCCTCTTCATCCAAATTCTGATCCGCTTCCTCATGTGCATTATCCGCACTATCTTGCTCTATGAAGTTCTCAGATGTTTCTTCTTGTACTTCTTCACATAGGCTTGGCGTTTCATCAAACACCATCCAGTCCATGGGTGAATAGATAATTCCTTTAGAAGCTTCATGATCCTTAGCCCCATAGAAACTCTCTTGTTCATTAAACCTTACTTCTCTAGACACATACACTCTTCTTGTTTCCAGGTTGTAGACTTTGTAGCCCTTTTGTGTTGGTGAATATCCAATGAACACACACCTCATGCTTCGAGGTTCAAGTTTGCTTCTGTGTCCTTCTGGTAAAAACATGAAGCATGTGCATCCAAACGTTTTGATATGATTTAAGCTTGGTTTCTTCTTGTACAACACTTCAAATGGGGACATATCATCCAGATTTTTGGTTGGAAGTCGGTTGATTAAGTAGCTTGATGTCTTTACGGCATCTCCCCAATGGAACTTTGGTACTCTTTTGGCAATCATGAGAGTCCTTGCTACTTCCATTAGGTGTCTATTCTTCCTTTCAGCTATCCCGTTCTGCTGAGGAGTGTATGCACACGATGTTTGATGAATGATGCCAAAGTTGTTGAGCAACTATTTGAATCGTTTACTCACATATTCCCCTCCATTATCACTGCGCAATACTTTCATCTTTGTTTTGAATTGGGTAGAGATATAGTTAATGAAGTTGGTGAAGGCTTCATAAACTTGATCTTTGGTATGTAGAAGAGTGATCCATGTATATCTTGAGTAGTCATCAATGAATGAAACAAAATATTTATATTGATCTCTTGAATTACATGGTGAGGTCCATACATCCGAGTGTACAATGCCAAACGCTTCATCACAAGCTGTAGATGAAGTAGGAAAATCTTGTCTACAATGCTTCCCTAGTACACACGCCTCACACACTACTTCTTCTTGGATGAGATTGGGTAAGACCATTTTGAGGACTGCTGAACTTGGATGTCCTAACCTTCCATGCCATAATGGGCTATCTTCAATCTCTTTCCTCCCAAAAAACTTTGCATCCGCCTTCATTCCAAGAGCCATTGGTTCCTCTTGTTTATTTGATTCCAAGATATACACACCATCTTCTACCTTCCCTTCTCCGAGCACAGGGTTTGTTTTAGGGTCCTGAAACTTAACAAAGTCAGTCCCAAACACAGCCACACACTCTAAATCCTTTGTAGCTTTATTAACGGATAAAAGATTAGATGAGAAGTTAGGCATGTATAATGCTTTTGTTTCCCTTTTAAAAAGCTCTAACTCTCCTATCCCTTTAATTGGAACTGAGCTTCGATTGGCTACTTGTACACTTCCATGGCACGGTTCAAGATTCTTTAACATATCTTGATCCTTGATCATATGATGAGAAGCCCCTGAATCCACAATGATTCTAGTCTTCTTTATGGGTGTTTTAGAGCTGAAAAAACTCTTACCCGAATCTGTGAGTTTGGCCAGGCTCTTGATGAGAGCTTCAAACTCAGACCTTCTAACCAGTTCTTCAACAGGTTGTGCCATTCCCGTGAAGGCTCTAGGTCCATTCCCATTCTCCCTGTTGAAATATGTGATCTCTATGATAGAAGAATTCAAATCTAAGAGAAGGAGGGAAAGGAAACCTAGTTCACAAGGAACTAGAAGAAGTCTTGGTTAGGATGTAACTAGAAGAAAGGAAGCTGTTACATACTAACTAGAAGACTAACTAAGTGGAAAAGAGGAAGCAAAGGAGAGCATGGGGCGCCAGAACCAGGGCATGGGCACAAGCATGGACGCGTCAGCAGCAGGGTATGGGCGCAGCTTGAACAGGAGTCAAACAGTGAGCTGCTCCCTTCCCTCCTCTCTTCTTCACGCAAACTCCTCTCTTCTCTCCTTCCTTCTTCACGCCTCTTCTCTTCTTCTCTATGTAAAAACTCTATAAATATACATGTAATGTGATGTAAAGAGAGTTGTGAATAAGAGAATAAGAAGATTAAAAGAGTAAAAGAAGGCTTTACTTATCTCCCTAAAGGCGCCGGTGGAGCCTTTGCTCTCCGGCGCCATGCTTCTCCTTAGTTCATCTTATTTCATCAACTTTTATCATTCTCATTCTCATCATCATTCTTATCATCATTCTCAAACAATAATCCCTCATTACATCAATACTCACGCCACCATCATCATCCTAAACATACTCTAAATATCCAAACCTCAAACTCCTTATTATTCTCATGCCACAACTATCACTCTCTCAACAATCCCTAAGCCTCCATACTCTTAATTTCAACATGGTATCAGAGCAAGTTGAGTGATCTAGCGCCTAATCTCTTGTTATTCTTCTAGCTCTCTACAAAGTCTTCTAATCTATAACCATACACTTTCTTAGTTCTATTCACTCTGAGATTATTATCCTTGAGATCATAAGATCTTCAAGTTGTGAAAGGACTATGGGTGTGTATTGTTACTAGAAAATGATGACAAATTGAGGGAGATTTCGTTGGGCTCTCCTTGGCTCCTTGCCTTGATGAGCTCGGTCTCTTTTGTTAAACACATGAGAGAAAATTTTCTTGGGTAATTTGTTCCTCCCATGCGTTTTCTAATTAATGGGGTGTGTGTGAGAGAGTAAATATTTTTCTTTGTGGTTCTTGTGTGTGGAGTCTAGATCCACATACAAAACTTTGAAAAGGGGTTGTATCAATATCAATTCCTTGGTGATCCTCTTTGGAAACAAGATCCAGAGGATTTTTTAAGAATCATCCATCCGTGAAGAAGCTTGTCATGGTGTGATGATTTTTTGGCATGTATGGCGTGGGAAATAAGGCATCTAGGAGATGAAGAATGTTTTTGGCGTGATGGTTTAGAAGAGGAGAAGGCTGGAGGTGACCTTAAATGGTGATCCAAGCAAGCTCCAAAGAAGAGGAAGCATTAAACCGGCTGTACAAAAAACAGTCAAAGAAAGTGTGAATCTAGTTCACATAAGACTTCAAGGAAAATATGAGACAGCTCATAGTAAAACTTGGAGAAAAGGAGAAGCTTACCTTAGAAAGAGGAAGCTGAAGAAGGTTGAATCCCGGAAGAGACTTGCGGAAGAGAAGTGACAAGAGGAGTTCACATCTTTAACCCGGAAGAGACTTGCGGAAGAGACGTGACAAGAGGAGTTCACGTAGAAGACTTGCATGAAACAGAGATGAAGCACAAGGCTGAGATGTTTCCTGCAAAGAAAAGGAAGTGGTCAATAATTTTTGATCAAAGAGACACAGTTGATAAGAGGAAAATCAATTGTGGAAAAGTGATAAAAGAAGCGGTGAAGAGATAGTAAGCAATGTTTTTGGATGGGCTTGTGTTGTGATTCTTGAGAGTTTGATTCAAGTTATGGTGATTGGAAACTCACATTCGCTTGTAACTTCAAGCGTTAAGGAGGAGAAGATTAAGGCTGCTGAGAGAGGGAAACCTCAGAGGAAGAGGTTAAGAGCGATTGTTGCTTTGAGAAGAAGAAGAGCAACAGCGACTCAGTGAAGCTCTTGGCGAATTCTCAGCCTTAGTAACAGGCAAATCAAACTCTGCAAGAATCATTTCCAAGAAGTTCATGACTTCCAAAACCAATCTCATAGGATAATGCTATCTTTCATTGGTGAATCTTTCAACAAGCGGAAGATTCAGATGGTCCAAGCAGTAGTTGCTCCAAGGTATTGATTAAAAGGTGCTTATGGAGGGTCATATTCTTCCACATGGTCTTCATCCTCTCTTGAGGCCGAATCACTTGATCCAGGAGGTCTTGAGAGAGTGGTGATCATACTCAACCATGTGG
This sequence comes from Nasturtium officinale, assembly GCA_963854855.1. Lineage (NCBI taxonomy): Eukaryota > Viridiplantae > Streptophyta > Magnoliopsida > Brassicales > Brassicaceae > Nasturtium > Nasturtium officinale. The sequence goes on along the minus strand of OY978504.1, from coordinate 12,302,062 downwards.
CGATCCAAGCGGAGCAATCTACAAGAAGAAGTGTGTATAGACTCAAACAAGTTATTCATGGTGGTGTTATGTGGAGGTTGATGATGTCCTTTGCGGCCTAATCCAAAATGGCTAGCAGACGAAAGCTTGTCCTAATTGGCAAGTGGGATAGATAGTCCAAGAGGAGGCGGCATCATTGGCATAATCAAGCTTAGTGCTCTTTCCTTTGCAAGAGTGGTCCCTTGGCAACGGGCTAGTCTTGAAGGGAAGTGTTGAAGAAGCGGTGAGCTCCAAATTATGCAACGGTCTTCCTTGTCAAGTTTGGTTCTTCCCATACTCGAACCAAGCTTGAGGGGGAGTGTTGAAGAAGACCGTTGAAGCACCAAGTTAGGTGATGGTCCAAGAAGAAGAGGACTATCACATTGTACCATGGATAGGTGCGGCATTCCGAGAGGAAGCCGGGAGAGTCTTACCATAAGTGGGATTAGAGCGGATGGCTCTTTGAAGAATCAAGATCAAATCTATGAAGGGTTGAAGCCAAGATTGATCTTGATAGATGGAGTGTGAAGCTCAGACCAAGAGTCGTTCACCTAGGAGGCTGTGGAATGGTAAACAAGGCAACAAGGCACTCCAAGCACCGTATGAGGAGACGATGGCGAGAGAAAGCCGGGAGACACATACGAGTAGCTATGGATGATGTTGTAAGAAAACCGAAGGAGAAACCACCTTTCAGACCTTATTAGGTGTGGTGATCCGAGAAGCAGCGGGAAGTGGCATCTAACGGATAGAGTATACTCCCAAGAGTCATCAAGAGGAAGCCAATGACAATGTGAGTATTCCGTGAGCTAGAAGATGTCATCCGAGGAGCTTGAAGTCAAGATCAAGTTTGAGACAAGAATCCCGAGGAGACATGATCCGAGTGAAGCTTAGAGAAGACAAAGCCTAATCCGCAAGAAAGAGTGAAGGCCATAGGAGAGGAAGCCGTGGTCTCATTGAGGTTAGGAGTCATCAAAACCGTCTTTGGAGCAAGCAAGGATCAGCTAGTGGATATCGTTATCATGGCATCATCTTCTATCAATGAGGATCACGTACATGGCAAGATTGGCCTTAAGGACACCTACCGACCAATCTTGAGGGGGAGTGTTGAAATATGTGATCTCTATGATAGAAGAATTCAAATCTAAGAGAAGGAGGGAAAGGAAACCTAGTTCACAAGGAACTAGAAGAAGTCTTGGTTAGGATGTAACTAGAAGAAAGGAAGCTGTTACATACTAACTAGAAGACTAACTAAGTGGAAAAGAGGAAGCAAAGGAGAGCATGGGGCGCCAGAACCAGGGCATGGGCACAAGCATGGAGGCGTCAGCAGCAGGGTATGGGCGCAGCTTGAACAGGAGTCAAACAGTGAGCTGCTCCCTTCCCTCCTCTCTTCTTCACGCAAACTCCTCTCTTCTCTCCTTCCTTCTTCACGCCTCTTCTCTTCTTCTCTATGTAAAAACTCTATAAATATACATGTAATGTGATGTAAAGAGAGTTGTGAATAAGAGAATAAGAAGATTAAAAGAGTAAAAGAAAGCTTTACTTATCTCCCTAAAGGCGCCGGTGGAGCCTTTGCTCTCCGGCGCCATGCTTCTCCTTAGTTCATCTTATTTCATCATCTTTTATCATTCTCATTTTCATCATCATTCTTATCATCATTCTCAAACAATAATCCCTCATTACATCAATACTCACGCCACCATCATCATCCTAAACATACTCTAAATATCCAAACCTCAAACTCCTTATTATTCTCATGCCACAACTATCACTCTCTCAACAATCCCTAAGCCTCCATACTCTTAATTTCAACACTCCCTTAGCCGCTTAGGCCTCAAGTGTGGATGGAGGGTCCAACACTTCTCCTTAGTGTGTCCTTTCATCTTGCAATGCTCACACTCCAACGTCCTCTTGTCTCCAAATGTGAGATTCTTTCTTGCAAGATGTGCAGCTTCACTTGGTGCACGAAACAGGTCTCTAGACCCTTCTTCCCTTTGTATCATACCACATACTTCCGCTAGACTTGGCAGATTCTCAAATCGAAGTATATGCTTGATAAGATCCTTGTATGATGCATTGAGTGCCAAGAGAAGCCCAAACACTTGATCTTGGTCACGCCTTTCTCCTAACTCCTTGGGGTCTATAGTGTGTGGCCTCAAGATCTCCAACTCGGCCCATAAGCTTCTATACTCCCCAAACATTTCCTTGAATGACTTTTCCTCTTGTTGGAGCTCATTCAATGCCCTTTTCACCTCAAATATCCTTGATATGTTTGAGATGTTTCCATATACTCCTTTGAGTATATCCCAAAGTTCCTTGGCGGTATCCGCATATGAGTAAGCCGCCAAGATAGTTGGTTCTAGTGAGCTTAGGAGAAGAGAAAGAGTGTATTGTTCTTCTTGCTCTTCCTTAGCTTCCTCCTTCTCATTTCTCACCGCCGCTGCTATTTCTTCTTTTGGCTCAACATATTGCCACAGTCCTCGGCCTCTAAGAGTAGTTTTGGTAGTTTTTGCCCAAAGAAGATAGTTGTTTCCCTTGAGCATAACCGAGATTGTTACCCTATTAGTCTCCATTTTCTAGTAATAATACACAATCTTAGTCCTTTCACAACTTGAAGATCCTATGATCTCAAGGATATTAATCTCAGAGTGAATAGAACTAAGGAAGGTGTATTGTTATAGATTAGAAGCCTTGTAGAGTTTTAAAGGAATCAAGAAGAGGATAAGCGGTTTAGTAGATAACCTGCTCTGATACCATGTTGAAATTATAAGTTTAAAGAGCTTGAAGAATGTTTAGAGACTAAGAGTGAGAATAGCAAGAGATTATGAAAGCTTGTATGGATTTTTATTCTCTTAGTCATACATTTCTTTACATCACTTTACATGTATTTATAGAGTTTTTACATTGAAGAAGGAGAGAAAGGCGCAGAAGAGAAGAAAGAAGACGTGAAGAAGGAAGGAGAGAAGAGAAGAGTTTGCGTGAAGAAGAGAGGAGGAAGCAGCTCACCTACTCCAACAGTGGAGAGCTCCATGCCCTGATTCTGGCGCCCCCATGCTGTCCTTTGCTTCCTCTTTTCCACTTAGTTAGTCTTCTAGTTTATTTGTAACAGCTTCCTTTCTTCTAGTTACTTCTCAACTATTTCTCCTTCTAGTTCCTTTTCAACTAGATCACATATTTCAACACATACCGCGCTGTCCGTACGTACCGTCCGTACCACCCATACCGACCATGGCCGAACCTGTAGGAGAACTGCCTCGTCCTATTGAGATCGGCACCATACTGGCCACCATCCAGGCCCAAATAGAACGCCTTACCAAGTGAATGGCCCGATATGACCTCCCACCTGATGCTCGACCGCCCCTCCCAAACCAGCCGGTCGATTTTGCTGATCGACCCAATGAAGAACCCGTCCTGGCCTATCCATCCAACGACGGGTACGACCCATACCAACCACGACCAGGCCGACCCCGACGAAGAGAGCGACCAAACGTCTATGACCGGAATGACCGTGCACCTCGACCCGAGGCCCCGGTCCACAAACTGGTCCCACCAACCTTCGCGAGAAAGGTTGACCCAGAAGCATACCTCGACTGGGAAAGGCAAATGGACCATCTGTTTGATTGCTACGATTAATCCGAACGTAAGAAGGTTGACTATGCTACAGCCCAACTGACCGACCATGCCCTCACCTGGTGGGACCGCGACTTGGCCGAACGAAGGCGGCACCATGAAGGCATGATCCCTACCTGGGATGTTATGAAGCATGTCATGAGGAAGCGCTACGTCCCACCCCTCTATCATCGCGACTTGCAAAAGCGGTTCCTGAAACTTCACCAAGGTACCCAGACCATTGAAGAGTACTACAACGAGTTTGAGCATCTACGAAACCGTCTCCAACTAAACGACTGCGAAGAAACCTTAATGGCCCAGTTCGTGGACGGCATGCAAGACCGGATTGGCCGCAAGGTCGAAAGGCAATCTTATCAAGGCTTCGATGAGCTCTTGCACCTGGCCATACACTTGGAAGATCAAATCAGAAGGAAATCCACCTCAGCCGCCCGAGGAAGGATATCCCCAAACCAAGCCTGGTCCCTTAACCCCACCGCCGCGTCCAGTGGCCCCAAACCACCGATCGGATCCAAGGCCATTACCATTGATTCCCGTTTCAAGCCTCAGCAACCCGAAGATACTACGCCTGCCCATCCGGTTCAAAGACCCGAAGCCAATGCTGGAAGAAGTCGGGACGTGATATGCTACAAGTGCCAAGGCAGAGGGCACTACTCCAAGGATTGCCCCAATAACCGAGCCATGATCCTTACCCCCGAAGGCAACTATGAATCTCAGGATAAGGAGCCGGACTAGGAGAACGATCCCGAGCCCATTCAACCAGAAGACACGGTTGAGTACCCGGATGTAGGAGACCTTCTGGTCATCCAGAGGAGCCTGAGCACCCTGACCCTTCCCGAACCGGCCGGACAGCGAGACAACATCTTCCACACACGCTGCACCATCAACGGTAAGGTTTGCGGTTTGATCATTGATGGTGGGTCCTGTACTAATGTGGCCAGCTCCCACCTCATGACCAAGCTTTCTCTCCCTACCTCTAAATACCCTCATCCCTATAAACTGCGATGGTTGAATGATAAAACCGTTATACCCGTTATCGAACAAGTAGATCTAGCCTTTTGTATAGGGCAGTACCGGGACACGGTCCAATGTGATGTTGTTCCAATGCAAGCTAGCCACATCCTCCTAGGACGCCCATGGCAGTTTGATAAGGACGCCACCCACAACGGTCGGTCCAACTTCTACTCATTTGTACACGAATCTAAGCGTGTTAACCTAGCCCCTCTATCACCCGTTCAAGTGCATGAACTCCAGTCTCGTTTGTCTAAAACCACATCTTCCCGACCTAACTTCCTTATATCCATTAGGGATACTTGTAAAACCATCGGCAATGATTGCCGAGTTGTGCTAATGATTTACAAAGATGTGTTAAGTACAGGTACCAGGGAAGACCCAATCCCGTATGAGCTCCAAAGGATCCTTCAGAAGTATTCGTCCGTCTTCCCTGAAGAGATCCCACACGGACTTCCACCCCTCCGGAGTATTGAACACATGATCGACTTCATTCCCGGAGCATCCCTGCCCAACCGTCCTGGTTACCGCGTCAACCCGGAGGAGGCCAAAGAACTAGAGCGACAGGTTTCCGACCTCTTGTCCAAAGGATACGTCCGGGAAAGCCTCAGTCCATGCGCCGTACCAGTCATTTTGGTTCCCAAGAAGGACGGCAGGAGGATGTGCGTGGACTGCCGACCCATCAACAATATTACGGTCAAGTACCGGCACCCAATTCCCCGTTTGGATGACATGCTGGACGAGCTTAGTGGCGCGTCCATTTTCTCCAAAGTCGACCTCAAAAGCAGCAACCATCGAGTCCGGATGAGAGAAGGTAACGAATGGAAGACCGCCTTTAAGACCAAGCAAGGGTTGTACGAGTGGATAGTTATGCCGTTCGGCCTGTCCAACGCCCCTTCCACCTTCATGCGACTAATGAACCACACCCTCCGAGCATTCCTCAACAAGTTCGTTGTCGTCTATTTTGACGACATCCTCATCTACAGCAAGAGCCTAGCTGAACATGCTTACCACCTGGAAACGGTCCTACGAACCCTTCAACAAGAAGAGCTTTACGCCAACATGGCCAAGTGCACCTTTGGTGCTCGAGAACTTATCTTCTTGGGTTTTGTCCTCAGTGGTCACGGCCTGAAAGTTGACCAAGAGAAGATCAGGTCCATCCTGGAATGGCCAACCCCTACCAATATCAGCCAAGTCCGAAGTTTCCATGGCTTGGCCAACTTCTACCGGCGATTTTTTCGAGACTTCAGCTCCATTGCCGCCCCCCTAACAGCCTTAGTTAAGAAGTCTTCCGGGTTTATATGGGGAGAATCCTAGGAGAAGGCTTTCCAAGAGCTCAAGGATCGGCTCACTCAAGCACCATTGCTGGTCTTGCCCAACTTCAGCAAGACCTTCGAAATAGAATGCGATGCATCCGACATAGGTATTGGAGCTGTGCTAACACAAGGAAGGCGTCCTATTGCCTACTTCAGTGAAAAGCTCAGTGGGGCCACACTCAACTATCCCACCTATGACAAAGAGCTCTATGCGTTGGTCCGGGCCCTTGAAACTTTGCAACACTACCTCCTCTCCAAGGAATGCGTGATCCACTCGGATCATGAGACCTTGAAACATCTCCGGGGGCAAACCAACCTGAAGAAGCGGCACGCCAAATGGCTCGAGTTCATCGAGATGTTTCCCTATGTCATCAAGTATAAGAAAGGAAAAGAGAACGTGGTGGCCGATGCCCTTTCCCGTCGCCACGCTCTCATCACTACTATGGAGGCCAAGGTTCTTGGTTTCGCCCATCTAAAAGACCGGTACCAAGATGATCCTGGCCTAAAGATTCCCTATACCGAACATGAGAAGGAGTCCTTCAAGGAGTTCCATATCCACGACGGGTTCCTTTTTAAAGGCAAACGGTTGTGCATACCGGAGGGATTTATCCGGGAGCTTCTCATCCAAGAAGCCCACAGTGGCGGTTTGATGGGACACTTTGGATCGCAGAAGACCTTAGACATGCTGAGGAGTTACTTCTATTGGCCTAAGATGAGGAGATGGTCGAAGTCTTCTGTGCAAGATGTTTAACCTGTAAGCGCGCCAAGACCAAGTCCCACCCGTACGGACTATACATGCCCCTGCCCATCCCAACCTCCCCGTGGGTCGACCTATCCATGGATTTCCTTTTAGGATAGCCTCCAATCGAAAGTAAAGACTTGGTAATGGTAATGGTCGACCGTTTTTCCAAAATGGCTCACTTCATGCCATGTTCCAAGGCATGGGACGCTACGGCCATTGCCAACCTTTTCTTCCGGGACGTCGTAAAACTTCATGGCCTACCTCAAACCATTGTCTCTGACCGTGACCCAAAGTTCCTTAGCCATTTCTGGAGAACTCTGTGGAAGCGCATGGGAACCAAACTCTTTTTCTCCACGGCCGCGCACCCTCAGACGGATGGACAGACTGAAGTCGTTAACCAAACCTTGGGAGCTTTGCTCAGGACGGCCGTCGACTCCAACAAAGCCAACTGACTGAAGTCGTTAACCAACCCTACAACCGGGCGACTCACTCAACCACCGGCCTCTCCCCGTTTGAGATATGCTACGGCTTCAATCCGCGTACACCGCTAGACATGGTTCCATTGCCCCCTGAATGGATGGAAGATCAAAATGGGGTTGACAAGGCTAAATATGTCCGTAAGATCCATGAAAGAGTCCGCAACCGAATCCTCAAGAAGACAGAGCAGTACAAGCAGAAGGCGGACCGAGGGAGGCAGCCTATGATACTACAACCAGGGGAATGGTTTTGGCTACACACTCGAACTGAACGGTTCAACAAAACCCGACAGACAAAGCTACAACCACGCGGAGATGGCCCCTTCCAAGTCCTAGAGCGCATTAACAATAATGCATACCGGATTGACATTCCAGGTAAGGGCAACATGTCCACAACTTTCAATATTGCTGATTTGTCCCGTTTTGATGCAGGTGATCAAGTTTTGAGGACAAAACATCCTCAAGAAGGAGGGCATGATGAAGCCCAAGCCACATCCGATCCCGAGGATAGCCAGCCGGACGATGCCGAGACAGATACGGATGAGAGCCAAGGGACATTGCCTGATATGCCGGTTTCAGTTATTGACCACGAGCACTCGAGACCGTACCAAACAAGGATGAACCTAGTGATTGCCCAAGGCATGAAGAAAGGCGAATGGCAACAACACAAGTGTTGAAATTATAAGTTTAAAGAGATTGAAGAATGTTTAGAGACTAAGAGTGAGAATAGCAAGAGATTATGAAAGTTTGTATGTATTTTATTCTCTTAGTCTTACAAATCTTTACAAGAGGTTACACATATATTTATAGACATTTGAATGAGAGGAGGTGCAGAAGAAGAGAGGAATGGCGTGAAGAAGGAAGAGGAGAAGAGAGGTTTTGCGTGAAGAAGAGAGGAGGGAGCAGCTCACCTACTCCAACAGTATTGCACTCCATGCCTCTCTCTGGCGCCCCATGCTTGTGCCCATGCCTCTCCTTGCTTCCTTACTTAGTTTAGTTAGTTCATCTAGTTGAGATCCAACAACTTCCTTTTCTTCTAGTTCCTTCTTAACTTGTTCTCTTTCTAGTTCCTTTTCAACCAGTTTTCTCCTTTTCCCTCCTTCTCTTGTGTTTGAATTCTTCTTCTTGAGATCACATATTTCAACACTCCCCCTCAAGATTGGTCGGTGGAGATCCTTAAGACCGATCTTGCCATGAATGTGATCACAAGTAATAGTTGAAGTTGCCTTAGTGAAGATATCAGCTAATTGATCCTTGCTTGCTACAAAGGCGGTTTTGATAATTCCTTCTTGTATCTTCCCTCTCACAAAATGGCAATCAACTTCTATGTGCTTGGTTCTTTCATGAAATACCGGATTTGATGCTATATGCATTGCAGCTTGATTATCACAATACAACAGCATTTCTTCATCTCCCTGGATTCCAAGGTCTTTTAGAAGCGCTTTTATCCATATCAACTCCTTTGTCAATTCTTTCATGGCTCTGTACTCTGCTTCAGCACTTGATAAGGCTATGACCTTCTGTTTTTTGCTCCTCCAGGTTACTAGATTTCCTCCCACAAATGTGCAAAAACCAGATGTGGACTTTCTATCCTTTTTATCTCCAGCCCAATCCGCATCACAATAACCTTGGACCTTTGTGTTCCCATTAACATGCATCCATACACCTTTTCCAGGGCTATTCTTTAGGTACCTTAGCAACCTCTCAATCATGTTCCAATGTTGTGAGGTTGGCTTTTGCATATGCTGGCTCACACGGTTTACTGCAAAGCAGATGTCAGGTCTTGTAATGGTAAGATAGATAAGTTTGCCCACCATCCTTTGGTATCTTTTAATGTTCTCAAAAGGCTCCCCCTCAGGACTATCTTGGTATCCTTCTTCTATTGGAGTTTTGGCCGGCTTGGATCCTAACTTCCCGGTTTCTTCCAAGAGATCCAGCACATATTTCCTTTGAGATATGAACATTCCATCTCCAAATCGTGTCATCTCAATCCCTAGGAAGTACTTGAGCTCCCCTAGATCCTTTATATCAAAGTCGGCCTTCAAGAGTCCCTTGATTTGATCTACTCCATCTTTGTCACTTCCTGTGATGATTAGATCATCAACATAAATCAAGACTACCACTACTCCTCCTTCACTTTGTCTTGTGAATAGAGTATGATCCGCTTCAGATTTTATGAACTCCTTCTTCAAGAGACAAGCACTTAGCCTTTGGTACCATGCTCTTGGAGATTGCTTCAGCCCATAGATTGCTTTCTTCAATCTACACACTTTGTTGCCTCCATTATGATACCCTAGGGGTGGATCCATATATACTTCTTCTTCCAAATCCCCCTGCAAGAAGGCATTCTTGACGTCCATTTGCCATAAGTCCCATTCCAAGTTTACAGCTACCGAGATTAGAATTCTTATGGAATGAAGCTTAGCCACTGGAGCAAATGTTTCAGTATAGTCCTCCCCATAGACTTGAGTATATCCTTTTGCTACCAGCCTTGCTTTGTACCTTTCTATTTCCCCATCACTTGTGTATTTAATTGTATACACCCATCTACTCCCAACCGACTTCTTATCCTTTGGTAAGTCGGTTAAGTACCAAGTATTATTCCTTTCCATGGACTTCATTTCCTCTTCCATGGCTTTCACCCATACTTCACTCTCACATGCTTCTTCATATGAGCTAGGAATGTATTCCTTGCTGATTTTTGTGAGAAACACTTCATGCTCCATGGGTAATGTCGCCAAGGAACAGAAATGCTCAATGGGATATGTGATAATACTAGTTTGAGTGTGATCTCCTCCTTGTGATATGAGAGTGCTGTCGCCAATAGGATCGAGATCTAAGCTCGCCGTACGCTCAGGACACTCTCTTATCACACAAGGAAAAATACTCGTACTAGACTCTCCTTGGAACATAGCAGAATTGTTATAGCCATAAAAGACACGTTGTCGCCTCTGTCTTGTACTTCTTCTTAGAGGTATGGTTGGCTCCTGTCCTTCTTCAGCATCCGCTCCCTCTTCATCCAAATTCTGATCCACTTCCTCATGTGCATTATCCGCACTATCTTGCTCTATGAAGTTCTCAGATGTTTCTTCTTGTACTTCTTCACATAGGCTTGGCGTTTCATCAAACACCATCCAGTCCATGGATGAATAGATCATTCCTTTAGAAGCATCATGATCCTTAGCCCCATAGAAACTCTCTTGTTCATTAAACCTTACTTCTCTAGACACATACACTCTTCTTGTTTCCGGATTGTAGACCTTGTAGCCCTTTTGTGTTGGTGAATATCCAATGAACACACACCTCATGCTTCGAGGTTCAAGTTTGCTTCTGTGTCCTTCTGGTAAAAACATGAAGCATGTGCATCCAAACGTTTTGATATGATTTAAGCTTGGTTTCTTCTTGTACAACACTTCAAATGGGGACTTATCATCCAGATTTTTGGTTGGAAGTCGGTTGATTAAGTAGCTTGATGTCATTACAGCATCTCCCCAATGGAACTTTGGTACTCTTTTGGCAATCATGAGAGTCCTTGCTACTTCCATTAGGTGTCTATTCTTCCTTTCAGCTATCCCGTTCTGCTGAGGAGTGTATGCACACGATGTTTGATGAATGATGCCAAAGTTGTTGAGCAACTCTTTGAATCGTTTACTCACATATTCACCTCCATTATCACTACGCAATACTTTGATCTTTGTTTTGAATTGGGTAGAGATATAGTTAATGAAGTTGGTGAAGGCTTCATACACTTGATCTTTGGTATGTAGAAGAGTGATCCATGTATATCTTGAGTAGTCATCAATGAATGAAACAAAATATTTATATTGATCTCTTGAATTACATGGTGAGGTCCATACATCCGAGTGTACAATGCCAAACGCTTCATCACAAGTTGTAGATGAAGTAGGAAAAGCTTGTCTACAATGCTTCCCTAGTACACACGCCTCACACACTACTTCTTCTTGGATGAGATTGGGTAAGACCATCTTGAGGACTGCTGAACTTGGATGTCCTAGCCTTCCATGCCATAATGGGCTATCTTCAATCTCTTTCCTCCCAAAAAACTTTGCATCTGCCTTCATTCCAAGAGTCATTGGTTCCTCTTGTTTATTTGATTCCAAGATATACACACCATCTTCTACCTTCCCTTCTCCGAGCACATGGTTTGTTTTAGGGTCCTGAAACTTAACAAAGTCAGTCCCAAACACAGCCACACACTCCAAATCCTTTGTAGCTTTATTAACGGATAAAAGATTAGATGAGAAGTTAGGCATGTATAATGTTTTTGTTTCCCTTTTAAAAAGCTCTAACTCTCCTATCCCTTTAATTGGAACTGAGCTTCCATTGGCTACTTGTACACTTCCATGGCATGGTTCAAGATTCTTTAACATATCTTGATCCTTGATCATGTGATGAGAAGCCCCTGAATCCACAATGATTCTAGTCTTCTTTATGGGTGTTTTAGAGCTGAAAAAACTCTTACCCGAATCTGTGAGTTTGGCTAGGCTCTTGATGAGAGCTTCAAACTCAGACCTTCTAACCAGTTCTTCAACAGGTTGTGCAATTCCCGTGAAGGCTCTAGGTCCATTCCCATTCTCCCTTAGCCGCTTAGGCCTCAAGTGTGGATGGAGAGTCCAACACTTCTCCTTAGTGTGTCCTTTCATCTTGCAATGCTCACACTCCAACGTCCTCTTGTCTCCAAATGTGAGATTCTTTCTTGCAAGATGTGCAGCTTCACTTGGTGCACGAAACAGGTCTCTAGACCCTTCTTCCCTTTGTATCATACCGCATACTTCCGCTAGACTTGGCAGATTCTCAAATCGAAGTATATGCTTGATAAGATCCTTGTATGATGCATTGAGTGCCAAGAGAAGCCCAAACACTTGATCTTGGTCACGCCTTTCTCCTAACTCCTTGGGGTCTATAGTGTGTGGCCTCAAGATCTCCAACTCGGCCCATAAGCTTCTATACTCCCCAAACATTTCCTTGAATGACTTTTCCTCTTGTTGGAGCTCATTCAATGCCCTTTTCACCTCAAATATCCTTGATATGTTTGAGATGTTTCCATAAACTCCTTTGAGTATATCCCAAAGTTCCTTGGCGGTATCCGCATATGAGTAAGCCGCCAAGATAGTTGGTTCTAGTGAGCTTAGGAGAAGAGAAAGAGTGTATTGTTCTTCTTGCTCTTCCTTAGCTTCCTCCTTCTCATTTCTCACCGCCGCTTCTGTTCCTTCTTTTGGCTCAACATATTGCCAAAGTCCTCGGCCTCTAAGAGTAGTTTTGGTGGTTTTTGCCCAAAGGAGATAGTTGTTTCCCTTGAGCATAACCGAGATTGTTACCCTATTAGTCTCCATTTTCTAGTAATAATACACAATCTTAGTCCTTTCACAACTTGAAGATCCTATGATCTCAAGGATATTAATCTCAGAGTGAATAGAACTAAGGAAGGTGTATTGTTATAGATTAGAAGCCTTGTAGAGTATTAGAGGAATCAAGAAGAGAATAAGCGGTTTAGTAGATAACCTGCTCTGATACCATGTTGAAATTATAAGTTTAAAGAGATTGAAGAATGTTTAGAGACTAAGAGTGAGAATAGCAAGAGATTATGAAAGTTTGTATGTATTTTATTCTCTTAGTCTTACAAATCTTTACAAGAGGTTACACATATATTTATAGACATTTGAATGAGAGGAGGTGCAGAAGAAGAGAGGAATGGCGTGAAGAAGGAAGAGGAGAAGAGAGGTTTTGCGTGAAGAAGAGAGGAGGGAGCAGCTCACCTACTCCAACAGTATTGCACTCCATGCCTCTCTCTGGCGCCCCATGCTTGTGCCCATGCCTCTCCTTGCTTCCTTACTTAGTTTAGTTAGTTCATCTAGTTGAGATCCAACAACTTCCTTTTCTTCTAGTTCCTTCTTAACTTGTTCTCTTTCTAGTTCCTTTTCAACCAGTTTTCTCCTTTTCCCTCCTTCTCTTGTGTTTGAATTCTTCTTCTTGAGATCACATATTTCAACAACAAGCTGGCAACATCGGCAAGCGTCAAAGACCAAGTCCTTAGCGTTTTCACCTTAATACGGTGAAAATGCCCCACTAAAGTCGTTTGGGAAAGGAACACTCTTTTTCCCTTGTTTGGGTTTTATCCCTAAGCGGTTTTCCCATCAAGGTTTTTAACGAGGTTCACAACCCAGACGCATTGGGACCGAGCCGATCATCACCTTGCCCATCCATGGTTCGTGTGGTTGTCACTCGGCCCTAATCCTTATCCTTTCCTCTTTTCATGTTTTTACCGCTTTACTAAAAGACTTAAATTACTGATTTACGGGTATGTAAAACACCAAGGACACGCTGGTCCTTTGTAAGGGTTGGATGCCCTAATTATCCCACCTATATAAAGGCATGTAACCTCAACTTTGAAATCAGATTTGAATAAACGCATTTAGCTTGAAAGCTTGCTCTCGAATCTCAAGTAGTTTAAACATCGTTGTCCTTGAAGCTCGGCTCGGACTTCGATCAGTCGTATCACGGAGTTGTCCAAATATCATGTGGTCGGCTTTCGATCCATTGTTACCATTCCATCTTTCCCCAACTATCACTTCGTTCCATTCTCCCACCATCGACCACTTTTCATCCCCTTTCATCTCTATCCTTGTTCCACCCACCCATTCTACCGCTCAACTTCCGCTAAAAAAACCTCGCATCCATCTTGACCATCCATACTGGAATACCGTACCGGTACCAAGTCTGCACCGCTGAAGGACCCGTACCGTGTCCCTCGACCCACAGCCGAGATAACGTACCGGTACCCGTACGACCGATTCGAACCCCGGTATCGATCCGACCGCCTGACCCGGAAGCTAGCGTTCCTGGAGCGTATCACTTAGGATGATTGTTTAGAGTCCCAAGAGTTTGTAGTCTTGAGGCACTTGAGTCTGTTCAAATCACCTCTCTATATAAGTCGATGTAAGCCTCATTTGGCAAACAACCAACTTTTTATTCAACTTCTTTTTTAGAGAAAATTCTCTAAGTTCTTTAAGAATATTTCAAGATTGTTTGGTAAGTCATATCCAACAATCGACCCCTATTCTCTGGTGTGTCATATCCAGAAAATCAACCTTTGTCTTTCCCGAGTGTGTCATATCTTGGAGAGACATTGTTGAGTGTTTATTAGGTATGTAATATCCGAAATAAACCTCAAGGAGTATCAAGAAGCCCTTTCGCAACTTCTTATGTCCCGCATCAATCCATCACCTTGTCCAGTTTGAGTCTTTGATTCACTAAGGCAAGGATCTATCCTTCTTCTATCCAGAGAACCATTCAGCCGCTTCTAAAAAGACCCCTTCAATCGATCCATTCCAGCATCAACTCGGCCTTATGTCTTCTTCTATCCATTTATCTATCAACCTATCCTACCAACAAGAAAATTAAGTCTTGGGCGTGACCGAGATCATGTCACTATGGAAGTTTTGACAACTTGAATGTGGAACAAGGAGAGCTGTTAATTGAGAATCTAGCTCAGAATGATGCTTGTTTTGGTGGTGACTATGACAGAGAGCTGAGAGATACTAGTGGAGAAGACAATAGTATCAAGGAAATCTTCAAAGACATCAATGATAGACTTGACAAGATGAGCAAGGCTTTCCTCCTAACTCAAAAGCAAGTTAACTATGTAGCAGAATGTGATAATGGACAACAAGGGTATCAACAAGGCTACACTGAGCAAGGAATTTACATTGAGAATAATAGAGAGACACAGAAAGAAGTAAACTATGTGGGAACCAAGGAGGGTTTCAAAACAAAGAATTTAACTCAAACTACCGCAACCATCCAAACCTCTCATACCGCAACTCCAATGTTGAAAACCCACAAGACCAAACCTATCCCACACTACCAAACCATGCTTTCCAACCAAACCAAATCTTCCATCCCAATCAAAACTTTCAACCAAAACAACAATACTTAAACCAAAATTAAACTTTCCAACCCAACCCAAATTACCAACTTCAACCTCAATACAACCAACACCAAACCTTCATACCAAATACTAACCAACCCCTTAAACTTTTCCAAACCTCAAAGAAGATCCCAATACTCTGATCCTCAAATAACTCTTAGAAGGGCAAACCAAAGACACCTTTGAGATTAACAAGAGAATGGATGGGATGCAAGGAGGCTACAGTTAATTGAATAATAAGTTTGAACACTTGGATTTCCATGTAAAGAGTCTTGACAATCGAGTTGCTCAAGTTTCATCATCATCCAACAGGCCAATGGACTCACTTCCCAGTAAAACTGAAACAAAACCCAAGGAAATTTGCAATGTTATCCTCACAAGTGATGATAATAATCATAATAGGGATGTTTAGGAAATCACTAGACTTCTATATGGAGTGGATGATGATGGTGTGGTTAGTCAAAGTGAAGCAAAGGTAGAGGTGATTACTAGGGAAGAAGTTAAGGTTCCCATGAGAGTTGAAAAGGAAGATGCACCAAAAGATGAGCTATCTCCTTATGAACCACCAATCCCATTCCCAGGAAGAATGCTCACCAAAGCTAAAAAGAAGGTCTTCTCAAGCTTCAAAGATAAAATGAACACAATTGGAGTCCCTTTGCCTCACATGAGTAGTTTGATTCAAGTTCCTCTTCATGTAAAGTTTATTGAAGCTATCTTAGCCAACAGGGAAAAAGTATAAGAAGTTATGGAAATACTCAAGCCTCAAACTTCCATATTGATTGAGTCCAAGTGTCTTCCCAAGCTTGAGAATCCTGGTACATTCCTCATATATTGCTCCCTTGGAAATATGAAATTTGAGAATGTCTTGTGTGATTCGGGTGCTAGTTTGAATGTTATGTCGCTTGAGATGATGAAGAGTATAGGTATCAAAGAAATGAAAGACTACTCCTCTTCGATCACCTATGCTGATGCCTCTTCGAAACCTCCAATTGGTTTGATTGAAGACTAGCCACTTAAAGTTGGTGATTGTTTAATCCCAATGGATTTCATGGTAGTAGATAGAGGGAAACCAGATAAGCTTCCACTAATTCTTGAAACTCCCTTTCTCAACACCGCGGGAGCAAACATCGATTTCTCAACCAAGTGGTGACTCTAATCAATGTGAATCGTACAGTTACTTATCCAATCAAGCCTTACTCTACCAAGTTATGTGGAACAATCACCAATGAAGAGTTAGAATGGAAGAATGAGATTAAGGTTGTGAATGAAACTCAAGTGCTTGATGAGAATTTTTTTGATGGAGACTGTTTATCCTCCTTGTTTGATGATTGTGATGAAAGCGGTAAAGTCAAGAAGTTGAAGGAAACCAAGAAGAATCTTGAGAAGAACAAGATGGTAATGAACAAACATCACTATCCCACCCTTGTTAACTCTCCATTGGTTCCCACTATGACCTTGCACCCTTGGAAATGTATTGATGGAGAGCTACAGTACAAAGTAAAGATCAAGGGAATGTCAAATCCCTTTTCCATGGTTAAAACGATCTTCACACCGGATCTTAAGGTAACTGGTTCAAAGGGCTTTGAAGATGTGATGAATGACGTACTCATTGTCATATTCAAAGGTAGAACACACTTATCTAATGCTCATTCCACCACTTCAACTGCTCCAAGGAGTTCTCAAACTCCACTCACTCCACACCCTAAGATTCTCGACTAGGGCCAAGGTATGGTCTTTTCCCTTTCAATATATATACCATTTTATTTTTGCCTTTTTAACCTTCTCTCTCACTTCTGTTACACCGAGATGGTGTAACTCAAGTTTTGGGGGAGGGCTTTATGTCTTTTAATCTTGTGTTTTGTTTTCTTATTTTTCTCTTTTTGCATATTTGAGTCTCATGCATACATCTATTGCATAGAAAAATCCAAAAAATTGAAAAAATTGTAAAACACAAAACGTTTTTTGTAGTTTCATTTACATAGTAAGATTGAGTTTAGAAGCATTTTTATTTTCATTTGCATATGGGATGTTTGGCCTGTAGAAGTTCATGCTTAGGATTAAGATCATTGCCCTTAGTCATAGTTAGTTGTTGCTTGAACATCTTTGAAATAATGAAAAATCCATGCTTGGACCTTTGCACCTTTCGAAATGCACCTTCTAGTTTGGTAAAGCTCACTTGATTTCTTGAAGCATCTCTATGAATTTGAACTTAACTTGAATTTAATTTTCTTGCTTATGGGGATTTGAATGCATTCTCATGGTTGAATAAGGTCACATTTGGGTTTTCTTATCCATTCTACTACCCTTTGCTAACCCGAATGGCCATTCTCATATTTAGAATGGTTCCCCTACCTTTAACCTTGACCATTTCTTTCAAACACTTTTATATATTCTATGAGAGAGTCATTTTGGTGATAATGAAATGATTTTGCAAAAACTTGAGAGTCGGTGAGCTCTCATTTTAGGCTAGCAGTGGTAAGTCTACCTCTAGGTGGGGAATAAAAGATTTGAATGGCTAGAATAAGTGTCGATACAGGTGGTGGGAAGGAAAGAAAGAAAGAAAAGCTTGAGAGTATCGGGAACAACAAAGGTTAGCTCTGGTTTTAGGCTAGCAATGGTTAGTCTAGCTTTAGGTGGGGGATGAAAGACTTGAACGGTTAGAATAGGTGTTGATTTGGATGTTGGAAAAGAAAGAAAGAAACTCTTGATCATTGATATCAAAAGAGTCCCTAGTTAACCCAAATGATAGACCAAAAAGCTCTAAATACCAACTGTATAAGAAGAAGGAAAGTATAGCTACCATAAGTTAAAACAGAGAAAAAGAAAATTATAAGTATATGGAGCAAAAGAGAGAAAAGTTTAAAAAGATAGAAAAGAGCTAAGAGTTCAAGTAAAAGATTTTCCTAGGAGAATAAGAAAAAGAGATTGACAATGAGGGTGAGGATTGAAAAAGAACAAACAGTCTATTGATATGAGGGTTGAAAATAATGACAATAAAGTTTAAAGGATAGAAAATATGTTACATTTAATAGGATGGGGTAGAATAATGAGAGTTGAGTTTTGTAGGCATCAATTGTTCCCTTTCTTAGATGGATTTTGCATTTGACTAGCACTCCTATTTTTTAGAGCAACCACCTAAAGAAATTCTCTTTTGAAGTCACATCAAAATGCTTTTAATCCATAAACCGATTGAAGAGTGATTTGATTTCCATAAGGAAGACCACATTATAAGCCCCTTAATGGATGTTAAAGAGATGTCTTCTATTTGATTGTGACTTTTTGCTTAAGCTTATAGGTTGCATTAGAGTGTTGCAATGAAATGGGAATGGAGAAGTACTAGAGAGTCAGATGTTTGTTCTTGCACCATTTAACTATCTTTGATGACAATGTGTTTCATCCTTCGTTTGACACTTTTTTGGTTTGAATCTCAATTTTCACACATATTTCCCAACTATTTTCTTATTGTTTGCTTGAGGGCAAGCAAGAGATAAGTTTGGGGAGTTGATATATTGTATTTTTAATATTTTTAGCAATGTTCTTTTCATCATTATCTTGCATTTTCATTACATGTTTAGAGTCTAGATGCATATTTGCATATGTTTCAGTCTTATATAGGTCTTGGAGCTGAAGAAAACAATAAGGAGAGCAAATGGTGTGAAAAACATATATGATGATCTAGAACCAATCCTAAGTATTTCAAAGATCGACTCGGTTGGAGCCTTTACGTTGTACTATAGCTCCAGAGTGCTTCATAAAAGTTGTAGAAAATTAAGTTGACGTTCCAATGAAGGTGATGTTAAGTGATTTGGATACTTGTGTAGAGAGATAAGTTAATTTTACCTCCAGCAGATATTCTCAGCGGCCTACCTAAGCCGGCACGGTTCTGGGGAAGGAGCACTGGGAGATTGCAAGACGTCAAGCAGCAGCCAAGGCACACCGCTGGAGGTCAGTGGCCAAGCATGGCGGCCTAATATGGCCACTGGACCGGTCTTATATTTGAAAAAATCAGTTTTAACCAATCCGAGTTTAGATGTTAAACCAACTTGTTTTATGTTTTGTTTGAAGGATCTTTAACCACTTTTACTCTATTCTCAAGTGTTTTGAATCTTTGAACTTTGGAGATTAAGAAGGTTTTGATTTCATTTTGTCTTTGATTCTACTCTCTTAATATTTATAATTATGCAAAGATCAAACTCAATGATTTGTGTTTTCATATCCATGAGTGAGTAGTCTATTTTAGGATTCTTGGAATGTTAGGTCTAGGTTTATTAGTGTTAGGTTAGTGGAGTTTAGGCTTGTAATCATTAGATCCATGCTTGTTAGGTTGTGTTTAATGCTAGATTAGCAAGAGATTGTTAGTTTAGATCTTAAGCATTTCTCATGCCCACAAGGTGTTTGATGCAATGCTTGATCCAAACTTTTCAACCTCTTTTCGATTCTAACCAATGAGAGTTGATGTTTAGGATGATTAGAGGTTAAGAAAATCTGTGTTTAATGCTCATTGATCAATTAGTGTTTTATGAGAGTTATAAACATTTAAGGTGATTAGTGGAGTGATTAGTATCATGAGAATGGATTAGTCAAGTTTAGTATTTTGGAACCATTGGATTAGCTCTAAGAGGTAAACAAAGACACCACTAGCTTAGCATTGATTAGTCTAGATCATCTATATCATTCCCAAGGATCTTTCTTTATTAATTTGATTTTTCAAAAACTGTTTTTACATATTTTCTTGTTTACTTGCATTTTAAATTCTGTTTTCAAAAACCCCAAATTATATTCACTTAGATTAAGATATGATTTGTACTTTTAATGTGTTGAAACTAGATTCCAAGTTGGTTTGATTCCCTTCTATGCTACAACGCATTTAGGGTAATTGATACCTCGATTTGCAAAAATCTTAATATCAATCAAGCAGAAGAAAGTTCCGGAGATGAATGTCTTATGGGACGGCAATGGGATTGAGAGGGAAACTTGAGAACCTGAAGGTAAGATGAAACAAAAAATTTCCAAGTGGTTTGACACACTGGTGACTTATCTGAAGTCACATGTGGTGGTATTTAGCGGTGATGGTGTTCACATTCTTGCTGTTGAAGCCGTTGTATTTGTGTTATTGTTGGTGTTACTAAACGAAGTACTTTTCATTAATATCCAATAATAAGGCAGATATTTTATTGAATATGCAGTGCATGATGTTATTGTTTATACTTGGTTTGGCTGTATGGCTCATATTATCTTGATCCTATACTTGGTTTACCTGATTAGGAATTTGTCCTAATGACGTTTAATGGGGTTCCGTAATGTGGAATCTAGTTACTGTATGGTGTTTACCGGTCAGGTTTCTGTGTGATTTCTGATGCTGTTTCGGTAAGCCACTTGAGATCTTAGGATTTTGCTGGACTTAGCTGATCGGGTCACGCTGGACTCTGAGATTCTTCATCATTCTTACTGTGCTGAGCTGTTCCGGAGATCCAGTAGGCGCATATTCATTCAAACCAAGTGGGGTCATATGGTGTCCAATGTTTGGAGTATTTGAACCAAGTATAGACAATCATGCGTTGTGCTGATAGCAGAAAAACTATGATGTGCTGTGCTGATAGCAAAAAGGCTATGCTCTGTTGTGCCGATAGCCGAAAGGCTATGTTGTGTTGTGATTATAGCCAAAAGTCTATGCTGTGTTGTGTAGATAGTAGAAAGGCTATGTTTTGTTTTTCTGTTAGCCGTGAAAGCTATGCTGAGTTGTGCCATTAATCATGGAGTTACAATAAAGCTGTTTTGTGGGTTTTAGTTTATGCTGAGCCATGTTGTGGTTGTGGACTATATGAAGCTGAACTGCTACTTCTGGAGTGTGATAAGATGTTGATTGGGGGTAGTCGTCGAGATCATGTTGAGCAGAGGGGAATGATCGATCATAATCATATCGAGTTATTCAAGATTTTGTTGGTTATTTCTGATTTCTGGGTGGTGAGGAATTTTAGGACTGAAATATTTTTTTGTTGTTGAAAGAGAATATCTAATTTTATTGAAGGGTGGATTATCCATCATTCAAAGGATAGCTGGTTATAAGAGTGAGGATACAAATCGTGAGCCGAAAAGATTTAAGGTAGACTAAGTGATATCACTGGTGAGTGAAAAATGAAGCAAGGTTCGTAGTTGGGTTCTTTTTACGAGTGCTTTGGAGCTACAGGTTTGAGGACGAACCTATTTTAATGGAGGAGAATTTTAACATCCGTGTGCCAGAAATTGAAAGAATTTATTTGTTTTGGAATAACGAGCCAAGTTTTATGGATCTTATTTAAATCAAATAAACTTCGGAGGTGTTAAAATGGAGACTATAAGATTTTTTTGGGTTGTTTGTGTTGGATCAAAAATTACGATGTGTTAGTTTGATAAAATCAGAAATTCTGGGGATGATTTACAAATATCAGAAAGGTTAGGGACTTAATTACAATTTTAGGAAAGAAAAAAACAAATTTAAAAGCTGGAAACCTACATTTTCCTCTGAAAATTTTGCCGCCACCTAGGTAGAGAAGAGAGATTGAATGTTGTTGCTTGTGAAAGAGGAGAAAGCTGAGTCTTTGAAGATGTAGATAGAACTAAAAATTCAAGATAGAAAAGGGATTCAACCAAGTAAATGGTTTCCAAAGGTAACAAAATTTTATGTGGTTGTAGCTAAGCCTTAGAAGTAGATATTCCAGTTTGCGGATTTGGAGTTTTTGAGTTAGTATTTTAAAAGTTATATGCGTTTTAGTGAGATTTTCTGTTTTAGACGTGATTTAGACCAACATGGAGTCAAAGAGAAATCACGAGTTCATCTTTGCTCGGATCATCATGAAACTTTGGGGATTGCTTAAACACATCTTGTAGTTGATTTTCAACGGTGTGATTAAGAACTGAACGGTTAGATTTCCATTCGTGATCCTTTTTCAAAGGCTGATCATTTCTGATATTTTTCAGATAGTTCTAGTTATGTATAATGTTGTTTTGTTGATGTGATTGGCTGAATAGTTAGGAGGAGAGGTTTTGATTGTGTTGGTATGAGATTTAGGAAACCCTAGAAGTTCCAGGAAGACTAGATCTTGTGAAGTTTAAAGGTTGTGTTGTCAGGAGATCGCGAAAAGGCTAAGGTGAGTGCAGTATCATGACTTATCTAAGTTTTTAAGAATAGTTTATACTATAATAGATATTTGCTTGAGTTTCTATGGTGTATGTGGATTGAGTGATTTGTTGGGTTTGTTAATTTGATGTTTGTACGGAAGTAAATTATTGTGAATTAAATTGCCAAAATTTGTTAGAATTATTTATGTTGAAATAAATTTATGAAATTAAATATATCTTTATTTTTGAATATTTTTTGCTAATTTTAATTAATTAATTATTTGTTGATAATTAATTGATTGATAAAATTGTTACATTGTTGGTTGTTGTATTCTGTAAGCATATGTATTATGCGTATAAACTATTTTTGGCATGTGTGTATAGATGTGAGACGGATTAATCACCTCACTCAGTATTTATTAAATACTGATGCATCTCTTCATAATGATGCAATCCATTTTAGCTTGATGGAGCTCGTGGGACCAAAGCTGCGGAAAAGAGATGATGTATTAGGGTTGTTATTAATTAGTTTTATTATTATTATAGTTTTATGGTGATAATTTTTCATAAACATGTAGGTTGTTAGTTGATAATTATGTTGATATGTTTTTATGAGTTTATTGAGTTAATTAATTTAATGTGGGTTTTATGAAAATTGTTTAATTCTGTTTTTGCTAGAGGATTTTCATATTTATGGAATATTTTTTATCGAAAATGAGTTGGGGGTGTTTAACTCTCGACCATTAGGATTAATTTGACAGGTTATGTGGCATTGTTAAGATTAACGGTATATCTGAGGATTCTTTCACGTTTTGACTCTTTCCATTCTTAGTTGGAGACAAGTTACACCTTTGGGAGAAGAATCGGCCCCATAAATCAATCACATTATGGGATATATGCAAGAGGGTATTCTTGGCTAAATTATTCCCTAATTAACACCGTATTTTAGCCCATTTTTATTTTTTCATTAGGTTCCCAATCTTGCTTGTCCTCAAGTAAGAATAAACAAAGAAGTCAAATTTAGAAGGAAAGGTTTGAAAACACAGAAAACTCATCTCATCATCAGAACACCACAATCACATTTACCACAGTGAACCACTAAGAATTCTTACCTGACTTGATGCACACCACCATGTACTTCATCGACAGCAGTCACAGTTTTCCCGATATAACCCACAATTCCACAACATAATCCAACAGCCCCTCATCGCTGGGTCTCATCTCTGATCTCAATGCCAAGGACCTTCTAGACTAATTCCCAAACACCACAATCACAAACCAGCCAAACTATAATTTGGTAATCTTTCTCTCCCCCAAACTTATTATTTTTGTTTTTTTTGGAGTTGTTTTATTATTCAAAGTTGTAGGAAAATAATGGCATCACGAGAAATTTTTCTAGCCTCGCTTCCAGACTTTGCGTGATCATCATAATCTTGAGTAAAATAATGAGGTCATTGGAAATTTTCCTACCCTGTTACTCAATTTAGAATCATCTCATCTTTATACAATACTATACAAAAAATGAGGAGAGGATTACCATTAATTTAAGAAGACTGATCTGATTAAGTTTGAACGTGGAGTCAAGCCCAGAAGAACATCGATCACATTGATGAGGTAAAAAGAACTGACAGAAATTAGCTCAGGCTTTAGTGGACTATTGTTGGGAATGCGGGAATCTAAAGTCAACCGGTCAGCTTTTGATTTTTCTATTAGTCACGGATGCTAGTCATGAAGGAATCAGTGGTCACATGAGCTTCTGCAACTGCGGTGATTTCCTTGGTACAATCACTATTTCTAAACCATGATTTTGACTCAATAAAAATAAACCGTGAAATCTCAAAAGAAACAAAACAAAGAAAAGTGCATTAGTCCTAACAAATACCCTCCCCCAGACTTATTTAACACCGTCCCGGTGGAAAAAAAAATCCGAGGGAAGATATGACAAAAGCATAAAATGCAGGGAAAATAAATAAAAATAAAGTCAAATAACAAAAGGATAGAATAGAAAATACTATGCTCCGTGGTCGCTCTCTGATGTACCACTGTGCTCCTCGCCCAATCATCTCCTGCATCTGGGTAGATGTGCACAGTCACTAGTGTCAGCCTCCTCATTGGTCCAGTGTCCAGCAACATTGGAATCCGCATCTGCAGCACCAGATGGGTCTGTAGGTACCGCTGCACTCTCTGCGGCTCTGAAGCATGAAAATGGTCGAGGACACTGGAGTCGGGATAGAGCTCCCCAAATCTTCTGCAGCATGGAGTTGTTCTTCTTCTGCGGATCAATCATCCAAGCCCAACGAGCTTCATCTGAATCATCTGCAGGAAGTGGAAGGATATCATACTCATTAGTGTAAGGAGGAAAAAGCTGCTCCATGGTGGCATATGTCTGAGTCGGTGGTGGTGCTATAGCATCTTCCAGGTGAAGCATAGCGGTGGAAGCTCGAGAAGAACTACCTCTCCATCTAAGTGTTGAAGGTATCGATGTACCACTGCAAAAGTTCTCTGCCGGTAGAATGAACTCCATGTTCTCCCAGAATGTGAGAGCTGTGAACTCGGGAAGGGGGAGCAGACAATACCGTGTAGTTCCCTTGCGATCGGTGAACTGGTACTTGTGGCCCGGCTTGAGTATGAACGCTCTCTTGAGATAATCTTCATCCAGCAAATCGAAGTGGTCAATGCACTCTGTACCACTAAGATTGATCCCATGAAATTGGAAAATAGGAGTGAAGAGACTCCCGACTGCTTCAACCTTTGTTCCCGAGGTATCGAGACCTCGGAACTACTTCTGTATAAGAACAGAAGAAAATACCGCACCTAGGTTGGTGGGGAGTTCGGATGGAGGTGCTGTGTCATAGATATCTTCAACAAAAGCGGGAAGACCAAAGTGTATCAGCATCAACTCATCCTCTCTCAATGCTCCTGTTTCTTCCTTAGCAAAAAGCGTGCTGCCTATAATCTTAGCAACAATCCAAACCACAGGGTTCCTAATCAAACTGAGCTTGTTTTCGCGTGAGTTACAGGGCCCTGAACCAATCAATCTCCATAATCTGTAAAAACCCGGAAACTCTGACCGAGAAGGGAAACAGCATAACTGTCTATCTCTGTCAAACCCATAAACATCACACAAATCCGGAATAGAGATCTCATAAAGTATACCTCTAAAGAAGTAAGATAGCATCACTTCGCTTGCTAAAGGTCGATACTCATCTGAAAACTTAAGCTCAACAGATGCCAGAAATTGACAAACAAGCTCAGGATATAGCAGATATTTCCGGGATGCAAAAGTACCAAATCCCATCTTTGCTAACATAGCTTGAACATCATCAGCTATACCCATTCTCTGCAAAGCTAAACCATCGACATACTTGATCGGAACAGTCTGAATCTACAATAAACCATTGTAACACACACTGTTAAACTGTGCCCATGGATCACCAAACTTCCGGCTGATTTAGTTAGTGCTCTTCTGCATCGATGCGATAGTATCACATGGGATGATGGGAATGTCAATACCCGTGATGGGTGTGTTATCTGGTCGGGGCCAGGGAGCCATGGTGTACTCCGGTGTAGAATCGCTGTCATCGGATTCTATGCGCGGATCATAAGAATCAGTAACTACTCTTTTATCCTTCCGCTGCTGTTGATGTTTGCTAGAACCTCCTTTTGATATTGGTTTGGCCCGGCGTGATGGTTATCTTCGTCTGTCTCCCGTCATAATCTAATTGCAAGCTTTTGAGATATGAAATTTTGAATTGAAAAAGTGGAGAAAGAGACTTGTACCTTTGTAGATCGAGAATGTGGATGAGAGATTTATATAGAGGATAAAAATCCAAGCAAAATAGACACAGGAATTAACCAAAACGAGTATGAATTGAGAAAGTTAGGGTTTGATGAAAATTTGTGTGAAGAATGGTGATGTGCGGTGGAGAAGAAGATTGGGGGTGAAGAGGTGATCTGAGTTAGAGAATCAGTATGGGGCAGTTTAAATTGGATGGTCAAACCGGAGTTAACCAATATTAAAATTCGGGGACTTACCTGGGCCCGGATCAATTGATCCATAGAAGGATCGATTGTTCTGTTGTAGGTATGGTCGTTCTGAATCTCCTCGATCGATCCAAATAGTTATGGCTTGATGGAGTAGATCATGATAACGTGGAGCGATCATGATAACGTGGAGCGATCGTTCATGTTGAGGCTCGGTCGTTCTGCTTCTGCTCGATCGATCCAAATAGTTACGGCCGGATTGAAGAGAATGGATCTATCGTTCTGCATTGGAATGATTTTTCTGACATATGTTTGGTCGTTCTGGCCCCGCTCGATCGATCTGAAATATTACAGCAAGATTTTGCTGAAAGGATCGATAGTTCTTACCTCGTAAATCGGTCGTTCAGCTTCAGGAATGATCGTTCTTCATTGGATCGATTGTTCTGAGTAACCAAGATCGATCGTTCTGTTGCTTTCCTGGATTGGTCGTTCAGCTCCTGGAACGATAGTGCTGTGGGATCGATCGTTCCAACTTTTGTTTTTGCAAAAATAAAATCACTATAAAAAGATAGAATGAAAGTATGTACATGTACCAGTGGGTTGCCTCTCACTAAGCGCTTATTTTAAGTCATTAGCTTGACTTTTGATGCTGTTTATGCTTGAGGTGGATAACTGAGCGGGATCATGTCACCTTCAGTGATTTCGGTGTCAGCTTAATATGGTTTAAGGCATTGACCATTAACCACAAACTTGCCCTCTGTAGTATTCAGCAAAACTACAGCTCCATATGGTCTTACCTCCTTTGATGGTAAAAGGTGTTGAAATATGTGATCTCAAGAAGAAGAATAATTCAAACTTAAGAGAAGGAGGGAAGGAAAAAGAGAACTAGTTGTGAAGAAACTAGAAGGAGAACTAGTTGAGAAGGAACTAGAAGAAAAGGAAGCTGTTGGATCTCAACTAGACAATCTAACTAAACTAAGTGAGGAAGCAAAGAGAGGTATGGGCACAAGCATGGGCGCATCAGAGCAGGGCATGGTGCGCGTCAGAGCAGGGCATGGTGCAACAAGACTATTGGAGCAGCTCACCCATCTCTCTTCCCTTCTTCACGCCCCTCCTCTCCTCTTCCTTGATTCTTCTTCATTTCAATGTAAAAAGTCTATAAATACATGTAATCTCTTGTAAAGAAGTGTGTGTGAATAAGAAGAAATATTCAGCAATCTTTCTCTTCCTTATTACGCCAATTCTCTCATCTCCATCCTTATCTCTTTCTAAACCTCTAAAAACAACATGGTATCAGAGCGGGTTTATCCTTCAACCGCTTAAATCTCACCTTATAACTCTTCTAGCACTCTACAAATCTTCTAATCTATAACAATACATCCTCCTAGTTCTATTCACTCTGAGATTAATATCCTTGGGATCATAGGATCTTCAAGTTGTGAAAGAACTAGAATTGTGTATTGTCACTAGAAAATGGAGACAAATAGAGTAGCAATCTCAGTCATGCTCAAAGGAAACAACTATCTCCTTTGGGCAAAAACCACTAAGACCATCCTTAGAGGAAGAGGACTTTGGCGATATGTTGAGCCAAAAGAGGTAGCAGAAGCTGTAGTGAGAAATGAAAAAGAAGAAGCTAAGGAAGAACAAGAGGAACAATACACGCTCTCTCTTCTTCAAAGCTCACTAGAGTCATCCATCTTGGCGGCCTACTCATATGCTGATTCCGCCAAAGAACTATGGGATATACTCAAGGGAGTATATGGAAATGTCTCAAATATATCAAGAATATTTGAGGTGAAGAGGGCTCTGAATGAGCTTCAACAAGAGGAGAAGCCATTCAAGGAAATGTTTGGGGAGTATAGAAGCTTGTGGGCCGAGTTAGAGATTTTGAGGCCACACACAATCGACCCCAAGGAGTTAGGAGAAAGACGTGACCAAGACCAAGTGTTTGGACTTCTCTTGGCACTCAATGCATCCTACAAAGATCTTATCAAGCACATACTCAGATTTGAGAAGCTGCCAAGTCTAGCTGAAGTATGTGGCATGATACAAAGGGAGGAAGGGTCAAGAGACCTATTCCGTGCACCAAGTGAGGCCGCACATCTTGCAAAGAGGAATCTCACATTCGACAAGAGGGTTTTGGAATGTGAGCATTGTAAGATGAAGGGGCACACTAAGGAGAAGTGTTGGACTCTTTACCCACACTTAAGGCCTAAGCGGCTAAAGGAGAATGGAGGTGGACCTAGAGCCTTCATGGGAGTCACGCAACCTGTTGAAGAGATGGTCAGAAGATCCGAGTTTGAGGCTCTCATCAAGAGTCTATCCAAGCTCACAGAATCCGGTAAGAGCCTATTTAGCTCTAAAAGCTCCATTAAGAAGAATATGATCATTGTGGATTCGGGGGCTTCTCATCACATGATTAAGGATCAAGACATGCTGAAAAATCTTGAGCCTTATCATGGAAATGTACAAATAGCCAATGGAAGCTCAGTTCCGATTGAAGGGATAGGAGAGTTAGAGCTTTTCACAAAAGAAACTAAAGCATTATACATGCCTAGCTTCTCATCCAACCTTTTATCAGTTCATAAAGCAACAAAAGATTTGGATTGTGTGGCAATGTTTGGGACTGACTTTGTGAAGTTTCAGGACCCTAAAACAAATCATGTACTCGGAGAAGGGAAGGTGGAGGATGGAGTGTATCTGTTGGAAACAAATAAACAGGAAAAGCTAAAAGCTCTTGGAGTGAAGGCGGATAAGGAAGTTTTTAACAAGAAGGAGATTGGAGATAGCTCATTATGGCATGGAAGGCTAGGACATCCAAGTTCAGCTATCCTCAAGATGGTCTTACCCAATCTCGTTCAAGAAGAAGAAGTTTGTGAAGCATGTGTACTAGGGAAACATTGTAGACAGTTTTTCCCCTCTTCATCTACAACTTGTGATGAATCTTTTGGCATTGTACACTCGGATGTATGGACCGCCCCATGTAACTCAAGAGATCAATATAAATATTTTGTTTCATTCATTGATGACTACTCAAGATACACATGGATCACACTCTTACATTCAAAGGATCAAGTATATGAAGCGTTTACTAACTTCACCAAATATATCTCTACCCAATTCAAGACCAAAATCAAGATCTTAAGAAGTGATAATGGAGGGGAGTATGTGAGCAAACGATTCAAGGAGTTACTCAATAATCTTGGTATCATACACCAAACATCGTGTGCATACACTCCACAACAAAATGGGGTAGCAGAAAGAAAGAATAGGCATCTCATGGAAGTTGCAAGAACCCTCATGATTGCCAAAGGAGTACCTAAGTTTCATTGGGGAGATGCAGTAATGACTTCAAGTTACTTGATCAACCGGCTTCCAACGAAAAATATGGATAATAAATCACCATTTGAAGTGCTACACAAAAGCAAGCCAAGCGTGAACCATATGAAGACCTTTGGATGTTCTTGTTATATGTTTCTACCGGAGGGACAAAGAAGCAAGCTTGAACCTCGAAGTATGAAGTGTGTGTTCATTGGCTACTCACCAACACAAAAAGGATACAAGGTCTACAATCCGGAGACAAGGAGGGTCTATGTATCTAGAGAGGTGAGATTCAATGAAGAAGAAGGATTTTATGGAAACAAGAACCATGAAGCTCCGGAGGATGTGACTTCATTACCTATGGATTGGATGCGGGTTAATGACGCTCTAATAAATGAAGTACAAGGAGAGAGCGAATCATCTGAAACCAGAGTAGAAGATGAGGCACATGCGGAGCAAGATCAGAATTCTGTTGAAGAAGAAGCGAATGATGGTGAGGGAGAACTTGAGCCAACCGTACCCCTAAGAAGAAGTACAAGACAAAGGCGACAACGTGTTTACTATGGCTACAACAACTCTGCCATGCTCCAAGGGGAGTCTAGTGCGAGTAATCTTCCTTGTGTGATAAGAGAATGTCCTGTGCGTACGGCGAGCTTAGATCTCGATCCTATTGGCGACAGCATTCTCTTATCACAAGGGGGAGATAACACTCAAACTAGCACTATCACATATCCCATTGAGCATTTTTGCTCGTTGGCATCCTTACCTATGGAGCATGAAGCTTTTCTTGGAAGAATCAGCAAGGAATCCATACCTAACTCATATGAAGAAGCGTGTGAGAATGGAGTATGGGTAAAAGCCATGGAAGAGGAAATGAAGTCCATGGAAAAGAACCACCTTTGGTACTTGACCGAATTACCAAAGGATAAGAAATCAGTTGGGTGTAGATGGGTTTACACAATCAAGTATACAAGTGATGGGAAAATAGAGAGGTACAAAGCAAGGCTGGTGGCAAAAGGATACACTCAAATCTATGGGGAGGATTATACCGAGACATTTGCTCCGGTTGCTAAGCTCCACTCCATAAGAATCCTAATCTCAGTGGCAGTGAACTTGAAGTGGGATCTATGGCAGATGGATGTCAAGAACGCCTTCTTGCAAGGAGATTTGGAAGAAGAGGTATATATGGATCCACCCCAAGGATATCATAAGGAAGGCAACAAGGTTTGCAGATTGAAGAAAGCAATCTATGGGCTAAAGCAATCTCCAAGAGCATGGTACCAAAGGCTAAGCGCTTGTCTATTGGATAAGGAGTTCATAAGATCTGAAGCTGATCATACCCTCTTCACAAGGCAAAGTGAAGGAGGAGTAGTGGTGGTCTTGATCTATGTTGATGATCTAATCATCACAGGAAGTGATAAAGATGGAGTAGATCAAATCAAGAAACTCTTGAAGATCGCTTTTGATATAAAGGATCTGGGAGAGCTTAAATACTTCCTAGGGATTGAGATGACACGGTTTGAAGATGGGATGTTCATCTCTCAAAGGAAATATGTGCTGGATCTCTTGGAAGAAACTGGCAAGTTAGGATCCAAGCCGGCTAAAACTCCAACAGAAGAAGGCTACCAAGATAATCCTGAGGGGGAGCCATTGGAAGATATTAAGAGGTATCAAAGGATGGTGGGCAAGCTCATCTACCTCACTATCACAAGGCCGGACATTTGCTTTGCAGTGAACCGTGTGAGTCAACATATGCAAAAACCAACTATGCAGCATTGGAACATGATTGAGAGGCTGCTAAGGTACTTAAAAAACAGCCCTGGAAAAGGCATATGGATGAAGGCTAATGGAAACACAAAGGTTCAAGGATATTGTGATGCGGATTGGGCTGGAGATAGGCAAGATAGAAAGTCCACATCCGGTTTTTGTACCTTTGTGGGAGGTAATCTAGTCACTTGGAGAAGTAAGAAGCAGAAAGTTATAGCCTTATCAAGTGCTGAAGCCGAGTATAGGGCTATGAAGGAGGTGACAAAAGAATTGATATGGGTGAAGGCATTCCTAGAAGATCTTGGAATACATGAGGCTGAGGAGATGCTGTTGTATTGTGATAATCAAGCTGCAATACATATAGCATCCAATCCGGTATTCCATGAAAGGACCAAGCATATAGAAGTGGATTGTCACTTTGTGAGGGGAAAGATTCAAGAAGGAATCATCAAACCCGCATTTGTAGCAAGTGGGGAACAGCTAGCGGATATCTTCACCAAGGCAACATCCTCTATCATTGGGGATCACATACATGGCAAGATCGGTCTAAAGGATCTTCACCGACCAATCTTGAGGGGGAGTGTTGAAATATGTGATCTCAAGAAGAAGAATAATTCAAACTTAAGAGAAGGAGGGAAGGAAAAAGAGAACTAGTTGTGAAGAAACTAGAAGGAGAACTAGTTGAGAAGGAACTAGAAGAAAAGGAAGCTGTTGGATCTCAACTAGACAATCTAACTAAACTAAGTGAGGAAGCAAAGAGAGGTATGGGCACAAGCATGGGCGCATCAGAGCAGGGCATGGTGCGCGTCAGAGCAGGGCATGGTGCAACAAGACTATTGGAGCAGCTCACCCATCTCTCTTCCCTTCTTCACGCCCCTCCTCTCCTCTTCCTTGATTCTTCTTCATTTCAATGTAAAAAGTCTATAAATACATGTAATCTCTTGTAAAGAAGTGTGTGTGAATAAGAAGAAATATTCAGCAATCTTTCTCTTCCTTATTACGCCAATTCTCTCATCTCCATCCTTATCTCTTTCTAAACCTCTAAAAACAACAAAAGGACCAGACCATCGCAATCTTAACTTTCCTGGAAAATTTTTCAGACGGGAGTTAAAGAGTAGTACCTGGTCATTCGGAGTGAAGTTTTGAGCGATGATTTTCTTGTCATGAAAGGCTTTAGTCCTTTCTTTATATATTCTGGAGTTTTCATATGCTCTGTTGCGAATTTCGTTAAAGCTCATTCAGCTGCATCAACCTTCTGTCAGAGGCCGGTTTAATGCCAAAGTTCAGTAACTTCACAGCCCATGCTGCTTTGTATTCAAGCTCAACCGGGAGATGGTATGCTTTCCCATAGACAAGATGAAAAGGAGTTGTGCCTAGTGGTGTCTTATATGCAGTTCTGTAGGCCCAGAGAGCATCATCGAGTTTGATAGCCCAATCCTTTCTTGTTGGATTCACAGTTTTCTACAGAATGCTTTTGATCTCTCTGTTATAAATCTCTACATGTCCGCTTGTCTGTGGATGGTAAGGGGTGGCGACCTTGTGTTTAACTCCATGCTTTTTCAGCAGACTCTCAAACAGTTTGTTGATGAAATGAGACCCTCATCACTAATCACAATCAGAGGTACTCCGAACCTTGGAAAAATCACAGACTTGAACATCTTCATAAAAACCTTGGCATCATTAGTTAGTGAAGCCAGTGCTTCAACCCATTTAGACACATAGTCTACTTCGATGAGGATATACTCATTTCCATAAGATGATGGAAAAGGACACATGAAGTCTATATCCCAAACATCAAATACTTCAACCTTCAATATAAAATTCTGGGGCATTTCATTTCTTTTGCTGATATTCCCCTGTCTTTGACATGAATCACACTTGGATACAAAAGAGTGGGCATCTCCAAACATAGTTGGCCACCAGAAATCAGCTTGTAAAGCTTTAGACACTGTCTTGAAGGTTGAAAAATGTCCAGCATAATTGGAACCATGGCAGAGTATGGTTCATCCCAGAGATAATGTCTTATATCTCTCAAAAACTTCTTCTTCCTGTACCCAACAAAGTTGTCTGGTTCTTGTTCTGCAGCTAAGTAATTAGCAATCTCACCAAACCATGGCATCTGAGGAATTTTAGTGGTATGTGCAGTGCCAATGCTGATGGCATACACATTTTTCCTCAGGTAGACTATCATCTAAAGGGACATCTTCTTCTATTCGCAATCTAGATAAATGATCAGCAACTCCATTCTCAATCCCTTTTTTATCCTTGATCTCCAGATCATATTCCTGCAGCAAAAGAATCCATCGCAGTAGACCAGGTTTGACATCTTTCTTGGTGAGAAGATACTTCAAAGCAGTGTGATCAGTATGTACTATCACTTTAGAACCCACAAGATAAGACTTAAACTTCTCAAAAGCAAACACAATAGCTAGAAGTTCTTTCTCAGTAGTGGCATATTTACACTGTGCGTCATCTAGTGTTCTGCTAGCATAGTAGATGACATGAAGTTTCTGTTGGAATATGTGATCTCAAGAAGAAGAATTCAAACTCAAGAGAAGGAGGGAAAAGGAGAGAACTAGTTGTGAATGAACTAGAAGAAGAGTTAGTTGATAAAGAACTAGAAGAAAAGAAAGCTGTTGGATATAAACTAAACAAGCTAACTAAACCAAGTGAGGAAGCAAAGGAGGCATGGGCACTGCAGGAAGAAGGCATGGGCGCTGCAGCAACAGGATCCGAACAGTGGGCAACTCGAGTTGCCTAACTCGAGGTGCTAACCCGAGTTAGACACCTCGAGTTACCCAACTCGAACTCATTTCTCTTCCTCTTTGTAATCTCAATATAAACACATGTAAAGCTCTTATAGAAAACAATAATAAGAATACAAGAAAAGTCTTATTACATCTATTCTCTCTTTTCTAATCATACTAAACACTCTCTAATACTCTAAACTCTTAAAATCAACATGGTATCAGAGCAGGTTCTCTATCCAACCGCCTAAACTCTCTTCATAATCTCTCTAAGCTATTTACAAATCTTCTAATCTATAGCAATACATCTTGCCAAGTTCTATTCACTATGAGATTAATATCCTTGAGATCGGTTGATCTTCAAGTTGTGAAAGAATTGGGATTGTGTATTACTACTAGAGAATGGAGATGAATAAAGTAGCAATCTCTGTTGTCCTAAAGGGGGATAACTATCTTCTTTGGGCAAAAAATACTAAGACCATTCTAAGAGGCTGAGGACTTTGGAAGTTCATTGAGCATAAGGAGGAGGCCATACCATACAATGAGAAGGAAGAGCAAGAAGAGCAGTTCACTCTTTCACTACTTCAAAGTTCACTAGAACCATCTATCTTGGCGGCATACTCATATTTGGATACCGCCAAGGAGCTATGGGATATACTCAAGGGAGTATATAGAAACATCTCAAATATATCAAGGATATTTGAGGTGAAGAGGGCGTTGAATGAGCTTCAACAAGAGGAGAAGCCATTCAAGGAAATGTTTGGGGAATATAGAAGCTTGTGGGCCGAGTTGGAGATATTGAGGTCACAAACTATAGACCCCAAGGAATTAGGAGAAAGACGTGACCAAGATCAAGTGTTTGGACTTCTCTTGGCACTCAATGCATCCTACAAGGATCTCATCAAGCACATACTAAGATTTGAGAAGCTGTCAAGTCTAGCAGAAGTATGTGGCATGATACAAAGGGAAGAAGGGTCAAAAGACCTATTTCGTGCGCCAAGTGAGGCTGCACATCTTGCAAGGAAGAATCTCACATTTGACAAGAGGGTGTTGGAATGTGAGCATTGTAAAATGAAGGGGCACACTAAGGAGAAGTGTTGGACTCTTCATCC
This sequence comes from Nasturtium officinale, assembly GCA_963854855.1. Lineage (NCBI taxonomy): Eukaryota > Viridiplantae > Streptophyta > Magnoliopsida > Brassicales > Brassicaceae > Nasturtium > Nasturtium officinale. The sequence goes on along the minus strand of OY978504.1, from coordinate 12,266,898 downwards.
ACACTTGAGGCCTAAGCGGCTAAAGGAGAATGGAAGTGGACCTAGAGCCTTCATGGGAATAGCATAACCTGATGAAGATATGGTCAGAAGATCCGAGTTTGAGGCTCTCATCAAGAACTTAGCCAAGCTCACAGAAACCGGTAAGAGTTTTCTCAGCTCAAAAAACCCCATAAAGAAGAATAGAATCATTATGGATTCAGGAGCTTCTCATCACATGATCAAGAATCAAGACATGCTAAAGAACCTTCAGCCGTGTCATGGAAATGTACAAATAGCCAATGGAAGCTCAATTCCGATTGAAGGGATAGAGGAGTTAGAGCTTTTCACAAAAGAAACAAAAGCATTATACATGCCTAGTTTCTCATCCAATCTCTTATCCGTTTATAGAGGTACAAAAGATTTGGATTGTGTGGCATTGTTTGGGACTGACTTTGTTAAGTTTCAGGACCCTAAAACAAGTCATGTGCTCGGAGAAGAGAAGGTGGAGGATGGAGTGTATCTGTTGGAGACAAATAAACAAGAAAACCTAAAAGCTCTTGGTATGAAGGCGGATAAGGAAGTTTTTGGCAAGAAGGAGATTGAAGATAGCCCATTATGGCATGGAAGGCTAGGATATCCAAGTTCAGCTGTCCTCAATATGGTCTTACCTAATCTCGTACAAGAAGAAGTAGTTTGTGAAGCATGTGTACTAGGAAAACATTGTAAACAAGTTTTTCCCTCTTCATCTACAACTTGTGATGAAGCTTTTGGCATTGTACACTCGGATGTATGGACCGCCCCATGTAATTCAAGAGATCAATATAAATATTTTGTTTCATTCATTGATGACTACTCAAGACACACATGGATCACACTTCTACATTCCAAAGATCTAGTATATGAAGCATTCACTAACTTCATTAAATACATCTCTACCCAATTCAAGACAAAAATCAAGGTCTTAAGAAGTGATAATGGAGGGGAGTATGTGAGCAAACGATTCAAGGAGCTACTCAACAACTTGGGTATCATCCATCAAACGTCCTGTGCATACATTCCACAACAAAATGGGGTAGCAGAAAGGAAGAATAGACACCTAATGAAAGTAGCAAGAACCCTCATGATTGCCAAAGGAGTACCTAAGTTTCATTGGGGAGATGCAGTGATGACTTCAAGTTACATGATCAACCGGCTTCCAACCAAGAACCTAGACAATAAGTCACCATTTGAAGCGCTATACAAGAAGAGACCAAGCTTGAATCATATGAAGACCTTTGGATGTACATGTTTCATGTTTCTACCAGAGGGACAAAGAAGCAAGCTTGAACGTAGAAGCATAAAGTGTGTATTCATTGGATACTCACCAACTCAAAAGGGTTACAAGGTCTACAATCCGGAGACAAGAAGGGTCTATGTGTCTAGAGAAGTAAAGTTCAATGAAAAAGAAAGCTTTTATGGAACTAAGAATCATGATACTTCTGAAGGTATGGTCCCATAATCCATGGATTGGATGCGGTTTGATGAGTCGCCAATAACAAGGGATGAAGTACAAGGAGAGAGTACAGCATCTGAGGACATCATGGAACCAGACCAAGATTCAGCTGAAGAAGAAGATAATGTTGAGGAAGATGAAACTGAGCCAATCATAACTCTAAGAAGAAGTACAAGACAGAGGCGACAACGTGTTTACTATGGCTACAACAACTCTGCCATGCTCCAAGGAGAGTCTAGTGCGAGTAATCTTCCTTGTGTGATAAGAAAATGTCATGAGCGTACGGCGAGCTTAGATCTCGATCCTATTGGCGACAGCACTCTCTTATCACAAGGGGGAGATAACACTCAAACTAGCACTATCACATATCCCATTGAGTATTTTTGCTCGTTGACATCCTTACATATGAAGCATAAAGCTTTTCTTGGAAAAATCAGCAAAGAATCCATACCTAACTCATATGAAGAAGCGTGTGAGAGTGGAGTATGGTTAAAAGCCATGAAAGAGGAAATGAAGTCCATGGAAAGGAACCATACTTGGTACTTAACCGATTTACCAAGGGATAAGAAGCCAGTTGGGTGTAGATGGGTGTATACAATTAAATACACAAGTGATGGGAGGATAGAAAGATACAAGGCAAGGTTGGTAGCAAAAGGGTATAGTCAAATCTATAGGGAGGATTATACCGAGACATTTGCTCCGGTTGCTAAGCTCCACTCCATCAGAATCCTAATCTCGGTGGCAGTGAACTTGAAGTGGGATTTATGGCAGATGGATGTCAAGAACGCCTTCTTGCAAGGGGATTTGGAAGAGGAAGTGTATATGGATCCACCCCAAGGATATCATAAGGAAGGCAACAAAGTTTGTAGATTGGAGAAAGCAATCTATGGGCTAAAACAATCTCCAAGAGCATGGTACCAAAGGCTAAGCGCTTGTCTGTTGGAGAAGGAATTCATAAGATCTGTAGCTGATCATACTCTCTTCACAAGGCAAAGTGGAAGAGGAGTAGTGGTGGTCTTGATCTATGTTGATGACCTAATCATCACAGGAAGTGACAAAGATGGAGTAGATCAAATCAAGAAACTCTTGAAGGTTGTTTTTGATATAAAAGATCTGGGGGAGCTTAAGTACTTCCTAGGGATTGAGATGACATGGTTTGAAGATGGGATGTTCATCTCTCAAAGGAAATATATACTTGACCTTTTGGAAGAAACAGGGAAGCTAGGATCCAAGCCGGCTAAAACCCCAATAGAAGAAGGCTACCAAGATAATCCTGAGGGGGAGCCATTGGAAGATATTAAGAGGTATCAAAGAATGGTGGGCAAACTCATTTACCTTACTATCACAAGGCCGGATATTTGCTTTGCAGTAAACCGTATGAGCAATATATGCAAAGACCAAACATGCAGAATTGGAACATGATTGAGAGGCTGCTAAGGTATCTAAAAAACAATCCCGGAAAAGGCATATGGATGAAGGTTAATGGAAACACAAAGGTTCAAGGATATTGTGATGCGGATTGGGCTGGTGATAAGTAGGATAGAAAATCCATATCTGGTTTTTGCACCTTTATGGGAGGCAATCTAGTGACTTGGAGGAGTAAGAAGCAGAAGGTCATAGCCTTATCTAGTGCTGAAGACGAGTATAGAGCTATGAAGGAGGTGACAAAAGAGTTAATTTGGATAAAAGCACTCCTAGATGATCTTGGGATACATGAAGCTGAAGCAATGCTATTTTATTGTGATAATCAAGCTGCAATACATATAGCATCCAATCCAGTATTCCATGAAAGAACCAAGCACATAGAAGTTGATTGCCACTTTGTGAGAGGGAAGATTCAAGAAGAAATCGTTAAAACCGCCTTTGTAGCCAGCAAGAATCAACTAACAGATATCTTCAGTAAATCAACCTCAGCCATTACTTATGATCACATTCATGGCAAGATCGGACTTAAAGATCTCCATCGACCAATCTTGAGGGGGAGTGTTGGAATATGTGATCTCAAGAAGAATAATTCAAACTCAAGAAAAGGAGGGAAAATGAGAGAACTAGTTGTGAATAAACTAGAAGAAGAGTTAGTTGATAAGAAACTAGAAGAAAAGGAAGCTGTTGGATATCAACTAAACAAGCTAACTAAACCAAGTGAAGAAGCAAAGGAGGCATGGGCACTGCAGGAAGAAGGCATGGGCGCTGCAGCAACAGGAGCCGAACAGTGGGCAACTCGAGTTACCTAACTCGAGGTGCTAACCCAAGTTAGACACCTCGAGTTACCCAACTCGAGTTCATTTCTCTTCCTCTTTGTAATCTCTATATAAACACATGTAAAACTCTTATAGAAAACAATAATAAGAATACAAGAAAAGTCTTATTACATCTATTCTCTCTTTTCTAATCATACTAAACACTCTCTAATACTCTAAACTCTTAAAATCAACAGTTTCTTATCCTTTCTCTGCCCCAGAACAGCTCCTACTGCGTAATCACTTGCATCAGTCATTACCTCGAATGGCAAGTCCCAGTCTGGTGGTTGGACAATTGGTGCGCTGATAAGTGCTCCTTTGATTGTAAGGAAAGCCTCAAGACAGGCACTATCAAAATCAAACTTCACATCTTTGCATAGCAGCTGAGTCATTGGTCTAGAGATTTTGGAGAACTCCTTGATGAACCCTCTGTAAAAACCGGCATGTCCTAAAAAGCTTCTGACTGCTTTGACAGATTCATGTGGCTGTAAGCTTGCCATCGCCTCAATTTTTGCCTTATCCACCTCAATTCCCTTCTCTGAAATCTTGTATCCTAAGACAAACCCGTCTCTTACCATGAAGTGACATTTTCCCAATTCAGCACAAGATGTTTTTCCTCACATCTCACAAGAACCCTGCATAGATTAGAAAGACACACAGAGGAAGATGAACCATAAACAGAAAAATCATCCATAAAAACCTCCATTATGTCTTCTATTAAGTCAATAAAAATTGACATCATGCATCGCTGGAATGTCGCTGGGGCATTCTGTGATAAGCAAAAGTGCTATAAGAACATGTGAATGTGGTATTCTCCTGATCATCTGGGTAAATGGGAATCTGAAAGAAACCAGAATAACCATCTAGAAAGCAGTAGTAAGGATGGTTAGCCAATCTTTCTAGCATCTGGTCAATGAAAGGCAGGGGAAAGTGATATTTTCGAGTAGCAGCATTCAACTTCCTATAATCTATACACATCCTATGCCCTGTAACAGTTATAGTCGGGATTAACTCATTCTTATCATTCCTAATGACTGTTACACCATCTTTCTTTGGCACAATATGGACCGGGCTCACCCAATTACTATATGAGATAGCGTATATAATACCCGCTTCTAGAAATTTTTTATCGTTTTCTTTACAACATCTTTTAGATTTGGGTTTAGCCGCCTCTGATGTTCTGTAGAAGTCATTGATTTATCTTCTAGATGTATCCTATGCATACAAAGATCAGGGGAAATTCCTGTGATATCATCAAGTGAAAAGCCTAAAGCTCTACGAAAATTTCTAAGTTCACACAGAATCAGAGCGGTTTCAGCATTGTTCAACATAGAATTTATTATCACAGGGTAAGTGGAGTTAGGACCAAGAAATGCGTATCTTAGCACAGCTGGAAGTGTTATGAGTTCTACCTTTGGAGCTTTCAGCTCGCTCCAGACTGAGGTAGGAGGCGCTGACTTGGTTTTTGCTGATAGTTTTTTTGTAGCGTCATCCAAGCTCATGTAAGCTGCTGTATCTTCCATTGATTTGCTTGCATTTAATATCTCAGCATACTCAGTTGTATCCTCACTGAGAAATCCATACTCACTCTCAGATTGTGTCAATTCTATCTGTAGAGGATCATCCACTAACATTTCCTCTGCTACTACATCAGAGACCTCTAAAGAATCATCAATCGAGAATGTCTGTCCATCTAGCATTCCTGCAGTGCATAGGAATGGTTGTCCCAGAATCAGAGGATCTTTTGGTTCTTCTTTCAGTTCCAGAACCACAAAATCTGCAGGGATGAGTGTATTACCAATCCTCACATGTAAATCTTCTAAAATTCTAACAGGCAATTTCACAAAACAATCAGCAAAAACCAAAGAGATTTTGGTTGGTTCAATTTTTCTGAGCCCAAGTCGCTTTGCCACAGAGTATGACATCAAATTGACACTGGAACCTAGATCACACAAAGAGCACGAAAAAGTAAGTGATCCAATCTGCACAGACAGAACAAATTGCCCAGGATCTCCAAGCTTTTTTATTGTCTTGTTTTGCAGTACAGCACTGCAGTCCTTAGTAACCTTCAACAATAGATGAATTAGTTAGTTAATCTAATTCAGGCAATAAGATCAACAATAGATGACGAACCTAATAATTCTCTATTTGTGTCTGCTTCAATAATTCTGAGATTCTTTTGAAACCCTAAACCTAACTATGAAACTACTTAGACATGGTAACAGAGAAACATGCAAGAGATGAAAAGAAACTCATGATCAATAAAATAGAAATTAGAAAAGGTTCAGAAATCTTCTCAAAGATGTAGAGTCAGATATTCGTCTCCCAAGGTTCACAAATAGCTAGGTCTCAATAGAAAATAAAACGGTGCCTAAACAATGGCTGAAAAATAACTATATATATTAGGTTTTCCACGATTTTCCTTTTTCTCGTGGGAGTAATTTGGGTTGTATCGATCGTTCTAAGGATGGAACGATCAATCTAGTTGTTCGTGCAAAAGGGATCGATGGATCTGCAGTCAGATCGATGGATCTGAAGCTGGATCGATCGTTCTAGTCAACTCGATCGATCTGGCTACATTTGCAGTTTCTTCATATGTTGGATCGATCGTTTCAAGTGTTGAACGATCGATCTGAGCTCTGGAAATGTGTCTTCTTCATCTTTTGCTAAAATCTCCACTCCTAACGCATCAAACATCAATCCAAACGGGAAATCACCTGAATAGACACTAAAATAGTAGAAAATACGTTGAAAACTATAGTTAATAACCACCAAATATCATATATATCAGTTCCCAATAAGGAAATCCAGTGATTCTGGAATTTTCAAAGGTGTATTCAACCAATTACACGTCCAAGAAACTTAAAAAAAAAAGTTTTGGAGCAAAAAGATCGAAAAGACCAAAATCAATTTTCTAACAGATTCAGAAGCACAGAAGTTTGACATTCATTGAAGACCTTCCTATGCAGAAAATTCAGAGATCTTTGTGTCTATGGAAAGATAGAGGATTCAAGATTAAACTAGAAGAAGAATTGAAGCAATCTTTTCAGCTGTTCAGAATATATTATAACCAGTGGTAGAAGGACTATGACACTGGGATGAAAGCATGCCCGATTTTCACAAGCATTTTGCCACCGGTAAGGAGGACCATGACCGGACCCTAAGGCCCAAGAAGATCCACTCCTGTGGCGTCTGTAGAGAAGTATCCCATGAATCCCTTTGATATATTAGATTTGATATTGATGTTATCTACGTTTTCTATGTCATTTGTTTGCATCTTGAGCGAGTAGTTCTCTTGTTAGAGGTTGTGGGATGATTTAAGGGTACTTCATTATTAAATTCTTATAGGTTATTAGATCTAATTGTAACACTCCATCCCGTTAATTTGGATTTTGGTGGTAAAATCAATTAAAAACCAATTAATATGAAATACTAATTTAATGAGGAGAGTTATATAAAAGAATAATAGGGCTTTTACCTTCTTAATTCCGTGCCTCTCTGGCAAAGAGTGAGGGAGGGATTCTAAGAAGAATAAAGAAAAGAGCAAGGAGAATCAAGAGAAAACAGATTTAACCAGTTTTGGGAAAAAGGAGAAAAGGAGGAGAGTATTGAATCATTGCTTCTCAAATTTCATGGAGAGATGCACGAAATCAAGAGCTATCCATAATCGCAAGCGGATCATTTTATGAGCTCTGATAAGAAAGTTATGTCTGTTTTTCTGAAGCAGATTTCTACTACCAGATTCTACAATTATCCACTTTTAATAGCAGTTTCATGATGAACCGTAAAGATATAGAAAACGATCAACATATCAATGAAAATCCCCATATGTCAGCTCTCTGGTAGATCCGGATTACTATGTAAGCTACGTCTAGAATCAGAGTTTAAAGATAATGGCTGTTATGATCATATAATAGGAAAACCGTAGTTACTATAATTCGGAAACCATAATTTCTATTTTTGGAAAATTTCTAATTTGGGAAAGTTTCAAATAAGGAAAATCTAGAAAAAGAAAGTGTAAAAAGAGAAATCTTTTGGGAGCCTAAATCATTGGTTGTCTCTGTTGCCTAGTGCCTAGGGTGAGGGTTAAGCGCACAATTCCCCTTTACTTTCTGTCTTACCTTGCCCTTAGCTCTTCTATTAGTAGTTTATGATTGAAATATGTATTTTCTCCATGATTTATTCTGATTTCTTTTGTGTCAAACTGTATGTAGGAATTATCGAAGAATTCACATATTGATTGTTTCACATAATGTGGTGTTAGTGATGTGATATATATATATATATATATATATATATATATATATATGTATGTATATGTAAAGACTTGGTGAAGGTAGAGAGTCTGTATTTCTGCTGTATTTTTGGTGTCTTTTGTGTGTTGGGTACGATCATTCACTCGATCGTTGACCTTTAACCCCAATGGTATCGATAAAGCATCTACGGGTAGTGTGATTGGGCACTATCCCATAGTTAATATTCTTCAGAGGATGGATGAGCACTTATCTCGTTTAGGACTGTTGTTTGCCTTTTTGGGTGCTTTAGGTGCCGTTTTTGGTATATGTTGGATCTGGACTCTCGTGGTTGTGGTGTTAAACCAGATATGCAGACTTGCATTTCTCCTAGCATTCCATTCCATGTTGAGTAACTCCCATGTTACTCATCCTAATTTAATGAGGATACTTATATACATGAATATTAGAGTTTTTACCTTCTTAATTTTGTGATTTTCTGGTCAAGAGAATGTGAAAGATTATGAAAAGAAAAAAAAGAAAAGCGAAAGAGAGAAAGAAGAATCAGGAGAAAACAGATTCGACCAGTTTTGGGAGAAAGGGAAATGATGGAGACTATTAAATCCTTTTCTTCAGAAATTTTATGGAGAGACATCAAGAGCTATCCATACCCGCAAGCAGATCATAATTATGAATTCTTATAAGAAAGTTATGGCTGTTTTTCTGAAGCAAGTGTCTGCATATTGGATTCTATCGCTGACTCCCTTCAAGAGCAGTTTTCCGATGAACCATAAGGAGCTAGAATACAATCAAAATATAAATGAAAAACCTCAGATGTCAGAAATCTAGAAACTCTGGTAGATCTGGATTACGATGTAAGACATGTCTGGAATCAGAGTTTGAAGATGACAGCTGGTATGATCTTATTTTAAGAAAAAACCTTACAGTTAAACCTCTATAAATTAATACTTCTATAAATTAATAATTTTCTCGGTCCCCAATTGATATTTTGCTTCAAATATTACCTTTATAAATTAATAAATACGATAAGTTTTTTTATTTATTTATAAAATACGTAGGTCCCAACATTATTAATTTATAGAGGTTTAACTGTAGTTACTATAGTTCAGAAACCATAATTTCTATTTTTGGAAAATTTCTAATTTGGGAAAGTTTCTATTAAAAGAAATTTTAGAAAGAGAAAGCTTTTAGGAGAGTAAAGCATTGAATGTCTCCATTTTCTAATGGCTAAGGTGAGGTTTAGGTGCACAATCCCGCTTTACTTTCTGTATTACTTTGGCCCTAAGCTTTTTTATCAGTAGTTATGATTAAAATATATATGGTCTCTGTGGCTGACTCTTTTGAGTCTGCTTTTCATTCTTATTAATCTGGAGGTAGGAAATATAAAGGAATTCATATATTGATTATTTTACATGATGTCGTGTTAGTGATGTGCTATATATGTATATATATCTGGAGACTCAGTGGAGGTACAGAGTCGGAATTTCTGGTATATTGCCAAGGTCTTTTGTCTGTTGGATACGATCAGTTAGCCGATCACTTATTTGTGACCCCGTGATTATCGATAAAGTGTCTACAAGAGGTGTGATTGGGCACTATCCCATAGTTAAGCCTCTTCGGAGGGTGGACGAGCACTTATCTCGTTTAGGACAGTTAATTCCCTTGTTTGGGTGCTTTAGGTGCCGTTTTTGCTATATGTTTGGATCTGGACTCTCGTTGTTGTGGTTTTTGTGGTGTTAAGCTGGGTTCATACTTGCATTTCTCCTAAGATTCCATACCTCGCTGAGTAACTCCCCTGATACTCACCCCTTTTTCTCTTGCAGGTTAGTTAAGAATTGTTTTAGCAGGCCTCATTGAATATTGATCTCTCTGGTCATTGTGGTCATATATTGATCTCCAAGAAGAATCACACGAAACCCTGAAGTTTTAATGAGTATTTATATATTATGGGCTCCAAGGAGTCATTTTTGTGCTTCAGGGAAAAAACTTGTTTTAGGCCTTGGAATTCATCATGGGCCTTAGGGATATCAGGGACAGGTCATAGGGCAAAATATGCCACACAGATTTCCTAGTTTAAGAACATGATGAGGAAAATTCTAAGTAATCAGACCCGAGCAGTGAACGTGTGTGAGACAATTGGTAATGTAAATAATTATACTTTCCAAGAGTTTGATGAATCATTCTTTCAAGAAGAAGAATTCAACTACGTTGGTACCCAAAGTGTCTACCAAAACCACAGATATGGTAAAACTTCGACAAAAACTTTAGAAACACTTCTAAGCTATTTTACATGAACCCAAATGTGGAGAAACCTCAGGATCAGACATATCCTCAACAAGCAAAGCCGTTTTAAAACTGCTTCCGGAGCAATAATATTGGTGGAAACAATAATTTCCAACCAAAACCCCACTGGAAACAACAACAAGGCGCCCATATTTGCCAATGTACCTCTCATATTGATTGATCTGAGATGATGATGCAGGAACTGGTTGTCTCTCATCAAAAGTCATCAAGGGAGAACAATATTAAAGTGGATGGTGTATATAGTGAATTGAATGGAAAGTTTGAAAGTCTTTTCACTCACATCAAAAAGCTAGAGAAACAAGTTGTTCAAAGAGAAAGTATCATTGCAAGACAAGCTGGGGTGCTTCTCGGAGGGCCTGAGGACAACTCTCAAGCTTATTACAACACCATCTCAATTGTACCAGCCCTCACTATACATGGAGCAGATCCCCAGGTATCACTCTTTTATTGGCACAAATATATGGATCATATGAAACATATAAATGAATGAGACTAACTGCAACAATAACCCTAAGGAAGTTACCAAAAGAAGAAGACCCTGGGTGTTTTGTTTGATCTTACTTCATTACATGCATCAAATTCTCTAACTATTTTTGTGATTCTGGTGCTAACGCTAATGTCATGTCAAGGAATGTTGAAAAGAATCTTGGACTTAGAGACATGTCTCTGTCCAATTTGAGTCTAGTGTTGGACACTCATCACAGAAAATCCCTGATGGATTAGTTCACGACTTGCTGCTGGTTATTGGGGACTGCATATTTCCAACAGATTTTCATATCCTCGAGATGGGTGAAGAGGCCGAAAGACCTTTGATTTTTGGAAGACCATTCCTTGCCACAATTGGTACTATAATTGAATTTAATAGGAGAAAGACTATCTTTGCAAACATCAACAAGAACTTTTCATATACGAGGTACGAGTTCATAACTCCCCAACCCGTTATTTGATAAAAATCTAGATCCCAACATCGACAAGCATGGGAAAAGGAAGAAGACTCGTAAGCTACATCCTAAGCCATCCGTTCAGCTCAAGATCTCAAAGATTAATATCATAGTTCCTCCTGATAATAGCAATGAAAGCAAAAAAACAAATCCAAAAGAGGATTAGGCACATTAATGAATTCCTACTCCACACAAAAGTTTTTGAGACATCCTCAAATGGAAAACTCGTGATTGAAGGTGGAGCCGATCACCAAGACCTCAGAAAAACAGAAAGAACATCAATTCCCAAAGTTTGTACTTCTCAAGCCAAGGCTACCCCATCTAGCCAACGATGTTAAAAAGCGTGCTAAGTGAGAGGCAACCCACTTGTGTATTTTTAATTTCAATATTTAGTTCAGAATTTACTTTGCTTTTGTTATTTTCATGTATATGTTTCAGGAATCCCAAAATTAGAAAAAAGAAAATACAAAAGAAGAAAATTGAAAATCTAAGTAAAAAAGGGGAAAGGAGAAGGTCCCAAGGACTGGTCGCAAGCCTTGTTACCAGTGCCTCATAGAGTCATAGGACAGGTCACAACCCCATGGCCAAGGCTCCGAGAAAGCCCAAGACTGATTAAGCTCCTCATGACCGGTGTTGTCCATTGTCCTTTTCCCATGCCGGAGGAACCCCGACTGCCCAAGGAGACCTGAGGAGGAATGAATAAGGACCAGTCAAACTGCATATGACCAGTGCCTACATGAGCTACATAACCGGTCATAGTAGCATGCCCAATGCTGAGATACCAAGCGTCTTGTCCAAGAATAATGAGCACCTTGTCCCGCGTAGCCGCGAAACTTAAATATTCCCTAAGACCGGCCACGAGAGACATGACTGGTGCCTCACCTTACCATTGAGAGTTCTGCACACAGGTGCCCAATTGCTATCACCTAGTGCTCAGACACAGCCCCAAGGCTTTCCATTTCATTTCCTGAGCCGACTACCAAGGCACCACCTCAAAAAATCTACCACGTAAGCCAATCTTCAAAAATCCCTTGACCAAACAATTTATGATTGAAAATTAAGCAAGTTATTTGAAATTTCGTGAGTAATTGATAGAGAGAACCCCTGATAAAGGAGCTTGGAGTTCCACAATCTATGAGCTATAGACCGTATCATCCAAAAAAGTCAAACTTGTCAGAATCACCCTGGGTTTATTATTCACCAGTGATGATAATATTCTGGAGATAGTTATGGAGAGAAATTACCCAATTCTTGAGCTGGAATTAAAGATTCCCAGAGACTTCTCTATCTGCAAAACAACAGCCGTTTTGAAATTTCAGGAACTTCATGAATCACCTAGGATGCAAAATTCACCAGTGATATGAATATTTATAGGTATTCACCAAACGAAAACACAAGAGGCCCAAACTCAATTAGAGAAACGCTGAGAAATCAGAATCCCAAGCATTCACTGAACATTCACCGAGTTTCACCGGGGATTCGCCAAATTTTATCAAACATTGTGGATTTGTGCTATGTATTGTTCAGGAACCATTGAGAATTCCCAAGAACCCCGAAATTCTCCTATCATTGACCAAGTATCCACCAAGAGTGACTTATCATCATCAAGCATCAAGCTTGCAAAGACTCTGACGGTTTAGGTAAGGGGTGACAAAATCACAAAGTACGTAACACTTAAAACTTTCTCTTAAATTATAAATATTGTTGCAATGGTTTAGGTAAGGGGTGACCTAAATTCAAAAACCAAGCCAAGAGAAGAAAGAAACAAAGGACGAGTTGCGATCGGTCACAATCCCCATGAATTGTGCGTACAAGTGGCTCGACACCAGGTAAAATGCATGTGACTGGTACCAAGAGAAGGACCATGACCAGTCACAAGCCCCGTGACCGATGATGAGACACTCTCTGAGTTTTTCAAGATTTCTCAAGAAAACTGTTCCAAACCGCTCCCATTCTATCATATGACTGTGACTATTAAAATTAGGTAAATTCTATTGGTCATACTTCCAAAAGTCATTCCTGAACCAATGCCTTTTAAGGCTAAAAACATGTTTTCATAACTTTCAAAACTAATTTTATGGCTAAAAACATGTTTTCATAACTTTTAAGGCGTAAGCAAGGCCTTTTTAGGATAAAATTAGGCAAAGGTAAGTCCACTAATATTTTCTCTTAACTTTCAAAACCAAGGCTAAAAACATGTTTTCGTAGTGGTTCCTAAGATTCAAACATAATTTATTCATTTCTCCCTCTCTCTTGGAGAAAGAACACTGAATCCATCTTTTTAAACTATTAGTGTTTTGATAAATTGATTAGCTCTTCTTAATCAAAGTGATTAGAAAGATCCACATCTTTTGTTACCTTCTCAACAACCCAAATTATGATCTCTAATCTCTAATCTTATCTTTGTGCTTAAAAGAGATAATTTATAATTATCTTGATTCATTAGCTTAGGCTTTAATTATTGATAGAAAACTTGTAGATATGCTTCTAGGTTCTTTAACCATGGATTTTGATGTCATATGATTTATGGATTTTTGAGTTTACAATGATGAAATTTCGTGACCTTTAGGGAATTGAAATTGGCTAGAATTTTGTTCCTCTAGACATATTGCATTTTAGATAACAGAAATTATAATTATTTTTACATGATTGAACTTTGAATTGATTTTTTGTCAAAATATTCTGAAGGCCTTATTGAATCCAAAAATTGAAAATTATTTCTTGATTCTTATCACTGATTGTATTTTGTCTTATAAATTCAATCCATAGTTGGAAAATTGATTGTCTAATGGATTGGTATTTGTCTTTAATTGATTGCTAATTTGTGATGAACATCTTCATGGATTTTACTTACAATGTCTATGGATCCACAAAGAGTAAGGAAACCTCCACATCGAATTGAGATTGATGAGCAAAGGACCTAATGGATTCATGACACAAGCAGCAAAGACAAGTAAGTTACAACCGGAGAGAACTCTGAAGCAACACAATCGAACATGCATGAAGAGTCTTCGAAGGAGGAAGATACCCGATATCTAATAACCTTTCTAGTACCACCAATGGCTGGGGCAATGCTTAAGCGTGTCTCCAACTGAAAAAAATAAGAGGAAAGAGATCCCGATGAAGCTAGTTGGACAAAAGGTGATTCAATACATGGTTTATTGTGGTAGCATCGGTAAATTCAAACTAATTTAGAGTTAATTACCACTCTTTGTGAGCACTTGGTATTGAGGAGGATGTAGTTTGGTTATTAAACAAGCTCTGACTCTGCGAGTATATAGAGTCATCACGAGCCGAGATATATGAGGGCAAAGCAAGGGAGTTTCTCTCGTCCGTTACCCTTGCTTACTCACGGTGTCACCACCCATTAGCTCATCAATGTCTTCTCTATTTCATCATCCATAGAAACCACTACACGCTCTCCTTTTCGCGTAGGAGAAGTGCTCTGTCTACCTTACCATGATGCCATAGAGTTTGGACTGGAGACTTTGGAAAATGTGTGGGAGCCCAATGGCAAAAGACCCTTCATTAGTAGCCGCACCAAGGGATCAACAATTGCTCATCCCGCCATTAGATGTGTCCACAAATTCTTAGCTCACACCATATTCACCTGGACCACACAAAATTCTATCCTTCATTATGAGCTTCTAGTGCTTAAGGTACATTTTGTTGAATTTTCATGGATAGTAAACTATGCCGCCTTGCTCACTAAGCACTTGGTTAAAGCCAAGCACAAAACCATTAAGTGCACGGATAGGGAAGCTACACTTAGCTCTGGCGGTATAATCACCATGATTATTGAATCCACGGAAATCCCTTAGGAGACTGTCCCCTTACTACTAGGAACAACTACTTGGACCTCATTCGCCTTGGAAAGATAAGGATCATTGAAGGCAGACGCTCAGACCTGGATCAGTTTGCTTATAGGTATCACTTTTCCTATCTGCTGTATATTTCTCTCTTGCTCTACAGTACCACACCTTAGCTATATAGTGACATGATTAGAGCCTAGCTCTAGCGGGTTCTTCTTGCTCAAGGTTGGAGAACATCTCCTTCACACCATATGTACCTTTCTCAGGAAGAAGGTAATTGATGCGGTTCTGGATAGCTTGAAGGACATAGAAAAGGCAATGAGCAAAGGACATGGAGCTAAGGAAAAAATTAGAGCCAAGAAAGCCTGGATGTGCTATTTTGGAAGCATAAAGGCCAATGGGAATCCCTTTGGAGCATTGCTTCAGGCTTGTAGTTGGCTACTCTATCATTTCATTGGGATTTTTACACTATATGATAAGGTTTCTGATGATCACTTGGGAATTTCATGTGGCACTAAGATTACTCTTATCAATATCCATAGCCAAGAGTCCTAGCAAGTGATCATAGAATTCACTTACACTATTTTTCCCTTCCTCTTTCGTTTTTCCATTCTGGTTTTCCGAAGAGAAGGTTTTTAACGAGATTATGGGTTATATGTTTCATATATATCACTTTTTAGGATGATCCAACACCGACCCAACTTTACTAGATTGTGTTGGACTTCTATCTATTTTTATTTGAACTTTTACCTAGTCATTTTCTTGTGTTTTCAAGATGTTTAAATTGGGCTTGATTCCAAGTTTGTCTCTCTTGAAACCTTCCCCTTCTCATCTCTTCTTTTTATATTCTCTTGTATCTCATACCTGGAACTCATCTTTTATTTTATTCTAAAATTTGTCTCTTTGAATGATCATTTAAATTCATATTGTGTGTCGAGATTATTTCTCTTAAACTTATCATTTGGCTATTCCACAGCTAATTGTGGCATCATTTGATCCATCCTTTGTGTCCCTGCATTGCTACCAAGCTTAGACGTGTATCCTACCCTGTGACTTCTCTTTGATGAAATTGGGATCATGATTCTCCATCCATAATCACATCAGTGTTGGACTCTCAGCATGCCTCACAAGCCATCACCAGACGTGATACCGAGTCTACATACAATGAGGATGATAGAGCTAGATGCCGATTTCTAGTGCAGCCCATTGGGCAGATGAGGAGGATGTCGTGATACTTTGACATTTTCACCACACCGAATCCCAGAACCTTCTTCTTGAAGTTGAGGTTCACTCATTCTATCTTTACTATTCTACACTTATCTATTTTTTTTTCTATCTTTCTTATGTATTTTCCGGTTTTATTGAGTCATTTTGAAGTCTTTCATTGAGTCAGTTTGTAGGAATTTATGACAATATGAGATGATGATTTAGACAGTTTATATGTTTTGGTTTATTTCCTAGTGACGAGTTTTGCTGGATTTAGGAAAGAGATGAATATATCTAGAACCTCACAGTATGACTTTTCCCCGGAAGTTTTTTTTCTTATGGAGGCTATGATGGATCTGATATTAACTCCATTTTATTTGAACCTTAGTCTTACTTTAAATATTTCTCATTGGATGTGTTAGATATTCCTCGTTTCAGACATCGTACACTTCTCTTTTTATTTTTCATCACGCAGGCATGCACATACATGTGGGAAAGAAAGGATTGGCAAAATTTTCCGACCACTGAATATGGAGGTTACGGATCACTTGAAAGATGTGATGATTTTGTCTAGACTTGGGAATTCGATAAATAGGTTATCACCTCGTGTCTATGACTCTGAAACATATGTATCGTTTACACTTTCTAAAAATGAAATAAAAGAAATGGATACAAGTCAATGTTCCTGAGGGTTGATGCGTAAACTCATGTATCCATAGGAATGGATTGAGGAGTAAGTGACCCGATGTGATGATGCGTAAACCTGTACATCTTTTGGATTGTTAGTGTTTTGATGTTTTTACGGTATTGAAGAAAAACAGAGTATGAATGTAATCAAACTTATATTGACTTGATTGTATTACACTCTATTATGTTTCAAGGACTAGACTCAATCTACTTATACAAACGAAATGTTGTTTTGATAAGACACGAACATGTACGTAAAAAGACACAACTATACGAGTGACAACTCGTGACTCTTGACTTAATAACCAACTTATACAAATGTGACTTTGTATTATACGAGATTTGATTATACTTCAACACTCCCCCTTAATCATATCTCGGTTTCACTCCAACCTTCCTTCTAAGATCTTCAAACCTTGAAACACTTAGTCCCTTTGTGAAGATATCTGCGAGTTGATCATCGCCTTTGCAATATTCCAGTTGAATTAGTCCTTTGTGCTCCGCTTCACGTACGTAATGGTACTTGATTTCTATATGTTTTGTTCTTCTATGCTGCACCGGATTCTTGCCTATAGCTATTGCTGACTTGTTGTCACATAAGATTGGAATCCCTTCTTCAAACTTTGATCCAAAATCCTCCATAAGTCTTCGTAACCATACGGCTTGGTTTGCCGCTGCACATACAGCAACATACTCTGCCTCTGCTGTTGATTGAGCTACTGTTTGTTGCTTACTTTATTGCCAACAAAACATAGCCGATCCAAGGCTAAAAGCATAACCTGATGTGCTTTTCTTGTCTTCAATAGAACCACCCCAATCGCTGTCTGAGTAGCCTATTAATCTTGGTGTCTCCACACTTGTAAATGAAACTCCAAAACTTGACGTTCCTTTGACATATCTTAACACCCTTTTTGCTTCTTGATAGTGCTTTACACGTGGTGATGACATGTATCTAGAGAGATAGGAACTTGCATACATCACATCAGGTCTTGATGCACATAAGTATAAAAGCCTCCAACAATGCTTCGAAACTTAGTCGGATCTTCATACTCCTTGTCATCTTCTTTTCCTTTTCCTTGTGGTGTAAGTGGAGTGCTTACACTCTTGCTTTCCTTCATTCCAAACTTATCAATAAGTTTGTTTGCATATTTTTCTTGTGAAAGAAATATGCCATGATCATCTGGGTTTACTTCCATTCCAAGAAAGTAGTTTAATAAGCCAAGATCTGTCATCTCGAATTCATTCTTCATATTTTCCTTAAATGTCTTGATGAGATGAATATTACTCCCAGTGATAATGATATCATCAACGTATAAGCTAACGATCAACATATCTCTTCCTTGCTTCTTGATGTATAAGGCAGCATCATTCATACTTCTCTCAAAACCATTTTGAATAAAGTATGTGTCTATTCTTCCATACCATGCCCGTGGGGCTTGTTTTAAGCCATATAAGGCTTTGTATAGCCTTAACACCTTCTCTTCCTGTCCTTCAATCACAAAACCAGGTGGTTGAGTGACATAGACTTCCTCTTTTAGTTCTCCATTTAGAAAAGCAGATTTGACATCCATTTGATACAATCTCCACTTCATTTGAGCCGCATATGCAAGTAGAGCTCGTATTGTATCATGTCTTGAGACAGGGGCAAATGTCTCAAGATAGTCAACTCCATATTCTTGAGAAAACCCTCTTGCAACTAGTCTCGCCTTGTGTTTAATCGGATTTCCGCTTGCATCTGTTTTGATCTTGTAGATCCACTTCACGCTTATCACATTTTTCTCTTCCGGCTTGTCTACTAGTTTCCATGTCTTGTTTTTCTCAATCATTTCTATCTCTTCACTCATGGCTTTTCTCCATTCTTTATTGCTACAAGCATCATTGTAAGTTTGTGGTTCTTCATGTGCAAGAAGACAAGCTTCTATTACTTGAGCTGCTTCGTCAAGTTCCACTCTTGGTGCGATTCTCATGATTTCCACCATGGACTTGAACTTCTTTGGTGGCTCTGAAGTTTCTCCTTCTTCGTCATTATGGTCACCATGTTGAAAGGAGACCGGGTTGGAGATACTTTCGGTTTGATCAACAGAACCGGATATCCTTTCACTTTGATCTTTTAGTGCTTGTAGATCATTCATGGGCAGCACAAAATTTTTCTTGACTTCTTCTTGTCTATCCCAATCCCACTTCTTGTTTTCTTCAAACTCAACATCTCTTGATACTTCAATCTTCTCATTTTCCAGAATGAGAACTCTATACCCCTTGGATTGATTGCTATATCCAACAAAAATTCCACGCTTTGCCTTAGCGTCAAATTTTTTCCGTTTTTGATCAGCAATATGTACGTAACATATGCTACCAAAATTTTTTAAGTGTGACACGTTTGGCTTGTGTCCACACCACTTCTCTATAGGTGTTATATCTTCTTCAATTGCCTTTGACGGTAGACGGTTCTGAAGATAAGCGGAGGTGTATACCGCTTCTGCCCATAACTTGAGCGGTAAACTTTGCTCAAATAACATTGATCTTGCCATCTCCACCAAAGATCTATTCTTACGTTCTGATGTACCATTTTGTTGTGGTGAATAAGGCAACGTGACTTGCCTGTTGATTCCTTCCTTTTCACAGAACTGATTGAATTCTTGTGAAGTAAACTCACCACCTCCATCAGATCTTAATGTCTTGATGGTACAATCTGATTGTTTTTCAACCATTGCCTTGAATTTTTTGAACATTGAGAAGGTCTCAGACTTTTGCTTGAGAAAGTAAACCCAACACATGTGAGTGTAGTCATCCAAAAACAATAGAAAGTACCGGCTTCCATCAAGAGATTTATGTTGCATCGGTCCACATAAATCTGTATGCACAATCTCAAGCTTTTCTCTTGTCTTTGTTTGAGATTCATTTGGAAAACTTTTCCGTGACTGCTTCCCAAGATTACACGCCTCACATACTTCCTTGTTGACTTTAAATTTTGGTAAACCATTTACCAAACTTTTGTTTTGCATTTGTTGCAACCGTTTGTTGCTTACATGACCAAGTCGTTTGTGCCATGTCTCCATTTCCACTTGCTCACTTGTATTCATAGCTTCTTCTTGTACTGAACTCAACTTGATTCTGAAACTTTTGTGAGTCATGGGAATGTTCATAATCTGCTTACCATTTGCGCCAAAGATGATGCATCTCTTATCTTTAAAACACACTCGATAGCCGCTTGAAATGATTTGAGGAACACTTAACAGATTTTTCTCCAAACCAGGCACCAAGAAAACATTTTTGATGACTCTCTTCCCATAATTTGTCATGACTGTAATATCACCTTTACCCGCTGTCATGACCATTTCTCCGTTTCCAACTTTAATTGGAACCTTGATATTTTTGTCGATCTTAGAAAAATATCTTTCTTCTTTCGTCATATGATTAGTGCATCCACTATCTACTAACCAAATGTCTTCTGTAACTATTGTTGTTCCTTCTTCACTTGCACTGAACAACATATGATCTTCAGATAAGTCTTCCTCTTCAAGGCTTACATGTGCTCTTTCCTTTTTCTTTGAGCGACATACATTTGCGAAGTGACCGATCTTACCACAATTATAACACTCCTTGTTACTTCTCTGATTCTTGCCATGATCGCTTTCCTTTGGTTCTTCCAACAATCATTTTCTGTGTGATTGTTTTTCTTACAAAACTCACACCATTTCTTTCCTTGACTAACAAGACTCTTGTTTTTGTTTTGGTTGAAACCAGATTTCTTTCCTTTGGTGTGAACATTAAATGCTCCTTCATTAGTGCTTTCTTCTCTTGCGGTTATCCTAGCCTCATGTGCTTTTAAAATACCGATCAGCTCCGTCATTGTTAGTGAAGTCAAATCACGAGTTTGCTCCAAGACACTAACAATACTATCAAACTTGGCTGGAAGAGAGATCAATATCTTCTGTATAAGTTGGTAGTCGGTTTTCTTTTCACCATGATAAGTTAATTGATTTTCCAAAACAATTAATTTATCGGTGAATGTCTTGATGTCATCATTTTCATACATCTTCAAATTTTCGTATTCTCTACGTAATGTTTGAAGTTTAACCAATCTGACTTGAGGAGAACCTTGATATTCTGCCTTTAATGCATCCCAAGCCTCTTTTGACGTTGATGCTGCTGCAATTCGTGAGAAAACTTGATCAGAGACGGCAGTTTGCAAAATTTGCAAAGCCATTGTGTCATTTGACACTGCTTCTTCTCTGAGCGTTTTTGCTCTTCTTGTTTCAGGGGTTTCTTGCTCTTGTACCGGTTCGATTGGCACACCTTCTTCAACCACAGACCACAGTTTTCTGGTCCTAAAAATGGTTGCCATCTTGATGCTCCAGAAGTCATACTTCTCCCCATCGAATATAGGGATCACTTGGTGTGAAGAGCCTTGCATCGTTCCGTCTTAGTTTTGACTAACGTATGCGATATCTCCTGTTGCTTTCTCTCTTTTGCTATAAGTTGTAAACTAGTGTTTTCTCTCTTTTTGTCCTCTCAATCGTAAAGCTCTGATACCATGTTAGTGTTTTGATGTTTTTACGGTATTGAAGAAAAACAGAGTATGAATGTAATCAAACTTATATTGACTTGATTGTATTACACTCTATTATGTTTCAAGGACTAGACTCAATCTACTTATACAAACGAAATGTTGTTTTGATAAGACACGAACATGTACGTAAAAAGACATAACTATACGAGTGACAACTCGTGACTCTTGACTTAATAACCAACTTATACAAATGTGACTTTGTATTATACGAGATTTGATTATACTTCAACATGGATATCATGAGGCTGAGATTTATTTGCAAAAAAGGAAAGGAAATGGTACAAATAAAATGTCTCATTGCATAGGTTATCCCAAGGAAGGCATGGTTCACTACATGGAGAGTATGGATTCATTCGCGGAGAATCCCTGCAGAAATATCTAAGTCTGTGGGAATGAAAAGAATATAAATAAAAGTGAGATGATACATAAAAAAGTGATTGGACACTATGGTAATCAATAAAACCATTATCCTCCTGTGGTATGTGACATTCTCTGCACTTGCGAGACATCCGGTAAACCTTAAATAATTTAGCTCCACCACCTAAACAGCAAAATCCCTTTTCTTAACAAGTTTTTTCTATCCTGAATTATATACTCTAATGATAAATCTCACAAATCTTTTAAATTAATGTAGGGACTTAAATGATGTGAATTCAGAGTTCTTTTGTAGATTTGAGATAGATGGACAAGAGTTTTGATTGTTGTAAGTGTATGGTGAGAGTTATCTGATGTGAATCTATGTATTTATGAGTCTTCAGGTTATTTCCCAGAGTATGGTCTCTGGTCATAGAAAAGTTTCCGCATTTTTAAAACCTCCTCCTCCACCACTTTAGCTTTCTTGTTTGCTTGAGGACAAGCAAAATCTAAGTTTGGGGAGTTGATTACACCATATTTTAGCTCGTTTCATATGTTTTTATTAGGTTACCAATGAAGACATTCATGTGGTTATGGAGTTTTCAAGAGTGTTTTCAATAATTTACACTTCCAAGAGACTTTTAGGAGTTTTGGAGGAAAAGAGACGTAAAGGAGACCAAACTCCATTTTCGGACAGATTCAGAAGTCCAGAAGTTTGGCGTTTATTGAAGACCTTCCTAAGCTTAAAATTCAGAGATATTGGTGTATATGGAAAGCTAGAAGAATCAATATTCACCTTGAAGAAAAATTGGAGCAATCATTTTAGCTGATCAGAAGATATCATCCAAGAAGTAAAGCTACATCAAGACCGGTCACAATGAATCTGACTGGTGAGATAATGGATGTGGCACCAAGAAGGAGGCACGTGCCCGGTCTCCACAACACCATGGAACTAGGCAGGAGGCCCGTGAAGATCTGCCCCTGTCAGTTATCAAAACTACGTTGTTTTGGTCTTATTTCCGAGCCTATAAATACTTAGTTCTAAAGGAAAACTCTAAACTTATTTTTACAGATACCTTTAGACACGCCCAAGCCCTAGAAGTCTTCCCTTGAATTTTCATCCATGTTCTCTCTCTCTCTATCTCTCTCTCTTTCATAGCTTTTGGGGAGAAAATCAATCTTCTGTGATATCTATAGAGAAGATTCCTTTGAACCCCTTTGTTATAATCAATTTGATATTTATGTTATCTATGATATCTTTGTCATTTATTCGCATCATGAGCGAGTAGTTCTATTGTTGGGTTTTATGGGGTGATTCAAGGGGATCCATGGATAGATTCTTATGTTGTTAGATCTGATTTTTGGCACCTTTTTGGTATCTCTTAAGATATATTTTCCTTAATACATGTTGCTTTAATTGATAACCAATCTCTGATCTTAGAGAATAGGAGCGACACTAACGTAAACGTAGACCTCTGATCTAGTGTTACTATAGCTTTGCATCATGGCCTGCATGCATTGAGTCATGAAGCTTTGTGAACTTATCAATCTCATTTATAATGATAGGATGCATTCGTTATTGCCTGTCAAAGTTAACATAGTATGTAGACTTTAAACTAGCATTCTATTATCCATATGAAGTTTGTTCTTTCGTGGTTCATCGTTGAGAATCTTGACCAAAAACTATTAGGTACTTATGATCTTTGACAAGTTTAGTTTGTAATCATTAAAACCCTGAGATTATTCCCCAAAACCCCCATTTCTTTCTCTGAATTCATTACCGCGTAGGTAGTACTCGGAGAGATCGATCCTAAAATACAGTTGACTGACTATGCATTTGAAGTAGATGTGTGGTATTTTCAGGTAAAATATCAGAGTGAAAAATACACACACATGATTCTCTACCTCACGCATGGCAATGAGATCTCGAGCTTTACTCAATGTGAAACTGAGAGATTTTGTGAAACATGAGAGCATTTCAGAGAATACATATTTCAATGTCCACACATGGACTTTTAAAGGAATATCAATCGAGTAAACTTGTCATGGTGTCTTTTGTGGTGCCTAAGATTTGGATGCTCTTTTATACGCCTAGCAACAGGAACTTCTTGGGCCATGGTGCGGATGATGGTTTGTTGTATGTTTAGAATTTGGCTCAAAGTGATTGTAATTATGGATAAGATATGTTTGGCTACAAGGGATAGTTAAGGTAATGAGGACCATAATAGAATGGAGCTTAAAGCATCGCATGAAATGTTTAATAATTTGATGCAGGCAACTCAAAGGAAATTGAACTTTGTAGGATTTTTGGATGGTATACAAGGGTATCAAGAAGTTGGAGTTGAGATTTGCCAAGAGTCACTAGAAGAGATGAACTATGTTGGTGGTTACTAACAAAAGGACTTCAACAACAACTAGCATAACCACCCAAACCTCTCTTACCATAGTACCAAGAAGGAGACTCTCCAACACCAATTCTACCCTAATAACACACCTAAACCTATAATCAAACCTTCCAACCTAAACCACAGTACAACAACCCAACCAAAACCTACTTTCCAAAACTACCCTTCCCAACCCCAGCTAACAAAGTCATGCCAACGACCTAAAGAAGATCCAAACACTCTACATCTCAAGAAAATCTTATAAAGCCAAACTAAAGGATGTTAGAGATAACCAAGACAGTGGATATGATGCATTGAAGGATATATGGAGCATACAATGACTTGAATATACTAACTTTGAACACTTACCTTTCCATCTCAAGAGCTTTGATAATCAAGTTGCTCAAGTAACTTCATCATCCAAGAGGCCTATACACTCACTTCCCTATAAATCTGAAACTAGTCCAAAGAATTTTGTAATGCCATCTTTATAAGTAATGAAAGTTGTCATGTAAAAGATGTTGAGGAAACCAGTAGGTTTTCCTATAGTGTGGATGCTGATCGTTTAGTTAGTCAACATGGAAATAAAATGGAAGTAAGCACTAGGGTAGAAGACAAGTTTTTAATTAGAGTTGAAAAGAAAGATGATACAAAAGCTGAGTTTCCTTCTTATGAACCTGCAATTCCATTTCCTGGAAGAATACTTCCCAAGGCTAAAAATAAGGTTTTCTAAAGTTTCAAACCTAAAATGAGATATATGGGAATCCCTTTTACTCCTGTGAATAGTTTGCTTCAAGTTCCTCTTAACGTAGAGTTCATTGAAATATCTTAGCTAACAGAGTGAAAGTGGAAAAGGTCACGTAAGCGTTCAAGCCCCCAACTTCAATACCGCTTGAATCCAAAATTCTTCCAAAACTTTAGGATTGCAGAACATTCATCATGTCTTACTCCCTTGGAAATTTTTAATTGATGATGCCTAGTGTATTTCAGGTTCTAGTGTGAATGTGATGTTACTTGATATGATGAAAAGTCTTGATCTCAAAGCCATGAAGAACTGTTCCTCTTCAATCACTTATGCAGATGCTTCTTCGAAACACCCAATCGATTTGATTGACTACTACCCTCTTAAGGTTGGAGATTGCTTAATCCCAACATACTTCATGATAGTAGATAGAGGAAAACTAAATAAGCATTCACTAACTCTGGGAACTCTCTTTATCAACACCGCATGAGCAAACATCAACTTCCCAAACAAAAGGGTAACTCTCATCCATGTGATTCCTAAGGTTTTGATGGCAACAAGCCCTCCTCTACAAATTTATGTAGAACAATTACCAATGAGAAATACCAAAGGAAAGAGGAGTTTAATGTTGTGAATGAGAAAATTCAATAGATTCTAAAGCTTGATGAGATAAATTTGGATGAAAAATGTTTACACTCCCTGTTTGACGAGTGTGAACAAAGTAGTAAGTACAAAACAATGAGGAAGAGATATAGGTTACATATGAATATGCGTAGGGGAAACTGAATAAAATTTACCAAAAAAAAGATCTTTGCTTAGCTCGATATGTGATCACCTTTATAATGTCTTTTTAGTTCTTAATTGAACTTTAAAAGTTTGAATCTTTGCATTTTGATATCTTTGCTTGAAAGTTAAATCTCTTTATTGAAGTTTATCACTTTCATTTCTAATCTAGTGGAACGTTACTTGGACTTAATTATCTCGCGTAGGGGTTTGAAATTAATTTGCATGGTCTTAGTGACTTACTTTAGTTATCTTAATCAAATATTACCACACTTTGTTAAGTAAAGTAGTCTTTCATTTAGGTTGTTAGTAATGCTAGATTATGCTTGTAATATAGAAATCTAGATTATAAGTACTTTATGCCCACAAGGTGATTGTTAAAACGTTTGAGAGAACATAAATGTGTTTTTCATGCCTAACCTATGAGATTAGTTTATTGGGGTGACTAGTGTTTGGATTGGAACTTGTAGTTATTGCTCATTAGTCATTTAAATTGCCAATGAGAGTTGATGATGATTCAGTGGTCAGCGTAGAAATTAATACCATGATAATTTGTTATCCTTCAGCCTAATAATTTGTTTTACAACTGTTTTTGCATCATCAACGGTTCTTCACCTCATCAAAGTCTTAGCCATTCCCAAGCCTCATCGCTTCCTTTAGTTGAAGTTCAATCTGCATTTACAGCTCCATTTCAATTTAAATTTGGTTTCCAAAAACAAAAACATGGTATTTGCTATTGAATATGAAATTTGCATTCCTAGTGCATTGATCTTGTTTCGATGAGGATTCGATCCCTTTATACTTCAATGCTATAAGGTGTATATATTTGATAACTTAGATAGAACAAATTTTTTTTAATGAAATCATAAAAGTTCGCTGAAGCAGAGAAGAAGAAGATGAGACAAGGGTATGAGGATAATGGGAGAATGGATAGATCTTAGAAGGAAGATGTGAGCTCATTTTAACTGTGGCACTTGTTTGTTAATGTTCGTTAAGAATTGAATTGAGATTTGTAGTGTATGTTGAGGATAGAGGCTTGTATGGAGTTATTATACATATACATATATATATATATATATATATATATATATCTAATTTTATGCAAAATAAGATTCTTGCAAATGTGTAACAAAAATTTCCCAAATTAATATGTCCGTGTAGCGAAGATCATGGTTTTTAGAAAATAAATGGAGCTCTAACATACTATATCATAGAATAGAGCTACTAAACAAAATATTATCTCTTAAAGAGTACTCAGATAAAATAGTATAGCATCAAAATTGTGTTACAACAAAAGAAATTAGATCATTCACTTTACGCTATGATATGAGAACATATAATAGCATATTAATAAACGATATTGTATGTGGTTACCTTATTAAGAGGCTGATTGGTTGTAAACTTTAAGGGTATTAGATAGTTTTGAAGTTTAACAGCTTTTTAACCAATTACAGTTTAAAAATTTATCTTTTTCTTAAACTTTTAAAGTCTAACTGCTCATTTCACTTAATACTATCTTAAATTTTATGGGCTCTACATTTTGTTTTTAACTGAATTTACTTGATTTTTCAAACGAAAACTGTTTCAAATAATATTTTTCATTAATTAAGGAAAAGGAAAATTCAAAATAGATAATAAATTTTGCAGATAATAGATCAGATAATTTTTGTTTCAAATGCTTTGTTTTGTTGATGTAAATATATATATATATATATATATATGTCTCTATTTATATATATATATATTGCTTCAAGTTTTCATTACAAAAGATGACATGCACATTAAAAATATATCTGAAATGATTTAAACAAATAAAAACCTTACAAAATACACAAATTTGTTGTATTTTTATAAATAAAATATTGTACCTTAACACTAAAAATAAAACTAAATAAGTAATGAGTAGTTATTTAATTCGATCTCTTAGTTTAATTTTTGAATATTTAATTATGGATCAATATAATAAGCAATATAGTTATCATTTCAGTGTTGTGTAGAAACAAAAGATCTGATTAAAAATCACACCTACTGAAAATAAATAAATGATGATAGCCAATTTATAAATTAATAAATCATGAATAGCCAAATAATAAACCGAAAATCACAAATAGCCAATATAAAATTAAATTTGTAGATCAAAATAAATAATAAATAAGTTATGTTATACATTAACAAATAGAGAAAAACTGCAGGAATTTCATAAATATATTTTTCGTTAAAATTTATGTAAATATCATTTACAAATTATGGAATAATGAAAAAATACCATTCGAATGAAATTACAAAATAATGAAGCCAGAAAAGCAATTTAAGATAAATAATAAAAATCTTGAACGATTTGAGCTAATTTGGTTTATAAACACGTGAAACACTGTTTAGATTGTTTGAAGAACTTGTAAGAAAATTTTCTAATAATTATTGTTATAATGTGGAATGTATTTTGTTTCCTTAAAAAATTATTTATAATAAATTTATTTATGAGTTTATGTCATTACTTTGTTTTACGTTTGGTATAATAAATTTTATTTATGCACAATTTCTACAGTTTTCCAATAATATTTTTTAAAAACTTTGAAAAGTACCAGTTTGTACAGTAAAAATCACCCCGTTAAAGTAGCTACATCCAAAAGTTTACAGTAAAAGCCGAAAACCAATCAGCCCATATATATTTCTTGTACTGATCGTTTCAAAAAAAGAGAGAAAGGTTGACGAAGTATACTCTCATACAAACTTTCGAATCCATAACATAAAAAATCCTCACATTATTATTGCAACAAAAATTAACAAAACGTCTACTTAACAAAGGAGACAACTAGATTTTCATGTTAAATGAAAGTAAACATTTTTTTGAGTTTCAAGTTAAAATCTCAATTTTTGTAGTGTTATAGATTTAATTGAAAGTTTGTGTGAGCGTTTACCATGTAACTGTTATTAGAAAATTATAGGTAAATACATGTTTTACAATTTTCCATATTACCATTTAAAGATGTTTTCGTTATTTTAAATTTTGACATAGTGATAATTACTTTTACGGGTATCTTAACAAGTATATGTAAGTAAAAAATTATTTATTTGTTTTAGGTATGAGATACAGCAAAATAGTATTAATAAAACTGTTTACATACATATACGGCAAGATAATTTTATGACTTTTTGCCTTAATTTGTTTTCTACAACTTATGTAATTATACATCTTTTCTTCATAACTGTTGTTTTTGCTTAATGGACTGAATATTAGGTTAATAGTAGCTAGAAAATTCTATAAAGATCAATTGAATTTTTGGGCCATGATTGATAAATTATAAAAATGAGATTTTCCAGCTATATATCATTCAAAACCCTAGTTGAATTGAAATTCTTCCTCTAACATCATTGGACTCATGATGTCGAATCTTTAAACTGGAAATTGAGATATTATGAAATACTAAATCGGAGAGGAACATGGTGTGTTCACAATTTGAAGGGTGTTGGATTCTCAGAGGTAAATGGTTTAGGCATATAAGATCCAACCGAAGAATCCACTGTGAAAAATATGGGCATGGAGGATCTATGGCCAATAAATATCAAGCAGGGTGAAATGGAGCACGCTGTAACTTGAAGCCAAAGGTTAAGTGAACCAATATTATTGAAAAAAATGTATTGCTTGACAAATCTGGGTATACCATTGACTTTACTTTGGTTCTGTTAGTCCATGGTAAAAATATGTAATTTGGATTAGTGTTGTTTGATTATGAATCTGATAAGTATGTTTGCACTTAAGCTGTTTCAGACCCCAAAGCTTATGAGGAGGAGCTCCTAGACTATGAAAATATGATGATGATATCCCAGATTTTGGAAATAAAGCTAACAGCAAGAACATGACAATGTAAGTTCTTTACTCTTCTGTTGTTATACAAATATGAGAGTTTTCTTTAGTTTTTAAAATATTATTTTTAAAGTTCTTGTTAAGATGAATTAGGGCTCGTGAGAATAATAATGATTGTCTTAGTATTATTAAATACATAATGGAAAGTAATTAAAATTAAGAAAAAGTAAAAACCATCTAGCCACTTTTCATCACATATGTTGGTGTAATTTAAATTTTTAGTTTAATATTTATTATTCAATTAAATTGTAACAAATATATTAGTATTATAATAGTGTGAGAGTTTAGTGGGTTTCACAAAGATGAAGATGCTCTAAGTTATGAAATACAGAGTATATTTGTAGATTCTCTTTATTACAATTTACCAAAAAATATCATGCCCATGAAAAAGTTTAATTGAATTTACAAAAAAATACACAATATATTCATAGATTCTACCAAATGATTCTTTTTTTTTTTGTTAAATAACACTTATTTACTGAAAAAGATCTGTCCGGTTTAGACTCATAGCGGAAGTCAGTATGTAATTCAATGGGTGTGTTGTGAGAGAAGGGTAATTGCAGTATTTTTTAAGAAATTTATCAAGCCATGACAGTTACAGTAGCAAGTATAGATTCAGTTCAAACCGTAACAGATTGGGCTCCACCACTTCACATGTTGACTTTCATAGTGTTTTCCCTCCATCAAAGATGGAAAATTCTGATGGGGTTAAGTTATTTGTAAGCTAGAATAATCCATCACCATTAGGTACTCGTATGACTCATTAGGTACTTAGATGACTAACTCTTTCACAAGATTATTTGGTAATTCTAGTGACTGACTCGTAAGAAGTAACTATTTTAAAAACTTGTTTTTGTTAACTGTCTGCATATAAAGAAACATATGTGAGAGATATTTGCAATGAAAATGTAAATAGTTGATCACTCAAGTCTAATCAAACTGCTCTGAGTTTAGAATACTCATTTATTTAATCTGTTTTAGCTTTTTTTTTTTATACCTTGGCATTACTATTAGATGATGGTTTCTGGTTGTGTAATACCAGACACATTTACTTGCTTTCCTCATCTCGCTTTCATATATTTTATGTTTCTGAAGATTACAGATAGAAATATTTCTGAATCAAACATTTCTGGTAAGTTATGTTTTGTTTCTTTCACACTATTATAACTTTGCTAAGTTATTGTTCTGATCCATTTATTCTCAGAACCTCCTCATATAAGTAATTGGTTTTCGAGCTATGTATTTGAATCGCCGATGGTTGATAAAAGTGATGGCTTTGAATTCTCTTATCATGGAGAAAGTGAATGTCTTAAATTTGTTTGTAAATTTTCAGGTGTCTAAATAAAGTTGTTTTTTCATAAAAGTTTTTTCTGTGTGACTCAAAAATGAAGTGAACGATGTTTAATCTGAGTATTCTTTGTCTTATTTCATGTTGTAACAAAGCCTACATATGTTCATTGATGAAAATGACATAGATGAAGAAATTAAGCATGGAAGTATTCTCTTATCATGGAGAAATTAAGCATGGAAGTATTCTCTTATCATGGAGAAATTAAGCATGGATGAAAATGACATCGATGTTTAATTTAATGATGTACTTTCTTTTTTCTTTTATTCAATAATAAGATAGAGTTTTATCAAATATGTTGACCACATCATCGTTTTTTACACTTGGTTCGACTTGTGAAGATCACGCCATGTTGATCTTAATACTTGGTTTGGCTGATTTGGACATTGTCCTAATGTTGTTTGATAAGTTTCGGGTTGTGGAATCTCATTGTTGTGTGGTGTGTACCGATCGGATTTCTGTGTGATTCCTGATGCTGTTTTGGTAAGCCACTTGAGATCTTAGGATCTTGCTGGACATAGCTGATCGGGTCACGTTGGACTCCGAGATGCATTGTCATTATTACTATGCTGAGTTGTTCCGGAGATCCAGTAGGCATAGTTTTATTCAAACCAAGTGGGGTTGGATTGTGTCAGATTCCACGAGATATATGAATCATGTATATACAAGGTTGTGGTGCTGATAGCCAAAAGGCTATGCTAGGGAGTGTTGATAGCTATAAGGTCATGCAGTGTTAATATGGCGGAAAAGCTAAGTTGTGTGGTATTTTTCGTATTTCTTAGATTCGGGGACGAATCTATGTTAGTGGGAAAGAATTGTAACATCTATGTTCCAGAAAATAAAAGTTGAATTTCTTTAGTTTGGATTAAAGAGTTGAGTATTTTAGATTTATTTAATCAAATAAAATTCTGGGATGTTATTAAAAAGGAGAATTGTAATGTTTGGGGTTATTTCTGTTAAATCAGAAAATTAAGCTGAGGTTAATTGTTATGGTTAAAAGGTAAGGAGTGCTTTGCAAAGTTCTCGGAATTAGAGGCCTAGTTGCAGTATTTATATATATAAACGGAAAAAACTAGCTTTTATCCTTGTTATTTAATGTCACCTCCATTGTTGCCATGGGTGGAGTTGTGTCGTGAGTTTGGGAGAGGAAGAGAATAAGAGATGAGAGAAGAGAATAGTTTGGAGTTGGTGGTTGTGTTGCCGTTAGAGGGAAGTAGATTCTCTCCGTTTCATCATTTGTCACTGTGAGAGAGGTAATGACTCACGCTTTTTGCTACATTAATGGTGGCTGTGTGTTTTGTTGCTTGTTAAGTGTTGGTTACTAGACCAAGTGAAGTATTGTGAGTTAGTTTTTGGTAGTTGTGAGTTGATGAATGGTGTTGGAATACTGGATCGTATGTTCGTTACGTCTATGTTGAGTTTTTGACGTTTTGGTTCAGTTTTGTAAACCAAAGAAAAAAACATGCTGTGTCACTATGTGTAATCGTGAGTTGTTTTGGTGATGTAGTCTCTGCCCTCATTGTTGATCATGAGAGGGTTGGATGCCATTGTTGTGTTGATGTGCTCAATGAAGAAGACAACTTACGTTTAACTTGTTTCATTAGTTTTTTTTTTTATTGTTATTTCAGGCGGTGTCCGGAAAATATAAAGTGTATTTATCCTAGGATGTTCCAAAAAAGTTTAGAATTTTTGCTGTGAAAGTTTATACATTAGGCTAAGGTGAATATAATACCATGGTCGAACTGAATTTACTGGAGTTCTCTCTCTAATTTTTGTGTTAGGTGTTGTTTTCGTGTGCTTGTGTGTTTATTGAATTCGTGGTGTTTAAACTGCTATTAAATTTGGAAAAATTATTGTAGTAATTAAATCATGGATTTGCTGATTTTATTTCTTTTTTTTTACTTAAAGAATATTTTTATTAATTATTATTTTACTGAATTCCATTAATTTTATAAATGAAATATTAAATTGCTGAAAATAATTATTAATTTATTTTAATCATTGTTGAAATTTATGTGTTGATTTTTGGTATTTGCTGCATTGTTCTTCCGAGCATAAAATTATATCGGGAAAAGTTTTGTATTTTCATGTCCATAATTGACCCAGTAGACGGATTGATCGCTTTCTCAATATTTATTAAATACTGATTACGTCTTTTCGTAATGGTGCAGGTAAAGAAAAAGAACAGAACTCTTAGGTGGAGCTCGTGGGACTCCGGCTGCGGGTTGAGATGACGTACCGGGAGGATGTTATTTATTTATTTTATATTTTTGTTTATTGTTGAATTGCAGTGAACTGGTAGGGTGTTAGATTCTAATGTTTGAATTTGATGTGTTTTTTTTAAATCGTAAATGTTAAGTTGGTGGTTTTATTTAATTAATTTACAATGCTGAGTATTTTTATTATTAATGAGAATAGTAATATATATATATATATATTATTGGGTCGGGGCATTTCAAAAGGTCACATTAAAGACTGCTGGATCCTTCCTCCACATCTCAAGCTAGAAAATTTCAAGGAAGTTAAAGAAAACCTTGTACAAGAAGCTACCACAAGCCATACTGAAGTTTTTATTAGCCTTTACCATGTAACTATTAGTAGGAAATTATAGGAAAAATACATGTTTTTATTTGTTTGTATATTACCATTTAAAGATATTTTTGATATTTTATTTTTTGATATAATGATTATTATTTTACAGGTATCTTAATAAGTATATGTGAAGTAAGAACTCATCTGAATCATTTTTTAAGTATAAGATATACCAAAATAGTTTTAATAAAAGTGTTCACATACTTATACGGCGAGGGAAGTTTATGACTTTTTGCCTTAATTTGTTTTCTACAACTAATGCTATTATACACTTTTCTTCCAAGTTGTTCTTTTATGCCAACTGGACTGAATTTAGGTTGATGGTTATTAGGAAATTGTACAAAGATCAATTGAATTCTTGGGCCATGATTGATAAATTATAAAAATGGGCTTTTCGTTATATCGGCTATATATGATTCAAAACCCTAGTTGAATTGCAATTCTTCCTCTAACATCATTATACTCAAGACGGCGAATCTTCAAATTGAAAATTGAGAGAATATGAAATACTAAATCAGAGAAGAACATGGTGTTTGTTCAAAATTTAATGGGTCTCGGATTCGCAGAAATAAATGGTTTAGGCATATCAGAGCCAACCAAAGAATCCACTGTCAAAAATATGCACATGGATGATCTATGGCCGATAAATATCAAGCAGGAGGACAAGAGCTAACTGTCACTGGAAGACAAAGGTTAAGTGAACCAATATTATTGAAAAATATATTTCTTGAGAAATCTGGGGATACCATTGACTTGTCTAATTCGGCTCTGTTAGTCCATGGTATAAAGATATAATTTGGATTAATGATGTTCGATTATGAATCTGATAAGTAGGTTTGCATTTAAGATGCTTACTCAATGGTTCTTAGAACATATATCTTACCCAATACTATTTTTGAAGAGGCTGTGGAGTATGGAAGACATTAGAGACGCCAAAGCTTACCAGGAGGAACTCCTAGACTATGAAAGAGGATGAGAATATCCCATATTTTGTAAATAAAGGTAATAGCGAGGACATGACAATGTAAGTTCTTTATTCTTCTGTTCTTATACAAATATGAGTGTTATTTATAGTTTTTAAAAGCTTATTTTAAAGTTCTTGTTAAGGCTAATTAGGTCTCATGATAATAATAATGATTGTGTTGGTATTGTTCAAGACATAACACATAACAGTGTTGCTTAGGCTATAAGGTCATCTTTAGTAGAGCTCTCAATGAGTCTTTCACCTCTAAAACAATGGAAAGTAATTAAAATTGTGAAAATTAAAAAACATCAAGCCACTTATCATCACATATATTATTGTAAACTAAATTTATATTTTATTATTTTATTACTCAATTAAATTGTAACAAATACATCAGTATTATAATAGTGAGAGAGTTTAGTGAGTTTCTTAAAGATAAAGATGTTCTAAGTCACGAAATACAGAGTATCTTTAAAGATTAGTTTTATTATAATTTACCAAAAACATTAATGCCCATTAAGAAGTTTGATTGAATTTACCGGAAAATACACAGAATATAGAGATTCTACAAAAATAATCTTCTTTTTTTTGTTAAATAATACATTTTACTGGAAAAAATCTGTCTGGTTAAAATTCATAGCGGAAGTTGGTATGTGACTCAGTGGGTGTGTCGCGAGTGAATGGAAAATCGGTTTTTAGGAGATTTATCGAGCCATGACAGTTACAGTAGCGAGTATAGCTTCGGTTTGAACCTTAACAGATTAGCCTCCACCACTTCGCATGTTGAATGTCATGGTGTTTTCCAACCATCAAAGATGTGTTCAAAGCCTAATCAGATACAAAAGTGGATATTAGAGTTGCAAAGATAATATCTGATGGATGAAAATTAAGATAACAAGGAAGAGTATTTTTGAACCAATCATGTTGAAGAATCTCGAGATTAATGGTTATTCTTATTAAAAGATCAATCATAAGCATCCTTGGTATCAATTCTCTTGCATCACATGAAAAAATGATCTGGAAGAGTGTCCACTATATACTCTTCCATATGATTTATCATATGATGATATATATTTGATATTGAGGATGCTTATGATGGATGCTTCGAGAATTACTATTCCTGAGATTCGTCAACATGTTTTTTTTTTTTAAATAACATTCCTCGTTATCTTTCTATTCATCCATCAAATATTACAGTACAAGTCAAAGAGGTTATAACTTTCAGTATTATATAGAAATAACATTATTTGTGTAAATTCATTAAGTTTTGTGTTCATATTTTCCAGATTGATGTCAATATAATTTAACTAGTTGTCAACATAAGGTTTGATAGATTTAACTAGTTGTCAATATAATTTAACTAGTTGTATGTTACCAGAAACTTTTACTTGCTTTCCTCATCTCGCTTTTATATATTTTATGTTTCTGCAGATTACAGTTATGAATCATTCTGAATCAATCATTTATGGTAAGTTATGTTTCTTTTCTTTCACACTATTTTAACTTTGCTAAGTTAATGTTCTGATCTGTTGATTCTCAGAACCTCCTCATATAAGGAATTGGTTTTTGAGCTATGTCTATCAATTGCCAATGCTTGATAAAAGTGATGGTTTTGAAGTCTTTTATCTTGGAGAAAGTGAATGTCTTAAATTTGTTTTAAATTTTTAGGTGAGTAAATAAAGTTGTTTGTTCACTAAATTATTTTTCTGTGTGACTCAAGTTTGAAGTTAACCATGTTTAATGTAATTATTCCTCGTCTTATTTCATGTTGTAACAAAGCCTGGAAATGTCATTGACGACAATCATATAGATGCAGAATTTGTAGTTTGAATAAGGTACACAGCTTTCAGATATTTTTTTCTAAAACTTTCTGATCTTATTGTGATTATATTTACCTCATCAATAAGTTTTTAGCTGTTCGTAAGACACTGTTTTATGTTTTATTCTTATGCTTGATTTGATCCCATTTTCTTTTTATTCTATTTTGATACAGAGTGTAAAAGAGAAGAAGGAAGATTTTGGTAAACATCAGAAAACGAATTGTATAAGCTTAATGTTTACAAGAAGAAGTAAATGTTTCTTTGTCTCTGTTGTTTTAATATATTTTTATGAAGTTGTTATGTGACAATTTGAGTTTTTTAATGTATGACTTTTTTAAGACATGTTTAGATGATTAATAATACAATCGAATTTATGTTTTGCTGCAATTCAAGATTCAAATCGGTTTCATATCATTACTACAGTATATCACTGTAATATAACATATTCTCGTCTTACTAAATATTCATTATAAATATTATCAACACAATTAAGTATTTTTCTTAAATAATAATTTAAATCATTGCTTTTAACTCTATTATATCTTCAATATCAAAGCGTAAATACTGACAATATTATATTTTCAATATCATAGAGTAAATAACTAACACTATAGCATCGGTCGATCCTGTTATAACTGCCGATGTCCTAGCGTTCATGATAACACTATGATATACCCATAGTGGCGCTTCTAGTGTGCAGAGAATATGCATTTTTGTATCGTGTTTTCTGCAATTGGCATTCAATGTTTAATCTTAAAAACTAGGGAAAATACTAGAATAATCTTGAAAAGTAATATAATTACTGGTTTAACTTCGAGAAAAGTAAGGTTAAGTTAGTTCTATTAATGAAAAAATTGTTCAATACATTAATGCCACATCATCATTTATATTTCGGTAAAAAATTATTATTTACGAATTTGCCACCGTAATTTTTTTTTGGAAAAATCTGCGAGTTTTGTGTTATCGTAGATCTAATATTTTACCGTAGATTAGTTCTGTACTGCAGATTTTTGTCGCAGATTAGTTCTAAACTGCAGATTATTTTGTATTAGTGTTCGTAGATTTTATTATCCATCGAAGATTTATTAATATTCGTATATTTATTTGTGAAATTCATGTAAGTGATAGTAGAGTTTGTAAGCAAAATTCAGGAAAATTCATGTTTATTGTTGATAGATGAATTTTCAAGAACAATAGATGGTTGTTTATTGTTGATAGCCAAAGTGGTTGTCGAATTCTACAAGCAAATAAGAAAACCAGTTATGATGATTTCATTGGAATGGTGTATGAAGATTATGGATAGGATAATAGATTATTCAATGTTGAATTGAGCTACATGTTTCCGAAGAAAATCCTTCAAACATTACCAGCAGATACTCCTCCATTTATTATTGCTAATAATACAAATTTCAAGGTTTTTTGGACAATCACAGTTAGAAACTATTAGGCTTTGCATCGAAGTTAAGGACAGACAGTTGGGTGAATCTAAATCTATTGATGAAGATGAATTTGTGGCTTACGATACACAGAGAAAACGCCCAATGTCTGAAGAAATGAAGAATGACGATGACAAAAATGTTAGCGAGATTTCTGAGGATGAAGACGAGGACGAAGAAAGCATATTTGATTATTGTGATGACTCAGACGGAACTGATTCAGATGATGAGAGTTGAAATTAAAGAGTATGGAGGCTTAGGGATTGTTGAGAGAGTGATAGTTGTGACGTGAGAATGATAAGGAGTTTGAGGTTTGGATACTTAGAGAATGTTTAGGATGAAGATGGTGGCATGAGTATTGATGTAATGAGAGATTATTGTTTGAGAATGATGATAAGAATGATGATGAGAATGAGAATGATAATGGTTGATGAAATAAGATGAACTAAGGAGAAGCATGGCGCCGGAGAGCTAAAGCTCCACCGGCGCCTTTAGGAAGATAAACAAAGCTTCCTTTACTCTTTTAATCTTCTTATTCTCTTATTCACAACACTTTCTTTACATTAAGTTTACATAGATATTTATAGAGAAGAGGTTACAAACAACAAGAGAAGAAGGAAGAAGAAGCGTGAAGGATAAAGGAGAGAAGAAAGAAATTGGCGCCAAGAGGAGAGAAGGGAGCTCACTGTTTGCCTCCTGTTCATGCCATACCCTACTGCTGACACCTCCATGCTTGTGTCCATGCCCCTCTCTGGCGCCCCATGCTCTCCTTTGCTTCCTCTTTTCCACTTAGTTTGTCTTCTAGTTAGTATGTAACAGCTTCCATTCTTCTAGTTACATCCTAACCAAGACTTCTTCTAGTTCCTTGTGAACTAGGTTTCCTTTCCCTCTTCCTCTTGTGTTTGAATTCTTTAATCATAGAGATCACATATTTCAACACTCCCCCTCAAGATTGGTCGGTAGGTGTCCTTGAGGCCAATCTTGCCATGTACGTGATCCTCATTGATAGAAGATGATGCCATGATGAGGATATCCGCTAGCTGATCCTTGCTTGCTCCAAAGACGGTTTTGATGACTCGTAACCTCAATGAGACCTAGGATTCTGAATCCCATGGCCTTTACTCTTCCTTGCGTATTAGGCTTTGTTTTCTCTAAGCTTCACTCGGATCATGTCTCCTCGGGCTTCTTGTCTCAAACTTAATCTTGACTTCAAGCTCCTCGGATGAAATCTTCTAGCTCACAGAATACTCACATTGTCATTGGCTTCCTCTTGATGACTCTTGGGAGTATACTCTATCCGTTGGACGCCACTTCCCACTGCTTCTCGGATCACCACACCTAATAAGGTCTGATAGGTGGTTTCTCCTTCGGTTTTCTTACAACATCATCCATAGCTACTCGTATGTGTCTCCCGGCTTTCTCTCGCCATCGTCTCCTCATACGGTACTTGGAGTTCCTTGTTGCCTTGTTTACCGTTCCACAGCCTGTTGAAATTATAAGTTTGAAGTATGTTTAGAGACTAAGAGTGAGAATAGCAAGAGATTATGAAAGTTTGTATGTATTTTATTCTCTTAGTCATTACAAATTTTTACAAGAGGTTACACATATATTTATAGACTTTGAATAAGAGGAGGTGCAGAAGAAGAGAAGAATGGTGTGAAGAAGGAAGAAGAGAAGAGAGGTTTTGCATGAAGAAGAGAGGAGGGAGCAGCTAACCTACTCCAACAGTATTGCGCTCCATGCCTCTCTCTGGCGCCCCATGCTTGTGCCCATACCTCTCCTTGCTTCCTTACTTAGTTTAGTTAGATCATCTAGTTGAGATCCAACAACTTCCGTTTCTTCTAGTTCCTTCTCAACTTGTTCTCCTTCTAGTTCCTTTTCAACTAGTTTTCTCCATTTCCCTCCTTCTCTTGTGTTTGAATTCTTCTTCTTGAGATCACATATTTCAACACTCCCCCTCAAGATTGGTCGGTAGGTGTCCTTGAGGTCAATCTTGCCATGAATGTGATCACAAGTAATAGTTGAAGTTGCCTTAGTGAAGATATCAGCCAATTGATCCTTGCTTGCTACAAAGGCGGTTTTGATAATTCCTTCTTGTATCTTCCCTCTCACAAAGTGGCAATCAACTTCTATGTGCTTGGTTCTTTCATGAAATACCGGATTTGATGCTATATGCATTGCAGCTTGATTGTCACAATACAATAGCATTTCTTCATCTCCCTGGATTCCAAGGTCTTTTAGAAGCGCTTTTATCCATATCAACTCCTTTGTCAGTTCTTTCATGGCTCTGTACTCTGTTTCCGCACTTGATAAGGCTATGACCTTATGTTTTTTGCTCCTCCAAGTTACTAGATTTCCTCTCACAAATGTGCAAAAGCCAGATGTGGACTTTCTATCCTTTTTATCTCCAGCCCAATCCGCATCACAATAACCTTGGACCTTTGTGTTCCCATTAACATGCATCCATACTCCTTTTCCAGGGCTATTATTTAGGTACCTTAGCAACCTCTCAATCATGTTCCAATGTTGTGAGGTTGGCTTTTGCATATGCTGGCTCACACGGTTTACTGCAAAGCAGATGTCAGGTCTTGTAATGGTAAGATAGATAAGTTTGCCCACAATCCTTTGGTATCTTTTAATGTTCTCCAAAGGCTCCCCCTCAGGACTATCTTGGTATCCTTCTTCTATTGGAGTTTTGGCCGGCTTAGATCCTAACTTCCCAGTTTCTTCCAAGAGATCCAGCACATATTTCCTTTGAGATATGAACATTCCATCTCCAAATCGTGTCATCTCAATCCCTAGGAAGTACTTGAGCTCCCCTAGATCCTTTATATCAAAGTCGGCCTTCAAGAGTCCCTTGATTTGATCTACTCCATCTTTGTTACTTCCTGTGATGATTAGATCATCAACATAAATCAAGACTACCACTACTCCTCCTTCACTTTGTCTTGTGAATAGAGTATGATCCGCTTCAGATTTTATGAACTCCTTCTTCAAGAGGCAAGCGCTTAGCCTTTGGTACCATGCTCTTGGAGATTGCTTCAGCCCATAGATTGCCTTCTTCAATCTACACACTTTGTTGCCTCCATTATGATACCCTTGGGGTGGATCCATATATACTTCTTCTTCCAAATCCCCCTGCAAGAAGACGTTCTTGACGTCCATTTGCCATAAGTCCCATTCCAAGTTTACAGCTACCGAGATTAGAATTCTTATGGAATGGAGCTTAGCCACTGGAGCAAATGTTTCAGTATAGTCCTCCCCATAGACTTGAGTATATCCTTTTGCTACCAGTCTTGCTTTGTACCTTTCTATTTTCCCATCACTTGTGTATTTAATTGTATACACCCATCTACTCCCAACCGACTTCTTATCCTTTGGTAAGTCGGTTAAGTACCAAGTATTATTCCTTTCCATGGACTTCATTTCCTCTTCCATGGCTTTCACCCATACTTCACTCTCACATGCTTCTTCATATGAGCTAGGAATGTATTCCTTGCTGATTTTTGTGAGAAACACTTCATGCTCCATGGGTAATGTCGCCAAGGAACAGAAATGCTCAATGGGATATGTGATAATACTAGTTTGAGTGTGATCTCCTTCTTGTGATATGAGAGTGCTGTCGCCAATAGGATCGAGATCTAAGCTTGCCGTACGCTCAGGACACTCTCTTATCACACAAGGAAGATTACTCGTACTAGACTTTCCTTGGAGCATAGCAGAATTGTTGTAGCCATAAAAAACACGTTGTCGCCTCTGTCTTGTACTTCTTCTTAGAGGTATGGTTGGCTCCGGTCCTTCTTCAGCATCCGCTCCCTCTTCATCCAAATTCTGATCCGCTTCCTCATGTGTATTATCCGCACTATCTTGCTCTATGAAGTTCTCAGATATTTCTTCTTGTACTTCTTCACATAGGCTTGGCGTTTCATCAAACACCATCCAGTCCATGGATGAATAGATCGTTCCTTTAGAAGCATCATGATCCTTAGCCCCATAGAAACTCTCTTGTTCATTAAACCTTACTTCTCTAGACACATACACTCTTCTTGTTTCCGGATTGTAAACCTTGTAGCCCTTTTGTGTTGGTGAATATCCATTGAACACACACCTCATGCTTCGAGGTTCAAGTTTGCTTATGTGTCCTTCTGGTAAAAACATGAAGCATGTGCATCCAAACATTTTGATATGATTTAAGCTTGGTTTCGTCTTGTACAACACTTCAAATGGGGACTTATCATCCAGATTTTTGGTTGGAAGTCGGTTGATTAAGTAGCTTGATGTCATTACGGCATCTCCCCAATGGAACTTTGGTACTCTTTTGGCAATCATGAGAGTCCTTGCTACTTCCATTAGGTGTCTAATCTTCCTTTCAGCTATCCCATTCTGCTGAGGAGTGTATGCACACGATGTTTGATGAATGATGCCAAAGTTGTTGAGCAACTCTTTGAATCGTTTACTCACATATTCCCCTCCATTATTACTATGCAATACTTTGATCTTTGTTTTGAATTGGGTAGAGATATAGTTAATGAAGTTGGTGAAGGCTTCATAAACTTGATCCTTGGTATGTAGAAGAGTGATCCATGTATATCTTGAGTAGTCATCAATGAATGAAACAAAATATTTATATTGATCTCTTGAATTACATGGTGAGGTCCATACATCTGAGTGTACAATGTCAAACGCTTCATCACAAGTTGTAGATGAAGTAGGAAAAGCCTGTCTACAATGCTTCCCTAGTACACACGCCTCACACACTACTTCTTCTTGGATGAGATTGGGTAAGACCATCTTGAGGACTGCTGAACTTGGATGTCCTAACCTTCCATGCCATAATGGGCTATCTTCAATCTCTTTCCTCCCAAAAAACTTTGCATCCGCCTTCATTCCAAGAGCCATTGGTTCCTCTTGTTTATTTGATTCCAAGATATACACACCATCTTCTACCTTCCCTTCTCCGAGCACATGGTTTGTTTTAGGGTCCTGAAACTTAACAAAGTCAGTCCCAAACACAGCCACACACTCTAAATCCTTTGTAGCTTTATTAACGGATAAAAGATTAGATGAGAAGTTAGGCATGTATAATGCTTTTGTTTCCCTTTTAAAAAGCTCTAACTCTCCTATCCCTTTAATTGGAACTGAGCTTCCATTGGCTACTTGTACACTTCCATGGCACGGTTCAAGATTCTTTAACATATCTTGATCCTTGATCATGTGATGAGAAGCCCCTGAATCCACAATGATTCTAGTCTTCTTTATGGGTGTTTTAGAGCTGAAAAAACTCTTACCCGAATCTGTGAGTTTGGCTAGGCTCTTGATAAGAGCTTCAAACTCAGACCTTCTAACCAGTTCTTCAACAGGTTGTGCAATTCCCGTGAAGGATCTAGGTCCATTCCCATTCTCCCTTAGCCGCTTAGGCCTCAAGTGTGGATGGAGGGTCCAACACTTCTCCTTAGTGTGTCCTTTCATCTTGCAATGCTCACACTCCAACGTCCTCTTGTCTCCAAATGTGAGATTCTTTCTTGCAAGATGTGCAGCTTCACTTGGTGCACGAAACAGGTCTCTAGACCCTTCTTCCCTTTGTATCATACCACATACTTCCGCTAGACTTGGCAGATTCTCAAATCGAAGTATATGCTTGATAAGATCCTTGTATGATGCATTGAGTGCCAAGAGAAGCCCAAACACTTGATCTTGGTCACGCCTTTCTCCTAACTCCTTGGGGTCTATAGTGTGTGGCCTCAAGATCTCCAACTCGGCCCATAAGCTTCTATACTCCCAAACATTTCCTTGAATGACTTTTCCTCTTGTTGGAGCTCATTCAATGCCCTTTTCACCTCAAATATCCTTGATATGTTTAAGATGTTTCCATATACTCCTTTGAGTATATCCCAAAGTTCCTTGGCAGTATCCGCATATGAGTAAGCCGCCAAGATAGTTGGTTCTAGTGAGCTTTGGAGAAGAGAAAGAGTGTATTGTTCTTCTTGCTCTTCCTTAGCTTCCTCCTTCTCATTTCTCACTGCCGCTTCTGTTCCTACTTTTGGCTCATCATATTGCCAAAGTCCTCGGCCTCTAAGAGTAGTTTTGGTGGTTTTTGCCCAAAGGAGGTAGTTGTTTCCCTTGAGCATAACAGAGATTGTTACCCTATTAGTCTCCATTTTCTAGTAATAATACACAATCTTAGTCCTTTCACAACTTGAAGATCCTAT
This sequence comes from Nasturtium officinale, assembly GCA_963854855.1. Lineage (NCBI taxonomy): Eukaryota > Viridiplantae > Streptophyta > Magnoliopsida > Brassicales > Brassicaceae > Nasturtium > Nasturtium officinale. Next base: position 12,222,917 of record OY978504.1, on the reverse strand, counting down.
GATCTCAAGGATATTAATCTCAGAGTGAATAGAACTAAGGAAGGTGTATTGTTATAGATTAGAAGCCTTGTAGAGTATTAGAGGAATCAAGAAGAGGATAAGCGGTTTAATAGATAACCCGCTCTGATACCATGTTGAAATTATAAGTTTGAAGTATGTTTAGAGACTAAGAGTGAGAATAGCAAGAGATTATGAAAGTTTGTATGTATTTTATTCTCTTAGTCATTACAAATCTTTACAAGAGGTTACACATATATTTATAGACTTTGAATAAGAGGAGGTGCAGAAGAAGAGAAGAATGGCATGAAGAAGGAAGAAGAGAAGAGAGGTTTTGCGTGAAGAAGAGAGGAGGGAGCAGCTCACCTACTCCAACAGTATTGCGCTCCATGCCTCTCTCTGGCGCCCCATGCTTGTGCCTATACCTCTCCTTGCTTCCTTACTTAGTTTAGTTAAATCATCTAGTTGAGATCCAACAGCTTCCGTTTCTTCTAGTTCCTTCTCAACTAGTTTTCTCCTTTTCCCTCCTTCTCTTGTGTTTGAATTCTTCTTCTTGAGATCACATATTTCAACACAGCCTCCTAGGTGAACGCCTCTTGGTCTGAACTTCACACTCCATCTATCAAGATCAATCTTGGCTTCAACCCTTCATAGATTTGATCTTGATTCTTCAAAGAGCCATCCGCTCTAATCCCACTTATCATAAGACTCTCCCGGCTTCCTCTCGGAATGCCGCACCTATCCATGGTACAATGTGATAGTCCTCTTCTTCTTGGACCATCACCTATTTGGTGCTTCAACGGTCTTCTTCAACACTCCCCCTCAAGCTTGGTTTGAGTATGGAAAGAACCAAACTTGACAAGGAAGACCGTTGCATAATTTGGAGCTCACCGCTTCTTCAACACTTCCCTTCAAGACTAGCCCGTTGCCAAGGGACCACTCTTGCAAAAGAAAGAGCACTAAGCTTGATTATGCCAATGATGATGCCTCCTCTTGGACTATCTATCCCACTTGCCAATTAGGACAAGCTTTCGTCTGCTAGCCATTTTGGATTAGGCCGCAAAGGACATCATCTACCTCCACATAACACCACCATGAATAGCTTGCTTGAGCCTATACACACTTCTTCTTGTAGATTGCTCCGCTTGGATCGCCACATGGTTGAGTATGATCACCACTCTCTCAAGACCTCCTGGATCAAGTGATTCGGCTTCAAGAGAGGATGAAGACCATGTGGAAGAATATGACCCTCCATAAGCACCATTTAATCAATACCTTGGAGCAACTACTTCTTGGACCATCTGAATCTTCCGCTTGTTGAAAGATTCACCAATGAAAGATAGCATTAGCCTATGAGATTGGTTTTGGAAGTCATGAACTTCTTGGAAATGAGTCTTGCAGAGTTTGATTCGCCTGTTACTGAGGCTGAGAATTCGCCAAGAGTTTCACTGAGTCGCTGTTGCTCTTCTTCTTTTGAGAAGAAGAAGAAATGGAGCTTGGGGAACAAGAGACTAAGCACAACTTGTGCAAGGAACTAAACCCTTATTCTCCTAACTATATAATTGATTTGTAACTAAGAGAAAGAGGTGTTAGAAGCCTTGATAATGACTTGTAGCCGTTGGAAGAAGAAACCAAGAAGAAGAGAACAAGGAGGAGTCACGAGGCGCCTTAAGGAGTAAGGAGCTGTCACTTTCAGTCTAGAGCAAGGAGCTGTCACTTTCAGTCTAGAAGCGCTCAAAACTCTAATCCCAACCATTCATGTCCCTTTCATTCTCTTTGTAGTTAACCTAGTTGTCTATCTATAAATGTTAGTGTGCATACATTGTAATGTATTAAGTTAAGGAAATCAAAAACATCATTCTCTTCTCTTAAGCGCCTAAGTCCTATCTCTCCCACTCTTGTCTCTTCTCTTCTTGTCTCGTCCATAAGAACTTCTATAGATCACTAAGGATTCTTTTAAACTTACATGGTATCAGAGCATTCCTCTATTTTCTTTCCTTCTAGGATAAACTCTGTTTGATTCTAGTTTCCGATTTCATCTCCTAAACAAACCTTGTTATTCATATATCTTTGTCCAATGGATAATAGCTCTTGATAGCTCAGTTCTAGTCATCAAAAACTCTCTTATTCATTTTGAAATCTCTCTATTATCTCCCTTAATCATCCGTTTGGAGTGATTCCTTCCAGAAATTGTGTTTAAACTCACATTATCCAGTGGTCCATAGCTGAGTTCCTCCTTTTAACTTCCGGTCTATAGCCGTTTATCTCTTCATCTTTCATCTGTTCGTCGCAAGCTACTCTATGGAAAACAACAAGATTATCTCTCTTCCAGTCACTCTTAAGGGAGCTGACAACTATCTCTTGTGGGCTAGAACCACAAGGGCCGTCCTAAATGGAAAGAAAGTCTTCCACCATGTTGAACCGGAGGAAGGCAAAGAGGAGTCCAAAGCTGATGAAGCATGATTCTCTGAAGACCAATCTGTCCTAGCGGCCCTTCAAGGCTCACTAGGTATTACAGTCCTTGAAGCCTACTCCTATTGTGAGAATGCCAAAGAACTATGGAGCACTCTGAAGAATGTCTTTGGAAATGTAACAAACCTTACCCGGGTTTTTGAGATCAAAAGGAGTATCAACTAGCTGAGCCAAGGAGATGTTGACTTCAACACATTCTTTGGAAAATTCAGATCCTCTTGGGCAGAGTTGGAAATGCTGAGGCCACATACCCTAGATGCAGAAGTCCTAAATGAAAGGAGGGAGCAAGACAAAGTATTCTCCCTCCTGATGGTGTTGAACCCGGCTTATAATGACTTGGTCAAGCATATATTGAGAGGAACTAAGCTACCAAGTCTTGATGAGGTATGTTCTCAAATCCAGAAGGAACAAGGATCTCTTGGACTGTTTGGTGGCAAAGGAGGAGAACTGGTGCTGGCAAACACAGCTGAAGGAGTAACTGTAAACAAGAGCCTTTACCGCTGTGGAGACAACACTACCTTAGTATGCAGCTATTGTAATAAGCCTGGCCATGTAAAGGAGAAATGTTTCAGCCTTCATCCACATCTCAAGAGGTTCCCTGGTGGCTCATACACTAACAAATGGGAGTCACGCCCTTCCCATCAAGGCCATTGGAGGGACAACTCCAACCGTGAACAAAGAGACTCCAAAGCTCACCTTGCCTCAGACGGTTCATCTTACCATGAGAATGAGTCTCTAACTCCAACTCCAAACTCTGAGTTTTTGAAGAAGTCAGACCTTGATGCTCTCCTTAAAGCAATCAAAGACTCTGATAAGACTATAAAACCTGTGAGCTATCAAGCTCTTTGTGAAATGGATAAACTTGTAGGTAGGAATAAGAAACCATTGATTGTTGATTCAGGGGCAAGTCATCATATGATAAGTGATCCTAGTCTCATTAGTAACATTAAACCTGCACTAGGACATGTTAGTATTGCTAATGGAGAACAAATTAAAATTGAAGGTGTTGGTGACTTAAACTTGTTTGATAAATGTTCCACAGCCTTTTACATGCCCACATTTACTTCTAACTTGCTATCCGTTAAGAATGCCACATCCGATTTAAACTGTCTAGCTATCTTTGGGCCTAATAATGTTTGCTTTCAGGATATTGACACAAGTAGAGTCCTTGGGCATGGAACTGTTGAAATTAAGAGTATGGAGGCTTAGGGATAGTTGCGAGAGTGATAGTTGTGGCGTGAGAATGATAAGGAGTTTGAGGTTAGGATACTTGGAGAATGTTTAGGATGAAGATGGTGGCGTGAGTATTGATGTAATGAGAGATTATTGTTTGAGAATGATGATAAGAATGATGATGAGAATGAGAATGATAATGGTTGATGAAATAAGATGAACTAAGGAGAAGCATGGCGCCGGAGAGCTAAAGCTCCACCGGCGCCTTTAGGAAGATAAACAAAGCTTCCTTTACTCTTTTAATCTTCTTATTCTCTTATTCACAACACTTTCTTTACATCACATTACATGTATATTTATAGAGTTTTTACATAGAGAAGAAGAGAAGAGGTGTGAAGAAGGAAGGAGAGAAGAGAGGAGTTTGCGTGAAGAAGAGAGGAGGGAAGGGAGCAACTCACTGTTTGACTCCTGTTCAAGCTCATACCCTCCTGCTGACGCCTCCATGCTTGTGCCCATGCCCTGGTTCTGGTGCCACATGCTCTCCTTTCCTTCCTCTTTTCCACTTAGTTAGTCTTCTAGTTAGTATGTAATAGCTTCCTTTCTTCTAGTTACATCCTAACCAAGACTTCTTCTAGTTCCTTGTGAACTAGGTTTCCTTTCCCTCCTTCTCTTAGATTTGAATTCTTCTATCATAGAGATCACATATTTCAACACTCCCCCTCAAGATTGGTCGGTAGGTGTCCTTAAAGCCAATCTTGCCATGTACGTGATCCTCATTGATACAAGATGATGCCATGATAAGGATATCCGCTAGCTGATCCTTGCTTGCTCCAAAGACGGTTTTGATGACTTCTAACCTCAATGAGACCATGGCTTCCTCTCCTATGGCCTTTACTCTTTCTTGCAGATTAGGCTTTGTCTTCTCTAAGCTTCACTCGGATCATGTCTCCTCGGGCTTCTTGTCTCAAACTTAATCTTGACTTCAAGCTCCTCGGATGACATCTTCTAGCTCACAGAATACTCACATTGTCATTGGCTTCCTCTTGATGACTCTTGGGAGTATACTCTATCTGTTGGATGCCACTTCCCGCTGCTTCTCGGATCACCACACCTAATAAGGTTTGAAAGGTGGTTTCTCCTTCGGTTTTCTTACAACATCATCCATAGCTACTCGTATGTGTCTGCCAGCTTTCTCTTGCCATCGTCTCCTCATACGGTGCTTGGAGTGCCTTGTTGCCTTGTTTACCGTTCCACAGCCTCCTAGGTGAATGCCTCTTGGTCTGAGCTTCATACTCCATCTATCAAGATCAATCTTGGCTTCAACCCTTCATAGATTTGATCTTGATTCTTCAAAGAGCCATCCGCTCTAATCCCACTTATCATAAGACTCTCCCGGCTTCCTCTCGGAATGCCGCACCTATCCATGGTACAATGTGATAGTCCTCTTCTTCTTGGACCATCACCTAACTTGGTTCTTCAACGGTCTTCTTCAACACTCCCCCTCAAGCTTGGTTCGAGTATGGGAAGAACCAAACTTGACAAGGAAGACCGTTGCATAATTTGGAGCTCACCACTTCTTCAACACTTCCCTTCAAGACTAGCCCGTTGCCAAGGGACCACTCTTGCAAAGAAAAGAGCACTAAGCATGATTATACCAATGATGCCGCCTCCTCTTGGACTATCTATCCCACTTGCCAATTAGGACAAGCTTTCGTCTGCTAGCCTTTTTGGATTAGGCCGTAAAGGACATCATCTACCTCCACATAACACCACCATGAATAGCTTGCTTGAGCCTATACACACTTCTTCTTGTAGATTGCTCCACTTGGATCACCACATGGTTGAGTATGATCACCACTCTCTCAAGACCTCCTGGATCAAGTGATTTGGCCTCAAGAGAGGATGAAGACCATGTGGAAGAATATGATCCTCCATAAGCACCCTTTAATCAATACCTTGGAGCAACTACTTCTTGGACCATCTGAATCTTCCGCTTGTTGAAAGATTCACCAATGAAAGATAGCATTAGCCTATGAGATTGGTTTTGGAAGTCATGAACTTCTTGGAAATGAGTCTTGCAGAGTTTGATTCGGCTGTTACTGAGGCTGAGAATTCGCCAAGAGCTTCACTGAGTCGCTGTTGCTCTTCTTCTTCTCAGAGCAACAATCGCTCTTAACCTCTTCCTCTGAGGTTTCCCTCTCTCAGCAGCCTTAATCTTCTCCTCCTTAACGCTTGAAGTTACAAGCGAATGTGAGTTTCCAATCACCATAACTGGAATCAAACTCTCAAGAATCACAACACAAGCCCATCCAAAAACATTGCTTACTATCTCTTCACCGCTTCTTTTCCACAATTGATTTTTCTCTTATCAACTATGTTTCTTTGATAAAAAATTATTGACCACTTCCTTTTCTTTGCAGGAAACATCTCAGCCTTGTGCTTCATCTCTGTTTCATGCAAGTCTTCTACGTGAACTCCTCTTGTCATGTTTCTTCCGCAAGTCTCTTCCGGGTTAAAGATGTGAACTCCTCTTGTCACTTCTCTTCCGCAACTCTCTTCCGGGATTCAACCTTCTTCAGCTTCCTCTTTCTAAGGTAAGCTTCTCCTTTTCTCCAAGTTTTACTAGAGCTGTCTCATATTTTCCTTGAAGTCTTATGTGAACTAGATTCACACTTACTGTGACTGTTTTTTGTACAGCTGGTTTAATGCTTCCTCTTCTTTCTTGCTGGATGTCTTCATTTGATCACCAGCCACTTTACTTCCTGTTCAATGATTTGTTTTCACTTGGAGCTTGCTTGGATCACCACTTAAGGTCACCTCCTAGATGCCTTATTTCCCACGCCATACATGCCAAAGACCATCACGCCATGACAAGCTTCTTCATGGATGAATGATTCTAAAAATCCTCTGGATCTTGTTTCCAAAGAGGATCACGGAGGGATTGATGTTACCCCTTTTCAAAATTTTGTATGTGGATCTAGACTCCACACACAAGAAACACAAAGAAAGATATTTACTCTCTCACACACACCCTATCAAAAACGCATGGGAGGAACAAATTACCCCAGAAAATCTCTCTCTCATGTGTTTAACAAAAGAAAAACGAGTTCCTCAAGGCAAGGAGCCAAGGAGAGCCCAACGAAATCTCCCTCAATTTGTCATCATTTTCTAGTAACAATACACACCCTTAGTCCTTTCACAACTTGAAGATCTTATGATCTCAAGGATATTAATCTCAGAGTGAATAGAACTAAGAAAGTGTATGGTTATAGATTAGAAGACTTTGTAGAGAGCTAGAAGAATAACAAGAGATTAGGTGCTAGATCACTCAACTTGCTCTGATACCATGTTGAAATTAAGAGTATGGAGGCGTAGGGATAGTTGAGAGAGTGATAGTTGTGGCGTGAGAATGATAAGAAGTTTGAGGTTAGGATACTTGGAGAATGTTTAGGATAAAGATGGTGGCGTGAGTATTGATGTAATGAGGGATTATTGTTTGAGAATGATGATAAGAATGATGATGAGAATGAGAATGATAATGGTTGATGAAATAAGATGAACTAAGGAGAAGCATGGCGCCGGAGAGCTAAAGCTCCACCGGCGCCTTTAGGAAGATAAACAAAGCTTTCTTTACTCTTTTAATCTTCTTATTCTCTTATTCACAACTCTCTTTACATCACATTACATGTATATTTATAGAGTTTTTACATAGAGAAGAAGAGAAGAGGCGTGAAGAAGGAAGGAGAGAAGAGAGGAGTTTGCGTGAAGAAGAGAGGAGGGAAGGGAGCAGCTCACTGTTTGACTCCTGTTCAAGCTGCGCCCATACCCTGCTGCTGACACCTCCATGCTTGTGCCCATGCCCTGGTTCTGGCGCCCCATGCTCTCCTTTCCTTCCTCTTTTCCACTTAGTTAGTCTTCTAGTTAGTATGTAACAGCTTCCTTTCTTCTAGTTACATCCTAACCAAGACTTCTTCTAGTTCCTTGTGAACTAGGTTTCCTTTCCCTCCTTCTCTTAGATTTGAATTCTTCTATCATAGAGATCACATATTTCAACAGGAACAACCATGGATGGATTGTATGTTCTTGGAGACCTTAAGAATTCTTCCTTGGTATCATGTGGTTTTGGCTTAAATGTTGGCGTAACTAATGATGTTATTTGGCATGCTAGATTAGGACATCCTCATTATGAGGCCCTAAACTTATTATTTCCTAATATTCAAATCCAAAATAGTGATTGTGAGGCTTGTATTCTAGGAAAACATTGCAAATCTATTTTTCCTAGATTTTCTACTACTTATGACAATTGCTTTGATCTAATCCATTCGGATGTTTGGACTGCTCCTTGTTTGTCTAGAGAAAACCACAAATACTTTGTCACCTTTATTGATGAAAAATCCAAGTACACATGGTTAACATTGCTTCCATCAAAGGATAAAGTATTAGAGGCATTTATAAATTTTCATGCATATATTACTAACCATGATAATGCTAAAGTGAAAATTTTGAGATCAGATAATAGTGGAGAGTATATAGGTCACACATTCAAGCAATTTTTAAACACAAAGGACATCCTTCACCAAACAAGTTGCCCATACACTCCACAACAGAATGGTGTAGCTAAAAGAAAGAATATACATCTAATGGAAGTAGCAAGAACCATGATGTTTCACACCAATGTACCAAGGAGGCTCTGGGGTGATGCAGTTGTTGCGGCCTGTTACCTCATCAACAGGCTTCCCACTAAAGTTCTTCAAGATCAATCTCCATTTGAGGTACTCACAAAAACTAAACCTGTTCTTGATCACTTACGTGTGTTTGGATGTATTTGTTATGTCTTAGTGCCTGGAGAAAACCGGAACAAGTTTGATGACAAGAGTACCAAAGCAATGTTCCTTGGTTATTCAAGTACACAAAAGGGCTATAAATGCTTGGTTCCAGAAACCAACAAGATACTGGTATCCGGGGATGTAAAGTTCTTGGAAACTCAGGGATACCATTTAGAAAAGAACTGGGAGAGCCTCCAAAACCTCTCTCACTCCCAATCTGAACGTGCAGCTCATCTCCGAACCTTGCTTGACAACCTCGGCCTTTGTCCACCTGGTGGACAGTCTGCAGCTCCTCTTGCTCCTGAGGGGGAGATGACACATGATCATGATCAAAAAGAGCCTGCGGATAGGGAAGTTGACACTCAAGAAGTAGATGAACAAGATACAATTAGAGAAGAGAATGAGAGAACACAAGAAGCTTCTACATCAGCTGAACCAACCATGGAACTTCGAAGAAGTCAGAGATTGAGGAACACACAAGAAGCTTCTACATCAGATGAACCAACTATGGAACTTCGGAGAAGTCAGAGATTGAGGAACAATAGATTATACTACAATTGTCACACTGTTGCTCATCCTTCACAAGCCGTGTGCTCTTTAGCTCATATTTCACAAGAACATCAAGCTTACATCATAAGCCTAGACAAAGAAGAGATACCAAGAATATATGAAGAAGCTAAAGAGAAGAAGGTTTGGAGGGATGCAGTTAGAGAAGAAACTGCAGCAATGGAGAAACATCACACATGGGATGAAGCGGTCTTACCTAAAGGGAAGAAGACTGTGAGTTCAAAATGGGTATTCACAATCAAGTACAAGAGCAATGGGGAGATCGAGAGGTATAAGGCTAGACTAGTTGCAAGAGGATTCACACAAACTTATGGAGAAGATTATAGAGACACCTTTTCTCCTGTTGCCAAACTACACACTGTGCGAGTAGTCCTCTCCATTGCTACTAACTTAGAATGGGAATTATGGCAAATGGATGTGAAGAATGCTTTCCTTCAGGGGGAGCTTGAAGAAGAGGTGTACATGACACCACCATCCGGTCTAGAAGACATTGTTCAACCTGGGAAAGTTCTTAGACTAAGGAAAGCAATTTATGGTCTCAAGCAATCTCCTAGGGCATGGTACAGAAAGCTAAGTGTCAATCTCCTTGATCGTGGCTTCATTAGATCAGAAGCGGATCACACTCTGTTCATTATGCAGAGCCATAAAGGTATTATAGTCATTCTCATATATGTAGATGATATCATCATCTCTGGGAATGACAAGGTTGGTATTCAAGAAACAAAAGCCTATTTAAAGTCAATATTTGATAATAAAGATCTAGGAGAACTAAAGTATTTCCTTGGGATAGAAGTTTGTAGATCAAAGGAAGGTCTCTTCTTATCTCAAAGGAAATACACCCTTGATCTGTTGGATGAAACAGGTACCTTAGAGGAAAAGATAATAAAACGCCACTGGAAGATGCATACAAAGTTCACCAACAAGAGGATCTCAAGGAGGATAAATTATTTGAAGATCCAAAGCTATACCGCCGGCTTGTTGGTAAACTCATATATCTTACCTTAACTAGACCTGACTTGTGTTTCTCTGTGAACCAGATCAGTCAGCATATGCAAGCACCAAGAATGTCCCATTGGAAAATGATTGACTGCATTCTGAGATACCTCAAGGGCACCCCAGGCCAAGGCATTTGGATGGGATGTAATGCCAACACAGAAGTGGTAGGTTATTGTGATGCAGATTGGGCTGTGGATAGAGAGGATAGAAGGTCAACAACTGGCTATTGCACATTCATTGGAGGAAACCTAGTCACTTGGAAGAGCAAGAAGCAAAAGATAGTGGCATGTTCTAGTGCAGAAGCTGAATACCGAGCAATGAGGAGGTTAACCACAGAACTAATGTGGTTGAAGATGCTGTTGAAGGATTTGGGAAGAGAAGTCACTACACCAATCACTATGCACTGTGATAATCAAGCCGCAATTCATATAGCCTCAAACTCAGTCTTTCATGAGAGAACCAAGCATATCGAGGTGGATTGTCATAAAGTAAGGGAGCAAATGCAACAAGGAGTCATATTACCTTGCTACACAAAAAGCTCAGACCAATTGGCTGACATCTTCACTAAAGCAGCCAGCCTAAAGACATGTGAGTCTATTCATGAGAGACTCGGCCTTGTGGAGTTATTTAAGGGGGATGATGAAGATCTCCAACTGTGATGATCACACTCTTTTTCCCTTATGTATAGCTTTTCTTCCCTAGTGGTTTTGCTTACTAAGGTTTTTAATGAGGTGTTATTCACAGTTCAAGCTTTATCATAAACATTATTATGATTAAAGCTTGAGGGGGAGTATTGAGAAGAAGAAGAAATGGAGCTTGGGGAACAAGCGACTAAGCACAACTTGTGCAAGGAACTAAACCCTTGTTCTCCTAACTATATGATTGATTTGTAACTAAGAGAAAGAGGTGTTAGAAGCCTTGATAATGACTTGTAGCCGTTGGAAGAAGAAACCAAGAAGAAGAGAACAATGAGGAGTCACGAGGTGCCTTAAGGAGTAAGGAGCTGTCACTTTCAGTCTAGAGCAAGGAGCTGTCACTTTCAGTCTAGAAGCGCTCAAGACTCTAATCCCAACCATTCATGTCCCTTTCATTCTCTTTGTAGTTAACCTAGTTATCTGTCTATAAATGTTAGTGTGCATACATTGTAATGTATTAAGTTAAGGAAATCAAAAACATCCTTCTCTTCTCTTAAGCGCCTAAGTCCTATCTCTCCCACTCTTGTCTCTTCTCTTCTTGTCTCGTCCATAAGAACTTCTATAGATCACTAAGGATTCTTTTAAACTTACATCTTCTTCTCAGAGCAACAATCACTCTTAACCTCTTCCTCTGAGGTTTCACCTCTCTCAGCAGCCTTACTCTTCTCCTCCTTAACGTATCTCTCCCGCAAGTCTCTTACGGGTTGAAGATGTGAACTCCTCTTGTCACTTCTCTTCCGCAAGTCTCTTCCGGGATTCAACCTTCTTCAGCTTCCTCTTTCTAAGGTAAGCTTCTCCTTTTCTCCAAGTTTTACTATTAGCTGTCTCATATTTTTCTTGAAGTCTTATGTGAACTAGATTCACACTTTCTTTGACTGTTTTTTGTACAGCCGGTTTAATGCTTCCTCTTCTTTCTTGCTGGATGTCTTCATTTGATCACCAGCCACTTTACTTCCTGTTCAATGATTTGTTTTCACTTGGAGCTTGCTTGGATCACCACTTAAGGTCACCACCCAGCCTTCTCCTCTTCTAAACCATCACGCCAAAAACATTCTTCATCTCCTAGATGCCTTATTTCCCACGCCATACATGCCAAAAACCATCATGCCATGACAAGCTTCTTCACGGATGAATGATTCTTAAAAAATCCTCTGGATCTTGTTTCCAAAGAGGATCACCAAGGAATTGATATTGATACAACCCCTTTTCAAAGTTTTGTATGTGGATCTAGACTCCACACACAAGAACCACAAAGAAAAATATTTATTCTCTCACACACACCCCATTAATTAGAAAACGCATGGGAGGAACAAATTACCCCAGAAAATTTTCTCTCATGTGTTTAACAAGAGACCGAGCTCTTCAAGGCAAGGAGATAAGGAGAGCCCAACGAAATCTCCCTCAATTTGTCATCATTTTCTAGTAACAATACACACCGTTAGTCCTTTCACAACTTGAAGATCTTATGATCTCAAGGATATTAATCTCAGAGTGAATAGAACTAAGAAAGTGTATGGTTATAGATTAGAAGACTTTGTAGAGAGCTAGAAGAATAACAAGAGATTAGGCGCTAGATCACTCAACTTGCTCTGATACCAAGTTGAAATTAAAGAGTATGGAGGCTTAGGGATTGTTGAGAGAGTGATAGTTGTGGCGTGAGAATGATAAGGAGTTTGAGGTTTGGATACTTAGAGAATGTTTAGGATGATGATGGTGGCGTGAGTATTGATCTAATGAGAGATTATTGTTTGAGAATGATGATAAGAATGATGATGAGAATGAGAATGATAATGGTTGATGAAATAAGATGAACTAAGGAGAAGCATGGCGCCGGAGAGCTAAAGCTCCACTGGCGCCTTTAGGAAGATAAACAAAACTTCTTTTACTCTTTTAATCTTCTTATTCTCTTATTCACAACACTTTCTTTACATTAAGTTTACATAGATATATATAGAGAAGAGGTTACAAACAACAAGAGAAGAAGGAAGAAGAAGCGTGAAGGATAAAGGAGAGAAGAAAGAAATTGGCGCCAAGAGGAGAGAAGGGAGCAGCTCACTGTTTGCCTCCTGTTCATGCTGCGCCCATACCCTGCTGCTGACACCTACATGCTTGTGTCCATGCCCCTCTCTGGCGCCCCATGCTCTCCTGTGCTTCCTCTTTTCCACTTAGTTAGTCTTCTAGTTAGTATGTAACAGCTTCCATTCTTCTAGTTACATCCTAACCAAGACTTCTTCTAGTTCCTTGTGAACTAGGTTTCCTTTCCCTCTTCCTCTTGTGTTTGAATTCTTCTATCATAGAGATCACATATTTCAACAATGAGAATTTTAGCAAATATAGGAGACAACCAGAAGACGAGGAAAATGAAGAAAAATTCACTGTACCTATGAATACAAAAAGTGAATCAATGGTTTTTTTGAAGCAGCATATTGAGTATCCTGATTTTACAAATTTATAGATGTCCTGTGTCAATATATCTGTTGGACAATGTTATACAACGAAAGAGGAGTTAGAGACAAGATTGAAGATTTTAACAGTGGTACAGAAGTTTGATTATCGTTTAGGTTATTCAACACCAGAACTATTGACTGTCAAGTGTTGGGTAAAAGGATGTACATGGAGGGTACGAGCTTCAACAAAAGGAGTTGATCACAAATTTTATGTTTGTGTGTTTGTTGCTGAACATACATGTTCAGTAACTGAGCGGTCTGCATCTTCAAGGCAAGGAAATCATGAGATACTTGGACTGTTATACAAGGATTACTTCGGCAGAATTGGACTAACTGTTAGGCCAATACATGTTGCTGAGGCACTCAGTAAACGTTTTTTGATCAAGGCAATGCCTACGCTTACTATTTTATTTAGCAAAAATCTTGAAATTGTATTGTATATCCACTGTTTTGCATTTACTTTAACAGATGGATTACTGGAAGTCTTACCGAACATTGCGTCATGCCCGAGAACTGGTTAGAGGTTCTCCTGAGAGTGGATATGAGCAACTTCCAGTTTATTTATACATGATACGTAGAGCAAATCAAGGGACACTTACACGACTTGAACTTGATGAGAGTCAAAGGTTCAAGTATTTGTTTTTGGCATTTGGTGCAAGTATTATCGGATTTCCATTCATGAGGAAAGTTGTGGTGGTTGATGGTACTTTTTTAAAAGGAAAATACAAAGGTACACTTCTTACCGCAACAGCTCAAGATGGTAATTTTCATATTTTCCTATAGCCTTTGCTGTGGTTGATACGGAAAATGATGAATCATGGGAATGGTTTTTTAAGCAACTAAGCTATGTGATCCCAGATGATAATAATCTTGCAATAATCTCTGATAGACACAAATCAATTGGGAAAGCAATTCGTACTGTCTATCCAAAAGCTAGTCGGGGAATATGCACCTACCATCTTTACAAAATATCCTCGTTCGGTTAAGGTCGTGAAGCATTTGGCCTAGTGAAGAAGGCTGCCAATGCTTATAACACTTGTCGATTTTCAATTAAAATTTGAACAGATTCAAGGATTGAATCTTACACTTTACAATTATCTACAAAGAGCTGATATAAGATTGTGGACGCGTGTGCATTTACCTGGCGATAGGTACAATATTCTAACAAGTAACATTGCGGAGTCGATTAATAATGTACTTTCCCATTCTAGGGGTTTGCCTATTGTACAGCTCTTAGAAACAGTTAGGTCCATGATGACAAGATGGTTTTCAGATAGAAGAATGATGCATTAAAAATGACAACAACTCTAACCCGTGGAGTGGAGAAAAACTTGAGGTAAACCTGTATAACCCATGCTTTATATTGTTTCGCCAATTTTAACCCTACTATTAGAGGATCATCTGTGTACATGTGGTTAATCTATGGGAAAAAGTGTACATGTCGTCAGTTTGACTTGGAGAAAATTCCATGTGCGCACGCAATTGCAGCTTGTGATTCTAGAAAGCTCTCGACGATTACAATGTGGCATCCTTATTATCAGAAGAATTTCTTGTTCAACTCTTATTCAAATGCCATCTTTCCAAGGGATTTCACTATGTCAATACCTGAAACTGTTGCAAATAAGGTTTGTTATCCACCTTTGGTTCGAGCACAACCAGGTAGACCAAAGAATTCAAGGATTAAATCAGCATTGGAAATTGCAATGGAGAAGAAAAGGACAAGTAAGCAACATACATGTGCAAAATGTAATGTAGCTGGTCACAACCGAAAAACATGTCAATCATAGACCTATTTATTTGTTTTGGATGATTATACGCAAATTCTATTATTATTAGTTTTTTCAATTACCACTATCAAGTTAAAGGAATATTGTACGTAAAACATTCAACATGTTTGGAATGATTTCATAAACTCAATTTTGGGTTAAGTTAAACGTGAATCAGATCAATAGCAACTAAATCATCTCCACAACAAGCAAATAAAATGAACGATCAAGAAAAAGCAACTACAATGACTCCAAACTGAAAGAAAAACAAGCATTTATAATTCTTCAATGTCAGTGTCATCGTCATCCACAAGATGAGGGGCAACAAAATCCACATGGCGACTATCTTCATCAAATAACCCTTCAACCTCTTTGTGAACTTCCTGAAAAATATCTGAAGCTATCTTCACCCGAACATCCTGTATGATCTTGTCACTTAAATCATCAAATGTTAAACCCAAAGCAAGACATTCAATGTATTTTAGGGCATACACACCACAATCTCCAGGATCTTCGTTGATTGGAACATTGTTCAGAACTCTTATGATATCCATCATTTTACATGACTTCTTGCGCTCTATAGCTGGGATATACTCAATAAGTAATGCTGGAATCATTTTCTTGATAGGACGACAATCAGCAAGCAAAACAGAATCATCTTTGGGCGGGATGCTGTCATAAACAAAAATCTTATACTTCTTGAAGTCAATATCAAGAGCTACCCAATGATTCCCTCCCACGTGTAAGCAAGCGTACAGGTGATCAATATCACAAAACCACCTCTTGTTAGTTACCACCGGATCCAGACCGGTGACGGCTCGTCGATAGTTTCTGAACTTAAAATTCTTATGATTAGCCATATACTCTGGATAATCTTTATTTATCCGACAGACGAGTAAAGAATCCATGAATATATACGCTGACTGCAGAAAGGACTAGGATTGCGAGCAAGCCTATCACGGAACATAGAAATTACCCCCAGAAACATGCTGCAAGAAAGACGAACAATATTAGTAGTGATAGATTGAATCTTTTCTAATATTTACCAGAAATTACTTACCATACTTGTCATCCATCCGTAGTCACTACTTGGCCATTCAGCCCTAGGAGTAATGATGGTCAAATAAAATCGGCATTGTACATCCTTGTCTTTATGTTGTTCCCTACATATCAAATAAACAAATACTTAATGGTGCAGCTGATCTTAAACCATAAATTGTTCAAGAAGATAAATGCAATACCAATGATTACTTACTCATTACTGTGTACGAATTCTAGTAGTTTCTCATGAAGAAATTTGTCAACTACTTCAAATGGGTCATAAGCAGCAGGAGAAACAGTAACACCTGTAATTATTCACTTCACCACAGAATTACCGACAAATAGATATTTTTGAGAACCCGCCAACTTCAATTCACGTCTTTGCCTTGGAGTCGCACCATCAATGATTTGTATTGCCTCCAATGTCTTATCTAACATCTTTGCAATGGCCTCTTCAGCAGCCTTATCCTTAGGGGTTGACCACACTGAATCTTTGCTTTTGGATGCCTCAACCTTTTTGGTGACAGGTTTTTTCTCAGGAACATGTTGCTTCTGTTCATCACATTTTTTCTTAACTGTCATATCTTCCTTTTCTTTTATCTCGCCTTTCTTTCCTTTCTCTTTCTTTACCACTCTTGTACTTGGGAACTCATCATTGGATGTGAGATTCACTTCTACCATCCATGACTGTACATAAACATAGCATTTAGTAAGAAAAACACATTTTCTCTTTATGAAACAATATAAATAGTTGACATCTAACTTACAGGTGATGTAGACATTTCTGCTGATTTTTTATCTGATAGTGCGTCATCGGCTGGTATAGAATTATCAACTTTTTCCAACATCTTCAAAAAAATTTCTCAACAGCGGCAAAAACATAGAAAACTCCTTTTGTTGATTAATATTTCTCTCATTCTCTTGTACTCTCTTCGATAAATCAGACATCAAATACTGCATATTATTAACAGTGGTAGTCACCTTCTTGATATGAGCATGGAAACACCAACACATGGAGAAGAAGAGGAAGGAACCATGGCCATTCTCGAAGGTCCTATGACCCAGGCAAGATCAAGGAAACTCCAAGAAGCTGTAGAAAACATATTAAGGATAGCATGGAAGCATGAAGAAGCTAAGGAAAGGCAACACCAAGACATGCTCACTTCCATTCAAGTCGCTCTAAGTTAAACATCTTCTAAGTGACTTGAGTGTGCTCTTTTTCCCTTAAGCTAGGTTTTATCCCAATGGGTTTTCCTACTAAGGTTTTTAATGAAGCCTCAAGATTCACTTAAACCTTATGATGAATAACTTAGCGCCACACTTGATATTTTGGACCATCCTTTCATACATTGGACCGACCTCAAGCTATCTTATAGTATAAGTAAACTATAGTTTCATTTTATTATTTTAATTCGCAAAACTCTTTCATATTCAGTCTTGTCAACTTCTAGTCTTTGGTCAGAGTCTTAGGATGATTGTTTAGAGTCCCAAGAGTTAGTAGTCTCACGGCACTTGAGTCTGTTCAAGTCCCCTCTCTATATAAGTCAATGTAAGCCTCATTTGGCAAACAACTAACTTTTTATTCAACTTCTTTTTCAGAGAAAATTCTCTAAGTTCTGTAAGAACATTTCAAGATTGTTTGGTGAGTCATATCCAACAATCGACCCCGATTCTCTGGTGTGTCATATCCAGAAAAGCAACCTTTGGCTTCTCCGAGTATGTCATATCTTGGAGAGACATTGTTGAGTGTTTATTAGGTGTGTAATATCCGAAATAAACCTCAAAGAGTATCAAGAAGCCCTTCCGCAACTTCTTGTGTCCCGCATCAATCCATCACCTTGTCCAGTTTGAGTCTTTGATTCACTAAGGCAAGGATCTATCCTTCTTCTATCCAAAGAACCATTCGGCCACTTCTAAGAAGACCCCTTCAATCGGTCCATTCCAGCATTAACTCGGCCTTATGTCTTCTTCTATCCATTTGTCTATCAACCTATCCTACAAACGAGAAAGTTGAGTCTTGGGAGTGACCGAGATAGTGTCATTTGGTATCCGAGCAGCTTTTTTGTTTTGGTAGTATGTTGTTCATCTTCTTGTTCTTTCATCTTCTTGATCTTTTATCTTCTGGATCTTTTATCTCCTGTCTTTTCATTTCCAACTCCTCATTTTCTTTGTCAAGATTCTCATCTCGCCATTTTTATTCTTTCTTTCTATTCTATTCTAAAGATCTGTTCGATCTCATTCAAAAAAAAGAAACAAAACAAGGAAAACAAAACAAAGAAACCGAGAAGCATTCTATAACTCATCTTGAGTCGGGATTGTTTTTCATATGTCTCAACAAATTTGATTGGATTTGTTTGATAAGAACTCTGTGAGAAAATCTCTGTGAGAAGTGCTTGAGAGAAAACACTTGAGAGAAAACATGTGAGAGAAACAGTTGAGAGAAAACACTTGAGAGAAACACTAGTGAGGAAAATCCTGTGAGAGCTTATTCTTCTAACCGTTTGTTAAGTTTTGCAGGGAAGATGTCTCATAGTGAAGCCGGAAGTGAAAACACAAATCGCCCAAGAAGAGCCAGACCACAAAACATGGACGTGCAAACCCTCATGGAAGAGATGAGGCGGCTCTTAAGGCAGGAACTAGATCTTGTCCATGAAAGAATGGACACCATTCAGCAATCGGTGAACCAATGACTTCCTCAACTTCCTGCTGAAAGGAGAAGGGCGCAAATACCCATTGATGAAGATGAAGGACCAGATTATCACAGCCGTGGAAGCCAAGCTTCCAATGGACGTCCGAGACATGCAAGAGAAGCAAGGGATCGTCAAGTAGATAATCTTAATGGTCTTAAGTTAAAAATACCACCATTCTATGGGAAGAATGATCCAGACGCCTACTTGGAGTGGGAGAAGAAGATAGAACTTGTCATCGATTGCCAGCCTTACACCGAACGAAGAAGGTTCAAGTGGCTGCAACCGAGTTCTATGACTATGCAATCAATTGGTGGGATCAACTTGTCACCAGTAGGAGACGCAACCAAGAACCGCATGTGGAGACTTGGGAAATGATGAAGAACCTCATGAGAAAATGGTTTGTTCCAAGTCACTATCACCGGGAGTTGCACCAGAGGCTTAGGAGGTTATGCCAAGGCAGTAAGAGTGTGGAAAAC
Organism: Nasturtium officinale; assembly: GCA_963854855.1. Taxonomy (NCBI): domain Eukaryota; kingdom Viridiplantae; phylum Streptophyta; class Magnoliopsida; order Brassicales; family Brassicaceae; genus Nasturtium; species Nasturtium officinale. Next base: position 12,203,771 of record OY978504.1, on the reverse strand, counting down.
TATTATCAAGAGATGGAATCTCTCATGATCAAAGCCGACATAGATGAAGATCATGAGGCAACTATGGCGAGGTTTCTAAGTGGTTTAGCTCGGAATATTCAAGACAGGATGGAGCTTCAAACTTATGGAGACTTGGAAGTGATGCTTCACAAGGCTATCCTTTTGGAACAGCAGATCAAGAGAAGAAGTTCTTCCAGGAATTCCTATGGAGCCAGAACGACCTATCCTTGATCTAGCTACACACCGGAGGACAAGAACATTGTTAAGCCAAAGACTGATTTCAAACCTTACACCACAACTCAAGATTCCAAGGGAAAAGCTGTATCTACTTCTTCTAAAAACCGAGATGTTAGATGCTTCAAGTGTCAAGGGAGAGGACACTACGCCAATGAGTGCATGAACAAAAGAACCATGATCCTTTTGGATAATTGTGAGATAGAAACTGATGAAGAAGAAGAACTTAAAGAAGAAGAGAATTCCGATGCTGAGGAGATAGAGTTACCAGCAACCGGAGAGCTATTAGTCACAAGGCGATCACAAAACATTCAAACTAAGGATACGGATCAGAAGCAACGGGAAAACCTGTTTCACACCAGATGCCTGGTACAAGGAAATGTTTGCAGTCTTATCATTGATGGAGGAAGTTGTACCAATGTGGCAAGCAAAACCATGGTGAAAAAGATAGGACTAGAAGAGAAGAAGCATCCCAAAACCTTACAAGCTTCAGTGGTTGAATGATGAAGGAGAGATGGTCGTGTATAGCCAAGTATTGGTTCCTTTAACCATAGGCAAATATCAGGACAAGATATTGTGTGACGTTCTACCAATGTAGGCCAGTCACATTCTACTTGGAAGACCGTGGCAGTTTGATAAGAAAGTCATCCATGATGGGTTTACCAATCGGTATTCCTTTGTACACAATGGCCAGAAGACCATTCTTGCTCCATTGATGCAACCAGAAGTTTATCAAGATCAACTATGGCTAAAACAAACAGAAAGCCAAAGAGATAGAACCCCCAAACACATCACCACCAAACAAAGAGAAGAGTTTGAGAAAAATCAAGGAAAAGAACTTTCAGAGCAAACCCGAGACACAATCAAACTTCCTTGTGAGATCTAGTGTTGTTAAGAGAACTTGTTCTCTAAGCAAACCATTCTTTTGTTTGTTTACAAAGAGGTTTTGGTAAACCTTACTAATTTAGTGCCAGAAGTTCCGAGCAACATTTCTTTTCTTTTGCAGGAATTTGAAGATGTATTTCCGGAAGAGAATCCCAAGGGATTACCACCTATCCGTGGGATTGAACATCAAACGGATTTTGTGCCTGGAGCTTCACTTCCAAACCGTACAGCGTACAGAACTAACTCTGTGAAGACTAAGGAGCTTCAAAACCAGTGAGAACACTGATGGACTTTCTTGATATTGAAGCTGCTGGGGAGATCAACCTTTGTGAGCAGATTCCTCCCGAGTTTCTACAAAAACATAGCGACCTCAGTCTTTGAAGAGTATGGACATAAGTTTTCAACTCAATTCCTATACCTTTTTCATTGAACACAGGTTCCAGAACGTGCTTAATTCTTTTGGTGAGAAGCTTGGAGGAGCAACTCTCAACTATGCTACGTACGACAAGGAGATGTAGGCTTTAGTGAGGGCACTCCAAACTTGGCAACATTATCTCTGGCCTAAAGAGTTTGTGATACATACCGACCATAAATCACTCAAGTATCTAAAAGGTCAGAACAAGCTAAGCAAGGTATGTTCTCTTAAGTACTCTTGATGCCAAGCTCTTAGGATTTGAACAAATCAAAGGTATGTGTGCGAAATTTTCCTCTGGCCATTACTTTCGGCAAGATGACTATCTCTTCTATGACAACCGCCTATGTGTACCTGACTGTTCCTTGATGGACAAACCGAAGTAGTTAATAGAACTTTAGGAACTTTAGGCAAAACATTAAAGAGAAGACAAAGCAATACGTCAAGCATGCCAACAAGGGAAGATGTGACTTCATGCTCACTTCCATTCAAGTCGCTCTAAGTTAAACATCTTCTAAGTGACTTGAGTGTGCTCTTTTTCCCTTAAGCTCGGTTTTATCCCAATGGGTTTTCCGACTAAGGTTTTTAATGAGGCCTCAAGATTCACTTAAACCTTATGATGAATAACTTAGCACCATACTTGATATTTTGGACCGTCTTTTCATACATTGGACCGACCTCAAACTCTTATAGTATAAGTTAAACTATAGTTTCATTTTATTATTTAAATTCGCAAAACTCTTTCATATTCTGTCTTGTCAACTTTTAGTCTTTGTTCAGAGTCTTAGGATGATTGTTTAGAGTCCCAAAAATTAGTAGTCTCGAGGCACTTGAGTCTGTTCAAGTCACCTCTCTATATAAGTCGTTGTAAGCCGCATTTGGCAAACAACCAACTTTTTATTCAACTTCTTTTTAAGAAAAAATTCTCTAAGTTCTTTAAGAACATTTCAAGATTGTTTAGTGAGTCATATCCAATAATCGACCCCGATTCTCTGGTGTATCATATCCAGAAAATCAACCTTTGTCTTCTCCGAGTGTGTCATATCTTGGAGAGACATTGTTGAGTGTTTATTAGGTGTGTAATATCCGAAATAAACCTCAAGGAGTACCAAGAAGCTCTTCCGCAACTTCTTGTGTCGCATCAATCATCACCTTTCCTAGTTCAAGTCTTTGATTCACTAAGGCAAGGATCTATTCTTCTTCTATCCAAAGAACCATTCGGCCGCTTCTAAGAAGACCCCTTCAATCGGTCCATTCCAGCATCAACTCGGCCTTATATCTTCTTCTATCCATTTGTCTATCAATCTATCCTACCAACGAGAAAGTTGAGTCTTGGGCGTAACCGAGATCGTGTCACTTCTCCAACATCTCCATCATGTTAGGTTCCTATATAATCAATGAAACAATGTAACATAATCTATAACCAGAAAACTAAGGACACTACACAAAAAAACAGAAAAATTCGTATCAATAAGCAGCAAATAAAGAGCACAATGGGCAGAAACAAACAAATACCTCTACATGTTCCTTCCCTTTTGTCGTCTTCTTCTTCTTCTTCTCAGATATTTCACTATCGTCAACAACGTCATCAACCACTTTCCATTTTTTCTTCTTTGAATCTTCAGACCGTGCGTTGTTACGTAACTTACCACCAATGATATCTTCAACCAAATTTCTCAATAATGGATCTACCTTCTGTGATGTACCCCATTTTGGGTAAATATCACTAATGGGTAAAATAATCATATGCTTCACACGCACCTACAAAATCATATAATTCACATTAGTAGTTGAACCTAATGTAATGAACAAAGATTAAACAAGTTATATGTAAGACTAAACAAGTTATATGTACTTACTTTTCCATATGTAGTCTTCTGCTCACTTATTAATCTGTCAAAAGGAGTCTCTTTACGACCAGATAGCCAATTCAGATGTGAAACCTCATCTGGATCTTCTTCCTTTGCCTTCACCTTCCTGTTCCCATAACCTTCTCCAATGGCATCAACATGCTCATACACCCAATTCAATAACACTTGAACAGGTCCTTGAATGGTATAAGATTTTCCTTCTTATGTAACTATCTTGATAGACCTTATCAAACTCTTAAAAGACTCATGACCCCATGGATGATTCTTAAAAGCATCTTGATTTAGAACTAATTTAGCACATTCTAATGGTATCCTAGACCCTTTGTGATGAGGCCCAAGACGTCTCCGACCCGGAGGATAGCCACCCGGACGATACCGGTACAGACACGGACGAAAGCCAAGGAACGTTGCCAGTTATGCCGGTATCGGCCATTGACCGTGCGCACTCGCGGCCGTACCAAACAAGAATGAACATGGCGATTGCCCAAGGAATGAAGAAGGGCAAATGGCCACAACCCAAGCTGGCAACCTCGGCAAACACCAAGGACCAAGTCCTTAGCGTTTTCACCTTGACCCGGTGAAAACGCCCCACTAAAGTCGTTTGGGAAAGGAACACTCTTTTTCCCTTGTTGGGTTTTATCCCTAAGTGGTTTTCCCATCAAGGTTTTTAACGAGGTTCACGACCCGGCCGCATTAGGACCGAGCCGATCATCACCTTACCCGTCCATGGTCCGCGTGGTTGTCGTCCGGCCCTAATCTCTATCCCTTCCTGTTTTTCTTGTTTTTACCATTTTACTAAGAACTTAAGTTACTGTTTTATGAGTATGTAAACACCCAAGGACACGCTGGTCTTTTTGTAAGGGGCTTGTTGCCCTATTTCTCCCGCCTATATATTGGCGTGTAACCTCTCCCTTTGAACTCAGATTTGAATGAATGCAATTAGCTTAAAGCTTGCTCTCGAATCTCAAGTAGTTTAAACATCGTTGTCCTCGAAGCTCAGCTCGGACTCCGATCAGTCGTATCACGGCATTGTCCAAATACCGTGTGGCCGGCTTTCGATCCATTGTTACCGATCCATCTATCCATTCTCACTTCGCTCCATCCCTTCCCACTCTCCAAACACTTATCTCCATCCTTTTCCATCTCTACCTTCATCCAACCCTTCCGCCGTCCAACCCTCGCCGTAACACCACCACTTTACCATCTCGTTTCTCCCATCCGTACCGCCGAGGACCCGTACCGCGGCCCTTCCACCAACCGAGGTACCGTACCGGTACCCGTACGACCGCCTCCGTCCCGGTCTCGTCCCAACTCAGCCTGATTCCGAAGCCAACGTTCCTGGAGCGTATCAGCTGGTATCAGAGCCAAGCTTCATCCGTCAGGTTGTAACTTTCCATTAAAACATCTTCCATTGTTTCTCTACCGTTTACCGCTTTGAACTTGTTCTTATTTCGCACCTTACTTTCTAACAGTCTAGTCTTTGCCACGGTCATTATTGTCTCAAAGCTTTGTGCTTATAGCTAGCCTTTGGTCGCCGACGTGTGAAAGACTAAGTCTTAGTACCACCGAAGCACCATTGTTGCCCTAGTGAGACGAGAGGTTGAAGACGAGTAAGTGGGGACCATTGCTGGTCAACACACTTTACTCGCCTATTCTCTGACCCGGCCACGTGAGGAACATCCTGTCCTTGCCTTATTTGTGATCCGTCCCTTTGGCAGGACATGAGAAATCCGCGTGCTAGTTGTCTTTGCCGTTTTTGTTAATAACTGTCCTTTGTCCTTTTTGCTTTAAACGTTCGGCAGTTGTCCTCTAGCAAAACAATCCTCTATCTTTGCACCATACTGCCAGCTTTCATCTTTTGTCATTTTATGCGCGTAGGGTCCATCCCACAATCCCACGCTCCATTGCCCGTACTGGCAGGATACGTCAGCTCCAACAGCCGTACACCCCCGTGTCCGATCGATTCTACGATTGACCCGTCCCCATCAGTACCAACCACGACCGGACGACCCTATTGGGCTACCGTCCCTCGACCCGGACGACCACGGCGAACTAACCTTTCCGGACCGAGTACCTCCGAGAGTCTCCCACCGTCCGTACGCCGCCGTCCGTACCCGACCACCGTCCGTACAGGCCAACCCCGCCGGCTTGACCTTACCGACTCCGACCCCGACGAACTCACCCCGTTGTCCGTACCGCGCCGTCCGTACGACCCATCCTTACCGACCATACCGCCCATGGCCGAACCCGTGGAAGACTTGCCCCGTCCTATTGAGATCGGTACCATCCTGGCCACCATCCAGGCCCAAATAGAGCGCCTCACCGAGCGAATGGCCCGATACGATCTTCCACCTGATGATCGACCGCCCCTCCCAAATCCGCCGGCCGATCTCGCCGACCGACCCCTTGAAGAACCCGGCCTGGCCTACCAATCCGATGATGGGTACGATCCATACCCACCCCGTCCAGGTCGACCCCGGCGCAGAGAGCGACCAAACGATCGGGATGACCGTGCACCTCGACCCGAGGCCCCGGTCCACAAACTGGTCCCACCGACCTTCGCGGGAAAGGTTGACCCGGAAGCCTACCTCGATTGGGAAAGGCGAATGGACCATCTGTTTGATTGTTACGATTACTCCGAACCCAAGAAGGTTACCTATGCCGCGGCCCAACTGACCGACCATGCCCTTACATGGTGGGACCGCGACTTGGCAGAACGCAGGCGACGACGTGAAGGCCTAATCCCTACTTGGGACGTTATGAAATATGTCATGAGGAAACGCTACGTCCCGCCCCTCTATCACCGTGATTTGCAAAAGCGGTTCCGGATACTTCACCAAGGCACCCGAACCATTGAAGAGTACTACGACGAGTTTGAGCATCTGCGAAACCGTCTCCAGCTCAATGACTGTGAAGAAACCTTAATGGCCCAGTTCGTGGACGGTATGCAAGACCGGATTGCCCGCAAAGTAGAGCGGCAGTCTTACCAAGGGTTTGATGAGCTCTTGCACCTGGCCATCCACTTAGAAGCACAGATCAAGAGGAAAACCTCCTCGGCCTTCCGAGGAAAGACCTCCCCGAACCAAGTCTGGCCTCCCAACCCCACAGCCACGTCCACTAGCCCCAAACCACCGGTTGTATCCAAGGCCATTGCCATCGATTCACGATTCAAGCCAAGGCAACCCGAAGCCAATGCGGGGAGAAGCCGGGACGTGATATGCTACAAATGCCAAGGCAGAGGGCATTACTCCAGGGACTGCCCCAACAACCGAGCCATGATCCTTACCCCCGAAGGCGACTATGAATCCCAGGACGAGGAGCCGGTTGAGGAAAACGACCCCGAGCCAGTTCAACCCGAAGGCACGGTTGAATATCCGGATGTAGGAGACCTCCTGGTCGTCCAAAGGAGCCTGAGCACCTTGACCTTGCCCGAGCCGACCGGACAGCGGGACAACATCTTCCACACACGCTGCACCATCAACGGCAAGGTTTGCGGCTTGATCATTGATGGTGGGTCCTGTACCAATGTGGCCAGCTCCCACCTCGTGACCAAGCTTTCTCTCCCTACCTCTAAACACCCTCATCCCTATAAACTGCGATGGCTGAATGATAAAACTGTTATACCCGTTACCGAACAGGTAGATCTAGCCTTTAGTATAGGGCATTACCGGGACACGGTCCAATGTGATGTTGTTCCAATGCAAGCTAGCCACGTCCTCTTAGGACGCCCATGGCAGTTTGACAAGGACGCCACCCACAACGGCCGTTCCAACTTTTATTCGTTTATGCATGAATCTAAGCGTGTTACCCTAGCACCTCTAACACCCGTTCAAGTACATGAACTCCAATCTCGCTTAGCCAAAACCACATCTTCCCGTCCCAACTTCCTAATATCCATTAGGGACGCTTGTAAAACCATCGGCAATGAGTGCCGAGTTGTACTAATGGTTTACAAAGATGTGATGAGCGCAGGTACCAGGGAAGATCCAATCCCGGATGAGCTCCAAAGGATCCTGCAGAAGTATTCGACCGTCTTCCCTGAAGAGATTCCCCACGGGCTCCCTCCCCTCCGGGGAATTAAACACCGAATCGACTTTATTCCCGGAGCCTCCCTGCCCAACCGACCTGCTTACCGCGTCAATCCGGAGGAATCCAAAGAATTAGAGCGACAGGTTGCCGACCTCTTGTCCAGGGGATACGTCCGCGAAAGCCTCAGTCCGTGCGCCGTACCAGTCCTTTTGGTCCCCAAGAAGGATGGCAGCTGGAGGATGTGCGTGGACTGCCGGCCCATCAACAACATTACGGTCAAATACCGGCACCCAATTCCCCGTTTGGACGACATGTTGGACGAACTTAGTGGCGCATCCATTTTCTCCAAAATCGATCTCAAAAGTGGTTACCACCAAGTCCGAATGAGAGAAGGTGACGAATGGAAGACCGCCTTCAAAACCAAGCAAGGGCTGTACGAGTGGCTAGTCATGCCGTTCGGCCTTTCCAACGCCCCTTCCACCTTCATGCGACTGATGAACCATACTCTCCGAGCGTTCCTCAATAAATTTGTGGTTGTCTACTTTGACGACATCCTTGTCTACAGCAAGGATCTTACTGCACATGCTTCCCACCTAGATACGGTTCTACGAACCTTGCAACAAGAGGAGCTCTACGCCAACATGGCCAAGTGTACCTTCGGCGCTCGAGAACTTATCTTCTTGGGCTTTGTCCTCAGTGGTCAGGGTCTAAAAGTTGACCAAGAGAAGATCCGGGCCATCCAAGAATGGCCAACCCCTACCAACGTCAGCCAAGTCCGAAGTTTCCATGGCCTGGCCAGTTTCTATCGACGTTTCGTTCGGGACTTTAGTTCCATTGCCGCTCCCTTAACGGCTTTGGTGAAAAAGTCCTCCGGGTTTATATGGGAAGTGCGTGATCCACTCGGATCATGAGACCTTGAAGCATCTCCGGGGGCAAACCAACCTGAAGAAGCGGCACGCCAAATGGCTCGAGTTCATCGAGATGTTTCCCTATGTCATTAAGTATAAGAAGGGAAAAGAGAATGTAGTCGCCGATGCTCTTTCCCGTCGCCACGCCCTAATCACCACTGTTGAGGCCAAGGTTCTAGGCTTCGGCCCTCTTAAGGCCCGGTACCAAGATGATCCCGGTCTAAAACTTCCCTATGCCGAACACGGGAAGGACTCCTTCAAGGATTTTCATATCCACGACGGTTTCCTTTTTAAGGGCAAACGGTTGTGCATACCAGAGGGATCTATTCGAGAGCTGCTCGTTCAAGAAGCCCACAGTGGCGGTCTGATGGGACACTTTGGGACGCATAAGACCTTAGACATGCTGCGAAGTCACTTCTACTGGCCTAGGATGAGAAGCATGGTCGAAGTCTTCTGTGCAAGGTGTTTAACCTGCAAGCGCGCCAAGACCAAGTCCCATCCATACGGACTATACATGCCCCTGCCCATCCCAACCTCCCCATGGATCGACCTATCCATGGACTTTCTGCTAGGATTGCCTCCAATCGAAAGAAAGGACTCAATAATGGTAGTGGTCGACCGTTTTTCCAAAATGGCCCATTTCATGCCCTGTTCCAAGGCATGGGACGCTACGGCCATTGCTGACCTCTTCTTCCGGGACGTTGTCAAACTTCACGGCCTACCCCGAACCATTGTCTCTGATCGAGACCCCAAATTTCTCAGTCATTTCTGGAGAACCTTGTGGAGGCGCATGGGAACCAAACTCCTTTTCTCCACTGCCGCGCATCCCCAAACAGATGGGCAAACTGAAGTCGTTAACCGTACCTTGGGAGCTTTGCTCAGGACGGCCGTGGACTCCAACAAAGCCAACTGGCTCCAAAGCCTACCTTATGTGGAGTTTGCCTACAACCGGGCAACTCACTCAACTACCGGCCTCTCCCCGTTTGAGATATGCTACGGGTTCAATCCGTGTACACCGCTCGACATGATTCCATTGCCCCCTGAGCGGATGGAAGACCAAAATGGGGTAGCCAAGGCTGAATATGTCCGTAAGCTTCATGAACGTGTCCGCAGCCGAATCCTCAAGAAGACGGAACAGTACAAGCAGAAAGCGGACCGAGGGAGACAGCCAATGATCCTACAACCAGGGGAATGGGTTTGGCTACACACCCGAACTGAACGATTCAACAAAACCCGACAGACGAAGTTACAACCGCGAGGAGATGGTCCCTTCCAAGTCCTAGAGCGCATTAACAACAATGCGTACCGGATAGACATTCCAGGTAAAGGTAACATGTCCACCACTTTCAATGTTGCTGATTTGTCCCGTTTTGATGCAGGAGATCAAGTTTTGAGGACAAAACACTTTCAAGAGGGAGGGCATGATGAGGCCCAAGACGTCTCCGACCCGGAGGATAGCCAGCCGGACGATACCGGTACAGACACGGACGAAAGCCAAGGAACGTTGCCAGTTATGCCGGTATCGGCCATTGACCGTGCGCACTCGCGGCCGTACCAAACAAGAATGAACATGGCGATTGCCCAAGGAATGAAGAAGGGCAAATGGCCACAACCCAAGCTGGCAACCTCGGCAAACACCAAGGACCAAGTCCTTAGCGTTTTCACCTTGACCCGGTGAAAACGCCCCACTAAAGTCGTTTGGGAAAGGAACACTCTTTTTCCCTTGTTGGGTTTTATCCCTAAGTGGTTTTCCCATCAAGGTTTTTAACGAGGTTCACGACCCGGCCGCATTAGGACCGAGCCGATCATCACCTTACCCGTCCATGGTCCGCGTGGTTGTCGTCCGGCCCTAATCTCTATCCCTTCCTGTTTTTCTTGTTTTTACCATTTTACTAAGAACTTAAGTTACTGTTTTATGGGTATGTAAACACCCAAGGACACGCTGGTCTTTTTGTAAGGGGCTTGTTGCCCTATTTCTCCCGCCTATATAAAGGCGTGTAACCTCTCCCTTTGAACTCAGATTTGAATGAATGCAATTAGCTTAAAGCTTGCTCTCGAATCTCAAGTAGTTTAAACATCGTTGTCCTCGAAGCTCAGCTCGGACTCCGATCAGTCGTATCACGGCATTGTCCAAATACCGTGTGGCCGGCTTTCGATCCATTGTTACCGATCCATCTATCCATTCTCACTTCGCTCCATCCCTTCCCACTCTCCAAACACTTATCTCCATCCTTTTCCATCTCTACCTTCATCCAACCCTTCCGCCGTCCAACCCTCGCCGTAACACCACCACTTTACCATCTCGTTTCTCCCATCCGTACCGCCGAGGACCCGTACCGCGGCCCTTCCACCAACCGAGGTACCGTACCGGTACCCGTACGACCGCCTCCATCCCGGTCTCGTCCCAACTCAGCCTGATTCCGAAGCCAACTTTCCTGGAGCGTATCACTTTGTGAATTCCATGTACCGCAACAGAAAGAAAACACAACTGTGCCACCATAAGTCGCTTCTCAAAATTCCAAAGATGACTGCTAGCTATAACTTCCAATAATTCTTCATGCGCATCATCCACCAACAACTGGTTAGCCAAAAAATACTCCAGTCTCTTAGCTGCCCAATTATAGTTCAAATCAGCAAACTTCGCAAATACACCAATGCAAGAATTCCTTACGCTAGACCACACATCATCTGCTAATTTTTCTTTGACAATACTCAAGTTCACCATACATGAATAATGATTCATGCTATGATTTTTTATGGAGATTGTCCTTCTTTATGCAATCACGGAGGATATTGATGGCCAACAAGCGAAGAACCAGATCCTATACAAGTTAAATAAATGTCAATTAGTCACATAACATAAACCTGCAATAACACAAATTTAGAAATAAAACTCTGCAATGACACATAATGAATAACATAAAAACTGTGATAAAGATAATAACATAGGTCTCCGCACACAATAACGTATCTACCACACATATAAAATCTGCGATAATATTGGTTCACTATAAAAATCTGCAATATCTACGCGGGATTTTTTTCAATTGAATTAAGCCTTACCGGAATCATCCATTATCACGCCAAAAATGTAGAGAGTTTTGTGCCTGCTGTTGAGACTTGCCAGAATTCTGTTTCCGCTAACAATAAAATTCAACTGTTAATTTTGAAGATCTAAAACACAATTGTTCCATAATTGGCACAAACCCAGAACTTACCAATACTAGACTTTGGGTTGAAACAGGAAATTGGGTGGGTCGATACCCAACCACGATGATTCCTGGATAAATCAAAGATGGCAGTAGGTGGTTTCCTAACCCAATAGTAAGGGAGAAACAAAATTGGCGGCAGTTAAAGGAGGGATGAGACACGGCGGTTATCTAACTACGATGGTTACAGGGTAAATCAAAGTCACAAATTGGCGGTGATTCGAAATCGCAGATGTATCGGTGAATCGAAATCGGCGGCAGTGAGCAGAGTTCTTCACGGCGGCAGTGAGCAGAGTTCTTCATGGCGGCAGTGAGCAGAGTTTTTCACGGCGGCTCTGCGACTTAGGGTTTTTTTGAGAGTTTGTGAGAGAAGAAGGAATAATATTGAATTAGAGGGGATTTATTTTTTTATCAGGTTTTTCAAATGTTTAAATAATTTTGTATTTATTTTAAAATGGCAGTGTTGTGAATATTGGAACTAAATATGGTTTAATAGTATTTTTTTTAAAAAAAAGATTAAGGTTATATTAGTTAGAGTTTATTTAGGGAGTTAGTCTAGCAATTAGTAATAACATCAAGATTATTCTAGTATAAGTTTAGTAAAAACTAATATAAAATTACGTAATAACAGTACTAAGTGAGTCATAAAAAATCAATTTCAATGAGCCAAGTTCAACATTCTTTACATCATTGGAACGCTAGAGGAGTCATCTTTTACTTCCAAATAGAATCAATCCAGTCAGTCTAACCTATCAGAAGTTATGATGAGCCAAAGACAAACATCTGCAGATCCATACCAGTGCAGGCAGAGGAGCTGGTCCATTGCTGGCACCTCTACTTGACCACACTAGCACCACATTTGTAATTCTAAAAAGCCCCAAACTCTAGTCCACCTCCTTAATATTGATCATGAGAAGAGAAATAAGGCCTTGATGAAGATCAAACCCAAAACTCGGCACTTTCGAGGGTAGAACACAAGAAGATGGAAGTTAAAGAAGATGGATGAATGATTTGGATAGATCCTTGCATAAGCGAATCAAAGACTCGAGTTTATGAAGGTGGTGGATTGAATGATAACACAAGATGTTGCCGAAAAGGCTCCTTGTTGAATGGATTGAATGATCACACAATGGATGCGCAAGTCCACTGATATTCCTCAATGTAACGCCAAGATATTACACACTTGGTGGTGACAAGGTTTGATTCCCGGATATGATACACCGGAGAATAAAAAGATTGTTGGATATGACTCATCAAACAATCAGAAGATGTTCTCAAAGAAAAAGTGATTAGTCTCTAAAATAGTTGATAAAAAGTTGGATGCCTTAGAATGAAGGCTTACACGAGTTTAAATAAAGGAGAGACTTTGGACTTTGGACTTGGACCAACAAAATAAGAAGTTGCGGATTAAAGAAAATGACATAAAACTATAGTCTAAAATTATAACATAAGGTAGATAAGAAGGCAGTCCATTGCATCAAGAAGGCGCCTAAGCTTCATCACCATGGTTGTGAAAGTGAACTTGAGGCCTCATTAAAACCTTAGGTTGGAAAACCCATTGGGATAAAACCAAACCAAGGAAAAAAGAGCACACTGAATCCACTTGCCTAGATGATGATGAACTTAAAAGTGAAGCGGCTTGAATTGTGATAAGTGTGTCTTGGTTATTCAAGATTAGGCCAAGGCAATCTTCTTGCTTTCCAGATATCTTTTGACTTGTTACCACAGTTTCTTCAAGTCTTCTTGTTCTTGCACGGGTCATGGAACCTTTAGGAATAACTAAGGCATCTTCTTCAGCTGGTTGGATCTTGGTATCTTCATCCCCATTAGATAGCTGGTCCATGATCATATCAGGCCTCAATATTCCTTACTGAGAAAGTTACCAAGGCTACTGAGAGAATTACAGAGAGGACCAAGGGAAATACTGAGGCCATGGTGAGAATTCTCGAGAGCACCAAGGGAAATACTGAGGCCACCGAGAGAATTACCAAGAGCACTAAGACAATTACCAATATTCTTCGTCTTCTTCTTCTTCTTCAAAGGGTGTTTGAGGTCAAGAAACCTATCAATGACTTGAGTCAAGAAGACCTGGAGTTTGCCAAGATTTTTGGAAAGTTTTAATCTTCGTGGGCTGAGTTGTAAATGCAAGACTAAATACCCTTAATGCGGTTGTTCTCAATGAAAGGCGTGAACAAGACAAAGTCTTTGGACTTCTCCTCACGTTGAATCCATCATTCATTGATCTTATCAAGCATTTATTGAGAGCCAAAGATCTTCATAGCCTTGATGAAGTGTGTGCATAAGTACAAAAGGAAAAATATCTCTTAGACTCTTTAGCGGTAGTGGAAAAATATCATCGGCAAACGAAGGAGTTTACCATCAAGATTACTGAAAGAACTTGGTGTGTGATCACTGCAAAAAGAAAGGTCACATTAAAGACTGCTGGATCCTTCCTCCACATCTCAAGCTAGAAAATTTCAAGGAAATTAAAGCAAACCTTGTACAAGAAGCTACAACAAGCCATACTGAAGTTTTTATTAGCCTCTACCGTGTAACTGTTAGTAGGAAAATTATAGGAAACTACATGTTTTTATTCGTTTTTATATTACCATTTAAAGATATTTTTGATATTTTATTTTTTAGTATAATGGTTATTACTTTACAGGTAACTTAATAAGTATATGTGAAGTAAGAACTCATTTGAATTATTTTTTAAGTATGAGATATACCGAAATAGTCTTAATAAAAGTGTTCACATACCTATACGGCGAGGGAGGTTTATGACTTTTTACCATAATTTGTTTTCTACAACTAATGCTATTATACACTTTTCTTCCAAGTTGTTCTTTTATGCCTACTGGACTGAATTTAGAATGACGGTTATTAGGAAATTCTACAAAGCTCAATTGAATTTTTGGGCCATGATTGAAAAACTATAAAATGGGCTTTTCGTTATGTCGGCTATATATGATTCAAAACCCTAGTTGAATTGCAATTCTTCCTCTAATATCATTATACTCAAGACGGCGAATCTTCAAATTGAAAGTTGAGAGAATATGAAATATTAAATCAGAGAGGAACATGGTGTTTGTTCAAAATTTAATGGGTGTCGGATTCGCAGAAATAAATGGTTTAGGCATATAGAGGCAATCAAAGAATCCACTGTCACAAATATGCGCATGGAGGATCTATGGCCGATAAATATCAAGCAGGGTGACAAGGAACTAACTGTCACTGGAAGCCAAAGGTTAAGTGAACCAATATTATTGAAAAATATATTTCTTGAGAAATCTGTGGATACCATTGACTTGTCTAATTCGGCTCTGTTAGTCCATGGTATAAGGATATAATTTGGATTAATGATGTTCAATTATGAATCTGATAAGTAGGTTTGCATTTCTCAATGGTTCTTAAAAAATATATCTTACCCGATACTATTTTTGAAGAGGCTGTGGAGTATGGAAGACATTAGAGACGCCAAAGCTTACGAGGAGGAACTCCTAGACTATGAAAAGATGATGAGAATATCTCAAATTTTGGAAATAAAGGTAACAGCGAGGACATGCCAATGTAAGTTCTTTATTGTTCTGTTATACAAATATGAGTGTTATCTATAGTTTTTAGAAGCTTATTTTAAAGTTCTTGTTGAGGCTAATTAGGTCTCATGATAATAATAATGATTGTGTTGGTATTGTTCAAGACATAACAGTGTTGCTTAGGCTATAAGGTCGTCTTTAGTAGAGCCTCTCAATGAGTCTTTCACAACTAAAACAATGGAAAGTAATTAAAATTGTGAAAATTATAAACCATCCAGCCACTTATCATCACATATATTCGTGTAAACTAAAATTTTATTTTATTATTTTATTACTCAATTAAATTGTAACAAATACATCAGTATTATAATAGTGAGAGAGTTTAGTGGGGTTCTCAAAGATAAAGATGTTTAAGTCAAGAAATACAGAGTATCTTTAAATATTAGTTTTATTATAATTTACCAAAAACATTAATGTCCATTAAAACGTTTGATTGAATTTACTGGAAAATACACAGAATATAGAGATTCTACAAAAATAATCTTCTTTTTTTTTTGTTAAATAATACTTATTTACTGGAAAAGATCTGTCTGGTTAAAATTCATAGCAGAAGTTGGTATGTGATTCAGTGGGTGTGTCGCGAGTAAATGGTAAATCAGATTTTTAGGAGATTTATCGAGCCATGACAGTTACAGCAGCGAGTATAGAGTCGGTTTGAACCTTAACAGATTAGCCTCCACCACTTCACATGTTGAATGTCATGGTGTTTTCCATCCATCAAAGATGTGTTCAACGCCTAATCAGATACAAAAGCGGATAATAGAGTTGCAAAGATAATATCTGACGGATGAAAATTAAGATAAGAAGGAAGAGTATTTTTGAACTAATCATGTTGAAAAATCTCGAGATTAATGGTTATTCTTATTAAAAGATCAATCATAAGCATCCTTGGTATCAATTCTCTTGCATCACATGAAAAAATGATCTGGAAACACTCTTCCATATGATTTATCATATGATGATTTATATTTGATATTGAGGATGCTTATGATGGATGCTTCGAGAATTACTATTCCTGAGATTCGTCAACATGTTTTTTTTTTTTAAATAACATTCCTCGTTATCTTTCTATTCATCCATCAAATATTACAGTACAAGTCAAAGAGGTTATAACTTTCAGTATTATATAGAAAATAACATTATTTGTGTAAATTCATTAAGTTTTGTGTTCATATTTTCCAGATTGATGGCAATATAATTTAACTAGTTGTCAACATAAAGTTTGATAGATACCAAGTTATTAAATCTCTTGTAAATAGAATCCAAAACAATGGCTATTCAATAATAATAACTATATTCTTTTTTAACATATATCTTTCATCTATTGTTTTAGTGAATGGTTTTTGAAATACATGAAAGTGGATCTACTTTCCTACTCTGTAAGATCTCATACCATAGTAGATATATTGTTTTTTATAATTGATACAAAATGATGTTGTCCAAGGGTTTTAAATTGATTTAATTGCCAATATGCTTCGTGATAATTATGCAATATGTTAGAAATATGATATGCTCCTCACATGGATAGTGGTGAAGGGTTACAAAGACATGGAAGAGGCTTATGGAGTTACCTTATACGTAAGCCAGAATAATACATAACTATTAGGAGACATATTTCAATCAAAATGTAAATGGTTGAGCAGTCAAGTCTGATCAAACTGCTTTGAATATTTATTTTTTTGCTTTGTTTTTATACTTTGACAACCATTAGATGATGGTTTCTGGTTGTATGTTACCAGAAACTTTTACTTGCTTTCCTCATCTCGCTTTTATATATTTTATGTTTCTGCAGATTACAGTTATGATGTTTCTTTTCTTTCACACTATTTTAACTTTGCTAAGTTAATGTTCTGATCTGTTGATTCTCAGAACCTCCTCATATAAGGAATTGGTTTTCGAGCTATGTCTATCAATTGCCAATGCTTGATAAAAGTGATGGTTTTGAAGTCTTTTATCTTGGAGAAAGTGAATGTCTTAAATTTGTTTTAAATTTTTAGGTGAGTAAATAAAGTTGTTTGTTCACTAAATTATTTTTCTGTGTGACTCAAGTTTGAAGTTAACCATGTTTAATGTAATTATTCCTCGTCTTATTTCATGTTGTAACAAAGCCTGAAAATGTCATTGACGACAATCATATAGATGCAGAATTTGTAGTTTGAATAAGGTACACAGCTTTCAGATATTTTTTTCTAAAACTTTCTGATCTTATTGTGATTATATTTACCTCATCAATAAGTTTTTAGCTGTTCGTAAGACACTGTTTCTATGTTTTATTCTTATGCTTGATTTGATCCCATTTTCTTTTTATTCTATTTTGATACAGAGTGTAAAAGAGAAGAAGGAAGATTTTGGTAAACATCAGAAAACGAATTGTATAAGCTTAATGTTTACAAGAAGAAGTAAATGTTTCTTTGTCTCTGTTGTTTTAATATATTTTTATGAAGTTGTTATGTGACAATTTGAGTTTTTTAATGTATGACTTTTTAAGACATGTTTAGATGATTAATAATACAATCGAATTTATGTTTTGCTGCAATTCAAGATTCAAATCGGTTTCATATCATTACTACAGTATATCACTGTAATATAACATATTCTCGTCTTACTAAATATTCATTATAAATATTATCAACACAATTAAGTATTTTTCTTAAATAATAATTTAAATCATTACTTTTAACTCTATTATATCTTCAATATCAAAGCGTAAATACTGACAATATTATATTTTCAATATCATAGAGTAAATAACTAACACTATAGCATCGGTCGATCCTGTTATAACTGCCGATGTCCTAGCGTTCATGATAACACTATGATATACCCATAGTGGCGCTTCTAGTGTGCAGAGAATATGCATTTTTGTATCGTGTTTTCTGCAATTGCCATTCAATGTTTAATCTTAAAAACTAGGGAAAATACTAGAATAATCTTGAAAAGTAATATAATTACTGGTTTAACTTCGAGAAAAGTAAGGTTAAGTTAGTTCTATTAATGAAAAAATTGTTCAATACATTAATGCCACATCATCATTTATATTTCGGTAAAAAATTATTATTTACGAATTTTCCACCGTAAATTGTTTTTTGGAAAAATCTGCGAGTTTTGTGTTATCGTAGATCTAATATTTTACCGTAGATTAGTTATGTACTGCAGATTTTTGTCGCAGATTAGTTCTAAACTGCAGATTATTTTGTATTAGTGTTCGTAGATTTTATTATCCATCGAAGATTTATTAATATTCGTATATTTATTTGTGAAATTCATGTAAGTGATAGTAGAGTTTGTAAGCGAAATTCAGGAAAATTCATGTAAGCGAAATTCAGGAAAATATCCTTTTTAAGAACACGATCTGCGAAGGGTTAAACCTTGGGTTTTTGTGGCCTCTTTCTTTTTCTTCCTCGTAATAATTTGGTCACTTCCAAATTCATCACAAAAATATTTCTGGGATTTACAAGACAAGACAATAATATGATGGACCAGGTAATCCTTGTTTGTGGGAAATGAATTTTCAAGAACAATAGATGGTTGTTTATTGTTGATAGCCAAAGTGGTTGTCGAATTCTACAAGCAAATAAGAAAACCAGTTATGATGATTTGATTGGAATGGTGTATGAAGATTATGGATAGGATAATAGATTATTCAATGTTGAATTGAGCTACATGTTTCCGAAGAAAATCCTTCAAACATTACCAGCAGATACTCCTCCATTTATTATTGCTAATAATACAAATTTCAAGGTTTTTTGGACAATCACAGTTAGAAACTATTAGGCTTTGCATGGAAGTTAAGGACAGACAGTTGGGTGAATCTAAATCTATTGATGAAGATGAATTTGTGGCTTACGATACACAGAGAAAACGCCCAATGTCTGAAGAAATGAAGAATGACGATGACAAAAATGTTAGCGAGATTTCTGAGGATGAAGACGAGGACGAAGAAAGCATATTTGATTATTGTGATGACTCAGACGGAACTGATTCAGATGATGAGAGTTGAAATTAAAGAGTATGGAGGCTTAGGGATTGTTGAGAGAGTGATAGTTGTGACGTGAGAATGATAAGGAGTTTGAGGTTTGTATACTTAGAGAATGTTTAGGATGAAGATGGTGGCATGAGTATTGATGTAATGAGAGATTATTGTTTGAGAATGATGATAAGAATGATGATGAGAATGAGAATGATAATGGTTGATGAAATAAGATGAACTAAGGAGAAGCATGGCGCCGGAGAGCTAAAGCTCCACCGGCGCCTTTAGGAAGATAAACAAAGCTTCATTTACTCTTTTAATCTTCTTATTCTCTTATTCACAACACTTTCTTTACATTAAGTTTACATAGATATTTATAGAGAAGAGGTTACAAACAACAAGAGAAGAAGGAAGAAGAAGCGTGAAGGATAAAGGAGAGAAGAAAGAAATTGGCGCCAAGAGGAGAGAAGGGAGCAGCTCACTGTTTGCCTCCTGTTCATGCCATACCCTGCTGCTGACACCTCCATGCTTGTGTCCATGCCCCTCTCTGGCGCCCCATGCTCTCCTTTGCTTCCTCTTTTCCACTTAGTTAGTCTTCTAGTTAGTATGTAACAGCTTCCATTCTTCTAGTTACATCCTAACCAAGACTTCTTCTAGTTCCTTGTGAACTAGGTTTCCTTTCCCTCTTCCTCTTGTGTTTGAATTCTTCTATCATAGAGATCACATATTTCAACACTCCCCCTCAAGATTGGTCGGTAGGTGTCCTTGAGGCCAATCTTGCCATGTACGTGATCCTCATTGATAGAAGATGATGCCATGATGAGGATATCCGCTAGCTGATCCTTGCTTGCTCCAAAGACGGTTTTGATGACTCGTAACCTCAATGAGACCTAGGATTCTGAATCCCATGGCCTTTACTCTTCCTTGCGGATTAGGCTTTGTTTTCTCTAAGCTTCACACGGATCATGTCTCCTCGGGCTTCTTGTCTCAAACTTAATCTTGACTTCAAGCTCCTCGGATGAAATCATCTAGCTCACAGAATACTCACATTGTCATTGGCTTCCTCTTGATGACTCTTGGGAGTATACTCTATACGTTGGACGCCACTTCCCACTGCTTCTCGGATCACCACACCTAATAAGGTCTGAAAGGTGGTTTCTCCTTCGGTTTTCTTACAACATCATCCATAGCTACTCGTATGTGTCTCCCGGCTTTCTCTCACCATCGTCTCCTCATACGGTACTTGGAGTTCCTTGTTGCCTTGTTTACCGTTCCACAGCCTGTTGAAATTATAAGTTTGAAGTATGTTTAGAGACTAAGAGTGAGAATAGCAAGAGATTATGAAAGTTTGTATGTATTTTATTCTCTTAGTCATTACAAATTTTTACAAGAGGTTACACATATATTTATAGACTTTGAATAAGAGGAGGTGCAGAAGAAGAAAAGAATGGCGTGAAGAAGGAAGAAGAGAAGAGAGGTTTTGCGTGAAGAAGAGAGGAGGGAGCAGCTCACCTACTCCAACAGTATTGCGCTCCATGCCTCTCTCTGGTTCCCCATGCTTGTGCCCATACCTCTCCTTGCTTCCTTACTTAGTTTAGTTAGATCATCTAGTTGAGATCCAACAGCTTCCGTTTCTTCTAGTTCCTTCTCAACTTGTTCTCCTTCTAGTTCCTTTTCAACTAGTTTTCTCCTTTTCCCTCCTTCTCTTGTGTTTGAATTCTTCTTCTTGAGATCACATATTTCAACACTCTCCCTCAAGATTGGTCGGTAGGTGTCCTTGAGGTCAATCTTGCCATGAATGTGATCACAAGTAATAGTTGAAGTTGTCTTAGTGAAGATATCAGCCAATTGATCCTTGCTTGCTACAAAGGCGGTTTTGATAATTCCTTCTTGTATCTTCCCTCTCACAAAGTGGCAATCAACTTCTATGTGCTTGGTTCTTTCATGAAATACCGGATTTGATGCTATATGCATTGCAGCTTGATTGTCACAATACAATAGCATTTCTTCATCTCCCTGGATTCCAAGGTCTTTTAGAAGCGATTTTATCCATATCAACTCCTTTGTCAGTTCTTTCGTGGCTCTGTACTCTGCTTCCGCACTTGATAAGGCTATGACCTTCTGTTTTTTGCTCCTCCAAATTACTAGATTTCCTCCCACAAATGTGCAAAAGCCAGATGTGGACTTTCTATCCTTTTTATCTCCAGCCCAATCCGCATCACAATAACCTTGGACCTTTGTGTTCCCATTAACATGCATCCATACTCCTTTTCCAGGGCTATTCTTTAGGTACCTTAGCAACCTCTCAATCATGTTCCAATGTTGTGAGGTTGGCTTTTGCATATGCTGGCTCACACGGTTTACTGCAAAGCAGATGTCAGGTCTTGTAATGGTAAGATAGATAAGTTTGCCCACAATCCTTTGGTATCTTTTAATGTTCTCCAAAGGCTCCCCCTCAGGACTATCTTGGTATCCTTCTTCTATTGGAGTTTTGGCCGGCTTAGATCCTAACTTCCCGGTTTCTTCCAAGAGATCCAACACATATTTCCTTTGAGATATGAACATTCCATCTCCAAATCATGTCATCTCAATCCCTAGGAAGTACTTGAGCTCCCCTAGATCCTTTATATCAAAGTCGGCCTTCAAGAGTCCCTTGATTTGATCTACTCCATCTTTGTCACTTCCTGTGATGATTAGATCATCAACATAAATCAAGACTACCACTACTCCTCCTTCACTTTGTCTTGTGAATAGAGTATGATCCGCTTCAGATTTTATGAACTCCTTCTTCAAGAGGCAAGCGCTTAGCCTTTGGTACCATGCTCTTGGAGATTGCTTCAGCCCATAGATTGCCTTCTTCAATCTACACACTTTGTTGCCTCCATTATGATACCCTTGGGGTGGATCCATATATACTTCTTCTTCCAAATCCCCCTGCAAGAAGACGTTCTTGACGTCTATTTGCCATAAGTCCCATTCCAAGTTTACAGCTACCGAGATTAGAATTCTTATGGAATGGAGCTTAGCCACTGGAGCAAATGTTTCAGTATAGTCCTCCCCATAGACTTGAGTATATCCTTTTGCTACCAGTCTTGCTTTGTACCTTTCTATTTTCCCATCACTTGTGTATTTAATTGTATACACCCATCTACTCCCAACCGACTTCTTATCCTTTGGTAAGTCGGTTAAGTACCAAGTATTATTCCTTTCCATGGACTTCATTTCCTCTTCCATGGCTTTCACCCATACTTCACTCTCACATGCTTCTTCATATGAGCTAGGAATGTATTCCTTGCTGATTTTTGTGAGAAACACTTCATGCTCCATGGGTAATGTCGCCAAGGAACAGAAATGCTCAATGGGATATGTGATAATACTAGTTTGAGTGTGATCTCCTTCTTGTGATATGAGAGTGCTGTCGCCAATAGGATCGAGATCTAAGCTCGCCGTACGCTCAGGACACTCTCTTATCACACAAGGAAGATTACTCGTACTAGACTTTCCTTGGAGCATAGCAGAATTGTTGTAGCCATAAAAAAACACGTTGTCACCTCTGTCTTGTACTTCTTCTTAGAGGTATGGTTGGCTCCGGTCCTTCTTCAGCATCCGCTCCCTCTTCATCCAAATTCTGATCCGCTTCCTCATGTGTATTATCTGCACTATCTTGCTCTATGAAGTTCTCAGATGTTTCTTCTTGTACTTCTTCACATAGGCTTGGCGTTTCATCAAACACCATCCAGTCCATGGATGAATAGATCGTTCCTTTAGAAGCATCATGATCCTTAGCCCCATAGAAACTCTCTTGTTCATTAAACCTTACTTCTCTAGACACATACACTCTTCTTGTTTCCGGATTGTAAACCTTGTAGCCCTTTTGTGTTGGTGAATATCCAATGAACACACACCTCATGCTTCGAGATTCAAGTTTGCTTATGTGTCCTTCTGGTAAAAACATGAAGCATGTGCATCCAAACATTTTGATATGATTTAAGCTTTGTTTCGTCTTGTACAACACTTCAAATGGGGACTTATCATCCAGATTTTTGGTTGGAAGTCGGTTGATTAAGTAGCTTGATGTCATTACGGCATCTCCCCAATGGAACTTTGGTACTCTTTTGGCAATCATGAGAGTCCTTGCTACTTCCATTAGGTGTCTATTCTTCCTTTCAGCTATCCCATTCTGCTGAGGAGTGTATGCACACGATGTTTGATGAATGATGCCAAAGTTGTTGAGAAACTCTTTGAATCGTTTACTCACATATTCCCCTCCATTATCACTATGCAGTACTTTGATCTTTGTTTTGAATTGGGTAGAGATATAGTTAATGAAGTTGGTGAAGGCTTCATAAACTTGATCCTTGGTATGTAGAAGAGTGATCCATGTATATCTTGAGTAGTCATCAATGAATGAAACAAAATATTTATATTGATCTCTTGAATTACATGGTGAGGTCCATACATCTGAGTGTACAATGTCAAACGCTTCATCACAAGTTGTAGATGAAGTAGGAAAAGCCTGTCTACAATGCTTCCCTAGTACACACGCCTCACACACTACTTCTTCTTGGATGAGATTGGGTAAGACCATCTTGAGGACTGCTGAACTTGGATGTCCTAACCTTCCATGCCATAATGGGCTATCTTCAATCTCTTTCCTCCCAAAAAACTTTGCATCCGCCTTCATTCCAAGAGCCATTGGTTCCTCTTGTTTATTTGATTCCAAGATATACACACCATCTTCTACCTTCCCTTCTCCGAGCACATGGTTTGTTTTAGGGTCCTGAAACTTAACAAAGTCAGTCCCAAACACAGCCACACACTCTAAATCCTTTGTAGCTTTATTAACGGATAAAAGATTAGATGAGAAGTTAGGCATGTATAATGCTTTTGTTTCCCTTTTAAAAAGCTCTAACTCTCCTATCCCTTTAATTGGAACTGAGCTTCCATTGGCTACTTGTACACTTCCATGGCACGGTTCAAGATTCTTTAACATATCTTGATCCTTGATCATGTGATGAGAAGCCCCTGAATCCACAATGATTCTAGTCTTCTTTATGGGTGTTTTAGAGCTGAAAAAACTCTTACCCGAATCTGTGAGTTTGGCTAGGCTCTTGATAAGAGCTTCAAACTCAGACCTTCTAACCAGTTCTTCAACAGGTTGTGCAATTCCCGTGAAGGCTCTAGGTCCATTCCCATTCTCCCTTAGCCGCTTAGGCCTCAAGTGTGGATGGAGGGTCCAACACTTCTCCTTAGTGTGTCCTTTCATCTTGCAATGCTCACACTCCAACGTCCTCTTGTCTCCAAATGTGAGATTCTTTCTTGCAAGATGTGCAGCTTCACTTGGTGCACGAAACAGGTCTCTAGACCCTTCTTCTCTTTGTATCATACCACATACTTCCGCTAGACTTGGCAGATTCTCAAATCGAAGTATATGCTTGATAAGATCCTTGTATGATGCATTGAGTGCCAAGAGAAGCCCAAACACTTGATCTTGTCACGCCTTTCTCCTAACTCCTTGGGGTCTATAGTGTGTGGCCTCAAGATCTCCAACTCGGCCCATAAGCTTCTATACTCCCCAAACATTTCCTTGAATGACTTTTCCTCTTGTTGGAGCTCATTCAATGCCCTTTTCACCTCAAATATCCTTGATATGTTTAAGATGTTTCCATATACTCCTTTGAGTATATCCCAAAGTTCCTTGGCGGTATCCGCATATGAGTAAGCCGCCAAGATAGTTGGTTCTAGTGAGCTTTGGAGAAGAGAAAGAGTGTATTGTTCTTCTTGCTCTTCCTTAGATTCCTCCTTCTCATTTCTCACCGCCGCTTCTGTTCCTTCTTTTGGCTCATCATATTGCCAAAGTCCTCGGCCTCTAAGAGTAGTTTTGGTGGTTTTTGCCCAAAGGAGGTAGTTGTTTCCCTTGAGCATAACCGAGATTGTTACCCTATTAGTCTCAATTTTCTAGTAATAATACACAATCTTAGTCCTTTCACAACTTGAAGATCCTATGATCTCAAGGATATTAATCTCAGAGTGAATAGAACTAAGGAAGGTGTATTGTTATAGATTAGAAGCCTTGTAGAGTATTAGAGGAATCAAGAAGAGGATAAGCCGTTTAATAGATAACCCGCTCTGATACCATGTTGAAATTATAAGTTTGAAGTATGTTTAGAGACTAAGAGTGAGAATAGCAAGAGATTATGAAAGTTTGTATGTATTTTATTCTCTTAGTCATTACAAATCTTTACAAGAGGTTACATATATATTTAAAGACTTTGAATAAGAGGAGGTGCAGAAGAAGAGAAGAATGGCGTGAAGAAGGAAGAAGAGAAGAGAGGTTTTGCGTGAAGAAGAGAGGAGGGAGCAGCTCACCTACTCCAACAGTATTGCGCTCCATGCCTCTCTCTGGCGCCCCATGCTTGTGCCCATACCTCTCCTTGCTTCCTTACTTAGTTTAGTTAGATCATCTAGTTGAGATCCAACAGCTTCCGTTTCTTCTAGTTCCTTCTCAACTTGTTCTCCTTCTAGTTCCTTTTCAACTAGTTTTCTCCTTTTCCCTCCTTCTCTTGTGTTTGAATTCTTCTTCTTGAGATCATATATTTCAACACAGCCTCCTAGGTGAACGCCTCTTGGTCTGAGCTTCACACTCCATCTATCAAGATCAATCTTGGCTTCAACCCTTCATAGATTTGATCTTGATTCTTCAAAGAGCCATCCGCTCTAATCCCACTTATCATAAGACTCTCCCGGCTTCCTCTCGGAATGCCGCACCTATCCATGGTACAATGTGATAGTCCTCTTCTTCTTGGACCATCACCTAACTTGGTGCTTCAACGGTCTTCTTCAACACTCCCCCTCAAGCTTGGTTCGAGTATGGAAAGAACCAAACTTGACAAGGAAGACCGTTGCATAATTTGGAGCTCACCGCTTCTTCAACACTTCCCTTCAAGACTAGCCCGTTGCCAAGGGACAACTCTTGCAAAAGAAAGAGCACTAAGCTTGATTATGCCAATGATGCTGCCTCCTCTTGGACTATCTATCCCACTTGCCAATTAGGACAAGCTTTCGTCTGCTAGCCATTATGGATTAGGCCGAAAAGGACATCATCTACCTCCACATAACACCACCATGAATAGCTTGCTTGAGCCTATACACACTTCTTCTTGTAGATTGCTCCGCTTGGATCGCCACATGGTTGAGTATGATCACACTCTCTCAAGACCTCCTGGATCAAGTGATTCGGCCTCAAGAGAGGATGAAGACCATGTGGAAGAATATGACCCTCCATAAGCACCATTTAATCAATACCTTGGAGCAACTACTTCTTGGACCATCTGAATCTTCCGCTTGTTGAAAGATTCACCAATGAAAGATAGCATTAGCCTATGAGATTTGTTTTTTAAGTCATGAACTTCTTGGAAATGAGTCTTGCAGAGTTTGATTCGCCTGTTACTGAGGCTGAGAATTCGCCAAGAGTTTCACTGAGTCGCTGTTGCTCTTCCTCTTTTGAGAAGAAGAAGAAATGGAGCTTGGGGAACAAGAGACTAAGCACAACTTGTGCAAGGAACTAAACCCTTGTTCTCCTAACTATATGATTGATTTGTAACTAACAGAAAGAGGTGTTAGAAGCCTTGATAATGACTTGTAGCCATTGGAAAAAGAAACCAAGAAGAAGAGAACAAGGAGGAGTCACGAGGCGCCTTAAGGAGTAAGGAGCTGTCACTTTCAGTCTAGAGCAAGGAGCTGTCACTTTCAGTCTAGAAGCGCTCAAAACTCTAATCCCAACCATTCATGTCCCTTTCATTCTCTTTGTAGTTAACCTAGTTGTCTATCTATAAATGTTAGTGTGCATACATTGTAATGTATTAAGTTAAGGAAATCAAAAACATCCTTCTCTTCTCTTAAGCGCCTAAGTCCTATCTCTCCCACTCTTGTCTCTTCTCTTCTTGTCTCGTCCATAAGAACTTCTATAGATCACTAAGGATTCTTTTAAACTTACATGGTATCAGAGCATTCCTCTATTTTCTTTCCTTCTAGGATAAACTCTGTTTGATTCTAGTTTCCGATTTCATCTCCTAAACAAACCTTGTTATTCATATATATTTGTCCAATGGATAATAGCTCTTGATAGCTCAGTTCTAGTCATCAAAAACTCTCTTATTCATTTTGAAATCTCTCTATTATCTCCCTTAATCATCCGTGTGGAGTGATTCCTTCCAGAAATTGTGTTTAAACTCACATTATCCAGCGGTCCATAGCTGAGTTCCTCCTTTTAACTTCCGGTCTATAGCCGTTTATCTCTTCATCTTTCATCTGTTCGTCGCAAGCTACTCTATGGAAAACAACAAGATTATCTCTCTTCCAGTCACTCTTAAAGGAGATGACAACTATCTCTTGTGGGCTAGAACCACAAGGGCCGTCCTAAATGGGAAGAAAGTCTTCCACCATGTTGAACCGGAGGAAGGCAAAGAGGAGTCCAAAGCTGATGAAGCATGATTCTCTGAAGACCAATCTGTCCTAGCGGCCCTTCAAGGCTCACTAGGTATTACAGTCCTTGAAGCCTACTCCTATTGTGAGAGTGCCAAAGAACTATGGAGCACTCTGAAGAATGTCTTTGGAAATGTAACAAACCTTACCCGGGTTTTTGAGATCAAAAGGAGTATCAACCAGCTGAGCCAAGGAGATGTTGACTTCAACACATTCTTTGGAAAATTCAGATCCTCTTGGGCAGAGTTGGAAATGCTGAGGCCACATACCCTAGATGCAGAAGTCCTAAATGAAAGGAGGGAGCAAGACAAAGTATTCTCCCTCCTGATGGTGTTGAACCCGGCTTATAATGACTTGGTCAAGCATATATTGAGAGGAACTAAGCTACCAAGTCTTGATGAGGTATGTTCTCAAATCCAGAAGGAACAAGGATCTCTTGGACTGTTTGGTGGCAAAGGAGGAGAACTGGTGCTGGCAAACACAGCTGAAGGAGTAACTGTAAACAAGAGCCTTTACCGCCGTGGAGACAACACTACCTTAGTATGCAGCTATTGTAAGAAGCATGGCCATGTAAAGGAGAAATGTTTCAGCCTTCATCCACATCTCAAGAGGTTCCCTGGTGGCTCATACACTAACAAATGGGAGTCACGCCCTTCCCATCAAGGCCATTGGAGGGACAACTCCAACCGTGAACAAAGAGACTCCAAAGCTCACCTTGCCTCAGGCGGTTCATCTTACCATGAGAATGAGTCTCTAACTCCAACTCCAAACTCTGAGTTTTTGAAGAAGTCAG
The DNA here is from genome assembly GCA_963854855.1 of Nasturtium officinale. NCBI lineage: Eukaryota > Viridiplantae > Streptophyta > Magnoliopsida > Brassicales > Brassicaceae > Nasturtium > Nasturtium officinale. The sequence continues at coordinate 12,175,380 of OY978504.1, read as the reverse complement.
ACTTGATGCTCTCCTTAAAGCAATCAAAGACTCTGATAAGACTATAAAACCTGTGAACTATCAAGCTCTTTGTGAAATGGATAAACTTGTAGGTAGGAATAAGAAACCATTGATTGTTGATTCAGGGGCAAGTCATCATATGATAAGTGATCCTAGTCTCATTAGTAACATTAAACCTGCACTAGGACATGTTAGTATTGCTAATGGAGAACAAATTAAAATTGAAGGTGTTGGTGACTTAAACTTGTTTGATAAATGTTCCACAGCCTTTTACATGCCCACATTTACTTCTAACTTGCTATCCGTTAAGAATGCCACATCCGATTTAAACTGTCTTGCTATCTTTGGGCCTAATAATGTTTGCTTTCAGGATATTGACACAAGTAGAGTCCTTGGGCATGGAACTGTTGAAATTAAGAGTATGGAGGCTTAGGGATAGTTGAGAGAGTGATAGTTGTGGCGTGAGAATGATAACGAGTTTGATGTTAGGATACTTGGAGAATGTTTAGGATAAAGATGGTGGCGTGAGTATTGATGTAATGAGGGATTATTGTTTGAGAATGATGATAAGAATGATGATGAGAATGAGAATGATAATGGTTGATGAAATAAGATGAACTAAGGAAAAGCATGGCGCCGGAGAGCTAAAGCTCCACCGGCGCCTTTAGGAAGATAAACAAAGCTTCCTTTACTCTTTTAATCTTCTTATTCTCTTATTCACAACTCTCTTTACATCACATTACATGTATATTTATAGAGTTTTTACATAGAGAAGAAGAGAAGAGGCGTGAAGAAGGAAGGAAAGAAGAGAGGAGTTTGCGTGAAGAAGAGAGGAGGGAAGGGAGCAGCTCACTGTTTGACTCCTGTTCAAGCTGCGCCCATACCCTGCTGCTGACACCTCCATGCTTGTGCCCATGCCCTGGTTCTGGCGCCCCATGCTCTCCTTTGCTTTCTCTTTTCCACTTAGTTAGTCTTCTAGTTAGTATGTAACAGCTTCCTTTCTTCTAGTTACATCCTAACCAAGACTTCTTCTAGTTCCTTGTGAACTAGGTTTCCTTTCCCTCCTTCTCTTAGATTTGAATTCTTCTATCATAGAGATCACATATTTCAACACTCCCCCTCAAGATTGGTCGGTAGGTGTCCTTAAGGCCAATCTTGCCATGTACGTGATCCTCATTGATAGAAGATGATGCCATGATAAGGATATCCGCTAGCTGATCCTTGCTTGCTCCAAAGACGGTTTTGATGACTCCTAACCTCAATGAGACCACGGCTTCCTCTCCTATGGCCTTTACTCTTTCTTGTGGATTAGGCTTTGTCTTCTCTAAGCTTCACTCGGATCATGTCTCCTCGGGCTTCTTGTCTCAAACTTAATCTTGACTTCAAGCTCCTCGGATGACATCTTCTAGCTCACAGAATACTCACATTGTCATTGGCTTCCTCTTGATGACTCTTGGGAGTATACTCTATCTGTTGGATGCCACTTCCCGCTGCTTCTCGGATCACCACACCTTATAAGGTTTGAAAGGTGGTTTCTCCTTCGGTTTTCATACAACATCATCCATAGCTACTCGTATGTGTCTCCCAGCTTTCTCTTGCCATCGTCTCCTCATACGGTGCTTGGAGTGCCTTGTTGCCTTGTTTACCGTTCCACAGCCTCCTAGGTGAACGCCTCTTGGTCTGAGCTTCATACTCCATCTATCAAGATCAATCTTGGCTTCAACCCTTCATAGATTTGATCTTGATTCTTCAAAGAGCCATCCACTCTAATCCCACTTATCATAAGACTCTCCCGGCTTCCTCTCGGATTGCCGCACCTATCCATGGTACAATGTGATAGTCCTCTTCTTCTTGGACCATCACCTAACTTGGTGCTTCAACGGTCTTCTTCAACACTCCCCCTCAAGCTTGGTTCGAGTATGGGAAGAACCAAACTTGACAAGGAAGACCGTTGCATAATTTGGAGCTCACCGCTTCTTCAACACTTCCCTTCAAGACTAGCCCGTTGCCAAGGGACCACTCTTGCAAAGAAAAGAGCACTAAGCTTGATTATGCCAATGATGTCGCCTCCTCTTGGACTATCTATCCCACTTGCCAATTAGGACAAGCTTTCGTCTGCTAGCCATTTTGGATTAGGCTGCAAAGGACATCATCTACCTCCACATAACACCACCATGAATAGCTTGCTTGAGCCTATACACACTTCTTCTTGTAGATTGCTCCACTTGGATCGCCACATGGTTGAGTATGATCACCACTCTCTCAAGACCTCCTGGATTAAGTGATTTGGCCTCAAGAGAGGATGAAGACCATGTGGAAGAATAGGACCCTCCATAAGCACCCTTTAATCAATACCTTGGAGCAACTACTTCTTGGACCATCTGAATCTTCCGCTTGTTGAAAGATTCACCAATGAAAGATAGCATTAGCCTATGAGATTGGTTTTGGAAGTCATGAACTTCTTGGAAATGAGTCTTGCAGAGTTTGATTCGCCTGTTACTGAGGCTGAGAATTTGCCAAGAGCTTCACTGAGTCGCTGTTGCTCTTCTTCTTCTCAGAGCAACAATCGCTCTTAACCTCTTCCTATGAGGTTTCCCTCTCTCAGCAGCCTTAATCTTCTCCTCCTTAACGCTTGAAGTTACAAGCGAATGTGAGTTTCCAATCACCATAACTGGAATCAAACTCTCAAGAATCACAACACAAGCCCATCTAAAAACATTGCTTACTATCTCTTCACCGCTTCTTTTCCACAATTGATTTTTCTCTTATCAACTGTGTTTCTTTGATAAAAAATTATTGACCACTTCCTTTTCTTTGCAGGAAACATCTCAGCCTTGTGCTTCATCTCTGTTTCATGCAAGTCTTCTACGTGAACTCCTCTTGTCATGTTTCTTCCGCAAGTCTCTTCCGGGTTAAAGATGTGAACTCCTTTTGTCACTTCTCTTCCGCAAGTCTCTTCCGGGATTCAACCTTCTTCAGCTTCCTCTTTCTAAGGTAAGCTTCTCCTTTTCTCCAAGTTTTACTAGAGCTGTCTCATATTTTCCTTGAAGTCTTATGTGAACTAGATTCACACTTTCTTTGACTGTTTTTTGTACAGCTCGTTTAATGCTTCCTCTTCTTTCTTGCTGGATGTCTTCATTTGATCACCAGCCACTTTACTTCCTGTTCAATGATTTGTTTTCACTTGGAGCTTGCTTGGATCACCACTTAAGGTCACCACCCAGCCTTCTCCTCTTCTAAACCATCACGCCAAAAACATTCTTCATCTCCTAGATGCCTTATTTCCCACGCCATACATGCCAAAGACCATCACGCCATGACAAGCTTCTTCATGGATGAATGATTCTAAAAATCCTCTGGATCTTGTTTCCAAAGAGGATCACGGAGGGATTGATGTTGATACAACCCCTTTTCAAAGTTTTGTATGTGGATCTAGACTCCACACACAAGAAACACAAAGAAAGATATTTACTCTCTCACACACACCCTATTAAAACGCATGGGAGGAACAAATTACCCCAGAAAATCTCTCTCTCATGTGTTTAACAAAAGAAAAACGAGTTCCTCAAGGCAAGGAGCCAAGGAGAGCCCAACGAAATCTCCCTCAATTTGTCATCATTTTCTAGTAACGATACACACCCTTAGTCCTTTCACAACTTGAAGATCTTATGATCTCAAGGATATTAATCTCAGAGTGAATAGAACTAAGAAAGTGTATGGTTATAGATTAGAAGACTTTGTAGAGAGCTAGAAGAATAACAAGAGATTAGGCGCTAGATCACTCAACTTGCTCTGATACCATGTTGAAATTAAGAGTATGGAGGCTTAGGGATAGTTGAGAGAGTGATAGTTGTGGCGTGAGAATGATAAGGAGTTTGAGGTTAGGATACTTGGAGAATATATAGGATGAAGATGGTGGCATGAGTATTGATGTAATGAGGGATTATTGTTTGAGAATGATGATAAGAATGATGATGAGAATGAGAATGATAATGGTTGATGAAATAAGATGAACTAAGGAGAAGCATGGCGCCGGAGAGCTAAAGCTCCACCGGCGCCTTTAGGAAGATAAACAAAGCTTCCTTTACTCTTTTAATCTTCTTATTCTCTTATTCACAACTCTCTTTACATCACATTACATGTATATTTATAGAGTTTTTACATAGAGAAGAAGAGAAGAGGCGTGGAGAAGGAAGGAGAGAAGAGAGGAGTTTGCGTGAAGAAGAGAGGAGGGAAGGGAGCAGCTCACTGTTTGACTCCTGTTCAAGTTGCGCCAATACCCTGCTGCTGACACCTCTATGCTTGTGCCCATGCCCTGGTTCTGGCGCCCCATGCTCTCCTTTGCTTTCTCTTTTCCACTTAGTTAGTCTTCTAGTTAGTATGTAACAGCTTCCTTTCTTCTAGTTACATCCTAACCAAGACTTCTTTTAGTTCCTTGTGAACTAGGTTTCCTTTCCCTCCTTCTCTTAGATTTGAATTCTTCTATCATAGAGATCACATATTTCAACAGGAACAACCATGGATGGATTGTATGTTCTTGGAGACCTTAAGAATTCTTCCTTGGTATCATGTGGTTTTGGCTTAAATGTTGGCGTAACTAATGATGTTATTTGGCATGCTAGATTAGGACATCCTCATTATAAGGCCCTAAACTTATTATTTCCTAATATTCAAATCCAAAATAGTGATTGTGAGGCTTGTATTCTAGGAAAACATTGCAAATCTATTTTTCCTAGATCTTCTACTACTTATGACAATTGCTTTGATCTAATCCATTCGGATGTTTGGACTGCTCCTTGTTTGTCTAGAGAAAGCCACAAATACTTTGTCACCTTTATTGATGAAAAATCCAAGTACACATGGTTAACATTGCTTCCATCAAAGGATAAAGTATTAGAGGCATTTATAAATTTTCATGCATATATTACTAACCATGATAATGCTAAAGTGAACATTTTGAGATCAGATAATGGTGGAGAGTATATAGGTCACACATTCAAGCAATTTTTAAACACAAAGGACATCCTGTTGATTTTAGAGGTTTAGAAAGAGATAAGGATGGAGATGAGAGAATTGGCGTAATAAGGAAGAGAAAGATTGCTGAATATTTCTTCTTATTCACACACACTTCTTTACAAGAGATTACATGTATTTATAGACTTTTTACATTGAAATGAAGAAGAATCAAGGAAGAGGAGAGGAGGGGCGTGAAGAAGGGAAGAGAGATGGGTGAGCTGCTCCAATAGTCTTGTTGCACCATACCCTGCTCTGACGCGCACCATGCCCTGCTCTGATGCGCCCATGCTTGTGCCCATACCTCTCTTTGCTTCCTCACTTAGTTTAGTTAGATTGTCTAGTTGAGATCCAACAGCTTCCTTTTCTTCTAGTTCCTTCTCAACTAGTTCTCCTTCTAGTTTCTTCACAACTAGTTCTCTTTTTCCTTCCCTCCTTCTCTTAAGTTTGAATTATTCTTCTTCTTGAGATCACATATTTCAACACTCCCCCTCAAGATTGGTCGGTGAAGATCCTTTAGACCGATCTTGCCATGTATGTGATCCCCAATGATAGAGGATGTTGCCTTGGTGAAGATATCCGCTAGCTGTTCCCCACTTGCTACAAATGCGGGTTTGATGATTCCTTCTTGAATCTTTCCCCTCACAAAGTGACAATCCACTTCTATATGCTTGGTCCTTTCATGGAATTCCGGATTGGATGCTATATGTATTGCAGCTTGATTATCACAATACAACAGCATCTCCTCAGCCTCATGTATTCCAAGATCTTCTAGGAATGCCTTCACCCATATCAATTCTTTTGTCATCTCCTTCATAGCCCTATACTCGGCTTCAGCACTTGATAAGGCTATAACTTTCTGCTTCTTACTTCTCCAAGTGACTAGATTACCTCCCACAAAGGTACAAAAACCGGATGTGGACTTTCTATCTTGCTTATCTCCAGCCAAATCCGCATCACAATATCCTTGAACCTTTGTGTTTCCATTAGCCTTCATCCATATGCCTTTTCCAGGGCTGTTTTTTAAGTACCTTAGCAGCCTCTCAATCATGTTCCAATGCTGCATAGTTGGTTTTTGCATATGTTGACTCACACGGTTCACTGCAAAGCAAATGTCCGGCCTTGTGATAGTGAGGTAGATGAGCTTGCCCACCATCCTTTGATACCTCTTAATATCTTCCAATGGCTCCCCCTCAGGATTATCTTGGTAGCCTTCTTCTATTGGAGTTTTAGCCAGCTTGGATCCTAACTTGCCAGTTTCTTCCAAGAGATCCAGCACATATTTCCTTTGAGAGATGAACATCCCATCTTCAAACCGTGTCATCTCAATCCCTAGGAAGTATTTAAGCTCTCCCAGATCCTTTATATCAAAAGCGATCTTCAAGAGTTTCTTGATTTGATCTACTCCATCTTTATCACTTCCTGTGATGATTAGATCATCAACATAGATCAAGACCACCACTACTCCTCCTTCACTTTGCCTTGTGAAGAGGGTATGATCAGCTTCAGATCTTATGAACTCCTTATCCAATAGACAAGCGCTTAGCCTTTGGTACCATGCTCTTGGAGATTGCTTTAGCCCATAGATTGCTTTCTTCAATCTGCAAACCTTGTTGCCTTCCTTATGATATCCTTGGGGTGGATCCATATATACCTCTTCTTCCAAATCTCCTTGCAAGAAGGCGTTCTTGACATCCATCTGCCATAGATCCCACTTCAAGTTCACTGCCACTGAGATTAGGATTCTTATGGAGTGGAGCTTAGCAACCGGAGCAAATGTCTCGGTATAATCCTCCCCATAGATTTGAGTGTATCCTTTTGCCACCAGCCTTGCTTTGTACCTCTCTATTTTCCCATCACTTGTATACTTGATTGTGTAAACCCATCTACACCCAACTGATTTCTTATCCTTTGGTAATTCGGTCAAGTACCAAGTGTGGTTCTTTTCCATGGACTTCATTTCCTCTTCCATGGCTTTTACCCATACTCCATTCTCACACGCTTCTTCATATGAGTTAGGTATGGATTCCTTGCTGATTCTTCCAAGAAAAGCTTCATGCTCCATAGGTAAGGATGCCAACGAGCAAAAATGCTCAATGGGATATGTGATAGTGCTAGTTTGAGTGTTATCTCCCCCTTGTGATAAGAGAATGCTGTCGCCAATAGGATCGAGATCTAAGCTCGCCGTACGCACAGGACATTCTCTTATCACACAAGGAAGATTACTCGCACTAGACTCCCCTTGGAGCATGGCAGAGTTGTTGTAGCCATAGTAAACACGTTGTCGCCTTTGTCTTGTACTTCTTCTTAGGGGTACGGTTGGCTCAAGTTCTCCCTCACCATCATTCGCTTCTTCTTCAACAGAATTCTGATCTTGCTCCGCATGTGCCTCATCTTCTACTCTGGTTTCAGATGATTCGCTCTCTCCTTGTACTTCATTTATTAGAGCGTCATTAACCCGCATCCAATCCATAGGTAATGAAGTCACATCCTCCGGAGCTTCATGGTTCTTGTTTCCATAAAATCCTTCTTCTTCATTGAATCTCACCTCTCTAGATACATAGACCCTCCTTGTCTCCGGATTGTAGACCTTGTATCCTTTTTGTGTTGGTGAGTAGCCAATGAACACACACTTCATACTTCAAGGTTCAAGCTTGCTTCTTTGTCCCTCCGGTAGAAACATATAACAAGAACATCCAAAGGTCTTCATATGGTTCACGCTTGGCTTGCTTTTGTGTAGCACTTCAAATGGTGATTTATTATCCATATTTTTCGTTGGAAGCCGGTTGATCAAGTAACTTGAAGTCATTACTGCATCTCCCCAATGAAACTTAGGTACTCCTTTGGCAATCATGAGGGTTCTTGCTACTTCCATGAGATGCCTATTCTTTCTTTCTGCTACCCCATTTTGTTGTGGAGTGTATGCACACGATGTTTGGTGTATGATACCAAGATTATTGAGTAACTCCTTGAATCGTTTGCTCACATACTCCCCTCCATTATCACTTCTTAAGATCTTGATTTTGGTCTTGAATTGGGTAGAGATATATTTGGTGAAGTTAGTAAACGCTTCATATACTTGATCCTTTGAATGTAAGAGTGTGATCCATGTGTATCTTAAGTAGTCATCAATGAATGAAACAAAATATTTATATTGATCTCTTGAGTTACATGGGGCGGTCCATACATCCGAGTGTACAATGCCAAAAGCTTCATCACAAGTTGTAGATGAAGAGGGGAAAAACTGTCTACAATGTTTCCCTAGTACACATGCTTCACAAACTTCTTCTTCTTGAACGAGATTGGGTAAGACCATCTTGAGGATAGCTGAACTTGGATGTCCTAGCCTTCCATGCCATAATGAGCTATCTCCAATCTCCTTCTTGTTAAAAACTTCCTTATCCGCCTTCACTCCAAGAGCTTTTAGCTTTTCTTGTTTATTTGTTTCCAACAGATACACTCCATCCTCCACCTTCCCTTCTCCGAGTACATAATTTGTTTTAGGGTCCTGAAACTTCACAAAGTCAGTCCCAAACATTGCCACACAATCCAAATCTTTTGTTGCTTTATGAACTGATAAAAGGTTGGATGAGAAGCTAGGCATGTATAATGCTTTAGTTTCTTTTGTGAAAAGCTCTAACTCTCCTATCCCTTCAATCGGAACTGAGCTTCCATTGGCTATTTGTACATTTCCATGATAAGGCTCAAGATTTTTCAGCATGTCTTGATCCTTAATCATGTGATGAGAAGCCCCCGAATCCACAATGATCATATTCTTCTTAATGGAGCTTTTAGAGCTAAATAGGCTCTTACCGGATTCTGTGAGCTTGGATAGACTCTTGATGAGAGCCTCAAACTCGGATCTTCTGACCATCTCTTCAACAGGTTGCGTGACTCCCATGAAGGCTCTAGGTCCACCTCCATTCTCCTTTAGCCGCTTAGGCCTTAAGTGTGGGTAAAGAGTCCAACACTTCTCCTTAGTGTGCCCCTTCATCTTACAATGCTCACATTCCAAAACCCTCTTGTCGAATGTGAGATTCCTCTTTGCAAGATGTGCGGCCTCACTTGGTGCACGGAATAGGTCTCTTGACCCTTCCTCCCTTTGTATCATGCCACATACTTCAGCTAGACTTGGCAGCTTCTCAAATCTGAGTATGTGCTTGATAAGATCTTTGTAGGATGCATTGAGTGCCAAGAGAAGTCCAAACACTTGGTCTTGGTCACGTCTTTCTCCTAACTCCTTGGGGTCGATTGTGTGTGGCCTCAAAATCTCTAACTCGGCCCACAAGCTTCTATACTCCCCAAACATTTCCTTGAATGGCTTCTCCTCTTGTTGAAGCTCATTCAGCGCCCTCTTCACCTCAAATATTCTTGATATATTTGAGACATTTCCATATACTCCCTTGAGTATATCCCATAGTTCTTTGGCGGAATCAGCATATGAGTAGGCCGCCAAGATGGATGACTCTAGTGAGCTTTGAAGAAGAGAGAGCGTGTATTGTTCCTCTTGTTCTTCCTTAGCTTCTTCTTTTTCATTTCTCACTACAGCTTCCGCTACCTCTTTTGGCTCAACATATCGCCAAAGTCCTCTTCCTCTAAGGATGGTCTTAGTGGTTTTTGCCCAAAGGAGATAGTTGTTTCCTTTGAGCATGACTGAGATTGCTACTCTATTTGTCTCCATTTTCTAGTGACAATACACAATTCTAGTTCTTTCACAACTTGAAGATCCTATGATCCCAAGGATATTAATCTCAGAGTGAATAGAACTAGGAGGTTGTATTGTTATAGATTAGAAGATTTGTAGAGTGCTAGAAGAGTTATAAGGTGAGATTTAAGCGGTTGAAGGATAAACCCGCTCTGATACCATGTTGATTTTAGAGGTTTAGAAAGAGATAAGGATGGAGATGAGAGAATTGGCGTAATAAGGAAGAGAAAGATTGCTGAATATTTCTTCTTATTCACACACACTTCTTTACAAGAGATTACATGTATTTATAGACTTTTTACATTGAAATGAAGAAGAATCAAGGAAGAGGAGAGGAGGGGCGTGAAGAAGGGAAGAGAGATGGGTGAGCTGCTCCAATAGTCTTGTTGCACCATGCCCTGCTCTGACGCGCACCATGCCCTGCTCTGATGCGCCCATGCTTGTGCCCATACCTCTCTTTGCTTCCTCACTTAGTTTAGTTAGATTGTCTAGTTGAGATCCAACAGCTTCCTTTTCTTCTAGTTCCTTCTCAACTAGTTCTCCTTCTAGTTTCTTCACAACTAGTTCTCTTTTTCCTTCCCTCCTTCTCTTAAGTTTGAATTATTCTTCTTCTTGAGATCACATATTTCAACACATCCTTCACCAAACAAGTTGCCCATACACTCCACAACAGAATGGTGTAGCTGAAAGAAAGAATATACATCTAATGGAAGTAGCAAGAACCATGATGTTTCACACCAATGTACCAAGGAGGCTCTGGGGTGATGCAGTTGTTGCGGCCTGTTACCTCATCAACAGGCTTCCCACTAAAGTTCTTCAAGATCAATCTCCATTTGAGGTACTCACAAATACTAAACCTGTTCTTGATCACTTACGTGTGTTTGGATGTATTTGTTATGTCTTAGTGCCTGGAGAAAACCGGAACAAGTTTGATGCCAAGAGTACCAAAGCAATGTTCCTTGGTTATTCAAGTACACAAAAGGGCTATAAATGCTTGGTTCTAGAAACCAACAAGATACTGGTGTCCGGGGATGTAAAGTTCTTGGAAACTCAGGGATACCATTTAGAAAAGAACTGGGAGAGCCTCCAAAACCTCTCTCACTCCCAATCTGAACGTGCAGCTCATCTCCGGACCTTGCTTGACAACCTCGGCCTTTGTCCACCTGGTGGACAGTCTGCAGCTCCTCTTGCTCCTGAGGGGGAGATGACACATGATCATGATCAAAAAGAGCCTGCGGATAGGGAAGTTGACACTCAAGAAGTAGATGAACAAGATACAATTAGAGAAGAGAATGAGAGAACACAAGAAGCTTCTACATCAGCTGAACCAACCATGGAACTTCGAAGAAGTCAGAGATTAGGGAACACACAAGAAGCTTCTACATCAGATGAACCAACTATGGAACTTCGGAGAAGTCAGAGATTGAGGAACAATAGATTATACTACAATTGTCACACTGTTGCTCATCCTTCACAAGCCGTGTGCTCTTTAGCTCATATTTCACAAGAACATCAAGGTTACATCATAAGCCTAGACAAAGAAGAGATACCAAGAACATATGAAGAAGCTAAAGAGAAGAAGGTTTGGAGGGATGCAGTTAGAGAAGAAACTGCAGCAATGGAGAAACATCACACATGGGATGAAGCGGTCTTACCTAAAGGGAAGAAGACTGTGAGTTCAAAATGGGTATTCACAATCAAGTACAAGAGCAATGGGGAGATCGAGAGGTATAAGGCTAGACTAGTTGCAAGAGGATTCACACAAACTTATGGAGAAGATTATAGAGACACCTTTGCTCCTGTTGCCAAACTACACACTGTGCGAGTAGTCCTCTCCATTGCTACTAACTTAGAATGGGAATTATGGCAAATGGATGTGAAGAATGCTTTCCTTCAGGGGGAGCTTGAAGAAGAGGTGTACATGACACCACCATCCGGTCTAGAAGACATTGTTCAACCTGGGAAAGTTCTTAGACTAAGGAAAGCAATTTATGGTCTCAAGCAATCTCCTAGGGCATGGTACAGAAAGCTAAGTTTCAATCTCCTTGATCGTGGCTTCATTAGATCAGAAGCGGATCACACTCTGTTCATTATGCAGAGCCATAGAGGTATTATAGTCATTCTCATATATGTAGATGATATCATCATCTCTGGGAATGACAAGGTTGGTATTCAAGAAACAAAAGCCTATTTAAAGTCAATATTTGATATTAAAGATCTAGGAGAACTAAAGTATTTCCTTGGGATAGAAGTTTGTAGATCAAAGGAAGGTCTCTTCTTATCTCAAAGGAAATACACCCTTGATCTGTTGGATGAAACAGGTACCTTAGAGAAAAAGATAATAAAACGCCACTGGAAGATGCATACAAAGTTCACCAACAAGAGGATCTCAAGGAGGATAAATTGTTTGAAGATCCAAAGCTATACCACCGGCTTGTTGGTAAACTCATCTATCTTACCTTAACTAGACCTGACTTGTGTTTCTCTGTGAACCAGATCAGTCAGCATATGCAAGCACCAAGAATGTCCCATTGGAAAATGATTGACCGCATTCTGAGATACCTCAAGGGCACCCCAGGCCAAGGCATTTGGATGGGATGTAATGCCAACACAGAAGTGGTAGGTTATTGTGATGCAGAATGGGCTGGGGATAGAGAGGATAGAAGGTCAACAACTGGCTATTGTACATTCATTGGAGGAAACCTAGTCACTTGGAAGAGCAAGAAGCAAAAGATAGTGGCATGTTCTAGTGCAGAAGCTGAATACCGAGCAATGAGGAGGTTAACCACAGAACTAATGTGGTTGAAGATGCTGTTGAAGGATTTGGGAAGAGAAGTCACTACACCAATCACTATGCACTGTGATAATCAAGCCGCAATTCATATAGCCTCAAACGCAGTCTTTCATGAGAGAACCAAGCATATCGAGGTGGATTGTCATAAAGTAAGGGAGCAAATGCAACAAGGAGTCATCTTACCTTGCTACACAAAAAGCTCAGACCAATTGGCTGACATCTTCACTAAAGCAGCCAGCCTAAAGACATGTGAGTCTATTCATGAGAGACTCGGCCTTGTGGAGTTATTTAAGGGGGGATGATGAAGATCCCCAACTGTGATGATCACACTCTTTTTCCCTTATGTATAGCTTTTCTTCCCTAGTGGTTTTGCTTACTAAGGTTTTTAATGAGGTGTTATTCACAGTTCAACCTTTATCATAAACATTATTATGATTAAAGCTTGAGGGGGAGTATTGAGAAGAAGAAGAAATGGAGCTTGGGGAACAAGCGACTAAGCACAACTTGTGCAAGGAACTAAACCCTTGTTCTCCTAACTATATGATTGATTTGTAACTAAGAGAAAGAGGTGTTAGAAGCCTTGATAATGACTTGTAGCCGTTGGAAGAAGAAACCAAGAAGAAGAGAACAATGAGGAGTCACGAGGTGCCTTAAGGAGTAAGGAGCTGTCACTTTCAGTCTAGAATAAGGAGCTGTCACTTTCAGTCTAGAATAAGGAGCTGTCACTTTCAGTCTAGAAGCGCTCAAGACTCTAATCCCAACCATTCATGTCCCTTTCATTCTCTTTGTAGTTAACCTAGTTGTCTGTCTATAAATGTTAGTGTGCATACATTGTAATATATTAAGTTAAGGAAATCAAAAACATCCTTCTCTTCTCTTAAGCGCCTAAGTCCTATCTCTCCCACTCTTGTCTCTTCTCTTCTTGTCTCGTCCATAAGAACTTCTATAGATCACTAAGGATTCTTTTAAACTTACATTTTCTTCTCAGAGCAACAATCGCTCTTAACCTCTTCCTCTGAGGTTTCACCTCTCTCAGCAGCCTTACTCTTCTCCTCCTTAACGTATCTCTCCCGCAAGTCTCTTCCGGGTTGAAGATGTGAACTCCTCTTGTCACTTCTCTTCCGCAAGTCTCTTCCGGGATTCAACCTTCTTCAGCTTCCTCTTTCTAAGGTAAGCTTATCCTTTTCTCCAAGTTTTACTATTAGCTGTCTCATATTTTTCTTGAAGTCTTATGTGAACTAGATTCACACTTTCTTTGACTGTTTTTTGTACAGCCGGTTTAATGCTTCCTCTTCTTTCTTGCTGGATGTCTTCATTTGATCACCAGCCACTTTACTTCCTGTTCAATGATTTGTTTTCACTTGGAGCTTGCTTGGATCACGACTTAAGGTCACCACCCAGCCTTCTCCTCTTCTAAACCATCACGCCAAAAACATTCTTGATCTCCTAGATGCCTTATTTCCCACACCATACATGCCAAAAACCATCATGCCATGACAAGCTTCTTCACGGATGAATGATTCTTAAAAAATCCTCTGGATCTTGTTTCCAAAGAGGATCACCAAGGAATTGATATTGATACAACCCCTTTTCAAAGTTTTTTATGTGGATCTAGACTCCACACACAAGAACCACAAAGAAAAATATTTATTCTCTCACACACACCCCATTAATTAGAAAACGCATGGGAGGAACAAATTACCCCAGAAAATTTTCTCTCATGTGTTTAACAAAAGACCGAGCTCTTCAATGCAAGGAGCCAAGGAGAGCCCAACGAAATCTCCCTCAATTTGTCATCATTTTCTAGTAACAATACACACCGTTAGTCCTTTCACACCTTGAAGATCTTATGATCTCAAGGATATTAATCTCAGAGTGAATAGAACTAAGAAAGTGTATGGTTATAGATTAGAAGACTTTGTAGAGAGCTAGAAGAATAACAAGAGATTAGGTGCTAGATCACTCAACTTGCTCTGATACCAAGTTGAAATTAAAGAGTATGGAGGCTTAGGGATTGTTGAGAGAGTGATAGTTGTGGCATGAGAATGATAAGGAGTTTGAGGTTTGGATACTTAGAGAATGTTTAGGATGATGATGGTGGCGTGAGTATTGATCTAATGAGAGATTATTGTTTGAGAATGATGATAAGAATGATGATGAGAATGAGAATGATAATGGTTGATGAAATAAGATGAACTAAGGAGAAGCATGGCGCCGGAGAGCTAAAGCTCCACTGGCGCCTTTAGGAAGATAAACAAAACTTCATTTACTCTTTTAATCTTCTTATTCTCTTATTCACAACACTTTCTTTACATTAAGTTTACATAGATATTTATAGAGAAGAGGTTACAAACAACAAGAGAAGAAGGAAGAAGAAGCGTGAAGGATAAAGGAGAGAAGAAAGAAATTGGCGCCAAGAGGAGAGAAGGGAGCAGCTCACTGTTTGCCTCATGTTCATGCTGCGCCCATACCCTGCTGCTGACACCTACATGCTTGTGTCCATGCCCCTCTCTGGCGCCCCATGCTCTCCTGTGCTTCCTCTTTTCCACTTAGTTAGTCTTCTAGTTAGTATGTAACAGCTTCCATTCTTCTAGTTACATCCTAACCAAGACTTCTTCTAGTTCCCTGTGAACTAGGTTTCCTTTCCCTCTTCCTCTTGTGTTTGAATTCTTCTATCATAGAGATCACATATTTCAACAATGAGAATTTTAGCAAATATAGGAGACAACCAGAAGACGAGGAAAATGAAGAAAAATTCACTGTACCTATGAATACAAAAAGTGAATCAATGGTTTTTTTGAAGCAGCATATTGAGTATCCTGATTTTACAAATTTATAGATGTCCTGTGTCAATATATCTGTTGGACAATGTTATACAACGAAAGAGGAGTTAGAGACAAGATTGAAGATTTTAACAGTGGTACAGAAGTTTGATTATCGTTTAGGTTATTCAACACCAGAACTATTGACTGTCAAGTGTTGGGTAAAAGGATGTACATGGAGGGTACGAGCATCAACAAAAGGAGTTGATCTCAAATTTTATATTTGTGTGTTTGTTGCTGAACATACATGTTCAGTAACTGAGCGGTCTGCATCTTCAAGGCAAGGAAATCATGAGATACTTGGACTGTTATACAAGGATTACTTCGGCAGAATTGGACTAACTGTTAGGCCAATACATGTTGCTGAGGCACTCAGTAAACGTTTTTTGATCAAGGCAATGCCTACGCTTACTATTTTATTTAGCAAAAATCTTGAAATTGTATTGTATATCCACTGTTTTGCATTTACTTTAACAGATGGATTACTGGAAGTCTTACCGAACATTGCGTCATGCCCGAGAACTGGTTAGAGGTTCTCCTGAGAGTGGATATGAGCAACTTCCAGTTTATTTATACATGATACGTAGAGCAAATCAAGGGACACTTACACGACTTGAACTTGATGAGAGTCAAAGGTTCAAGTATTTGTTTTTGGCATTTGGTGCAAGTATTATCGGATTTCCATTCATGAGGAAAGTTGTGGTGGTTGATGGTACTTTTTTAAAAGGAAAATACAAAGGTACACTTCTTACCGCAACAGCTCAAGATGGTAATTTTCATATTTTTCCTATAGCCTTTGCCGTGGTTGATACGGAAAATGATGAATCATGGGAATGGTTTTTTAAGCAACTAAGCTATGTGATCCCAGATGATAATAATCTTGCAATAATCTCTGATAGACACAAATCAATTGGGAAAGCAATTCGTACTGTCTATCCAAAAGCTAGCCGGGGAATATGCACCTACCATCTTTACAAAATATCCTCGTTCGGTTAAGGTCGTGAAGCATTTGGCCTAGTGAAGAAGGCTGCCAATGCTTATAACACTTGTCGATTTTCAATTAAAATTTGAACAGATTCAAGGATTGAATCTTACACTTTACAATTATCTACAAAGAGCTGATATAAGATTGTGGACGCGTGTGCATTTACCTGGCGATAGGTACAATATTCTAACAAGTAACATTGCGGAGTCGATTCTAGGGGTTTGCCTATTGTACAGCTCTTAGAAACAGTTAGGTCCATGATGACAAGATGGTTTTCAGATAGAAGAATGATGCATTAAAAATGACAACAACTCTAACCCGTGGAGTGGAGAAAAACTTGAGGTAAACCTGTATAACCCATGCTTTATATTGTTTCGCCAATTTTAACCCTATTATTGTTTTGCAGAGCCGTGTAAGGTATTCTAAAATGCTAACTGTACAAGAAATAGATGCACATCAGGTGCAAGTTATTAGAGGATCATCTGTGTACATGTGGTTAATCTATGGGAAAAAGTGTACATGTCATCAGTTTGACTTGGAGAAAATTCCATGTGCGCACGCAATTGCAGCTTGTGATTCTAGAAAGCTCTCGACGATTACAATGTGGCATCCTTATTATCAGAAGAATTTCTTGTTCAACTCTTATTCAAATGCCATCTTTCCAAGGGATTTCACTATGTCAATACCTGAAACTGTTGCAAATAAGGTTTGTTATCCACCTTTGGTTCGAGCACAACCAGGTAGACCAAAGAATTCAAGGATTAAATCAGCATTGGAAATTGCAATGGAGAAGAAAAGGACAAGTAAGCAACATACATGTGCAAAATGTAATGTAGCTGGTCACAACCGAAAAACATGTCAATCATAGACCTATTTATTTGTTTTGGATGATTATACGCAAATTCTATTATTATTAGTTTTTTCAATTACCACTATCAAGTTAAAGGAATATTGTACGTAAAACATTCAACATGTTTGGAATGATTTCATAAACTCAATTTTGGGTTAAGTTAAACGTGAATCAGATCAATAGCAACTAAATCATCTCCACAACAAGAAAATAAAATGAACCATCAAGAAAAAGCAACTACAATGACTCCAAACTGAAAGAAAAACAAGCATTTATAATTCTTCAATGTCAGTGTCATCGTCATCCACAAGATGAGGGGCAACAAAATCCACATGGCGACTATCTTCATCAAATAACCCTTCAACCTGTTTGTGAACTTCCTGAAAAATATCTGAAGCTATCTTCACCCGAACATCCTGTATGATCTTGTCACTTAAATCATCAAATGTTAAACCCAAAGCAAGACATTCAATGTATTTTAGGGCATACACACCACAATCTCCAGGATCTTCGTTGATTGGAACATTGTTCAGAACTCTTATGATATCCATCATTTTACATGACCTCTATAGCTGGGATATACTCAATAAGTAATGCTGGAATCATTTTCTTGATAGGACGACAATCAGCAAGCAAAACAGAATCATCTTTGGGTGGGATGCTGTTGTAAACAAAAATCTTATACTTCTTGAAGTCAATATCAAGAGCTACCCAATGATTCCCTCCCACGTGTAAGCAAGCGTACAGGTGATCAATATCACAAAACCACCTCTTGTTAGTTACCACCGGATCCAGACCGGTGACGGCTCGTCGATAGTTTCTGAACTTAAAATTCTTATGATTAGCCATATACTCTGGATAATCTTTATTTATCCGACAGACGAGTAAAGAATCCATGAATATATACGCTGACTGCAGAAAGGACTAGGATTGCGAGCAAGCCTATCACGGAACATTGAAATTACCCCAGAAACATGCTGCAAGAAAGACGAACAATATTAGTAGTGATAGATTGAATCTTTTCTAATATTTACCAGAAATTACTTACCATACTTGACATCCATCCGTAGTCACTACTTGGCCATTCAGCCCTAGGAGTAATGATGGTCAAATAAAATCGGCATTGTACATCCTTGTCTTTATGTTGTTCCCTACATATCAAATAAACAAATACTTAATGGTGCAGCTGATCTTAAACCATAAATTGTTCAAGAAGATAAATGCAATACCAATGATTACTTACTCATTACTGTGTACGAATTCTAGTAGTTTCTCATGAAGAAATTTGTCAACTACTTCAAATGGGTCATAAGCAGCAGGAGAAAGAGTAACACCTGTAATTATTCGCTTCACCACAGAATTACCGACAAATGGATATTTTTGAGAACCCTGTTGAAATTAAGAGTATGGAGGCTTAGGGATTGTTGAGAGAGTGATAGTTGTGGCATGAGAATGATAAGGAGTTTGAGGTTAGGATACTTGGAGAATGTTTAGGATGAAGATGGTGGCGTGAGTATTGATGTAATGAGGGATTATTGTTTGAGAATGATGATAAGAATGATGATGAGAATGAGAATGAGAATGATAATGGTTGATGAAATAAGATGAACTAAGGAGAAGCATGGCGCCGGAGAGCTAAGGCTCCACCGGCGCCTTTAGGGAGATAATCAAAGCTTCCTTTTACTCTTTTAATCTTCTTATTCTCTTATTCACAACACTCTTTACATCACATTACATGTATATTTATAGAGTTTTTACATAGAGAAGAAGAGAAGAGGCGTGAAGAAGGAAGGAGAGAAGAGAGGAGTTTGCATGAAGAAGAGAGGAGGGAAGGGAGCAGCTCACTGTTTGACTCCTGTTCAAGCTGCGCCCATACCCTGCTGCTGACGCCTCCATGTTTGTGCCCATGCCCTGGTTCTGGCGCCCCATGCTCTCCTTTGCTTCCTCTTTTCCACTTAGTTAGTCTTCTAGTTAGTATGTAACAGCTTCCTTTCTTCTAGTTACATCCTAACCAAGACTTCTTCTAGTTCCTTGTGAACTAGATTTCCTTTCCCTCCTTCTCTTAGATTTGAATTCTTCTATCATAGAGATCACATATTTCAACACTCCCCCTCAAGATTGGTCGGTAGGTGTCCTTAAGGCCAATCTTGCCATGTACGTGATCCTCATTGATAGAAGATGATGCCATGATAACGATATCCGCTAGCTGATCCTTGCTTGCTCCAAAGACGGTTTTGATGACTCCTAACCTCAATGAGACCACGGCTTCCTCTCCTATGGCCTTCACTCTTTCTTGCGGATTAGGCTTTGTCTTCTCTAAGCTTCACTCGGATCATGTCTCCTCGGGATTCTTGTCTCAAACTTAATCTTGACTTCAAGCTCCTCGGATGACATCTTCTAGCTCACGATTACTCACATTGTCATTGGCTTCCTCTTGATGACTCTTGGGAGTATACTCTATCCGTTAGACGCCACTTCCCGCTGCTTCTTGGATCACCACACCTAATAAGGTCTGAAAGGTGGTTTCTCCTTCGGTTTTCTTACAACATCATCCATAGCTACTCGTATGTGTCTCCCGGCTTTCTCTCGCCATCGTCTCCTCATACGGTGCTTGGAGTGCCTTGTTGCCTTGTTTACCGTTCCACAGCCTCCTAGGTGAACGCCTCTTGGTCTGAGCTTCACACTCCATCTATCAAGATCAATCTTGGCTTCAACCCTTCATAGATTTGATCTTGATTCTTCAAAGAGCCATCCGCTCTAATCCCACTTATCATAAGACTCTCCCGGCTTCCTCTCGAAATGCCGCACCTATCCATGGTACAATGTGATAGTCCTCTTCTTCTTGGACCATCACCTAACTTGGTGTTTCAACGGTCTTCTTCAACACTCCCCCTCAAGCTTGGTTCGAGTATGGGAAGAACCAAACTTGACAAGGAAGACCGTTGCATAATTTGGAGCTCACCACTTCTTCAACACTTCCCTTCAAGACTAGCCCGTTGCCAAGGGACCACTCTTGCAAAGGAAAGAGCACTAAGCTTGATTATGCCAATGATGCCGCCTCCTCTTGGACTATCTATCCCACTTGGCAATTAGGACAAGCTTTCGTCTGCTAGCCATTTTGGATTAGGCCACAAAGGACATCATCTACCTCCACATAACACCACCATGAATAGCTTGCTTGAGCCTATACACACTTCTTCTTGTAGATTGCTCCGCTTGGATCGCCACATGGTTGAGTATGATCACCACTCTCTCAATACCTCCTGGATCAAGTGATTTGGCCTCAAGAGAGGATGAAGACCGTGGAATAATATGACCCTCCATAAGCACCCTTTAATCAATACCTTGGAGCAACTACTTCTTGGACCATATGAATCTTCCGCTTATTGGAAGACTCCCCAAAGAATTATAGCATAAGCCTTGTGCTTCATCTCCGTCTACTGCAAGTCTTCTACGTGAACTCCTTTTGTCACGTCCCTTCCGCAAGTCTCTTCCGGGTTGAAGACGTGAACTCCTCTTGTCACTTCTCTTCCGTAAGTCTCTTCCGGGATGCAACCTTCTTCAGCTTCCTATCTCTTAGGTAAGCTTCTCCTTTTCAACTCCAAGTTTTACTATGAGCTGTCTCATATTTTTCTTGAAGTCTCACGTGAACTAGGTTTTTCTTTGGCTGTTTGTGCAGCCGGTTTAATGCTTCCATTCATTCTGAGGCAAGCTCCTCTTCTTTCTTGCTGAATGTCTTCATTTGATCACCAGCCACTTTACTTCCTGTTCAATGATTTGTTTTCACTTGGAGCTTGCTTGGATCACCACTTAAGGTCACCACCCAGCCTTCTCCTCTTCTTAACCATCACGCCAAAAACACTCTTCATCTCCTAGATGCCTTATTTCCCACGCCATACATGCCAAAGACCATCATGCCATGACAAGCTTCTTCATGGATGAATGATTCTAAAAATCCTCTGGATCTTGTTTCCAAAGAGGATCACCGAGGGATTGATGCTGATACAACCCCTTTTCAAAGTTTTGTATGTGGATCTAGACTCCACACACAAGAAACACAAAGAAAGATATTTACTCTCTCACACAAACCCTATTAAAAACGCATGGGAGGAACAAATTACCCCAGAAAATCTCTCTCTCATGTGTTTAACAAAAGAAAAATGAGTTCCTCAAGGCAAGGAGCCAAGGAGAGCCCAACGAAATCTCCCTCAATTTGTCATCATTTTCTAGTAACAATACACACCCTTAGTCCTTTCACAACTTGAAGATCTTATGATCTCAAGGATATTAATCTCAGAGTGAATAGAACTAAGAAAGTGTATGGTTATAGATTAGAAGACTTTGTAGAGAGCTAGAAGAATAACAAGAGATTAGGCGCTAGATCACTCAACTTGCTCTGATACCATGTTGAAATTAAGAGTATGGAGGCTTAGGGATTGTTGAGAGAGTGATAGTTGTGGCATGAGAATGATAAGGAGTTTGAGGTTAGGATACTTGGAGAATGTTTAGGATGAAGATGGTGGCGTGAGTATTGATGTAATGAGGGATTATTGTTTGAGAATGATGATAAGAATGATGATGAGAATGAGAATGAGAATGATAATGGTTGATGAAATAAGATGAACTAAGGAGAAGCATGGCGCCGGAGAGCTAAGGCTCCACCGGCGCCTTTAGGGAGATAATCAAAGCTTCCTTTTACTCTTTTAATCTTCTTATTCTCTTATTCACAACACTCTTTACATCACATTACATGTATATTTATAGAGTTTTTACATAGAGAAGAAGAGAAGAGGCGTGAAGAAGGAAGGAGAGAAGAGAGGAGTTTGCATGAAGAAGAGAGGAGGGAAGGGAGCAGCTCACTGTTTGACTCCTGTTCAAGCTGCGCCCATACCCTGCTGCTGACGCCTCCATGTTTGTGCCCATGCCCTGGTTCTGGCGCCCCATGCTCTCCTTTGCTTCCTCTTTTCCACTTAGTTAGTCTTCTAGTTAGTATGTAACAGCTTCCTTTCTTCTAGTTACATCCTAACCAAGACTTCTTCTAGTTCCTTGTGAACTAGGTTTCCTTTCCCTCCTTCTCTTAGATTTGAATTCTTCTATCATAGAGATCACATATTTCAACAAACCCGCCAACTTCAATTCACGTCTTTGCCTTGGAGTCGCACCATCAATGATTTGTATTGCCTCCAATGTCTTATCTAACATCTTTGCAATGGCCTCTTCAGCAGCCTTATCCTTAGGGGTTGACCACACTGAATCTTCGCTTTTGGATGCCTCAACCTTTTTTTGTTCATCTACAGTCTTCTCTAGCTTCACAACAACCTTTTTGGTGACAGGTTTTTTCCCAGGAACATGTTGCTTCTGTTCATCACATTTTTTCTTAACTGTCATATCTTCCTTTTCTTTTATCTCGCCTTTCTTTCCTTTCTCTTTCTTTACCACTCTTGTACTTGGGAACTCATCATTGGATGTGAGATTCACTTCTACCATCCATGACTGTACATAAACATAGCATTTAGTAAGAAAAACACATTTTCTGTTTATGAAACAATATAAATAGTTGACATCTAACTTACAGGTGATGTAGACATTTCTGCTGATTTTTTCTCTGATAGTGCGTCATCGGCTGGTATAGAATTATCAACTTTTTCCAACATCTTCAAAAAAATTTCTCAACAGCGGCAAAAACATAGAAAACTCCTTTTGTTGATTAATATTTCTCTCATTCTCTTGTACTCTCTTAGATAAATCAGACATCAAATACTGCATATTATTAACAGTGGTAGTCACCTTCTTGATATGAGCATGGAAACACCAACACATGGAGAAGAAGAGGAAGGAACCATGGCCATTCTCGAAGGTCCTATGACCCAGGCAAGATCAAGGAAACTCCAAGAAGCTGTAGAAAACATATTAAGGATAGCATGGAAGCATGAAGAAGCTAAGGAAAGGCAACACCAAGACATGCTCACTTCCATTCAAGTCGCTCTAAGTTAAACATCTTCTAAGTGACTTGAGTGTGCTCTTTTCCCTTAAGCTAGGTTTTATCCCAATGGGTTTTCCTACTAAGGTTTTTAATGAAGCCTCAAGATTCACTTAAACCTTATGATGAATAACTTAGCGCCACACTTGTTCATCTTCTTGTTCTTTCATCTTCTTGATCTTTTATCTTCTTGATCTTTCATCTCCTGTCTTTTCATTTCCAACTCCTCATTTTCTTTGTCGAGATTCTCATCTCGCCATTTTTATTCTTTCTTTCTATTCTATTCTAAAGATCCGTTGGATCTCATTCAAGAAAAAGAAACAAAACAAGGAAAACAAAACAAAGAAACCGAGAAGCATTCTATAACTCATCTTGAGTCAGGATTGTTTTTCATATGTCTCAACAAATTTGATTGGATTTGTTTGATAAGAACTCTGTGAGAAAATCTCTGTGACAAGTGCTTGAGAGAAAACACTTGAGCGAAAACATGTGAGAGAAACAGTTGAGAGAAAACACTTGAGAGAAACACTAGTGAGGAAAATCCTGTGAGAGCTTATTCTTCTAACCGTTTGTTAAGTTTGCAGGGAAGATGTCTCATAGTGAAGCCGGAAGTGAAAACACAAATCGCCCAAGAAGAGCCAGACCACAAAACATGGACGTGCAAACCCTCATGGAAGAGATGAGGCGGCTCTTAAGGCAGGAACTAGATCTTGTCCATGAAAGAATGGACACCATTCAGCAATCGGTGAACCAATGACTTTCTCAACTTCCTGCTGAAAGGAGAAGGGCGCAAATACCCATTGATGAAGATGAAGGACCAGATTATCACAGCCGTGGAAGCCAAGCTTCCAATGGACGTCCGAGACATGCAAGAGAAGCAAGGGATCGTCAAGTAGATAATCTTAATGGTCTTAAGTTAAAAATACCACCATTCTATGGGAAGAATGATCCAGACACCTACTTGGAGTGGGAGAAGAAGATAGAACTTGTCATCGATTGCCAGCCTTACACCGAACGAAGAAGGTTCAAGTGGCTGCAACCGAGTTCTATGACTATGCAATCAATTGGTGAGATCAACTTGTCACCAGTAGGAGACGCAACCAAGAACCGCATGTGGAGACTTGGGAAATGATGAAGAACCTCATGAGAAAATGGTTTGTTCCAAGTCACTATCACCGGGAGTTGCACCAGAGGCTTAGGAGGTTATGCCAAGGCAGTAAGAGTGTGGAAAACTATTATCAAGAGATGGAATCTCTCATGATCAAAGCCGACATAGATGAAGATCATGAGGCAACTATGGTGAGGTTTCTAAGTGGTTTAGCTCGGAATATTCAAGACAGGATGGAGCGTCAAACTTATGGAGACTTGGAAGTGATGCTTCACAAGGCTATCCTTTTGGAACAGCAGATCAAGAGAAGAAGTTCTTCCAGGAATTCCTATGGAGCCAGAACAACCTATCTTTCATCTAGCTACACACCGGAGGACAAGAACATTGTTAAGCCAAAGACTGATTTCAAACTTACACCACAACTCAAGATTCCAAGGGAAAAGCTGTAGCTACTTCTTCTAAAAACCGAGATGTTAGATGCTTCAAGTGTCAAGGGAGAGGACACTACGCCAATGAGTGCATGAACAAAAGAACCATGATCCTTTTGGATAATTGTGAGATAGAAACTGATGAAGAAGAAGAACTTAAAGAAGAAGAGAATTCCGATGCTGAGGAGATAGAGTTACCAGCAACCGGAGAGCTATTAGTCACAAGGCGATCACAAAACATTCAAACTAAGGATACGGATCAGGAGCAACGGGAAAACCTGTTTCACACCAGATGCCTGGTACAAGGCAAGGTTTGCAGTCTTATCATTGATGGAGAAAGTTGTACCAATGTGGCAAGCAAAACCATGGTGAAAAAGATAGGACTAGAAGAGAAGAAGCATCCCAAAACCTTACAAGCTTCAGTGGTTGAATGATGAAGGAGAGATGGTCGTGTATAGCCAAGTATTGGTTCCTTTAACCATAGGCAAATATCAGGACAAGATATTGTGTGACGTTCTACCAATGTAGGCCGGTCACATTCTACTTGGAAGGCCGTGGCAGTTTGATAAGAAGGTCATCCATGATGGGTTTACCAATCGGTATTCCTTTGTACACAATGGCCAGAAGACCATTCTTGCTCCATTGACGCCACCAGAAGTTTATCAAGATCAACTATGGCTAAAACAAACAGAAAGCCAAAGAGATAGAACCCCCAAACACATCACCACCAAACAAAGAGAGGAGTTTGAGAAAAATCAAGGAAAAGAACTTTCAGAGCAAACCCGAGACACAATCAAACTTCCTTGTGAGATCTAGTGTTGTTAAGAGAACCTTGTTCTCTAAGCAAACCATTCTTTTGTTTGTTTACAAAGAGGTTTTGGTAAACCTTACTAACTTAGTGCCAGAAGTTCCGAGCAACATTTCTTTTCTTTTCCAGGAATTTGAAGATGTATTTCCGTAAGAGAATCCCAAGGGATTACCACCTATCCGTGGGATTGAACATCAAACGGATTTTGTGCCTGGAGCTTCACTTCCAAACCGTACAGCGTACAGAACTAACTCTGTGAAGACTAAGGAGCTTCAAAACCAGTGAGAACACTGATGGACTTTCTTGATATTGAAGCTGCTGGGGAGATCAACCTTTGTGAGCAGATTCCTCCCGAGTTTCTACAAAAACATAGCGACCTCAGTCTTTGAAGAGTATGGACATAAGTTTTCAACTCAATTCCTATACCTTTTTCATTGAATACAGGTTCCAGAACGTGCTTAATTCTTTTGGTGAGAAGCTTGGAGGAGCAACTCTCAACTATGCTACGTACGACAAGGAGATGTAGGCTTTAGTGAGGGCACTCCAAACTTGGCAACATTATCTCTGGCCTAAAGAGTTTGTGATACATACCGACCACAAATCACTTAAGTATCTAAAAGGTCAGAACAAGCTAAGCAAGGTATGTTCTCTTAAGTACTCTTGATGCCAAGCTCTTAGGATTTGAACAAATCAAAGGTATGTGTGCGAAATTTTCCTCTGGCCATTACTTTCGGCAAGATGACTATCTCTTCTATGACAACCGCCTATGTGTACCTGACTGTTCCTTGAGATATTTATTTGTTAGGGAAGTATATGGAGGGAGTCTCATGGATCACTTTGGCATCGCCAAGACACTTAAGGTGTTACAAGACCATTTCTTTTGGCCACACATGAGAAGGGACGTGGAATGGATTTGTGAAAGATGCACAACCTGCAAACAAGCTAAGTCCAAAGTCTAAAGCCACGTTTTGTACACTCGCTTACCTATTCCTTA
The DNA here is from genome assembly GCA_963854855.1 of Nasturtium officinale. Taxonomy (NCBI): domain Eukaryota; kingdom Viridiplantae; phylum Streptophyta; class Magnoliopsida; order Brassicales; family Brassicaceae; genus Nasturtium; species Nasturtium officinale. The sequence goes on along the minus strand of OY978504.1, from coordinate 12,148,893 downwards.
CCACCCTTGGAATGACATATCCATGGATTTCATTGTTGGATTGCCTAGAACTAGAACTGGGAAGGATTCCATCTTTGTGGTAGTAGATAGGTTCTCCAAAATGGCACACTTCATAGCTTGTATAAAAAAACAGATGATGCATTGCATATTGCTAACTTGTTCTTTAAGGAACTGGTACGCTTGCATGGTATGCCTAAGACCATAGTCTCTGATAGGGATACTAAATTCCTTAGTTATTTCTGGAAGACCCTTTGGTCTAAGTTAGGTACCAAGATGTTGTTCTCTACTACTTGTCATCCAAAAATTGATGGACAAACTGAAGTAGTTAATAGAACTTTAGGAACCCTTTTGCGTGCATTCATAAGGAAAAATTTGAAATCATGGGAAGATTACCTACCTCACTGTGAATTTGCATATAACCATGCGGTGTATTCTACTTCCAAGTTTTCTCCTTTTGAGATTGTTTATGGGTTCAACCCCACTTCTCCTTTGGATTTAATCCCTTTCCCTGAGTGTGAAAGAATTAGTTTTGATGGGAAAAAGAAGGCCGACCTGATACAACAAATACACAAGCAAGCGAGGCAAAACATTAAAGAGAAGACAAAGCAATACGTCAAGCATGCCAACAAGGGAAGATGTGACTTCATGCTCACTTCCATTCAAGTCGCTCTAAGTTAAACATCTTCTAAGTGACTTGAGTGTGCTCTTTTTCCCTTAAGCTCGGTTTTATCCCAATGGGTTTTCCGACTAAGGTTTTTAATGAGGCCTCAAGATTCACTTAAACCTTATGATGAATAACTTAGCACCATACTTGATATTTTTGGACCGTCCTTTCATACATTGGACCGACCTCAAACTCTTATAGTATAAGTTAAACTATAGTTTCATTTTATTATTTAAATTCGCAAAACTCTTTCATATTCTGTCTTGTCGACTTTTAGTCTTTGTTCAGAGTCTTAGGATGATTGTTTAGAGTCCCAAAAATTAGTAGTCTCGAGGCACTTGAGTCTGTTCAAGTCACCTCTCTATATAAGTCGTTGTAAGCCGCATTTGGCAAACAACCAACTTTTTATTCAACTTCTTTTTCAGAAAAAATTCTCTAAGTTCTTTAAGAACATTTCAAGATTGTTTAGTGAGTCATATCCAATAATCGACCCCGATTCTCTGGTGTATCATATCCAGAAAATCAACCTTTGTCTTCTCCGAGTGTGTCATATCTTGGAGAGACATTGTTGAGTGTTTATTAGGTGTGTAATATCCGAAATAAACCTCAAGGAGTACCAAGAAGCTCTTCCGCAACTTCTTGTGTCCCGCATCAATCATCACCTTTCCTAGTTCGAGTCTTTGATTCACTAAGGCAAGGATCTATTCTTCTTCTATCCAAAGAACCATTCGGCCGCTTCTAAGAAGACCCCTTCAATCGGTCCATTCCAGCATCAACTCGGCCTTATATCTTCTTCTATCCATTTGTCTATCAACCTATCCTACCAACGAGAAAGTTGAGTCTTGGGCGTAACCGAGATCGTATCACTTCTCCAACATCTCCATCATGTTAGGTTCCTATATAATCAATGAAACAATGTAACATAATCTATAACCAGAAAAATAAGGACACTACACAAAAAAACAGAAAAATTCGTATCAATAAGCAGCAAATAAAGAGCACAATGGGCAGAAACAAACAAATACATCTACATGTTCCTTCCCTTTTGTCGTCTTCTTCTTCTTCTTCTCAGATATTTCACTATCGTCAACAACGTCATCAACCACTTTCCATTTTTTCTTCTTTGAATCTTCAGACCATGCGTTGTCACGTAACTTACCACCAATGATATCTTCAACCAAATTTCTCAATAATGGATCTACCTTCTGTGATGTACCCCATTTTGGGTAAATATCACTAATGGGTAAAATAATCATATGCTTCACACGCACCTACAAAATCATATAATTCACATTAGTAGTTGAACCTAATGTAATGAACAAAGATTAAACAAGTTATATGTAAGACTAAACAAGTTATATGTACTTACGTTTCCATATGTAGTCTTCTGCTCACTTATTAATCTGTCAAAAGGAGTCTCTTTACGACCAGATAGCCAATTCAGATGTGAAACCTCATCTGGATCTTCTTCCTTTGCCTTCACCTTCCTGTTCCCATAACCTTCTCCAATGGCATCAACATGCTCATACACCCAATTCAATAACACTTGAACAGGTCCTTGAATGGTATAAGATTTTCCTTCTTATTTAACTATCTTGATAGACCTTATCAAACTCTTAAAAGACTCATGACCCCATGGATGATTCTTAAAAGCATCTTGATTTAGAACTAATTTAGCACATTCTAATGGTATCCTAGACCCTTTGTGAATTCCATGTACCGCAACAGAAAGAAAACACAACTGTGCCACCATAAGTCGCTTCTCAAAATTCCAAAGATGACTGCTAGCTATAACTTCCAATAATTCTTCATGCACATCATCCACCAACAACTGGTTAGCCAAAAAATACTCCAGTCTCTTAGCTGCCCAATTATAGTTCAAATCAGCAAACTTCGCAAATACACCAATGCAAGAATTCCTTACGCTAGACCACACATCATCTGCTAATTTTTCTTTGACAATACTCAAGTTCACCATACATGAATAATGATTCATGCTATGATTTTTTATGGAGATTGTCCTTCTTTATGCAATCACGGAGGATATTGATGGCCAACAAGCGAAGAACCAGATCCTATACAAGTTAAATAAATGTCAATTAGTCACATAACATTAACCTGCAATAACACAAATTTAGAAATAAAACTCTGCAATGACACATAATGAATAACATAAAAACTGTGATAAAGATAATAACATAGGTCTCCGCACACAATAACGTATCTACCACACATATAAAATCTGCGATAATATTGGTTCACTATAAAAATCTGCAATATCTACGCGGGATTTTTTCAATTGAATTAAGCCTTACCGGAATCATCCATTATCACGCCAAAAATGTAGAGAGTTTTGTGCCTGCTGTTGAGACTTGCCAGAATTCTGTTTCCGCTAACAATAAAATTCAACTGTTAATTTTGAAGATCTAAAACACAAATGTTCCATAATTGGCACAAACCCAGAACTTACCAATACTAGACTTTGGGTTGAAACAGGAAATTGGGTGGGTCGATACCCAACCACGATGATTCCTGGATAAATCAAAGATGGCAGTAGGTGGTTTCCTAACCCAATAGTAAGGGAGAAACAAAATTGGCGGCAGTTAAAGGAGGGATGAGACACGGTGGTTATCTAACTACGATGGTTACAGGGTAAATCAAAGTCACAAATTGGCGGTGATTCGAAATCGCAGATGTATCGGTGAATCGAAATCGGCGGCAGTGAGCAGAGTTCTTCACGGCGGCAGTGAGCAGAGTTCTTCACGGCGGCAGTGAGCAGAGTTCTTCACGGCGGCAGTGAGCAGAGTTTTTCACGGCGGCTCTGCGACTTAGGGTTTTTTTGAGAGTTTGTGAGAGAAGAAGGAATAATATTGAATTAGAGGGGATTTATTTTTTTATCAGGTTTTTCAAATGTTTAAATAATTTTGTATTTATTTTAAAATGGCAGTGTTGTGAATATTGGAACTAAATATGGTTTAATAGTATTTTTTTTTTAAAAAGATTAAGGTTATATTAGTTAGAGTTTATTTAGGGAGTTAGTCTAGCAATTAGTAATAACATCAAGATTATTCTAGTATAAGTTTAGTAAAAACTAATATAAAATTACGTAATAACAGTACTAAGTGAGTCATAAAAAATCAATTTCAATGAGCCAAGTTCAACATTCTTTACATCATTGGAACGCTAGAGGAGTCATCTTTTACTTCCAAATAGAATCAATCCAGTCAGTCTAACCTATCAGAAGTTATGATGAGCCAAAGACAAACATCTGCAGATCCATACCAGTGCAGGCAGAGGAGCTGGTCCATTGCTGGCACCTCTACTTGACCACACTAGCACCACATTTGTAATTCTAAAAAGCCCCAAACTCTATTCCACCTCCTTAATATTGATCATGAGAAGAGAAATAAGGCCTTGATGAAGATCAAACCCAAAACTCGGCACTTTCGAGGGTAGAACACAAGAAGATGGAAGTTAAAGAAGATGGATGAATGATTTGGATAGATCCTTGCATAAGCGAATCAAAGACTCGAGTTTATGAAGGCGGTGGATTGAATGATAACACAAGATGTTGCCGAAAAGGCTCCTTGTTGAATGGATTGAATGATCACACAATGGATGCGCAAGTCCACTGATATTCCTCAATGTAACGCCAAGATATTACACACTTGGTGGTGACAAGGTTTGATTCCCGGATATGATACACCGGAGAATAAAAAGATTGTTGGATATGACTCATCAAACAATCAGAAGATGTTCTCAAAGAAAAAATGATTAGTCTCTAAAATAGTTGATAAAAAATTGGATGCCTTAGAATGAAGGCTTACACGAGTTTAAATAAAGGAGGGACTTTGGACTTTGGACTTGGACCAACAAAATAAGAAGTTGCGGATTAAAGAAAATGACATAAAACTATAGTCTAAAATTACAACATAAGGTAGATAAGAAGGCAGTCCATTGCATCAAGAAGACGCCTAAGCTTCATCACCATGGTTGTGAAAGTGAACTTGAGGCCTCATTAAAACCTTAGGTTGGAAAACCCATTGGGATAAAACCAAACCAAGGAAAAAAGAGCACACTGAATCCACTTGCCTAGATGATGATTAACTTAAAAGTGAAGCGGCTTGAATTGTGATAAGTGTGTCTTGGTTATTCAAGATTAGGCCAAGGCAATCTTCTTGCTTTCCAGATATCTTTTGACTTGTTACCACAGTTTCTTCAAGTCTTCTTGTTCTTGCACGGGTCATGGAACCTTTAGGAATAACTAAGGCATCTTCTTCAGCTGGTTGGATCTTGGTATCTTCATCCCCATTAGATAGCTGGTCCATGATCATATCAGGCCTCAATATTCCTTACTGAGAAAGTTACCAAGGCTACTGAGAGAATTACAGAGAGGACCAAGGGAAATACTGAGGCCATGGTGAGAATTCTCGAGAGCACCAAGGGAAATACTGAGGCCACCGAGAGAATTACCAAGAGCACTAAGACAATTACCAATATTCTTCGTCTTCTTCTTCTGCTTCAAAGGGTGTTTGAGGTCAAGAAACCTATCAATGACTTGAGTCAAGAAGACCTGGAGTTTGCCAAGATTTTTGGAAAGTTTTAATCTTCGTGGGCTGAGTTGTAAATGCAAGACTAAATACCCTTAATGCGGTTGTTCTCAATGAAAGGCGTGAACAAGACAAAGTCTTTGGACTTCTCCTCACGTTGAATCCATCATTCATTGATCTTATCAAGCATTTATTGAGAGCCAAAGATCTTCATAGCCTTGATGAAGTGTGTGCATAAGTACAAAAGGAAAAATATCTCTTAGACTCTTTAGCGGTAGTGGAAAAATATCATCGGTAAACGAAGGAGTTTACCATCAAGATTACTGAAAGAACTTGGTGTGTGATCACTGCAAAAAGAAAGGTCACATTAAAGACTGCTGGATCCTTCCTCCACATCTCAAGCTAGAAAATTTCAAGGAAGTTAAAGCAAACCTTGTACAAGAAGCTACAACAAGCCATACTGAAGTTTTTATTAGCCTCTACCGTGTAACTGTTAGTAGGAAAATTATAGGAAACTACATGTTTTTATTCGTTTTTATATTACCATTTAAAGATATTTTTGATATTTTATTTTTTAGTATAATGATTATTACTTTACAGGTAACTTAATAAGTATATGTGAAGTAAGAACTCATTTGAATTATTTTTTAAGTATGAGATATACCGAAATAGTCTTAATAAAAGTGTTCACATACCTATACGGCGAGGGAGGTTTATGACTTTTTACCATAATTTGTTTTCTACAACTAATGCTATTATACACTTTTCTTCCAAGTTGTTCTTTTATGCCTACTGGACTGAATTTAGAATGACGGTTATTAGGAAATTCTACAAAGCTCAATTGAATTTTTGGGCCATGATTGAAAAACTATAAAAATGGGCTTTTCGTTATGTCGGCTATATATGATTCAAAACCCTAGTTGAATTGCAATTCTTCCTCTAATATCATTATACTCAAGACGGCGAATCTTCAAATTGAAAGTTGAGAGAATATGAAATATTAAATCAGAGAGGAACATGGTGTTTGTTCAAAATTTAATGGGTGTCGGATTCGGAGAAATAAATGGTTTAGGCATATAGAGGCAATCAAAGAATCCACTGTCACAAATATGCGCATGGAGGATCTATGGCCGATAAATATCAAGCAGGGTGACAAGGAACTAACTGTCACTGGAAGCCAAAGGTTAAGTGAACCAATATTATTGAAAAAAATATTTCTTGAGAAATCTGTGGATACCATTGACTTGTCTAATTCGGCTCTGTTAGTCCATGGTATAAGGATATAAATTGGATTAATGATGTTCAATTATGAATCTGATAAGTAGGTTTGCATTTCTCAATGGTTCTTAAAAAATATATCTTACCCGATACTATTTTTGAAGAGGCTGTGGAGTATGGAAGACATTAGAGATGCCAAAGCTTACGAGGAGGAACTCCTAGACTATGAAAAGATGATGAGAATATCTCAAATTTTGGAAATAAAGGTAACAGCGAGGACATGCCAATGTAAGTTCTTTATTGTTCTGTTATACAAATATGAGTGTTATCTATAGTTTTTAGAAGCTTATTTTAAAGTTCTTGTTAAGGCTAATTAGGTCTCATGATAATAATAATGATTGTGTTGGTATTGTTCAAGACATAACAGTGTTGCTTAGGCTATAAGGTCGTCTTTAGTAGAGCCTCTCAATGAGTCTTTCACCACTAAAACAATGGAAAGTAAATAAAATTGTGAAAATTATAAACCATCCAGCCACTTATCATCACATATATTCGTGTAAACTAAAATTTTATTTTATTATCTTATTACTCAATTAAATTGTAACAAATACATCAGTATTATAATAGTGAGAGAGTTTAGTGGGTTTCTCAAAGATAAAGATGTTTCTTTAAAGATTAGTTTTATTATAATTTACCAAAAACATTAATGCCCATTAAAACGTTTGATTGAATTTACCGGAAAATACACAGAATATTGAGATTCTACAAAAATAATCTTCTTTTTTTTTGTTAAATAATACTTATTTACTGGAAAAGATCTGTCTTGTTAAAATTCATAGCGGAAGTTGGTATGTGATTCAGTGGGTGTGTCGCGAGTGAATGGTAAATCGGTTTTTTTAGGAGATTTATCGAGCCATGACAGTTACAGCAGCGAGTATAGATTCGGTTTGAACCTTAACAGATTAGCCTCCACCACTTCACATGTTGAATGTCATGGTGTTTTCCATCCATCAAAGATGTGTTCAAAGCCTAATCAGATACAAAAGCGGATAATAGAGTTGCAAAGATAATATCTGACGGATGAAAATTAAGATAACAAGGAAGAGTATTTTTGAACTAATCATGTTGAAAAATCTCGAGATTAATGGTTATTCTTATTAAAAGATCAATCATAAGCATCCTTGGTATCAATTCTCTTGCATCACATGAAAAAATGATCTGGAAACACTCTTCCATATGATTTATCATATGATGATTTATATTTGATATTGAGAATGCTTATGATGGATGCTTCGAGAATTACTATTCCTGAGATTCGTCAACATTTTTTTTTTTTTAAATAACATTCCTCGTTATCTTTCTATTCATCCATCAAATATTACAGTACAAGTCAAAGAGGTTATAACTTTCAGTATTATATAGAAAATAACATTATTTGTGTAAATTCATTAAGTTTTGTGTTCATATTTTCCAGATTGATGGCAATATAATTTAACTAGTTGTCAACATAAAGTTTGATAGACACCAAGTTATTAAATCTCTTGTAAATAGAATCCAAAACAATGGCTATTCAATAATAATAACTATATTCTTTTTTAACATATATCTTTCATCTATTGGTTTTAGTGAATGGTTTTTGAAATACATGAAAGTGGATCTACTTTCCTACTCTGTAAGATCTCATACCATAGTAGATATATTGTTTTTTATAATTGATACAAAATGATGTTGTCCAAGGGTTTTAAATTGATTTAATTGCCAATATGCTTCATGATAATTATGCAATATGTTAGAAATATGATATGCTCCTCACATGGATAGTGTTGAAGGGTTACAAAGACATGGAAGAGGCTTATGGAGTTACCTTATACGTAAGCCAGAATAATACATCACTATTAGCAGGCAAATAATAGATTATTGTTGATAGCCAAAGTGGTTGTCGAATTCTACAGGCAAATAAGAAAACCACTTATGATGATTTCATTGGAATGGTGTATGAAGATTATGGATAGGATAATAGATTATTCAATGTTGAATTGAGCTACATGTTTCCGAAGAAAATCCTTCAAACATTACCAGCAGATACTCTTCCATTTATTATTGCTAATAATACAGATTTCAAGGTTTTTTGGACAATCACAGTTAGAAACTATTAGGCTTTGTATGGAAGTTAAGGACAGACAGTTGGGTGAATCTAAATCTATTGATGAAGATGAATTTGTGGCTTACGATACACAGAGAAAATGCCCAATGTCTGAAGAAATGAAGAATGACAATGACAAAAATGTTAGTGAGATTTCTAAGGATGAAGACGAGGACGAAGAAAGCATATTTGATTATTGTGATGACTCAGACGGTACTGATTCAGATGATGAGAATTTTAGCAAATATAGGAGACAACCAGAAGACGAGGAAAATGAAGAAAAATTCACTGTACCTATGAATACAAAAAGCGAATCAATGGTTTTTTTGAAGCAGCATATTGAGTATCCTGATTTTACAAATTTATAGATGTCCTGTGTCAATATATCTGTTGGACAATATTATACAACGAAAGAGGAGTTAGAGACAAGATTGAAGATTTTAACAGTGGTACAGAAGTTTGATTATCGTTTAGGTTATTCAACACCAGAACTATTGACTATCAAGTATTGGGTAAAATGATGTACATGGAGGGTACGAGCATCAACAAAAGGAGTTGATCACAAATTTTATATTTGTGTGTTTGTTGCTGAACATACATGTTCAGTAACTGAGCGGTCTGCATCTTCAAGGCAAGGAAATCATGAGATACTTGGACTGTTATACAAGGATTACTTCGGCAGAATTGGACTAACTGTTAGGCCAATACATGTTGCTGAGGCACTCAGTAAACGTTTTTTGATCAAGGCAATGCCTACGCTTACTATTTTATTTAGCAAAAATCTTGAAATTGTATTGTATATCCACTGTTTTGCATTTACTTTAACAGATGGATTACTGGAAGTCTTACCGAACATTGTGTCATGCCCGAGAACTGGTTAGAGGTTCTCCTGAGAGTGGATATGAGCAACTTCCAGTTTATTTATACATGATACGTAGAGCAAATCAAGGGACACTTACACGACTTGAACTTGATGAGAGTCAAAGGTTCAAGTATTTGTTTTTGGCATTTGCTGCAAGTATTATCGGATTTCCATTCATGAGGAAAGTTGTGGTGGTTGATGGTACTTTTTTAAAAGGAAAATACAAAGGTACACTTCTTACCGCAACAGCTCAAGATGGTAATTTTCATATTTTTCCTATAGCCATTGCCGTGGTTGATACGGAAAATGATGAATCATGGGAATGGTTTTTTAAGCAACTAAGCTATGTGATCCCAGATGATAATAATCTTGCAATAATCTCTGATAGACGCAAATCAATTGGGAAAGCAATTCGTACCGTCTATCCAAAAACTAGTCGGGGAATATGCACCTACCATCTTTACAAAATATCCTCGTTCGGTTCAGGTCGTGAAGCATTTGGCCTAGTGAAGAAGGCTGCCAATGCTTATAACACTTGTCGATTTTCAATCAAAATTTGAACAGATTCAAGGATTGAATCTTACACTTTACAATTATCTACAAAGAGCTGATATAAGATTGTGGACGCGTGTGCATTTCCCTGGTGATAGGTACAATATTCTAACAAGTAACATTGCGGAGTCGATTAATAATGTACTTTCCCATTCTAGGGGTTTGCCTATTGTACAGCTCTTAGAAGCAGTTAGGTCCATGATGACAAGATGGTTTTCAGATAGAAGAATGATGCATTAAAAATGACAACAACTCTAACCCGTGGAGTGGAGAAAATACTTGAGGTAAACCTGTATAACCCATGCTTTATATTGTTTCGCCAATTTTAACCCTATTATTGTTTTGCAGAGCCGTGTAGAGTATTCTAAAATGCTAACTGTACAAGAAATAGATGCACATCAGGTGCAAGTTATTAGAGGATCATCTGTACATGTGGTTTATCTAAGGAAAAAAGTGTACATGTCGTCAGTTTGACTTGGAGAAAATTCCATGTGCGCACGCAATTGCAGCTTGTGATTCTAGAAAGCTCTCGACGATTACAATGTGGCATCCTTATTATCAGAAGAATTTCTTGTTCAACTCTTACTCAAATGCCATCTTTCCAAGGGATTTCACTATGTCAATACCTGAAACTGTTGCAAATAAGGTTTGTTATCCACCTTTGGTTCGAGCACAACCAGGTAGACCAAAGATTTCAAGGATTAAATCAGCATTGGAAATTGCAATGGAGAAGAAAAGGACAAGTAAGCAACATACATGTGCAAAATGTAATGTAGCTGGTCACAACCGAAAAACATGTCAATCATAGACCTATTTATTTGTTTTGGATGATTATACGCAAATTCTATTATTATTAGTTTTTTCAATTACCACTATCAAGTTAAAGGAATATTGTACGTAAAACATTCAACATGTTTGGAATAATTTCATAAACTCAATTTTGGGTTAAGTTAAACGTGAATCAGATAAATAGCAACTAAATCATCTCCACAACAAGAAAATAAAATGAACCATCATGAAAAAGCAACTACAATGACTCCAAACTGAAAGAAAAACAAGCATTTATAATTCTTCAATGTCAGTGTCATCGTCATCCACAAGATGAGGGGCAACAAAATCCACATGGCGACTATCTTCATCAAATAACCCTTCAACCTCTTTGTGAACTTCCTGAAAATATCTGAAGCTATCTTCACCCGAACATCCTGTATGATCTTGTCACTTAAATCATCAAATGTTAAACCCAAAGCAAGACATTCAATGTATTTTAGGGCATACACACCACAATCTCCAGGATCTTCGTTGATTGGAACATTGTTCAGAACTCTTATGATATCCATCATCTTACATGACTTCTTGCGCTCTATAGCTGGGATATACTCAATAAGTAATGCTGGAATCATTTTCTTGATAGGACGACAATCAGCAAGCAAAACAGAATCATCTTTGGGCGGGATGCTGTCGTAAACAAAAATCTTATACTTCTTGAAGTCAATATCAAGAGCTACCCAATGATTCCCTCCCAAGTGTAAGCAAGCGTACAGGTGATCAATATCACAAAACCACCTCTTGTTAGTTACCACCGGATCCAGACCGGTGACGGCTCGTCGATAGTTTCTGAACTTAAAATTCTTATGATTAGTCATATACTCTGGATAATCTTTATTTATCCGACAGACGAGTAAAGAATCCATGAATATATACGCTGACTGCAGAAAGGACTAGGATTGCGAGCAAGCCTATCACGGAACATAGAAATTACCCCAGAAACATGCTGCAAGAAAGACGAACAATATTAGTAGTGATAGATTGAATCTTTTCTAATATTTACCAGAAATTACTTACCATACTTGACATCCATCCGTAGTCACTACTTGGCCATTCAGCCCTAGGAGTAATGATGGTCAAATAAAATCGGCATTGTACATCCTTGTCTTTATGTTGTTCCCTACATATCAAATAAACAAATACTTAATGGTGCAGCTGATCTTAAACCATAAATTGTTCAAGAAGATAAATTCAATACCAATGATTACTTACTCATTACTGTGTACGAATTCTATTAGTTTCTCATGAAGAAATTTGTCAACTACTTCAAATGGGTCATAAGCAGCAGGAGAAACAGTAACACCTGTAATTATTCGCTTCACCACAGAATTATCGACAAATGGATATTTTTGAGAACCCGCCAACTTCAATTCACGTCTTTGCCTTGGAGTCGCACCATCAATGATTTGTATTGCCTCCAATGTCTTATCTAACATCTTTGCAATGGCCTCTTCAGCAGCCTTATCCTTAGGGGTTGACCACATTGAATCTTCGCTTTTGGATGCCTCAACCTTTTTTTGTTCAACTTTAATGGGTGTCAGATTCGCAGAAATAAATGGTTTAGGCATATAGAGGCAATCAAAGAATCCACTGTCACAAATATGCGCATGGAGGATCTATGGCCGATAAATATCAAGCAGGGTGACAAGGAACTAACTGTCACTGGAAGCCAAAGGTTAAGTGAACCAATATTATTGAAAAATATATTTCTTGAGAAATCTGTGGATACCATTGACTTGTCTAATTCGGCTCTGTTAGTCCATGGTATAAGGATATAATTTGGATTAATGATGTTCAATTATGAATCTGATAAGTAGGTTTGCTTTCTTAAAAAATATATCTTACCCGATACTATTTTTGAAGAGGCTGTGGAGTATGGAAGACATTAGAGATGCCAAAGCTTACGAGGAGGAACTCCTAGACTATGAAAAGATGATGAGAATATCTCAAATTTTGGAAATAAAGGTAACAGCGAGGACATGACAATGTAAGTTCTTTATTGTTCTGTTATACAAAGATGAGTGTTATCTATAGTTTTTAAAAGCTTATTTTAAAGTTCTTGTTAAGGCTAATTAGGTCTCATGATAATAATAATGATTGTGTTGGTATTGTTCAAGACATAACAGTGTTGCTTAGGCTATAAGGTCGTCTTTAGTAGAGCCTCTCAATGAGTCTTTCACCACTAAAACAATGGAAAGTAATTAAAATTGTGAAAATTATAAACCATCCAGCCACTTATCATCACATATATTCGTGTAAACTAAATTTTTATTTTATTATTTTATTACTCAATTAAATTGTAACAAATACATCAGTATTATAATAGTGAGAGAGTTTAGTGGGTTTCTCAAAGATAAAGATGTTTCTTTAAAGATTAGTTTTATTATAATTTACCAAAAACATTAATGCCCATTAAAACGTTTGATTGAATTTACCGGAAAATACACAGAATATTGAGATTCTACAAAAATAATCTTCTTTTTTTTGTTAAATAATACTTATTTACTGGAAAAGATCTGTCTTGTTAAAATTCATAGCGGAAATTGGTATGTGATTCAGTGGGTGTGTCGCGAGTGAATGGTAAATCGGTTTTTTAGGAGATTTATCGAGCCATGACAGTTACAGCAGCGAGTATAGATTCGGTTTGAACCTTAACAGATTAGCCTCCACCACTTCACATGTTGAATGTCATGGTGTTTTCCATCCATCAAAGATGTGTTCAAAGCCTAATCAGATACAAAAGCGGATAATAGAGTTGCAAAGATAATATCTGACGGATGAAAATTAAGATAACAAGGAAGAGTATTTTTGAACTAATCATGTTGAAAAATCTCGAGATTAATGGTTATTCTTATTAAAAGATTAATCATAAGCATCCTTGGTATCAATTCTCTTGCATCACATGAAAAAATGATCTGGAAACACTCTTCCATATGATTTATCATATGATGATTTATATTTGATATTGAGGATGCTTATGATGGATGTTTCGAGAATTACTATTCCTGAGATTCGTCAACATGTTTTTTTTTTAAATAACATTCCTCGTTATCTTTCTATTCATCCATCAAATATTACAGTACAAGTCAAAGAGGTTATAACTTTCAGTATTATATAGAAAATAACATTATTTGTGTAAATTCATTAAGTTTTGTGTTCATATTTTCCAGATTGATGGCAATATAATTTAACTAGTTGTCAACATAAAGTTTGATAGACACCAAGTTATTAAATCTCTTGTAAATAGAATCCAAAACAATGGCTATTCAATAATAATAACTATATTCTTTTTAACATATATCTTTCATCTATTGGTTTTAGTGAATGGTTTTTGAAATACATGAAAGTGGATCTACTTTCCTACTCTGTAAGATCTCATACCATAGTAGATATATTGTTTTTTATAATTGATACAAAATGATGTTGTCCAAGGGTTTTAAATTGACTTAATTGCCAATATGCTTCGTGATAATTATGCAATATGTTAGAAATATGATATGCTTCTCACATGGATAGTGGTGAAGGGTTACAAAGACATGGAAGAGGCTTATGGAGTTACCTTATACGTAAGCCAGAATAATACATCACTATTAGCAGACATATTTCAATCAAAATGTAAATGGTTGAGCAGTCAAGTCTGATCAAACTGCTTTGAATATTTATTTTTTTGCTTTGTTTTTATACTTTGACAACCATTAGATGATGGTTTCTGGTTGTATGTTACCAGAAACTTTTACTTGCTTTCCTCATCGCGCTTTTATATATTTTATGTTTCGGCAGATTACAGTTATGATGTTTCTTTTCTTTCACACTATTTTAACTTTGCTAAGTTAATGTTCTGATCTGTTGATTCTCAGAACCTCCTCATATAAGGAATTGGTTTTCGAGCTATGTCTATCAATTGCCAATGCTTGATAAAAGTGATGGTTTTGAAGTCTTTTATCTTGGAGAAAGTGAATGTCTTAAATTTGTTTTAAATTTTTAGGTGAGTAAATAAAGTTGTTTGTTCACTAAATTATTTTTCTGTGTGACTCAAGTTTGAAGTTAACCATGTTTAATGTAATTATTCCTCGTCTTATTTCATGTTGTAACAAAGCCTGAAAATGTCATTGACGACAATCATATAGATGCAGAATTTGTAGTTTGAATAAGGTACACAGCTTTCAGATATTTTTTTCTAAAACTTTCTGATCTTATTGTGATTATATTTACCTCATCAATAAGTTTTTAGCTGTTCGTAAGACACTGTTTCTATGTTTTATTCTTATGCTTGATTTGATCCCATTTTCTTTTTATTCTATTTTGATACAGAGTGTAAAAGAGAAGAAGGAAGATTTTGGTAAACATCAGAAAACGAATTGTATAAGCTTAATGTTTACAAGAAGAAGTAAATGTTTCTTTGTCTCTGTTGTTTTAATATATTTTTATGAAGTTGTTATGTGACAATTTGAGTTTTTTAATGTATGACTTTTTAAGACATGTTTAGATGATTAATAATACAATCGAATTTATGTTTTGCTGCAATTCAAGATTCAAATCGGTTTCATATCATTACTACAGTATATCACTGTAATATAACATATTCTCGTCTTACTAAATATTCATTATAAATATTATCAACACAACTAAGTATTTTTCTTAAATAATAATTTAAATCATTACTTTTAACTCTATTATATCTTCAATATGAAAGCGTAAATACTGACAATATTATATTTTCAATATCATAGAGTAAATAACTAACACTATAGCATCGGTCGATCCTGTTATAACTGCCGATGTCCTAGCGTTCATGATAACACTATGATATACCCATAGTGGCGCTTCTAGTGTGCAGAGAATATGCATTTTTGTATCGTGTTTTCTGCAATTGCCATTCAATGTTTAATCTTAAAAACTAGGGAAAAATACTAGAATAATCTTGGAAAGTAATATAATTACTGGTTTAACTTCGAGAAAAGTAAGGTTAACTTAGTTCTCTTAATGAAAAAATTGTTCAATACATTAATGCCACATCATCATTTATATTTCGGTGTATGATGATTTCATTGGAATAGTGTATGAAGATTATGGATAGGATAATAGATTATTCAATGTTGAATTGAGCTACATGTTTCCGAAGAAAATCCTTCAAACCAGTAGATACTCTTCCATTTATTATTGCTAATAATACAGATTTCAAGGTTTTTTGGACAATCACAGTTAGAAACTATTAGGCTTTGTATGGAAGTTAAGGACAGACAGTTGGGTGAATCTAAATCTATTGATGAAGATGAATTTGTGGCTTACGATACACAGAGAAAATGCCCAATGTCTGAAGAAATGAAGAATGACGATGACAAAAATGTTAGTGAGATTTCTAAGGATGAAGACGAGGACGAAGAAAGCATATTTGATTATTGTGATGACTCAGACGGAACTGATTCAGATGATGAGAATTTTAGCAAATATAGGAGACAACCAGAAGACGAGGAAAATGAAGAAAAATTCACTGTACCTATGAATACAAAAAGCGAATCAATGGTTTTTTTGAAGCAGCATATTGAGTATCCTGATTTTACAAATTTATAGATGTCCTGTGTCAATATATCTGTTGGACAATATTATACAACGAAAGAGGAGTTAGAGACAAGATTGAAGATTTTAACAGTGGTACAGAAGTTTGATTATCGTTTAGGTTATTCAACACCAGAACTATTGACTATCAAGTATTGGGTAAAATGATGTACATGGAGGGTACGAGCATCAACAAAAGGAGTTGATCACAAATTTTATATTTGTGTGTTTGTTGCTGAACATACATGTTCAGTAACTGAGCGGTCTGCATCTTCAAGGCAAGGAAATCATGAGATACTTGGACTGTTATACAAGGATTACTTCGGCAGAATTGGACTAACTGTTAGGCCAATACATGTTGCTGAGGCACTCAGTAAACGTTTTTTGATCAAGGCAATGCCTACGCTTACTATTTTATTTAGCAAAAATCTTGAAATTGTATTGTATATCCACTGTTTTGCATTTACTTTAACAGATGGATTACTGGAAGTCTTACCGAACATTGTGTCATGCCTGAGAACTGGTTAGAGGTTCTCCTGAGAGTGGATATGAGCAACTTCCAGTTTATTTATACATGATACGTAGAGCAAATCAAGGGACACTTACACGACTTGAACTTGATGAGAGTCAAAGGTTCAAGTATTTGTTTTTGGCATTTGCTGCAAGTATTATCGGATTTCCATTCATGAGGAAAGTTGTGGTGGTTGATGGTACTTTTTTAAAAGGAAAATACAAAGGTACACTTCTTACCGCAACAGCTCAAGATGGTAATTTTCATATTTTTCCTATAGCCATTGCCGTGGTTGATACGGAAAATGATGAATCATGGGAATGGTTTTTTAAGCAACTAAGCTATGTGATCCCAGATGATAATAATCTTGCAATAATCTCTGATAGACGCAAATCAATTGGGAAAGCAATTCGTACCGTCTATCCAAAAACTAGTCGGGGAATATGCACCTACCATCTTTACAAAATATCCTCGTTCGGTTCAGGTCGTGAAGCATTTGGCCTAGTGAAGAAGGCTGCCAATGCTTATAACACTTGTCGATTTTCAATCAAAATTTGAACAGATTCAAGGATTGAATCTTACACTTTACAATTATCTACAAAGAGCTGATATAAGATTGTGGACGCGTGTGCATTTCCCTGGTGATAGGTACAATATTCTAACAAGTAACATTGCGGAGTCGATTAATAATGTACTTTCCCATTCTAGGGGTTTGCCTATTGTACAGCTCTTAGAAGCAGTTAGGTCCATGATGACAAGATGGTTTTCAGATAGAAGAATGATGCATTAAAAATGACAACAACTCTAACCCGTGGAGTGGAGAAAATACTTGAGGTAAACCTGTATAACCCATGCTTTATATTGTTTCGCCAATTTTAACCCTATTATTGTTTTGCAGAGCCGTGTAGAGTATTCTAAAATGCTAACTGTACAAGAAATAGATGCACATCAGGTGCAAGTTATTAGAGGATCATCTGTACATGTGGTTTATCTAAGGAAAAAAGTGTACATGTCGTCAGTTTGACTTGGAGAAAATTCCATGTGCGCACGCAATTGCAGCTTGTGATTCTAGAAAGCTCTCGACGATTACAATGTGGCATCCTTATTATCAGAAGAATTTCTTGTTCAACTCTTACTCAAATGCCATGTTTCCAAGGGATTTCACTATGTCAATACCTGAAACTGTTGCAAATAAGGTTTGTTATCCACCTTTGGTTCGAGCACAACCAGGTAGACCAAAGATTTCAAGGATTAAATCAGCATTGGAAATTGCAATGGAGAAGAAAAGGACAAGTAAGCAACATACATGTGCAAAATGTAATGTAGCTGGTCACAACCGAAAAACATGTCAATCATAGACCTATTTATTTGTTTTGGATGATTATACGCAAATTCTATTATTATTAGTTTTTTCAATTACCACTATCAAGTTAAAGGAATATTGTACGTAAAACATTCAACATGTTTGGAATAATTTCATAAACTCAATTTTGGGTTAAGTTAAACGTGAATCAGATAAATAGCAACTAAATCATCTCCACAACAAGAAAATAAAATGAACCATCATGAAAAAGCAACTACAATGACTCCAAACTGAAAGAAAAACAAGCATTTATAATTCTTCAATGTCAGTGTCATCGTCATCCACAAGATGAGGGGCAACAAAATCCACATGGCGACTATCTTCATCAAATAACCCTTCAACCTCTTTGTGAACTTCCTGAAAATATCTGAAGCTATCTTCACCCGAACATCCTGTATGATCTTGTCACTTAAATCATCAAATGTTAAACCCAAAGCAAGACATTCAATGTATTTTAGGGCATACACACCACAATCTCCAGGATCTTCGTTGATTGGAACATTGTTCAGAACTCTTATGATATCCATCATCTTACATGACTTCTTGCGCTCTATAGCTGGGATATACTCAATAAGTAATGCTGGAATCATTTTCTTGATAGGACGACAATCAGCAAGCAAAACAGAATCATCTTTGGGCGGGATGCTGTCGTAAACAAAAATCTTATACTTCTTGAAGTCAATATCAAGAGCTACCCAATGATTCCCTCCCAAGTGTAAGCAAGCGTACAGGTGATCAATATCACAAAACCACCTCTTGTTAGTTACCACCGGATCCAGACCGGTGACGGCTCGTCGATAGTTTCTGAACTTAAAATTCTTATGATTAGCCATATACTCTGGATAATCTTTATTTATCCGACAGACGAGTAAAGAATCCATGAATATATACGCTGACTGCAGAAAGGACTAGGATTGCGAGCAAGCCTATCACGGAACATAGAAATTACCCCAGAAACATGCTGCAAGAAAGACGAACAATATTAGTAGTGATAGATTGAATCTTTTCTAATATTTACCAGAAATTACTTACCATACTTGACATCCATCCGTAGTCACTACTTGGCCATTCAGCCCTAGGAGTAATGATGGTCAAATAAAATCGGCATTGTACATCCTTGTCTTTATGTTGTTCCCTACATATCAAATAAACAAATACTTAATGGTGCAGCTGATCTTAAACCATAAATTGTTCAAGAAGATAAATTCAATACCAATGATTACTTACTCATTACTGTGTACGAATTCTATTAGTTTCTCATGAAGAAATTTGTCAACTACTTCAAATGGGTCATAAGCAGCAGGAGAAACAGTAACACCTGTAATTATTCGCTTCACCACAGAATTATCGACAAATGGATATTTTTGAGAACCCGCCAACTTCAATTCACGTCTTTGCCTTGGAGTCGCACCATCAATGATTTGTATTGCCTCCAATGTCTTATCTAACATCTTTGCAATGGCCTCTTCAGCAGCCTTATCCTTAGGGGTTGACCACATTGAATCTTCGCTTTTGGATGCCTCAACCTTTTTTTGTTCAACTTTAATGGGTGTCAGATTCGCAGAAATAAATGGTTTAGGCATATAGAGGCAATCAAAGAATCCACTGTCACAAATATGCGCATGGAGGATCTATGGCCGATAAATATCAAGCAGGGTGACAAGGAACTAACTGTCACTGGAAGCCAAAGGTTAAGTGAACCAATATTATTGAAAAATATATTTCTTGAGAAATCTGTGGATACCATTGACTTGTCTAATTCGGCTCTGTTAGTCCATGGTATAAGGATATAATTTGGATTAATGATGTTCAATTATGAATCTGATAAGTAGGTTTGCTTTCTTAAAAAATATATCTTACCCGATACTATTTTTGAAGAGGCTGTGGAGTATGGAAGACATTAGAGATGCCAAAGCTTACGAGGAGGAACTCCTAGACTATGAAAAGATGATGAGAATATCTCAAATTTTGGAAATAAAGGTAACAGCGAGGACATGACAATGTAAGTTCTTTATTGTTCTGTTATACAAAGATGAGTGTTATCTATAGTTTTTAAAAGCTTATTTTAAAGTTCTTGTTAAGGCTAATTAGGTCTCATGATAATAATAATGATTGTGTTGGTATTGTTCAAGACATAACAGTGTTGCTTAGGCTATAAGGTCGTCTTTAGTAGAGCCTCTCAATGAGTCTTTCACCACTAAAACAATGGAAAGTAATTAAAATTGTGAAAATTATAAACCATCCAGCCACTTATCATCACATATATTCGTGTAAACTAAATTTTTATTTTATTATTTTATTACTCAATTAAATTGTAACAAATACATCAGTATTATAATAGTGAGAGAGTTTAGTGGGTTTCTCAAAGATAAAGATGTTTCTTTAAAGATTAGTTTTATTATAATTTACCAAAAACATTAATGCCCATTAAAACGTTTGAATGAATTTACCGGAAAATACACAGAATATTGAGATTCTACAAAAATAATCTTCTTTTTTTTTGTTAAATAATACTTATTTACTGGAAAAGATCTGTCTTGTTAAAATTCATAGCGGAAGTTGGTATGTGATTCAGTGGGTGTGTCGCGAGTGAATGGTAAATCGGTTTTTTTAGGAGATTTATCGAGCCATGACAGTTACAGCAGCGAGTATAGATTCGGTTTGAACCTTAACAGATTAGCCTCCACCACTTCACATGTTGAATGTCATGGTGTTTTCCATCCATCAAAGATGTGTTCAAAGCCTAATCAGATACAAAAGCGGATAATAGAGTTGCAAAGATAATATCTGACGGATGAAAATTAAGATAACAAGGAAGAGTATTTTTGAACTAATCATGTTGAAAAATCTCGAGATTAATGGTTATTCTTATTAAAAGATTAATCATAAGCATCCTTGGTATCAATTCTCTTGCATCACATGAAAAAATGATCTGGAAACACTCTTCCATATGATTTATCATATGATGATTTATATTTGATATTGAGGATGCTTATGATGGATGTTTCGAGAATTACTATTCCTGAGATTCGTCAACATGTTTTTTTTTTAAATAACATTCCTCGTTATCTTTCTATTCATCCATCAAATATTACAGTACAAGTCAAAGAGGTTATAACTTTCAGTATTATATAGAAAATAACATTATTTGTGTAAATTCATTAAGTTTTGTGTTCATATTTTCCAGATTGATGGCAATATAATTTAACTAGTTGTCAACATAAAGTTTGATAGACACCAAGTTATTAAATCTCTTGTAAATAGAATCCAAAACAATGGCTATTCAATAATAATAACTATATTCTTTTTAACATATATCTTTCATCTATTGGTTTTAGTGAATGGTTTTTGAAATACATGAAAGTGGATCTACTTTCCTACTCTGTAAGATCTCATACCATAGTAGATATATTGTTTTTTATAATTGATACAAAATGATGTTGTCCAAGGGTTTTAAATTGACTTAATTGCCAATATGCTTCGTGATAATTATGCAATATGTTAGAAATATGATATGCTTCTCACATGGATAGTGGTGAAGGGTTACAAAGACATGGAAGAGGCTTATGGAGTTACCTTATACGTAAGCCAGAATAATACATCACTATTAGCAGACATATTTCAATCAAAATGTAAATGGTTGAGCAGTCAAGTCTGATCAAACTGCTTTGAATATTTATTTTTTTGCTTTGTTTTTATACTTTGACAACCATTAGATGATGGTTTCTGGTTGTATGTTACCAGAAACTTTTACTTGCTTTCCTCATCTCGCTTTTATATATTTTATGTTTCTGCAGATTACAGTTATGATGTTTCTTTTCTTTCACACTATTTTAACTTTGCTAAGTTAATGTTCTGATCTGTTGATTCTCAGAACCTCCTCATATAAGGAATTGGTTTTCGAGCTATGTCTATCAATTGCCAATGCTTGATAAAAGTGATGGTTTTGAAGTCTTTTATCTTGGAGAAAGTGAATGTCTTAAATTTGTTTTAAATTTTTAGGTGAGTAAATAAAGTTGTTTGTTCACTAAATTATTTTTCTGTGTGACTCAAGTTTGAAGTTAACCATGTTTAATGTAATTATTCCTCGTCTTATTTCATGTTGTAACAAAGCCTGAAAATGTCATTGACGACAATCATATAGATGCAGAATTTGTAGTTTGAATAAGGTACACAGCTTTCAGATATTTTTTTCTAAAACTTTCTGATCTTATTGTGATTATATTTACCTCATCAATAAGTTTTTAGCTGTTCGTAAGACACTGTTTTATGTTTTATTCTTATGCTTGATTTGATCCCATTTTCTTTTTATTCTATTTTGATACAGAGTGTAAAAGAGAAGAAGGAAGATTTTGGTAAACATCAGAAAACGAATTGTATAAGCTTAATGTTTACAAGAAGAAGTAAATGTTTCTTTGTCTCTGTTGTTTTAATATATTTTTATGAAGTTGTTATGTGACAATTTGAGTTTTTTAATGTATGACTTTTTTAAGACATGTTTAGATGATTAATAATACAATCGAATTTATGTTTTGCTGCAATTCAAGATTCAAATCGGTTTCATATCATTACTACAGTATATCACTGTAATATAACATATTCTCGTCTTACTAAATATTCATTATAAATATTATCAACACAATTAAGTATTTTTCTTAAATAATAATTTAAATCATTACTTTTAACTCTATTATATCTTCAATATCAAAGCGTAAATACTGACAATATTATATTTTCAATATCATAGAGTAAATAACTAACACTATAGCATCGGTCGATCCTGTTATAACTGCCGATGTCCTAGCGTTCATGATAACACTATGATATACCCATAGTGGCGCTTCTAGTGTTCAGAGAATATGCATTTTTGTATCGTGTTTTCTGCAATTGCCATTCAATGTTTAATCTTAAAAACTAGGGAAAAATACTAGAATAATCTTGAAAAGTAATATAATTACTGGTTTAACTTCGAGAAAAGTAAGGTTAACTTAGTTCTCTTAATGAAAAAATTGTTCAATACATTAATGCCACATCATCATTTATATTTCGGTAAAAAATTATTATTTACGAATTTCCCACCGAAATGTTTTTTGGAAAAATCTGCGAGTTTTGTGTTATCGTAGATCTAATATTTTACCGTAGATTAGTTATGTACTGCAATTTTTGTCGCAGATTAGTTCTAAACTGCAGATTATTTTGTATTAGTGTTCGTAGATTTTATTATCCATCAAAGATTTATTAATATTCGTATATTTATTTGTGAAATTCATGTAAGTGATAGTAGAGTTTGTAAGCAAAATTCAGGGAAATTCATGTAAGCTAAATTCAGGAAAATATCCTTTTTAAGAACACGATCTGCGAAGGGTTAAACCTTGGGTTTTTGTGGCCTCTTTCTTTTTCTTCCTCGTAATAATTTGTTCACTTCCAAATTCATCACAAAAATATTTCTGGGATTTACAAGACAAGACAATAATATGATGGACCAGGTAATCCTTGTTTGTGGGAAATGAATTTTCAAGAACAATAGATGGTTGTTTATTGTTGATAGCCAAAGTGGTTGTCGAATTCTACAGGCAAATAAGAAAACCACTTATGATGATTTCATTGGAATGGTGTATGAAGATTATGGATAGGATAATAGATTATTCAATGTTGAATTGAGCTACATGTTTCCGAAGAAAATCCTTCAAACATTACCAGCAGATACTCTTCCATTTATTATTGCTAATAATACAGATTTCAAGGTTTTTTGGACAATCACAGTTAGAAACTATTAGGCTTTGTATGGAAGTTAAGGACAGACAGTTGGGTGAATCTAAATCTATTGATGAAGATGAATTTGTGGCTTACGATACACAGAGAAAATGCCCAATGTCTGAAGAAATGAAGAATGACGATGACAAAAATGTTAGTGAGATTTCTGAGGATGAAGACGAGGACGAAGAAAGCATATTTGATTATTGTGATGACTCAGACGGAACTGATTCAGATGATGAGAATTTTAGCAAATATAGGAGACAACCAGAAGACGAGGAAAATGAAGAAAAATTCACTGTACCTATGAATACAAAAAGCGAATCAATGGTTTTTTTGAAGCAGCATATTGAGTATCCTGATTTTACAAATTTATAGATGTCCTGTGTCAATATATCTGTTGGACAATATTATACAACGAAAGAGGAGTTAGAGACAAGATTGAAGATTTTAACAGTGGTACAGAAGTTTGATTATCGTTTAGGTTATTCAACACCAGAACTATTGACTATCAAGTATTGGGTAAAATGATGTACATGGAGGGTACGAGCATCAACAAAAGGAGTTGATCACAAATTTTATATTTGTGTGTTTGTTGCTGAACATACATGTTCAGTAACTGAGCGGTCTGCATCTTCAAGGCAAGGAAATCATGAGATACTTGGACTGTTATACAAGGATTACTTCGGCAGAATTGGACTAACTGTTAGGCCAATACATGTTGCTGAGGCACTCAGTAAACGTTTTTTGATCAAGGCAATGCCTACGCTTACTATTTTATTTAGCAAAAATCTTGAAATTGTATTGTATATCCACTGTTTTGCATTTACTTTAACAGATGGATTACTGGAAGTCTTACCGAACATTGTGTCATGCCTGAGAACTGGTTAGAGGTTCTCCTGAGAGTGGATATGAGCAACTTCCAGTTTATTTATACATGATACGTAGAGCAAATCAAGGGACACTTACACGACTTGAACTTGATGAGAGTCAAAGGTTCAAGTATTTGTTTTTGGCATTTGCTGCAAGTATTATCGGATTTCCATTCATGAGGAAAGTTGTGGTGGTTGATGGTACTTTTTTAAAAGGAAAATACAAAGGTACACTTCTTACCGCAACAGCTCAAGATGGTAATTTTCATATTTTTCCTATAGCCATTGCCGTGGTTGATACGGAAAATGATGAATCATGGGAATGGTTTTTTAAGCAACTAAGCTATGTGATCCCAGATGATAATAATCTTGCAATAATCTCTGATAGACGCAAATCAATTGGGAAAGCAATTCGTACCGTCTATCCAAAAACTAGTCGGGGAATATGCACCTACCATCTTTACAAAATATCCTCGTTCGGTTCAGGTCGTGAAGCATTTGGCCTAGTGAAGAAGGCTGCCAATGCTTATAACACTTGTCGATTTTCAATCAAAATTTGAACATATTCAAGGATTGAATCTTACACTTTACAATTATCTACAAAGAGCTGATATAAGATTGTGGACGCGTGTGCATTTCCCTGGTGATAGGTACAATATTCTAACAAGTAACATTGCGGAGTCGATTAATAATGTACTTTCCCATTCTAGGGGTTTGCCTATTGTACAGCTCTTAGAAGCAGTTAGGTCCATGATGACAAGATGGTTTTCAGATAGAAGAATGATGCATTAAAAATGACAACAACTCTAACCCGTGGAGTGGAGAAAATACTTGAGGTAAACCTGTATAACCCATGCTTTATATTGTTTCGCCAATTTTAACCCTATTATTGTTTTGCAGAGCCGTGTAGAGTATTCTAAAATGCTAACTGTACAAGAAATAGATGCACATCAGGTGCAAGTTATTAGAGGATCATCTGTACATGTGGTTTATCTAAGGAAAAAAGTGTACATGTCGTCAGTTTGACTTGGAGAAAATTCCATGTGCGCACGCAATTGCAGCTTGTGATTCTAGAAAGCTCTCGACGATTACAATGTGGCATCCTTATTATCAGAAGAATTTCTTGTTCAACTCTTACTCAAATGCCATCTTTCCAAGGGATTTCACTATGTCAATACCTGAAACTGTTGCAAATAAGGTTTGTTATCCACCTTTGGTTCGAGCACAACCAGGTAGACCAAAGATTTCAAGGATTAAATCAGCATTGGAAATTGCAATGGAGAAGAAAAGGACAAGTAAGCAACATACATGTGCAAAATGTAATGTAGCTGGTCACAACCGAAAAACATGTCAATCATAGACCTATTTATTTGTTTTGGATGATTATACGCAAATTCTATTATTATTAGTTTTTTCAATTACCACTATCAAGTTAAAGGAATATTGTACGTAAAACATTCAACATGTTTGGAATAATTTCATAAACTCAATTTTGGGTTAAGTTAAACGTGAATCAGATAAATAGCAACTAAATCATCTCCACAACAAGAAAATAAAATGAACCATCATGAAAAATCAACTACAATGACTCCAAACTGAAAGAAAAACAAGCATTTATAATTCTTCAATGTCAGTGTCATCGTCATCCACAAGATGAGGGGCAACAAAATCCACATGGCGACTATCTTCATCAAATAACCCTTCAACCTCTTTGTGAACTTCCTGAAAATATCTGAAGCTATCTTCACCCGAACATCCTGTATGATCTTGTCACTTAAATCATCAAATGTTAAACCCAACGCAAGACATTCAATGTATTTTAGGGCATACACACCACAATCTCCAGGATCTTCGTTGATTGGAACATTGTTCAGAACTCTTATGATATCCATCATCTTACATGACTTCTTGCGCTCTATAGCTGGGATATACTCAATAAGTAATGCTGGAATCATTTTCTTGATAGGACGACAATCAGCAAGCAAAACAGAATCATCTTTGGGCGGGATGCTGTCGTAAACAAAAATCTTATACTTCTTGAAGTCAATATCAAGAGCTACCCAATGATTCCCTCCCAAGTGTAAGCAAGCGTACAGGTGATCAATATCACAAAACCACCTCTTGTTAGTTACCACCGGATCCAGACCGGTGACGGCTCGTCGATAGTTTCTGAACTTAAAATTCTTATGATTAGCCATATACTCTGGATAATCTTTATTTATCCGACAGACGAGTAAAGAATCCATGAATATATACGCTGACTGCAGAAAGGACTAGGATTGCGAGCAAGCCTATCACGGAACATAGAAATTACCCCAGAAACATGCTGCAAGAAAGACGAACAATATTAGTAGTGATAGATTGAATCTTTTCTAATATTTACCAGAAATTACTTACCATACTTGACATCCATCCGTAGTCACTACTTGGCCATTCAGCCCTAGGAGTAATGATGGTCAAATAAAATCGGCATTGTACATCCTTGTCTTTATGTTGTTCCCTACATATCAAATAAACAAATACTTAATGGTGCAGCTGATCTTAAACCATAAATTGTTCAAGAAGATAAATTCAATACCAATGATTACTTACTCATTACTGTGTACGAATTCTATTAGTTTCTCATGAAGAAATTTGTCAACTACTTCAAATGGGTCATAAGCAGCAGGAGAAACAGTAACACCTGTAATTATTCGCTTCACCACAGAATTATCGACAAATGGATATTTTTGAGAACCCGCCAACTTCAATTCACGTCTTTGCCTTGGAGTCGCACCATCAATGATTTGTATTGCCTCCAATGTCTTATCTAACATCTTTGCAATGGCCTCTTCAGCAGCCTTATCCTTAGGGGTTGACCACATTGAATCTTCGCTTTTGGATGCCTCAACCTTTTTTTGTTCAACTTTAATGGGTGTCAGATTCGCAGAAATAAATGGTTTAGGCATATAGAGGCAATCAAAGAATCCACTGTCACAAATATGCGCATGGAGGATCTATGGCCGATAAATATCAAGCAGGGTGACAAGGAACTAACTGTCACTGGAAGCCAAAGGTTAAGTGAACCAATATTATTGAAAAATATATTTCTTGAGAAATCTGTGGATACCATTGACTTGTCTAATTCGGCTCTGTTAGTCCATGGTATAAGGATATAATTTGGATTAATGATGTTCAATTATGAATCTGATAAGTAGGTTTGCTTTCTTAAAAAATATATCTTACCCGATACTATTTTTGAAGAGGCTGTGGAGTATGGAAGACATTAGAGATGCCAAAGCTTACGAGGAGGAACTCCTAGACTATGAAAAGATGATGAGAATATCTCAAATTTTGGAAATAAAGGTAACAGCGAGGACATGACAATGTAAGTTCTTTATTGTTCTGTTATACAAAGATGAGTGTTATCTATAGTTTTTAAAAGCTTATTTTAAAGTTCTTGTTAAGGCTAATTAGGTCTCATGATAATAATAATGATTGTGTTGGTATTGTTCAAGACATAACAGTGTTGCTTAGGCTATAAGGTCGTCTTTAGTAGAGCCTCTCAATGAGTCTTTCACCACTAAAACAATGGAAAGTAATTAAAATTGTGAAAATTATAAACCATCCAGCCACTTATCATCACATATATTCGTGTAAACTAAATTTTTATTTTATTATTTTATTACTCAATTAAATTGTAACAAATACATCAGTATTATAATAGTGAGAGAGTTTAGTGGGTTTCTCAAAGATAAAGATGTTTCTTTAAAGATTAGTTTTATTATAATTTACCAAAAACATTAATGCCCATTAAAACGTTTGATTGAATTTACCGGAAAATACACAGAATATTGAGATTCTACAAAAATAATCTTCTTTTTTTTGTTAAATAATACTTATTTACTGGAAAAGATCTGTCTTGTTAAAATTCATAGCGGAAATTGGTATGTGATTCAGTGGGTGTGTCGCGAGTGAATGGTAAATCGGTTTTTTAGGAGATTTATCGAGCCATGACAGTTACAGCAGCGAGTATAGATTCGGTTTGAACCTTAACAGATTAGCCTCCACCACTTCACATGTTGAATGTCATGGTGTTTTCCATCCATCAAAGATGTGTTCAAAGCCTAATCAGATACAAAAGCGGATAATAGAGTTGCAAAGATAATATCTGACGGATGAAAATTAAGATAACAAGGAAGAGTATTTTTGAACTAATCATGTTGAAAAATCTCGAGATTAATGGTTATTCTTATTAAAAGATTAATCATAAGCATCCTTGGTATCAATTCTCTTGCATCACATGAAAAAATGATCTGGAAACACTCTTCCATATGATTTATCATATGATGATTTATATTTGATATTGAGGATGCTTATGATGGATGTTTCGAGAATTACTATTCCTGAGATTCGTCAACATGTTTTTTTTTTAAATAACATTCCTCGTTATCTTTCTATTCATCCATCAAATATTACAGTACAAGTCAAAGAGGTTATAACTTTCAGTATTATATAGAAAATAACATTATTTGTGTAAATTCATTAAGTTTTGTGTTCATATTTTCCAGATTGATGGCAATATAATTTAACTAGTTGTCAACATAAAGTTTGATAGACACCAAGTTATTAAATCTCTTGTAAATAGAATCCAAAACAATGGCTATTCAATAATAATAACTATATTCTTTTTAACATATATCTTTCATCTATTGGTTTTAGTGAATGGTTTTTGAAATACATGAAAGTGGATCTACTTTCCTACTCTGTAAGATCTCATACCATAGTAGATATATTGTTTTTTATAATTGATACAAAATGATGTTGTCCAAGGGTTTTAAATTGACTTAATTGCCAATATGCTTCGTGATAATTATGCAATATGTTAGAAATATGATATGCTTCTCACATGGATAGTGGTGAAGGGTTACAAAGACATGGAAGAGGCTTATGGAGTTACCTTATACGTAAGCCAGAATAATACATCACTATTAGCAGACATATTTCAATCAAAATGTAAATGGTTGAGCAGTCAAGTCTGATCAAACTGCTTTGAATATTTATTTTTTTGCTTTGTTTTTATACTTTGACAACCATTAGATGATGGTTTCTGGTTGTATGTTACCAGAAACTTTTACTTGCTTTCCTCATCTCGCTTTTATATATTTTATGTTTCTGCAGATTACAGTTATGATGTTTCTTTTCTTTCACACTATTTTAACTTTGCTAAGTTAATGTTCTGATCTGTTGATTCTCAGAACCTCCTCATATAAGGAATTGGTTTTCGAGCTATGTCTATCAATTGCCAATGCTTGATAAAAGTGATGGTTTTGAAGTCTTTTATCTTGGAGAAAGTGAATGTCTTAAATTTGTTTTAAATTTTTAGGTGAGTAAATAAAGTTGTTTGTTCACTAAATTATTTTTCTGTGTGACTCAAGTTTGAAGTTAACCATGTTTAATGTAATTATTCCTCGTCTTATTTCATGTTGTAACAAAGCCTGAAAATGTCATTGACGACAATCATATAGATGCAGAATTTGTAGTTTGAATAAGGTACACAGCTTTCAGATATTTTTTTCTAAAACTTTCTGATCTTATTGTGATTATATTTACCTCATCAATAAGTTTTTAGCTGTTCGTAAGACACTGTTTTATGTTTTATTCTTATGCTTGATTTGATCCCATTTTCTTTTTATTCTATTTTGATACAGAGTGTAAAAGAGAAGAAGGAAGATTTTGGTAAACATCAGAAAACGAATTGTATAAGCTTAATGTTTACAAGAAGAAGTAAATGTTTCTTTGTCTCTGTTGTTTTAATATATTTTTATGAAGTTGTTATGTGACAATTTGAGTTTTTTAATGTATGACTTTTTTAAGACATGTTTAGATGATTAATAATACAATCGAATTTATGTTTTGCTGCAATTCAAGATTCAAATCGGTTTCATATCATTACTACAGTATATCACTGTAATATAACATATTCTCGTCTTACTAAATATTCATTATAAATATTATCAACACAATTAAGTATTTTTCTTAAATAATAATTTAAATCATTACTTTTAACTCTATTATATCTTCAATATCAAAGCGTAAATACTGACAATATTATATTTTCAATATCATAGAGTAAATAACTAACACTATAGCATCGGTCGATCCTGTTATAACTGCCGATGTCCTAGCGTTCATGATAACACTATGATATACCCATAGTGGCGCTTCTAGTGTTCAGAGAATATGCATTTTTGTATCGTGTTTTCTGCAATTGCCATTCAATGTTTAATCTTAAAAACTAGGGAAAAATACTAGAATAATCTTGAAAAGTAATATAATTACTGGTTTAACTTCGAGAAAAGTAAGGTTAACTTAGTTCTCTTAATGAAAAAATTGTTCAATACATTAATGCCACATCATCATTTATATTTCGGTAAAAAATTATTATTTACGAATTTCCCACCGAAATGTTTTTTGGAAAAATCTGCGAGTTTTGTGTTATCGTAGATCTAATATTTTACCGTAGATTAGTTATGTACTGCAATTTTTGTCGCAGATTAGTTCTAAACTGCAGATTATTTTGTATTAGTGTTCGTAGATTTTATTATCCATCAAAGATTTATTAATATTCGTATATTTATTTGTGAAATTCATGTAAGTGATAGTAGAGTTTGTAAGCAAAATTCAGGGAAATTCATGTAAGCTAAATTCAGGAAAATATCCTTTTTAAGAACACGATCTGCGAAGGGTTAAACCTTGGGTTTTTGTGGCCTCTTTCTTTTTCTTCCTCGTAATAATTTGTTCACTTCCAAATTCATCACAAAAATATTTCTGGGATTTACAAGACAAGACAATAATATGATGGACCAGGTAATCCTTTTTTGTGGGAAATGAATTTTCAAGAACAATAGATGGTTGTTTATTGTTGATAGCCAAAGTGGTTGTCGAATTCTACAGGCAAATAAGAAAACCACTTATGATGATTTCATTGGAATGGTGTATGAAGATTATGGATAGGATAATAGATTATTCAATGTTGAATTGAGCTACATGTTTCCGAAGAAAATCCTTCAAACATTACCAGCAGATACTCTTCCATTTATTATTGCTAATAATACAGATTTCAAGGTTTTTTGGACAATCACAGTTAGAAACTATTAGGCTTTGTATGGAAGTTAAGGACAGACAGTTGGGTGAATCTAAATCTATTGATGAAGATGAATTTGTGGCTTACGATACACAGAGAAAATGCCCAATGTCTGAAGAAATGAAGAATGACGATGACAAAAATGTTAGTGAGATTTCTGAGGATGAAGACGAGGACGAAGAAAGCATATTTGATTATTGTGATGACTCAGACGGAACTGATTCAGATGATGAGAATTTTAGCAAATATAGGAGACAACCAGAAGACGAGGAAAATGAAGAAAAATTCACTGTACCTATGAATACAAAAAGCGAATCAATGGTTTTTTTGAAGCAGCATATTGAGTATCCTGATTTTACAAATTTATAGATGTCCTGTGTCAATATATCTGTTGGACAATATTATACAACGAAAGAGGAGTTAGAGACAAGATTGAAGATTTTAACAGTGGTACAGAAGTTTGATTATCGTTTAGGTTATTCAACACCAGAACTATTGACTATCAAGTATTGGGTAAAATGATGTACATGGAGGGTACGAGCATCAACAAAAGGAGT
The DNA here is from genome assembly GCA_963854855.1 of Nasturtium officinale. Taxonomy (NCBI): domain Eukaryota; kingdom Viridiplantae; phylum Streptophyta; class Magnoliopsida; order Brassicales; family Brassicaceae; genus Nasturtium; species Nasturtium officinale. The sequence continues at coordinate 12,116,337 of OY978504.1, read as the reverse complement.
TGATCACAAATTTTATATTTGTGTGTTTGTTGCTGAACATACATGTTCAGTAACTGAGCGGTCTGCATCTTCAAGGCAAGGAAATCATGAGATACTTGGACTGTTATACAAGGATTACTTCGGCAGAATTGGACTAACTGTTAGGCCAATACATGTTGCTGAGGCACTCAGTAAACGTTTTTTGATCAAGGCAATGCCTACGCTTACTATTTTATTTAGCAAAAATCTTGAAATTGTATTGTATATCCACTGTTTTGCATTTACTTTAACAGATGGATTACTGGAAGTCTTACCGAACATTGTGTCATGCCCGAGAACTGGTTAGAGGTTCTCCTGAGAGTGGATATGAGCAACTTCCAGTTTATTTATACATGATACGTAGAGCAAATCAAGGGACACTTACACGACTTGAACTTGATGAGAGTCAAAGGTTCAAGTATTTGTTTTTGGCATTTGCTGCAAGTATTATCGGATTTCCATTCATGAGGAAAGTTGTGGTGGTTGATGGTACTTTTTTAAAAGGAAAATACAAAGGTACACTTCTTACCGCAACAGCTCAAGATGGTAATTTTCATATTTTTCCTGTAGCCATTGCCGTGGTTGATACGGAAAATGATGAATCATGGGAATGGTTTTTTAAGCAACTAAGCTATGTGATCCCAGATGATAATAATCTTGCAATAATCTCTGATAGACGCAAATCAATTGGGAAAGCAATTCGTACCGTCTATCCAAAAACTAGTCGGGGAATATGCACCTACCATCTTTACAAAATATCCTCATTCGGTTCAGGTCGTGAAGCATTTGGCCTAGTGAAGAAGGCTGCCAATGCTTATAACACTTGTCGATTTTCAATCAAAATTTGAACAGATTCAAGGATTGAATCTTACACTTTACAATTATCTACAAAGAGCTGATATAAGATTGTGGACGCGTGTGCATTTCCCTGGTGATAGGTACAATATTCTAACAAGTAACATTGCGGAGTCGATTAATAATGTACTTTCCCATTCTAGGGGTTTGCCTATTGTACAGCTCTTAGAAGCAGTTAGGTCCATGATGACAAGATGGTTTTCAGATAGAAGAATGATGCATTAAAAATGACAACAACTCTAACCCGTGGAGTGGAGAAAATACTTGAGGTAAACCTGTATAACCCATGCTTTATATTGTTTCGCCAATTTTAACCCTATTATTGTTTTGCAGAGCCGTGTAGAGTATTCTAAAATGCTAACTGTACAAGAAATAGATGCACATCAGGTGCAAGTTATTAGAGGATCATCTGTACATGTGGTTTATCTAAGGAAAAAAGTGTACATGTCGTCAGTTTGACTTGGAGAAAATTCCATGTGCGCACGCAATTGCAGCTTGTGATTCTAGAAAGCTCTCGACGATTACAATGTGGCATCCTTATTATCAGAAGAATTTCTTGTTCAACTCTTACTCAAATGCCATCTTTCCAAGGGATTTCACTATGTCAATACCTGAAACTGTTGCAAATAAGGTTTGTTATCCACCTTTGGTTCGAGCACAACCAGGTAGACCAAAGATTTCAAGGATTAAATCAGCATTGGAAATTGCAATGGAGAAGAAAAGGACAAGTAAGCAACATACATGTGCAAAATGTAATGTAGCTGGTCACAACCGAAAAACATGTCAATCATAGACCTATTTATTTGTTTTGGATGATTATACGCAAATTCTATTATTATTAGTTTTTTCAATTACCACTATCAAGTTAAAGGAATATTGTACGTAAAACATTCAACATGTTTGGAATAATTTCATAAACTCAATTTTGGGTTAAGTTAAACGTGAATCAGATAAATAGCAACTAAATCATCTCCACAACAAGAAAATAAAATGAACCATCATGAAAAAGCAACTACAATGACTCCAAACTGAAAGAAAAACAAGCATTTATAATTCTTCAATGTCAGTGTCATCGTCATCCACAAGATGAGGGGCAACAAAATCCACATGGCGACTATCTTCATCAAATAACCCTTCAACCTCTTTGTGAACTTCCTGAAAATATCTGAAGCTATCTTCACCCGAACATCCTGTATGATCTTGTCACTTAAATCATCAAATGTTAAACCCAACGCAAGACATTCAATGTATTTTAGGGCATACACACCACAATCTCCAGGATCTTCGTTGATTGGAACATTGTTCAGAACTCTTATGATATCCATCATCTTACATGACTTCTTGCGCTCTATAGCTGGGATATACTCAATAAGTAATGCTGGAATCATTTTCTTGATAGGACGACAATCAGCAAGCAAAACAGAATCATCTTTGGGCGGGATGCTGTCGTAAACAAAAATCTTATACTTCTTGAAGTCAATATCAAGAGCTACCCAATGATTCCCTCCCAAGTGTAAGCAAGCGTACAGGTGATCAATATCACAAAACCACCTCTTGTTAGTTACCACCGGATCCAGACCGGTGACGGCTCGTCGATAGTTTCTGAACTTAAAATTCTTATGATTAGCCATATACTCTGGATAATCTTTATTTATCCGACAGACGAGTAAAGAATCCATGAATATATACGCTGACTGCAGAAAGGACTAGGATTGCGAGCAAGCCTATCACGGAACATAGAAATTACCCCAGAAACATGCTGCAAGAAAGACGAACAATATTAGTAGTGATAGATTGAATCTTTTCTAATATTTACCAGAAATTACTTACCATACTTGACATCCATCCGTAGTCACTACTTGGCCATTCAGCCCTAGGAGTAATGATGGTCAAATAAAATCGGCATTGTACATCCTTGTCTTTATGTTGTTCCCTACATATCAAATAAACAAATACTTAATGGTGCAGCTGATCTTAAACCATAAATTGTTCAAGAAGATAAATTCAATACCAATGATTACTTACTCATTACTGTGTACGAATTCTATTAGTTTCTCATGAAGAAATTTGTCAACTACTTCAAATGGGTCATAAGCAGCAGGAGAAACAGTAACACCTGTAATTATTCGCTTCACCACAGAATTATCGACAAATGGATATTTTTGAGAACCCGCCAACTTCAATTCACGTCTTTGCCTTGGAGTCGCACCATCAATGATTTGTATTGCCTCCAATGTCTTATCTAACATCTTTGCAATGGCCTCTTCAGCAGCCTTATCCTTAGGGGTTGACCACATTGAATCTTCGCTTTTGGATGCCTCAACCTTTTTTTGTTCAACTTTAATGGGTGTCAGATTCGCAGAAATAAATGGTTTAGGCATATAGAGGCAATCAAAGAATCCACTGTCACAAATATGCGCATGGAGGATCTATGGCCGATAAATATCAAGCAGGGTGACAAGGAACTAACTGTCACTGGAAGCCAAAGGTTAAGTGAACCAATATTATTGAAAAATATATTTCTTGAGAAATCTGTGGATACCATTGACTTGTCTAATTCGGCTCTGTTAGTCCATGGTATAAGGATATAATTTGGATTAATGATGTTCAATTATGAATCTGATAAGTAGGTTTGCTTTCTTAAAAAATATATCTTACCCGATACTATTTTTGAAGAGGCTGTGGAGTATGGAAGACATTAGAGATGCCAAAGCTTACGAGGAGGAACTCCTAGACTATGAAAAGATGATGAGAATATCTCAAATTTTGGAAATAAAGGTAACAGCGAGGACATGACAATGTAAGTTCTTTATTGTTCTGTTATACAAAGATGAGTGTTATCTATAGTTTTTAAAAGCTTATTTTAAAGTTCTTGTTAAGGCTAATTAGGTCTCATGATAATAATAATGATTGTGTTGGTATTGTTCAAGACATAACAGTGTTGCTTAGGCTATAAGGTCGTCTTTAGTAGAGCCTCTCAATGAGTCTTTCACCACTAAAACAATGGAAAGTAATTAAAATTGTGAAAATTATAAACCATCCAGCCACTTATCATCACATATATTCGTGTAAACTAAATTTTTATTTTATTATTTTATTACTCAATTAAATTGTAACAAATACATCAGTATTATAATAGTGAGAGAGTTTAGTGGGTTTCTCAAAGATAAAGATGTTTCTTTAAAGATTAGTTTTATTATAATTTACCAAAAACATTAATGCCCATTAAAACGTTTGATTGAATTTACCGGAAAATACACAGAATATTGAGATTCTACAAAAATAATCTTCTTTTTTTTTGTTAAATAATACTTATTTACTGGAAAAGATCTGTCTTGTTAAAATTCATAGCGGAAATTGGTATGTGATTCAGTGGGTGTGTCGCGAGTGAATGGTAAATCGGTTTTTTAGGAGATTTATCGAGCCATGACAGTTACAGCAGCGAGTATAGATTCGGTTTGAACCTTAACAGATTAGCCTCCACCACTTCACATGTTGAATGTCATGGTGTTTTCCATCCATCAAAGATGTGTTCAAAGCCTAATCAGATACAAAAGCGGATAATAGAGTTGCAAAGATAATATCTGACGGATGAAAATTAAGATAACAAGGAAGAGTATTTTTGAACTAATCATGTTGAAAAATCTCGAGATTAATGGTTATTCTTATTAAAAGATTAATCATAAGCATCCTTGGTATCAATTCTCTTGCATCACATGAAAAAATGATCTGGAAACACTCTTCCATATGATTTATCATATGATGATTTATATTTGATATTGAGGATGCTTATGATGGATGTTTCGAGAATTACTATTCCTGAGATTCGTCAACATGTTTTTTTTTTAAATAACATTCCTCGTTATCTTTCTATTCATCCATCAAATATTACAGTACAAGTCAAAGAGGTTATAACTTTCAGTATTATATAGAAAATAACATTATTTGTGTAAATTCATTAAGTTTTGTGTTCATATTTTCCAGATTGATGGCAATATAATTTAACTAGTTGTCAACATAAAGTTTGATAGACACCAAGTTATTAAATCTCTTGTAAATAGAATCCAAAACAATGGCTATTCAATAATAATAACTATATTCTTTTTAACATATATCTTTCATCTATTGGTTTTAGTGAATGGTTTTTGAAATACATGAAAGTGGATCTACTTTCCTACTCTGTAAGATCTCATACCATAGTAGATATATTGTTTTTTATAATTGATACAAAATGATGTTGTCCAAGGGTTTTAAATTGACTTAATTGCCAATATGCTTCGTGATAATTATGCAATATGTTAGAAATATGATATGCTTCTCACATGGATAGTGGTGAAGGGTTACAAAGACATGGAAGAGGCTTATGGAGTTACCTTATACGTAAGCCAGAATAATACATCACTATTAGCAGACATATTTCAATCAAAATGTAAATGGTTGAGCAGTCAAGTCTGATCAAACTGCAAGACATTCAATGTATTTTAGGGCATACACACCACAATCTCCAGGATCTTCGTTGATTGGAACATTGTTCAGAACTCTTATGATATCCATCATTTTACATGACTTCTTGCGCTCTATAGCTGGGATATACTCAATAAGTAATGCTGGAATCATTTTCTTGATAGGACGACAATCAGCAAGCAAAACAGAATCATCTTTGGGCGGGATGCTGTCGTAAACAAAAATCTTATACTTCTTGAAGTCAATATCAAGAGCTACCCAATGATTCCCTCCCACGAGTAAGCAAGCGTACAGTGATCAATATCACAAAACCACCTCTTGTTAGTTACCACCGGATCCAGACCGGTGACGGCTCGTCGATAGTTTCTGAACTTAAAATTCTTATGATTAGCCATATACTCTGGATAATCTTTATTTATCCGACAGACGAGTAAAGAATCCATGAATATATACGCTGACTGCAGAAAGGACTAGGATTGCAAGCAAGCCTATCACGGAACATAGAAATTACACCAGAAACATGCTGCAAGAAAGACGAACAATATTAGTAGTGATAGATTGAATCTTTTCTAATATTTACCAGAAATTACTTACCATACTTGACATCCATCCGTAGTCACTACTTGGCCATTCAGCCCTAGGAGTAATGATGGTCAAATAAAATCGGCATTGTACATCCTTGTCTTTATGTTGTTCCCTACATATCAAATAAACAAATACTTAATGGTGCAGCTGATCTTAAACCATAAATTGTTCAAGAAGATAAATGCAATACCAATGATTACTTACTCAATACTGTGTACGAATTCTAGTAGTTTCTTATGAAGAAATTTGTCAACTACTTCAAATGGGTCATAAGCAGCAGGAGAAACAGTAACACCTGTAATTATTCACTTCACCACAGAATTACCGACAAATAGATATTTTTGAGAACCCGCCAACTTCAATTCACGTCTTTGCCTTGGAGTCGCACCATCAATGATTTGTATTGCCTCCAATGTCTTATCTAACATCTTTGCAATGGCCTCTTCAGCAGCCTTATCCTTAGGGGTTGACCACACTGAATCTTCGCTTTTGGATGCCTCAACCTTTTTTTGTTCATCTACAGTCTTCTCTACCTTCACAACAACCTTTTTGGTGACAGGTTTTTTCTCAAGAACATGTTGCTTCTGTTCATCACATTTCTTTTATCTCGCCTTTCTTTCCTTTCTCTTTCTTTACCACTCTTGTACTTGGGAACTCATCATGGATGTTTGATTCACTTCTACCATCCATGACTGTACATAAACATAGCATTTAGTAAGAAAAACACATTTTCTGTTTATGAAACAATATAAATAGTTGACATCTAACTTACTGGTGATGTAGACATTTCTGCTGATTTTTTCTCTGATAGTGCGTCATCGGCTGGTCTAGAATTATCAACTTTTTCCAACATCTTCAAAAAACTTTCTCAGCAGCGGCAAAAACATAGAAAACTCCTTTTGTTGATTAATATTTCTCTCATTCTCTTGTACTCTCTTCGATAAATCAGACATCAAATACTGCATATTATTAACAGTGGTAGTCACCTTCTTGATATGAGCATGGAAACACGAACACATGGAGAAGAAGAGGAAGGAACCATGGCCATTCTCAAAGGTCCTATGACCCAGGCAAGATCAAGGAAACTCCAAGAAGCTGTAGAAAACATATTAAGGATAGCATGGAAGCATGAAGAAGCTAAGGAAAGGCAACACCAAGACATGCTCACTTCCATTCAAGTCGCTCTAAGTTAAACATCTTCTAAGTGACTTGAGTGTGCGCTTTTTCCCTTAAGCTCGGTTTTATCCCGATGGGTTTTCCGACTAAGGTTTTTAATAAAGCCTCAAGATTTACTTAAACTTTATGATGAATAACTTAGCGCCACACTTGATATTTTGGACCATCCTTTCATACATTGGACCGACCTCAAGCTATCTTATAGTATAAGTAAACTATAGTTTCATTTTATTATTTAAATTCGCAACTCTTTCATATTCAGTCTTGTCAACTTCTAGTCTTTGTTCAGAGTCTTAGGATGATTGTTTAGAGTCCCAAGAGTTAGTAGTCTCGCGGCACTTAAGTCTGTTCAAGTCCCCTCTCTATATAAGTTAATGTAAGCCTCATTTGGCAAACAACTAACTTTTTATTCAACTTATTTTTCAGAGAAAATTCTCTAAGTTCTGTAAGAACATTTCAAGATTGTTTGGTGAGTCATATCCAACAATCGACCCCGATTCTCTGGTGTGTCATATCCAGAAAAGCAACCTTTGGCTTCTCCGAGTGTGTCATATCTTGGAGAGACATTGTTGAGTGTTTATTAGGTGTGTAATATCCGAAATAAACCTCAAAGAGTATCAAGAAGCCCTTCCATAACTTCTTGTGTCCCGCATCAATCCATCACCTTGTTAAGTTCGAGTCTTTGATTCACTAAGGCAAGGATCTATCCTTCTTCTATCCAAAGAACCATTCGGCCACTTCTAAGAAGACCCCTTCAATCGGTTCATTCCAGCATCAACTCGGCCTTATGTCTTCTTCTATCCATTTGTCTATCAACCTATCCTACAAACGAGAAAGTTGAGTCTTGGGAGTGACCGAGATAGTGTCATTTGGTATCAGAGCAGCTTTTTCGTTTTGGTAGTATGTTGTTCATCTTCTTGTTCTTTCATCTTCTTGATCTTTTATCTTCTTTATCTTTCATCTTCTGTCTTTTCATTTCCAACTCCTCATTTTCTTTGTCGAGATTCTCATCTTGCCATTTTTATTCTTTCTTTCTATTCTATTCTAAAGATCCGTTGGATCTCATTCAAAAAAAAGAAACAAAACAAAGAAAACAAAACAAAGAAACCGAGAAGCATTCTATAACTCATCTTGAGTCGGGATTGTTTTTCATATGTCTCAACAAATTTGATTGGATTTGTTTGATAAGAACTCTGTGAGAAAATCTCTGTGAGAAGTGCTTGAGAGAAAACACTTGAGAGAAAACATGTGAGAGAAACAGTTGAGAGAAAACACTTGAGAGAAACACTAGTGAGGAAAATCCTGTGAGAGCTTATTCTTCTAACCGTTTGTTAAGTTTTACAGGGAAGATGTCTCATAGTAAAGCCGGAAGTGAAAACACAAATCGCTCAAGAAGAGCCAGACCACAAAACATGGACGTGCAAACCCTCATGGAAGAGATGAGGCGGCTCTTAAGGCAGAAACTACATCTTGTCCATGAAAGAATGGACACCATTCAGCAATCGGTGAACCAAGGACTTCCTCAACGTCCTGCTGAAAGGAGAAGGGTGCAAATACCCATTGATGAAGATGAAGGACCAGATTATCACAGCCGTGGAAGCCAAGCTTCCAATGGACGTCCGAGACGTGCAAGAGAAGCAAGGGATCGTCAAGTAGATAATCTTAATGGTCTTAAGTTAAAAATACCACCATTCTATGGGAAGAATGATCCAGACGCCTACTTGGAGTGGGAGAAGAAGATAGAACTTGTCATCGATTGCCAGCCTTACACCGAACGAAGAAGGTTCAAGTGGCTGCAACCGAGTTCTATCACTATGCAATCAATTGGTGGGATCAACTTGTCACCAGTAGAAGATGCAACCAAGAACCGCATGTGGAGACTTGGGAAATGATGAAGAACCTCATGAGAAAATGGTTTGTTCCAAGTCACTATCACCGGGAGTTGCACCAGAGGCTTAGGAGGTTAAGCCAAGGCAGTAAGAGTGTGGAAGACTATTACCAAGAGATGGAATCTCTCATGATCAAAGCCGACATAGATGAAGATCATGAGGCAACTATGGCGAGGTTTCTAAGTGGTTTAGCTCGGGATATTCAAGACAGGATGGAGCTTCAAACTTATGGAGACTTGGAAGTGATGCTTCACAAGGCTATCCTTTTGGAACAGCAGATCAAGAGAAGAAGTTCTTCCAGGAATTCCTTTGGAGCCAGAACAACCTATCCTTGATCTAGCTACACACCGGAGGACAAGAACATTATTAAGCCAAAGACTGATTTCAAACCTTACACCACAACTCAAGTTTCCAAGGGAAAAGCTGTAGCTACTTCTTCTAAAAACCGAGATGTTAGATGCTTCAAGTGTCAAGGGAGAGGACACTACGCCAATGAGTGCATCAACAAAAGAACCATGATCCTTTTGGATAATTGTGAGATAGAAACTGATGAAGAAGAAGAACTTAAAGAAGAAGAGAATTCTGATGCTGAGGAGATAGAGTTACCAGCAACCGGAGAGCTACTAGTCACAAGGCGATCACAAAACATTCAAACTAAGGATACGGATCAGGAGCAACGGGAAAACCTGTTTCACACCAGATGCCTGGTACAAGGCAAAGTTTGCAGTCTTATCATTGACGGAGGAAGTTGTACCAATGTGGCAAGCAAGACCATGGTGAAAAAGATAGGACTAGAAGAGAAGAAGCATCCCAAAACCTTACAAGCTTCAGTGGTTGAATGATGAAGGAGAGATGGTCGTGTATAGCCAAGTATTGGTTCCTTTAACCATAGGCAAGTATCAGGACAAGATATTGTGTGACGTTCTACCAATGTAGGCCGGTCACATTCTACTTGGAAGGCCATGGCAGTTTGACAAGAAGGTCATCCATGATGGGTTTACCAATCGGTATTCCTTTGTACACAATGGCCGGAAGACCATTCTTGCTCCATTGACGCCACCAGAAGTTTATCAAGATCAACTATGGCTAAAACAAACATAAAGCCAAAGAGATAGAACCCCCAAACACATCACCACCAAACAAAGAGAAGAGTTTGAGAAAAATCAAGGAAAAGAACTTTCAGAGAAAACCCGAGACACAATCAAACTTCCTTGTGAGATCTAGTGTTGTTAAGAGAACCTTGTTCTCTAAGCAAACCATTCTTTTGTTTGTTTACAAAGAGGTTTTGGTAAACCTTACTAACTTAGTGCCAGAAGTTCTGAGCAACATTTCTTTTCTTTTGCAGGAATTTGAAGATGTCTTTCCGGAAGAGAATCCCAAGGGATTACCACCTATCTGTGGGATTGAACTTCAAACGGATTTTGTGCCTGGAGCTTCACTTCCAAACCGTACAGCATACAGAACCAACTCTGTGAAGACTAAGGAGCTTCAAAAACCAGTGAGAACACTGATGGACTTTGTTGATATTGAAGCTGCTGGGGAGATCAACCTTTGTGAGCAGATTCCTCCCGAGTTTCTACAAAACATAGCGACCTCAGTCTTTGGAGGAGCAACTCTCAACTATGCTATGTACGACAAGGAGATGTATGCTTTAGTGAGGGCACTCCAAACTTGGCAACATTATCTCTGGCCTAAAGAGTTTGTGATACATACCGACCATAAATCACTTAAGTATCTAAAAGGTCAGAATAAGCTAAGCAAGGTATGTTCTCTTAAGTACTCTTGATGCCAAGCTCTTAGGATTTGAACAAATCAAAGGTATGTGTGCGAAATTTTCCTCTGGCCATTACTTTCGGCAAGATGACTATCTCTTCTATGACAACCGCCTATGTGTACCTGACTGTTCCTTGAGAGATTTATTTGTTAGGGAAGTATATGGAGGGAGTCTCATGGGTCACTTTGGCATCGCCAAGACACTTAAGGTGTTACAAGACCATTTCTTTTGGCCACACATGAGAAGGGACGTGGAATGGATTTGTGAAAGATGCACAACCTGCAAACAAGCTAAGTCCAAAGTCCAAAGCCACGGTTTGTACACTCGCTTACCTATCACCCTTGGAATGACATATCCATGGATTTCATTGTTGGATTGCCTAGAACTAGAACTGGGAAGGATTCCATCTTTGTGGTAGTAGATAGGTTCTCCAAAATAGCACACTTCATAGCTTGTATAAAACAAAACAGATGATGCATTGCATATTGCTAACTTGTTCTTTAAGGAACTGGTACGCTTGCATGGTATGCCTAAGACCATAGTCTCTGATAGGGATACTAAATTTCTTAGTTATTTCTGGAAGACCCTTTGGTCTAAGTTAGGTACCAAGATGTTGTTCTCTACTACTTGTCTTCCACAAATTGATGGACAAACCGAAGTAGTTAATAGAACTTTAGGAACCCTTTTGCGTGCATTCATAAGGAAAAATTTGAAGTCATGGGAAGATTACCTACCTCACTGTGAATTTGCATATAACCATGCGGTGTATTCTACTTCCAAGTTTTCTCCTTTTGAGATTGTTTATGGGTTCAACCCCACTTCTCCTTTGGATTTAATCCCTTTGCCTTAGTGTGAAAGAATTAGTTTTGATGGGAAAAAGAAGGCTGGCCTGATACAACAAATACACAAGCAAGCGAGGCAAAACATTAAAGAGAAGACAAAGCAATACGTCAAGCATGCCAACAAGGGAAGATGTGACTTCATGCTCACTTCCATTCAAGTCGCTCTAAGTTAAACATCTTCTAAGTGACTTGAGTGTGCTCTTTTTCCCTTAAGCTCGGTTTTATCCCAATGGGTTTTCCGACTAAGGTTTTTAATGAGGCCTCAAGATTCACTTAAACCTTATGATGAATAACTTCGCACCATACTTGATATTTTGGACCGTCCTTTCATACATTGGACCGACCTCAAACTCTTATAGTATAAGTTAAACTATAGTTTCATTTTATTATTTAAATTCGCAAAACTCTTTCATATTCTGTCTTGTCGACTTTTAGTCTTTGTTCAGAGTCTTAGGATGATTGTTTAGAGTCCCAAAAATTAGTAGTCTCGAGGCACTTGAGTCTGTTCAAGTCACCTCAATATATAAGTCGTTGTAAGCCTCATTTGGCAAACAACCAACTTTTTATTCAACTTCTTTTTCAGAAAAAATTCTCTAAGTTCTTTAAGAACATTTCAAGATTGTTTAGTGAGTCATATCCAATAATCGACCCCGATTCTCTGGTGTATCATATCCAGAAAATCAACCTTTTTCTTCCCCGAGTGTGTCATATCTTGGAGAGACATTGTTGAGTGTTTATTAAGTGTGTAATATCCGAAATAAACCTCAAGGAGTATCAAGAAGCCCTTCCGCAACTTTTTGTGTCCTGCATCAATCATAACCTTTCTTAGTTCGAGTCTTTGATTCACTAAGGCAAGGATCTATTCTTCTTCTATCCAAAGAACCATTTGGCCGCTTCTAAGAAGACCCCTTCAATCGGTCCATTCCAGCATCAACTCGGCCTTATATCTTCTTCTATCCATTTGTCTATCAACCTATCCTACCAACGAGAAAGTTGAGTCTTGGGCGTAACCGAGATCGTGTCACTTCTCCAACATCTCCATCATGTTAGGTTCCTATATAATCAATGAAACAATGTAACATAATCTATAACCAGAAAAATAAGGACACTACACAAAAAAAACAGAAAAATTCGTATCAATAAGCAGCAAATAAAGAGCACAATGGGCAGAAACAAACAAATACCTCTACATGTTCCTTCCCTTTTGTCGTCTTCTTCTTCTTCTCAAATATTTCACTATCGTCAACAACGTCATCAACCACTTTCCGTTTTTTCTTCTTTGAATCTTCAGACCATGCGTTGTCACATAACTTACCACCAATGATATCTTCAACCAAATTTCTCAATAATGGATCTACCTTCTGTGATGTACCCCATTTTGGGTAAATATCACTAATGGGTAAAATAATCATATGCTTCACACGCACCTACAAAATCATATAATTCACATTAGTAGTTGAACCTAATGTAATGAACAAAGATTAAACAAGTTATATGTAAGACTAAACAAGTTATATGTACTTACTTTTCCATATGTAGTCTTCTGCTCACTTATTAATCTGTCAAAAGGAGTCTCTTTACGACCAGATAGCCAATTCAGATGTGAAACCTCATCTGGATCTTCTTCCTTTGCCTTCACCTTCCTGTTCCCATAACCTTCTCCAATGGCATCAACATGCTCATACACCCAATTCAATAACACTTGAACAGGTCCTTGAATGGTATAAGATTTTCCTTCTTATTTAACTATCTTGATAGACCTTATCAAACTCTTAAAAGACTCATGACCCCATGGATGATTCTTAAAAGCATCTTGATTTAGAACTAATTTAGCACATTCTAATGGTATCCTAGACCCTTTGTGAATTCCATGTACCGCAACAGAAAGAAAACACAACTGTGCCACCATAAGTCGCTTCTCAAAATTCCAAAGATGACTGCTAGCTATAACTTCCAATAATTCTTCATATATAGGCCCTGTTGCTGTAGATATTCCCATCTCCCTCCAAAACTTTTCATGCCTAACAGAAGCTATGTCTGATGGTGGTATAATTGGATCACAATTAAGACATGTAATAGATGCAAATTCATTAAGAGAGAATCTGAGTGGTCGATCATCAATCAACGACCAAATCTCATGCGCATCATCCACCAACAACTGGTTAGCCAAAAAATACTCCAGTCTCTAAGCTGCCCAATTATAGTTCAAATCAGCAAACTTCGCAAATACCCCAATGCAAGAATTCCTTACGCTAGACCACACATCATCTGCTAATTTTTCTTTGACAATACTCAAGTTCACCACACATGAATAATGATTCATGCTATGATTTTTTATGGAGATTGTCCTTCTTTATGCAATCACGGAGGATATTGATGGCCAACAAGCGAAGAACCAGATCCTATACAAGTTAAATAAATGTCAATTAGTCACATAACATAAATCTGCAATAACACAAATTTAGAAATAAAACTCTGCAATGACACATAATGAATAACATAAAAACTGTGATAAAGATAATAACATAGGTCTCCACACACAATAACGTATCTACCACGCATATAAAATCTGCGATAATATTGGTTCACTATAAAAATCTGCAATATCTACGCGGGATTTTTTTCAATTGAATTAAGCCTTACCGGAATCATCCATTATCACGCCAAAAATGTAGAGAGTTTTGTGCCTGCTGTTGAGACTTGCCAGAATTCTGTTTCCGCTAACAATAAAATTCAACTGTTAATTTTGAAGATCTAAAACACAAATGTTCCATAATTGGCACAAACCCAGAACTTACCAATACTAGACTTTGGGTTGAAACAGGAAATTGGGTGGGTCGATACCCAACCACGATGATTCCTGGATAAATCAAAGATGGCAGTAGGTGGTTTCCTAACCCAATAGTAAGGGAGAAACAAAATTGGCGGCAGTTAAATGAGGGATGAGACACAGCGGTTATCTAACTACGATGGTTACAGGGTAAATCAAAGTCACAAATTGGCGGTGATTCGAAATCGCAAATGTATCGGTGAATCGAAATCGGCGGCAGTGAGCAGAGTTCTTCACGGCGGCAGTGAGCAGAGTTCTTCACGGCGGCAGTGAGCATAGTTTTTCACGGCGGCTCTGCGACTTAGGGTTTTTTCGAGAGTTTGTGAGAGAAGAAGGAATAAAATTGAATTAGAGGGGATTTATTTTTTTATCAGGTTTTTCAAATGTTTAAATAATTTTGTATTTATTTTAAAATGGCAGTGTTGTGAATATTGGAACTAAATATGGTTTAATAGTCTTTTTTTTTTAAAAGATTAAGGTTATATTAGTTAGAGTTTATTTAGGGAGTTAGTCTAGCAATTAGTAATAACATCAAGATTATTCTAGTATAGGTTTAGTAAAAACTAATATAAAATTACGTAATAACAGTACTAATTGAATCATAAAAAATCAATTTCAATGAGCCAAGTTCAACATTCTTTACATCATTGGAACACTAGAGGAGTCATCTTTTACTTCCAAATAGAATCAATCCAGTCAGTCTAACCTATCAGAAGTTATGATGAGCCAAAGACAAACATCTGCAGATCCATACCAGTGCAGGCAGAGGAGCTGGTCCATTGCTGGCACCTCTACTTGACCACACTAGCACCACATTTGTAATTCTAAAAAGCCCCAAACTCTATTCCACCTCCTTAATATTGATCATGAGAAGAGAAATAAGGCCTTGATGAAGATCAAACCCAAAACTCGGCACTTTCGAGGGTAGAACACAAGAAGATAGAAGTTAAAGAAGATGGATGAATGATTTGGATAGATCCTTGCATAAGCGAATCAAAGACTCGAGTTTATGAAGGTGGTGGATTGAATGATAACACAAGATGTTGCCGAAAAGGCTCCTTGTTGAATGGATTGAATGATCACACAATGGATGCGCAAGTCCACTGATATTCCTCAATGTAACGCCAAGATATTACACACTTGGTGGTGACAAGGTTTGATTCCCGGATATGATACACCGGAGAATAAAAAGATTGTTGGATATGACTCATCAAACAATCAGAAGATGTTCTCAAAGAAAAAGTGATTAGTCTCTAAAATAGTTGATAAAAAGTTGGATGCCTTAGAATGAAGGCTTACACGAGTTTAAATAGAGGAGGGACTTTGGACTTTAGACTTGGACCAACAAAATAAGAAGTTGCGGATTAAAGAAAATGACATAAAACTATAGTCTAAAATTATAACATAAGGTAGATAAGAAGGCAGTCCATTGCATCAAGAAGGCGCCTAAGCTTCATCACCATGGTTGTGAAAGTGAACTTGAGGCCTCATTAAAACCTTAGGTTGGAAAACCCATTGGGATAAAACCAAACCAAGGAAAAAAGAGCACACTGAATCCACTTGCCTAGATGATGATTAACTTAAAAGTGAAGCGGCTTGAATGGTGATAAGTGTGTCTTGGTTATTCAAGATTAGGCCAAGGCAATCTTCTTGCTTTCCAGATATCTTTTGACTTGTTACCACAGTTTCTTCAAGTCTTCTTGTTCTTGCACGGGTCATGGAACCTTTAGGAATAACTAAGGCATCTTCTTCAGCTGGTTGGATCTTGGTATCTTCATCCCCATTAGATAGCTGGTCCATGATCATATCAGGCCTCAATATTCCTTACTGAGAAAGTTACCAAGGCTACTGAGAGAATTACAGAGAGGACCAAGGGAAATACTGAGGCCATGGTGAGAATTCTCGAGAGCACCAAGGGAAATACTGAGGCCACCGAGAGAATTACCAAGAGCACTAAGACAATTACCAATATTCTTTGTCTTCTTCTTCTTCTTCAAAAGGGTGTTTGAGGTCAAGAAACCTATCAATGACTTGAGTCAAGAAGACCTGGAGTTTGCCAAGATTTTTGGAAAGTTTTAATCTTCGTGGGCTGAGTTGTAAATGCAAGACTAAATACCCTTAATGCGGTTGTTCTCAATGAAAGGCGTGAACAAGACAAAGTCTTTGGACTTCTCCTCACGTTGAATCCATCATTCATTGATCTTATCAAGCATTTATTGAGAGCCAAAGATCTTCATAGCCTTGATGAAGTGTGTGCATAAGTACAAAAGGAAAAATATCTCTTAGACTCTTTAGCGGTAGTGGAAAAATATCATCCGCAAACGAAGGAGTTTACCATCAAGATTACTGAAAGAACTTGGTGTGTGATCACTGCAAAAAGAAAGCTCACATTAAAGACTGCTGGATCCTTCCTCCACATCTCAAGCTAGAAAATTTCAAGGAAGTTAAAGCAAACCTTGTACAAGAAGCTACAACAAGCCATACTGAAGTTTTTATTAGCCTCTACCGTGTAACTGTTAGTAGGAAAATTATAGGAAACTACATGTTTTTATTCGTTTTTATATTACCATTTAAAGATATTTTTGATATTTTATTTTTTAGTATAATGATTATTACTTTACAGGTAACTTAATAAGTATATGTGAAGTAAGAACTCATTTGAATTATTTTTTAAGTATGAGATATACCGAAATAGTCTTAATAAAAGTGTTCACATACCTATACGGCGAGGGAGGTTTATGACTTTTTACCATAATTTGTTTTCTACAACTAATGCTATTATACACTTTTCTTCCAAGTTGTTCTTTTATGCCTACTGGACTGAATTTAGAATGACGGTTATTAGGAAATTCTACAAAGCTCAATTGAATTTTTGGGCCATGATTGAAAAACTATAAAAATGGGCTTTTCGTTATGTCGGCTATATATGATTCAAAACCCTAGTTGAATTGCAATTCTTCCTCTAATATCATTATACTCAAGACGGCGAATCTTCAAATTGAAAGTTGAGAGAATATGAAATATTAAATCAGAGAGGAACATGGTGTTTGTTCAAAATTTAATGGGTGTCGGATTCGCAGAAATAAATGGTTTAGGCATATAGAGGCAATCAAAGAATCCACTGTCACAAATATGCACATGGAGGATCTATGGCCGATAAATATCAAGCAGGGTGACAAGGAACTAACTGTCATTGGAAGCCAAAGGTTAAGTGAACCAATATTATTGAAAAATATATTTCTTGAGAAATATGTGGATACCATTGACTTGTCTAATTCGGCTCTGTTAGTCCATGGTATAAGGATATAATTTGGATTAATGATGTTCAATTATGAATCTGATAAGTAGGTTTGCATTTCTCAATGGTTCTTAAAAAATATATCTTACCCGATACTATTTTTGAAGAGGCTGTGGAGTATGGAAGACATTAGAGACGCCAAAGCTTACGAGGAGGAACTCCTAGACTAAGAAAAGATGATGAGAATATCTCAAATTTTGGAAATAAAGGTAACAGCGAGGACATGACAATGTAAGTTCTTTATTGTTATGTTATACAAAGATGAGTGTTATCTATAGTTTTTAAAAGCTTATTTTAAAGTTCTTGTTAAGGCTAATTAGGTCTCATGATAATAATAATGATTGTGTTGGTATTGTTCAAGACATAACAGTGTTGCTTAGGCTATAAGGTCGTCTTTAGTAGAGCCTCTCAATGAGTCTTTCACCACTAAAACAATGGAAAGTAATTAAAATTGTGAAAATTATAAACCATCCAGCCACTTATCATCACATATATTCGTGTAAACTAAATTTTTATTTTATTATTTTATTACTCAATTAAATTGTAACAAATACATCAGTATTATAATAGTGAGAGAGTTTAGTGGGTTTCTCAAAGATAAAGATGTTTCTTTAAAGATTAGTTTTATTATAATTTACCAAAAACATTAATGCCCATTAAAACGTTTGATTGAATTTACCGGAAAATACACAGAATATTGAGATTCTACAAAAATAATCTTCTTTTTTTTTGTTAAATAATACTTATTTACTGGAAAAGATCTGTCTTGTTAAAATTCATAGCGGAAGTTGGTATGTGATTCAGTGGGTGTGTCGCGAGTGAATGGTAAATCGGTTTTTTTAGGAGATTTATCGAGCCATGACAGTTACAGCAGCGAGTATAGATTCGGTTTGAACCTTAACAGATTAGCCTCCACCACTTCACATGTTGAATGTCATGGTGTTTTCCATCCATCAAAGATGTGTTCAAAGCCTAATCAGATACAAAAGCGGATAATAGAGTTGCAAAGATAATATCTGACGGATGAAAATTAAGATAACAAGGAAGAGTATTTTTGAACTAATCATGTTGAAAAATCTCGAGATTAATGGTTATTGTTATTAAAAGATCAATCATAAGCATCCTTGGTATCAATTCTCTTGCATCACATGAAAAAATGATCTAGAAGAGTGTTCACTATACACTCTTCCATATGATTTATCATATGATGATTTATATTTGATATTGAGGATGCTTATGATGGATGCTTCGAGAATTACTATTCCTGAGATTGGTCAACATGTTTTAAAAAAAAATAACATTCCTCGTTATCTTTCTATTCATCCACCAAATATTACAGTACAAGTCAAAGATGTTATAAATTTCAGTATTATATATAAGATAACATTATTTGTGTAAATTCATTAAGTTTTGTGTTCATATTTTCCAGATTGATGGCAATATAATTTAACTAGTTGTCAACATAGGGTTTGATAGACACCAAGTTATTAAATCTCTTATAAATAGAATCCAAAACAAGGTATATGGCTATTCAATAATAATAACTATGATATTTTTTTAACACATATCTTTCATCTATTGATTTTAGTGAATGGTTTTTGAAATCCATGAAAGTGGATGCTACTTGCCCACTCTGTAAGATCTCATACCATAGTAGAGATATTGTTTTTGATAATTGATACAAAATGATGTTGTCCCAGGGTTTTTAAATTGATTTAATTGTCAATATGCTTCGTGATAATTATGTAATATGTTAGAAATTTGATATGCTCCTCACATGGATAGTGGTGAATGGTTACAAAGACATGGAAGAGGCTTATGGGGTTAACTTATACGTAAGCCAGAATAATCCATCACTATTAGGTTCTCGTATTACGGATGATTTAGCAACATCATCAGGTACTTGTATGACTAATGCTTTCACAACATTATTAGGTGCCTGTAGTCACTGACTCGCAAGAAGTAACTATTTTAAAAAAATCGTGTTTTGTTTTTTGTCTGCAAATAAAGAAAAACATGTGAGACATATTTTCAATCAAAATGTAAATGGTGGAGCAGTCAAGTCTGATCAAACTGCTTTGAATATTTAATTTTTTAGCTTTGTTTTTATACTTTGACATTACCATTAGATGATGGTTTCTGGTTGTATGATACCAGAAACTTTTACTTGCTTTCCTCATCTCGCTTTTATATATTTTATTTTTCTGCAGATTACAGTTATGCATCATTCTGAATCAATAATTTATGGTAAGTTATGTTTCTTTTCTTTCCCACTATTTTAACTTTGCTAAGTTAATGTTCTGATCCGTAGATTCTCAGAACCTTCTCATATAAGGAATTCGTTTTCGAGCTATGTGTATCAATCACCAATGCTTGATAAAAGTGACGGTTTTGAATTCTTTTATCTTGGAGAAAGTGAACGACTTAAATTTGTTATAAATTTTTAGGTGGGTAAATAAAGTTGTTTGTTCACTAAATTAATTTTCTGTGTGACTCAAGTTTGAAGTTAACCATGTTTAATGTAATTATTCCTCGTCTTATTTCATTTTGTAACAACGCCTGGAAATGTCATTGACGACAATCATATAGATGCAGAAATTAATCAAGGATGTATTTTCCTGACAAGGTAAGTAATGTTGTATTTGTTATGGAGACTTTGTAGTTTGAATAAGAATCACAGCTTTCCGATATTTTTTTCTAAAACTTTTTGATCTTATTGTGATTATATTTACCTCATAAATAAGTTTTTAGCTGTTTCTAAGACATACTGTATCTATGTTTTATTCTTATGCTTGATTTGATCCCATTTTCTTTTTATTTTATTTTGATACAGAGTGTAAAAGAGAAGAAGGAAGCTTTTGGTAAACATCTGAAAATGAATTGTATAAGCGTAATGTTTACAAGAAGAAGTAAATGTTTCTTTGTCTCTGTTGTTTTAATGTTTTTTTTTTGAAGTTGTTATGTTACAATTTGAGTTTTTTATTGTATGACCTTTTTTAAGACATGTTTAGATGATTAATTGTACAATCGAAATTATGTTTTGCTGTAATTCAAGTTTCAAACCGGTTTCATATCATTACTACAATATATCACTGTAATAGAACATATTCTCGTCTTACTAAATATTCATTATAAATATTATCAACACAATTACGTAATGTTATTAAATAATAATTTAAATCATTACTTTTACCTCTATTATATCTTCAATATCATAGCGTAAAACTGACAATATTATATTTTCAATGTCATAGAGTAAATAACTAACACTATAGCATCGGTCGATCCTGTTATAACTGTCGATGTCCTAGCGTTCATGATAACACTATGATATACCCATAGTGGCACTTCTAATGTGCTGAGAATATGCATTTTTGTATCGTGTTTGCTGCAATTGCCATTCAATGTTTCAGCTTAAAAACTAATATAAAATTAATAACAGTACTAAGTTAGTCATAAAAATCAATTTCAATTTCAAATCCAACTAATTTTTCATTAATCTTTCACACACAAAAAATAATAGAGAAAACTAAATAGGATCCAATCCAGTTTTAAAAACACGTAGATCTTTAGAATCTATGCAATTAATTTTTTTATCTGCAAAATTTCATTCAAACATATATCACGATTTTTAACATTAAAACTCTAGACTCTTTGTCATGATTATGGATCAGTGATGATCTTCTACTAATATTTTGAGGTACAATTTTGAATAAGTAAACAAAATTTGAGTGATTATTTAGAGCAATAGCTATTCCATTTTTGTAAATATAAATTGATAACATCATATTCTTACTGATTTAAGCTACAGTGTTTATTATAAGGATTTCAAATGAAACTAAGGCTTTCCTAATGATTTTCACAGACTTGTGTTCTGAAGAAAGACTTTCATTCCAATGAGCCAAATTAAAATTCTTTAAAAGCTTATTTTAAAGTTCTTGTTAAGGCTAGTTAGGCCTCGGGATAATAATAATAATGATTGTGTTTTGGTCTCAATGAGTCTTTCACCACTAAAATAATGGAAAATAATTAAAATTAAGAAAATTAAAAACCATCCAGCCACTTATCATCACATATATTCGTGTAAACTAAATTTTTATGTTATTATTTTATTACTCAATTAAATTGTAACAAATACATCAGTATTATAATAGTGAGAGAGTTTAGTGGGTTTCTCAAAAATGAAGATGCTCTAAGTCAAGAAATACAGAGTATCTTTGAAGATTGTTTTTATTACAATTAATCTAAAACATTTATGCCCATTAAAATGTTTGATTGAATCTACCAGAAAATACACAATATATTCAGAGATTCTACCAAAATAATATTTTTTTGTTAAATAACACTTATTTACTGGACAAATATCTGTCCCGTTTAGATACATAGCGAAAGTCGGAATGTGATTCAGTGGGTGTGTCACGAGTGAATGGTAAATCGGTATTTTCAGGAAATTTATTGAACATGACAGTACAGTAGCGAGATTTATTGAACCATGTTAAATGCCATGGTGTTTTCCATCCATCAAAGATGAGTTCAAAGCCTAATCAGTTACAAAAGCGGATACTAGAGTTACATAGATAATATCTGATGGATGAAGAGCAAGATAACAGGGAAGAGTATTTTTGAACCAAGCATGTTGAAGAATCTCAAGATTAATGGTATTACGGCGAGGGAGGTTTATGAATTTTGCCTTAATTTTTTTTCTACAACTAATGCTATTATACACTTTTCTTCCAAGTTATTCTTTTATGCCTACTGGACTGAATTTAGGTTAGTTATTAGGAAATTCTACAAAGATCAATTGAATTTTTGGGCCATGATTGATAAATTATAAAATTGGGCTTTTCGTTATGTCGGCTATATATGATTCAAAACCCTAGTTGAATTATAATTCTTTCTCTAACATCATTATACTCAAGACGGCGAATCTTCAAATTGAAAATTGAGAGATTATAAAATACTAAATCAGAGAGGAACATGGTGTTTGTTCAAAATTTAATGGGTGTTGGATTCGCAGAAATATCAGAGCCAACCGAAGAATCCACTGTCAAAAATATGGGCATGGAAGATCTATGGCCGACAAATATCAAGCTTGGTGACATGGAGCTAACTGTCACTGGAAGCCAAAGGTTAAGTGAACCCATATTATTGAAAAATATATTTCTTGAGAAATCTGGGTATACCATTGACTTGTCTAATTTGGCTATGTTAGTCCATGTTATAAGCATAAAATTTGGATTAATGATGTTCGATTATGAATCTGATAAGTAGTTTGCATTTAAGATACTTTCTCAATGGTTCTTAGAACATATATCTTACCCGATATTATTTTTGAAGAGGCTGTCGAGTATGGAAGACATTAGAGACGCTTCCAAATAGAGTCCATCGAATCTATCTAGCCAACCAAAGGTTATGATGAGCCAAAGACACACATCTGCAGAGTCATAAAATCGCAAACCAAGGAGCTGATCCCTCGCTGGAACATCTCCTTGACACCACCAGCACCACATGTGTAACTCTGTTGATTGAAATGACTGTGCACTTTCAAATCATGCTTAGAAGCCCTACAATCTATTCCACCTCATTAATATTGATCATGAAAAGGGAAATAAGGCCTTGGTATTCCTTACTGAGAAAGTTACCGAGGCAACTGAGAGGATTAACGAGAACACCAAGGTAAAGACCAAAGACACCTAGAGAACTACCGAGAGCAGCAAGGGATTTACTGAGATCACCAAGGGAATTACCAAAATTAATATTTCACTGAGTAGTATGAAATTTTACTTGGTAAATAATCCAAGAGAAGCATCTAGAAGCTATTCAAGACATAACTCCATGTGAGAAATTCAAATCCACAGGCGAGTAGTAATCCTAGTCAAAGATGCCGTTTGAAATGTGTACGTTGGAGTGATCTTATACTCTCACGCGTAGAAAGACTTGTCTTCATGTGTCTAAGGGTTTTCATCTTCTTGATGTAAAAGAGGAAAATGTCATCTGTTGTAAGGTTAACTCTTGGATAATATAATTCTCAGAAATGTTTTTATTATTCTCTAAAATGTTCTTTCTGTTTTATTCTTGATTATTCCTCATAAAACAACATGGTATCAAGCATATTTTAGTTTCTTAATCTTGTCAGAGTATTTTTCATTCTCAAATTATGGTTTCCATTATAGCTCTAGATTCTTTCAACACAAATATGAGTTCTTACTCTGTTCTTTTCTCATGTTTTCTTTATCTTGTGTCTTCTTCTTCTTCTTCTTCTTCTACCGAGAAATAAGGCCTCGGTGTTCCTTACTGAGAAAGTTACCGAGGCCACCGAGAGAATTAATGAGAGCACCAAGGTAAATACCAAAGCCACCAAGAGAATTACCAAGAGCACCAAGGGATTTACTGAGAGCACCAAGGGAAAAGTCTAAATGATAAGACCAAATACCCTTGATCCAGTTGTTCTCAATGAAAGGCGTGAACAAAACAAAGTCTTTAGACTTCTTCTCACCTTGACTCCAGCATTCAATGATCTTATCAATCATTTATTGAGAGCCAAAGAGCTTCATAGCCTTGATGAATTGTGTGCACAAGTTGAGAAGGAACAAGGATCTGTTGGTCTCTTTAGCAGTAAAGGAGAAATATTATCGGAAAACGAAAGAGTTTACCATCAAAATTACCGAAAGAACTTTGTGTGTGATCACTGAAAGAAGAAAAGTCACATCCAATACTGATGGATCTTTCCTCCAAAACTCAAGCCGGAAAAGTTCAAGGATTTCAAACCAATCCTTGTACAAGAAGCCACAACAAGCCATACCGTTAATCAAAAGCAAGGAGAAGAGTTGGCCATGGTGACTTAAAAGGATTACACAGTGAGGAAATCAGACCTGGTAGTACTCATTAGATCTATCCACAATCCAAAGGAGTCTGGTATCACCTTCTTAACCTCTAAAATGAGTAAATCACTTGTGATTGGTTCGGGAGCATCTCATCACCTGATTAGTAATAAAACTTTGATTTAAATATTAAACCAACTAATGGTGATGTAATGATTGTAAATGGATATAAAATCCCTATAAAGGGAATTGGGGATTTAAAATTATTTAACAAGAACTCAAGAGGTTTTTACATGCCATCTTTTACTGCTAATTTAATTTTCTGTAAAAAGACCCACTAATGATGTAAATTGTAATGTTATATTTGGACCTAATTGTGTACATTTTTAGAATATTAAAACTTTAAGAGTTCTTGAAGGAAAGGAAAGCAAAGGGGATCTTTATACTCGTGAGAATACTTCAAGAAATAATCCCAATATTATGTCTTTAAATTCGTATGTTGTTACTAGTTGCAATGATGTATTTTGGCATGCTCGTTTAGGACATCCTCATTATCGTACTTTTAAAACAATGTTATCAAATATTTTCTTTAATTATTACACTTGTGATGCTTATAATTTGGGAAAATATTGTCAATCTATTTTTTCCTAAATCTTCTACTATCTTTGAAATTTTGTTGACTTAGTTCATAGCGAAGTTTGGACCTCTCCTTGTTTATCAAGACATAATTACAAGTATTTTCTGACATTTATCGATGAAAGTCAAAATATACTTGGATTTTGGTTAATCAATTTAATACTAAAATTAAGGTACTAGGATCAGATAATTAGTAGAATATCCTAGTACCCGGTCCAAAGAAATTTTGGTTAAGCATGGAATCTAACATAAACTAGCCTCCATTACTTACTCTCTCATTTGAAAAACCTGGTACTAAAGCATGGTGAACACTCTAGTACCAATTGTCGTAACAAAAGTCTCGATCACACTCAGAATTCTCAGACGAATAGTGGCAATGATCTCCATGATTATACAAAAGAGCCTACTGGTACAATTAAGACGAGTAATACCGAGATAACCAGGACTAGTGGTACGGACCATACCGAGGAAACTAGTATGGAGAAGATATAACTAGAATTCAAATGGAACCTTGTGTAACAAATATGGAGTATCAATCAGAAAATGATCCAAGTGAGGATTATGGTTCCATTGAAGAAAAAGAGAAAGACAATATCCCAAGGATCCTCAAGAGAAGTTCAAGGCTTAATAAACCTTTCCCTAGAAGAAGTGAAAGGCTTAAGTTCTCTCGGGTCTACTATAGCAATGAAGATGTAGCTCATCCAATACAAGATGTGTGTTCTCATGCCCATTATCCATCAGATCACCAAGCATTCATTACTAAGATTGATAAGAATTGGATTCTTTGAAGCTATGAAGAAGCTAAGGAAACTAGGAATGGATGAATGTGGTGGATGAAGAGGTTGGTGCTATGAATCATAATCATACTTAAGATGAATCCAAGCTTCCTCCTGGCAGAAGAACCGTGAGCTATAGGTGGGTTTTTACCATTAAGTAGTTGAGCAATGGCGAGATTGAATGCTATAAGGAAAGATTAGTAACAAGGGGCTACACGCAAGTATATGGAAAGGATTACAAGGACAGATTTCCCCAGTTTTCAAACTCTAAACAGTTAGAGTGGTTCTTTATCTTGCTAGTAACATATCTTCGAAAATATGGAAAATGGATGTCAGGACATGTTTCTCCAAGAATAACTTGAAGAAGAAGTGTAAATGATTCCACCACCCGGATAAGAAAACTGCATTGCTCCAAGAAAAGTTATAATATTAAGGAAGGCAATCTATGGCTTAAAACAATCACCAAGAGTGTGGTATCATAAGTTGAGCTTCACTCGAAAAGAAAAAGGACCTAAAAGATGTGAAGCTGGTCACTCTCTATTCACTCTTCAAATTCCTAAAGGCATTGTAGTGTTTTTGGTCTATGTTGATGATCTTATCATCTCCAGAGATGATTAGGAAGGTATCCAAAACACTAAATTATATCTCAAATCTATTCTTGATATAAAGACCTTGGTGAACTAAAATACGTTTTAGGAATTGAAGTTTGCCGTTCGACGGAAGGCTTATTTCTTTATCAAAGAAAGTATATTCTAGATTTGTTGAAAGAAGCAGGAATTGGATCCAAAGCAGTAAAGACACTTCTCAAAGATGGCTTCAAGGAGAAGGGAAAGGATCCACTTGACGAGCCATATGAAGATGCAAAAATACCAAAGAATATTTATTTGACCATAACAAGACCTGACTTTTCTTATACTGTGAATCAGGTCATTCAATATAAGAAAGAACCTACATTATACAATTGGAACATGGTAGAAATAATCCTAAGATATCTCAAAGGAAGCCCGTGGCAAGGAATTTGAATGGGTCAAAATGAAAACACCGAGATAGATTATTCTTGGGATACGGAATATAGGAAGTAAACAACTGGTTAAATCTAGTTACTTGTAATTTCAGACTTAGAATACCGGGCTATGCGGAAAGTAACCAATGAACTTACTTAGCTTAAAGAATTATTAGAAGATCTTGGAAAAAAATATTACCAGTCCTATCACTTTCCATCGTGATAACCGGGCTGTTCTTCACAGCATAACAAGTTCGGTCTTCCATGAGAGAACTAAACACATTAAGGTGGATTGTCACAAGGTTTAAGAAAAGATTAAAGAAGGGTTCATTCTCCCATGTTATACAAGACGTGAGGATCAATTGGCGGATATCTTCACTAAGGCTGCCAGCCTCAAGGGTTGCTCCCACATCTACAGCAACCTAGGAGTGGTAGACCTCTCACACCTTTGATCAATTCTCTTCTCTTATATTAAACACCATACCCTTTTTCCCTCAATGTTGTGTTTGTCCCATGAGGTTTTCAATATTGAGGTACTTTTAATGTGGTGATTATTCACGGATGTCCGATCTCAGTCCTTGCACACTAGGCTACACTTAAGGGGAGTATTGATCATGAGAAGAGAAATAAGGCCAAAGTATTCCTTACCGAGAAATTTACTGAGGCTACCGAGAGAATTACCAAGAGCGCCAAGGGAATTACCGAGGCCACTGAGAGAATTATTGAGAGTGCCAAGGGATTTACTGAGGGCATTAAGGGAATTACCGAGACATGGAGTTTTGATCGAGTAAAGCTGAGTAATAGTAAATTTTACTCCGGTAATAATCCAAGAGACACATCTAGAAGCTCTTCAAGACATAAACTTCACGTGAGAAATTTAAATCCACACGCTGGTTTTAATCCTAGTCAAAGATTCCATTTGAAATGTGTATGTTGGAGTAATCTTATCCTCCCACACGTAAAAAGGCTTGTCTTCATGTGTCCTAGGGTTTTCATCTTCTTGATATAAAAGAGGAAAATGTCATTTGGTGTAAGGTTAACTCTTTGATAATATGATTCTCGGAAATCTTTTCATCATTCTCTAAAATGTTCTTGGTGTTTTATTTTTAAATATTCATCATAAAACAACAGCTAAAACACTATATATCTATATATATCTCTCACTAAGAACCCTGGAGAGGGGAGAGTGATTTAGGATTAGCATAACCGCCCCATCCATCGAAGACACCTTCAAGATCCCCATTACCATTGTTGTTTCCTAGCAACTGAACATAGGAAAAGCATTGTCCAACTGAACAAAATAGATGGAGTATTAGCAATGACCAGATGACAGCCGAATCATGGATCAGCATTGAATTAAGCCCACCTCAATTAACATGCATGAAAGGTCTCCGTCTTTAGCATAGGAAATAGATTTATGTAGTAGACTAGACATAGGTAACTAGGCATCCGAAAGTAGTTTTATTATAGAGGAATCCTTGATAGTGTTGCGAATTTTAGAATCCTAGAAGAGAAAGACATATGAAAACCACTAAAACTTTAGAGACACGATCCCTGGATAGTTCCCATTGCCCAAAACTTTTAGTTTATTGAATTTACATCAATTTAAATTGCTTAATGTTAGTTTAGATAGCTACCATAAACCATATTATATTCATCATTTTCTCAAATTATTCTAATTTCTGGTTTGATTCTGGTTTAATATATTTCTAATTTCTGGTTTGATTATAATTTCGAATTTCTGGTTTGATTCTAGTTTCTAATTATTCTAATTTCTGGTTTGATTCTGGTTTAATCAACCATATTAATTAATTTCTGGTTTAAATCTAATTTTCTGGTTTGATTTAAACAAATAAAAATAAATCCTAAACATCTTTAAATGCTGAAACCCTAAGCATTTTCTCTCTAAATTTTGTGGCCATCTAGCTAGAGAAGAGAGGCTGAACATGGTTCATTGCTTGTGAGGGAGGAGGAGGTTAAAACTTTGGTGAATGGAGATGAAGACAAAACTGACAAACCATGGTAGAAAAAAGGTTCGACCAATCAGATAGTTTCCAAATGTAACAAACCTTTATGGAGATGTAGCTAAACCTTAGATCTAGATGTAGCACTTTCTGGATTTATATTTGAGTCCGTATCTTAAATGTTATTAATACTTTTGAGGTGTTATGTTTTATACGCGATTTCAACCAATGTTCATTCAAAAGGGGATCGGGAGTTCATCTGTGGTCAGATCATCATAAAAATTTGAGTATACCTTCAGAACATCTTGGGGATTAAAATTGAATGGTTATATTTTGATTGGCGGTCCCTTCTTTGAGGCTGATTGTTTCTGTTAGCTTCCAGATTTTTCTGGTTTAGGTAGAATATTGTTTTGTTGACGTGATTGGCTGAGGTGTGATAAAGAGAGGTTGTCATTGTGTTGGAATGACATCTAATAAATCCTAAAAGTTCCAGAACTTTTATATCGTGTAAGCATTGTCAGTTGTGTTGTCAGGAGACTGTGGATATTAAACTGAGTATAGTATTGTGTCTTATCTGGATTTTATGGATTGTTCCTAATATAATAGATTTTTGCTATATTTTCTGTGCTATTTTTTGATTGAGTGATTTGTTGATTTGATTTTTGTGCTTAATTAAAATTATTTTATTAATTACTTATTATGTAATTTCTATAGTAATTAATTAATTAATTAATTTGTGTGAATTAAATTGTCAAAAATGTTGGAATTAATTATGTTGAAATAAATTTCTGAAACAATTGTTAATATATATATATATATATATATATATATATTAATTTATTGCTGAATTTAATTAGTCAGTGAAATGCTGATATTTAATTAACTGATGAAGTTGTTGCACTGTTGGTTTTTTAATTCTATAAGCATATATATTTTGCGTCGAAACTATCTGTTGGGATGTTTGTATAGTTGTGAGATGGGTTAATCGTTGCACTCAGTATTTATTAATTACTGATCTTTTCTTAATGATGCATACAAATTTTAGTATGTTGGAGCTCGTGGGACCAATGATGCAAAAAGGGGATCACTTACCAAAGTTGTTTTTTATTTATTTCATCAATGGTATTTTTATGGTAAAGAATTATCATAACTTATAGATTTTTAGTTAATAATTATGCTAATCCGGTATGCAGATTTTTGAATTACTTAAAAAATTTATGATTGTTTTGAATTGTTCAATTTAGTTTGTGTTGGAGGATTTTCATATGTATGGGAATATTATTATCAAAAATAGGCTGGATTGTGTTAGTTTGGTATTTGTGTGGAGTTGTTTCTAGGACTGTTAGATATCCAGATATGCTAAATATGGTTGTCTATGATGAATCGAGTATTTATCGATTGTTGTTGGTCGTAGTTTTTATTTTTACTTGCCATTGGGTTTTGGGGTATGTCATCCTCTATAGCCGATATAAAGGTTCTTTGGTAAGACTCTTTCTGTTACAGTTTTACATATTGTTAGAAATATGTGTTTCACTGATTTTAAGATGGTTAATCCCAATAGAGCTGTTTATACATCCCTCAGAGGTTGTTGTGCTGGCAGATTTGAAGCAAAATTACCACTGTGTGTATGGCACAATGTGTGGCTGTAGAGAAGGAGGGAGTGAGCATCCCATTGGTGATGATCAGGCTATTTTTTGGATTGCAACGAATTGCCAGTGCAGTGGGTGATAAAAGAGGGGCAGATCAGAACCAATCGGGGGATGTGGTTGTTAAAATATGTGATCTCTATGATAGAAGAATTCAAACACAAGAGGAAGAGGGAAAAGGAGAAAGCTAGTTGATAAGGAACTAGAAAGAAAGAACTAGTTGTGAAGAAACTAGAAGAAGAAATAGTTGAGAAGAAACTAGAAGGGAAGGAACTGGTTGCTAGGTAACTAGAAGAAAGGAAGCTGTCACAAATAAACTAGAAGCTAACTAAATGGAAAAATGGAAGCAAAGGACAGCATGGGGGTGCCAGAATCAGGGCATGGAGCTCTCCACTGTTGGAGTAGGTGAGCTGCTCCCTCCTCTCTTCTTCACGCCAACTCCTCCTTCTCTCCTTCCTTTTTCACGCCATTCTCCTTCTCTTGAGCGCCTCTTCTTCTTGTTCTTCTATGTATAAACTCTATAAATACATGTAATGTGATATAAAGAAAAGTGTGAATAAGAGGATTAAAAGTTTAACATTCTCTCTACCTCTTATTTCGCCATTATACTCATCATTCTTATTATCCATTCACAAAACATATACTTCCATACTAAACTCTTTAATTCAACAATTCTCACGCCAATCTCTCTAGCTATCTCCAATCTCTCAACTTGTTTTTTTTTCAACAGTGGTGGGGTTGGTGATCCAACTTTTGGAGCAGTTATCGTCTGTGGTACCGTCTCCAGCTCTGGATGTGCTATTTGGAGTTGCTGCATTCTTAGAGAGTGTTGTTTTGTGGATCCAAAAAGTTGTAAATATGGAGTTTTGTAGGGGTGATATATATATCCTTATTGGTGAATCTTCCTGTGTGAGTGATGCAGGATCTCACTGGTGGATCTAGCTGTAGGAGCAGTTTGGATCATTGTTGATTGATCTAGGTTTAGGTCTTGTTATTCACCTTGCAGTTGGTCTTGCTGTTAACTTTCTTGTAGGTAGATTTGTTGGTATCTCTGATACAGGTAAAATACTTATGATCGATGCCTACAAGCTAGATTTGTAAGGTAAGTATGAAATAAGTAATAGCTTTAATGTTACTGACTTGATCCCTTTTGTTGCAGATGATCCAGATTTGAGGACAAATCCTTTTCAAGAAGGAGAAGATGATATGAGCATGGAAACGCAACCATTCGGAGAAGAAGAGGAAGTTGCCTTGACCATTCCCAAAGGTCCTATGACCCGTGCAAGAACAAGAAGACTCAAAAAGCTGTTAGAACAACCATAAAGATGTCTTGGAAGCAAGAGGAAGTTTGTCCAAGACCAATCAACCACGAGATGCTTATGTCCATTCAAGCCATTCGAGTTAATCATCATCAAGTGGATTGAGTGTGCTCTTTTTCTCTTAGCTTGGTTTTATCCCAATGGGTTTTCCAACTAAGGTTTTTAATAAGGCCTCAAGTCCACTTACCCCACTTTGATGATTAACTTGGACGATTTCATGAAGTCATGGACCATCTTCATTATGCATTGGACCAACTTCAAGAACCTTATGTTATAAATTAGATTATGGTTTTATTTCCTTATCTTTATTTTTGCAAACAATCTTTAGTTTCTAGTCTAAGTCTTCAGTCTTTGTTTCTAAGTTTTAGGATAAATTTTAGAGTTCCCAAGAGTCATTCTCGAAGGAGCTTGAGTCTGTTCAAGTCTATTTCCCAATTTAAACTCCTGTAAGCCTTATTCTAAGGCACCAAACTTTTATCAACTATATTGAGACTAATCTCTTTTCTTCTTTGAGAATACTTTCCGATTGTTTGGTGAGTCATATCCAACAATCTATCGATCCTTCAGTGTATCATATATGAAGAATCAAACCTTGTCACCACCAAGTGTGTAATATCTTGGCATGGCATTGAGGAATATCAGTGGACTTCTGCATCCATTGTGTGACCATTCAATCCATCAACAAGGAGCCATTCCGCATCTTCTAGTGTTACCATCGATCCACCACCTTGATAAACTCGAGTCTTTAATTCGTTTATGCAAGGATCTATCCAAACAACTTCATCCATCTTCTTAACTTCCACCTTCTTGTGTTCTACCATCGAAAGTGCCGAGTCTTGGGTTGGTGATGGAAGATCCAACCCAAGACTCGGCAGTTTCGATGGTAGATCACACGAAGATGGAAGACAAAGAAGATTTTGGATAGATCCTTGCATAAACGAATCAAAAGACTCAAGTTTATCAAGGTTTGTGGATCAAATGATAACAACACAAGTAGCTGCAGAATGACACCTTGTTGATGGATTGAATGGTCACACAATGGATGCGGAAATCCACTGATTTTCCTCAATGCCATGCCAAGATATTACACACTTGGTGATGACAAGGATTGATTCTTCGGATATGACACACCGAAGGATCAAAAGATTGTTGGATATGACTCACAAACAATCAAAAAATGTTCTCAGAGAACAAAAAAGATTAATCTCAAAAATAGTTGATAAAAAAGTTGGGTGCCTTAGAATGAGGCTTACACGAGTTTAAATAGAAGAAGGAGACTTGAACAGACTCAAGCTCCTTCGAGAATGACTCTTGGGAACTCTAAAATTCATCCTAAAACTTTGAACTAAAGATTCAAAACTTGGACAAAATACTTAAGAGTTTACGGACTGAGAAAATGAAATAAAACCATAACATAAATTATAACATAAGGTTGTTGAAGTTGGTCCAATGCATAAGGAAGTCGGTCTATAGCTTCATGAAATCGTCCAAGTTAATCATCAAAGTGGGGTAAGTGAACTTGAGGCCTCATTAAAAACCTTAGTTGGAAAATCCATTGGGATAAAACCAAGCTAAGGGAAAAAGAGCACACTCATGCCACTTGATGATGATTAACTCGGAATGGCTTGAATGGACATAAGGAGCTCGTGGTTGATTGGTCTTGGACAAACTTCTTTTTGCTTCCAAGACAACTTTAGAGTTCTTCCAACAGCTTCTTGGAGTTTTCTTGTTCTTTCCCAGGTCATAGGTCCTTTGGGAACGGTCAAGGCATCTTCTCTTCTTCTCCAAGTGTTGGCGTTTCCATGCTCATATCATCCCCGCCCTCTTGAAATGGATTTGTCCTCAAATCTGGATCATCTGCAACAAAGGGGATCAAGTCAGTAACAATAAAACGGTTGCTTATATTATAATTACCTTGCAAATCTAGCTTGTAGGCATTGTTGCTGATCTTCTTTATGATCTCAAAAGGCCCATTGATCCTTGGCATGAGTTTGGACTTCTTTTCATCCGGGAACCTCTGTTTCCTTAGGTGAACCCAAACTTTGTCACCTTCTTCAAAGACCTTCTCTCGTCTTCCTTTGTTGGCATGTTTGACATATTGCCTTCTCTTCTCTTCAATGTTTCATCTTGCTTGCTTATGTATCTGTTGTATCAGCTTGGCCTTCTTCTTTCCATCAAAGCTAACTCTTTCACACTCAGACAAAAGTATTAGATCCAAAGGAGAAGTAGGATTAAACCCATAAACAATTTCAAAAGGAAAAAACTTAGAAGTAGAATGCACAGCATAATTATATGCAAATTCACCATGACACAAATAATCTTCCCATGTTTATAAGTTTTTCTTTATGAATGCACGTAAGAAAGTTCCTAATGTCCTATTAACTACTTCAGTCTGCCCATCATTTTGCGGATGACAAGTAGTAGAAAACATCAACTTAGTACCTAGCTTAGACCAAAGAGTCTTCCAGAAGTAACTAAGAAACTTAGTATCTCTATCAGAAACTATAGTTCTACGCATGCCATGTAGGCGCACAACCTCCTTAAAGAACAAGTTAGAAACATGCAATGCATCATCAGTTTTGTGGCAAGCTATGAAATGTGCCATCTTAGAAAACCTATGCACCACAACAAAGATAGAATCTTTTCCGGTTCTAGTCCTAGGAAATCCAACAATAAAGTCCATAGAGATATCATTCCAAGGATGATAGGGAATGGGTAAAGGAGTATACAAACCATGGCTTTGAATCTTGGACTTAGCTTGTTTACATGTTGCACATCTTTCACATATCCGCTCCACATCTCTTCTCATGTGTGGCCAAAAGAAATGGTCCTGCAAGTCTTTTAGTGTCTTGGCAATGCCAAAATGTCCCATAAGACTTCCTCCATGTGCTTCTCTAACAAACAAGTCTCTTAAAGAACAGTTAGGCACACACAAAGGGTTATCATAGAAAAGGAAACCATCATGCCTAAAGTAATGGCCAGAAGCAAATTTTTCACGCAACTTGTATGCATCACCAAAGTCAGAATCAGTTTCATACATACCTTTGATTTGCTCAAAATCCAATAGCTTAGCATCAAGAGTGTTTAAAAGAATATACCTCTGAAATAGTGCATCAGCCACTATGTTTTCCTTACCTTGTTTGTACTTGATCAGATAAGGAAAAGTCTCTATGAATTCAACCCATCTGGCATGTCTTGTGCTCAGCTTGTTTCTTTGAAGTTCCTTAGTCTCCACAGGGTTGGTTCTATATGCTGGACGGTTATAAAGGGAAGCTCCAGGCACGAAATCAATCTGGTGCTCAATCCCACGGATAGGTGGTAGTCCATTGGGATTCTCTTCTGGAAAGACATCCTCAAACTCCTGCAAAATAAATGAAATACTACTCGGAACTTCCGGCATTGGATTAGTAAGGTTGACTAACACCTCCTTGAAAACAAACAAAAGAATGGGTTGTTTAGAGAACAGAGCTCTCGTAACCACATTAAACCTCACAAGAAAGTTTGATTGCCTCATAGAGTTACTCTCAAAGGCCTTTTTCTTGGTTTTTCTCAAACTCTCATTTTTTTTTGTTGGTGGTGTATTTAGGGGGTCACTCTCATTGGTTTTACCTTGTTGTTTCAGCCATGTTTGATCCTGATGAACTTCTTGTGGTGTCAATAGAGCAAGGGTGGTCTTCCGGCCATTGTATTCAAAAGAATACCGATTTGTAAACCCATCATGGATGACCCTTCTATCAAACTGCCAAGGTCTCCCTAGCAAGATGTGACCGGCCTCCATTGGTAAGATGTCACACAAGATTTCAACCTTGTATTTTCCTATGGTTAAAGGAACCAATACTTGGCTGCTCACGATCATTTCTCCATCATCATTCAACCATTGAATCTTGTAAGGCTTCAGATGCTTCTTTACTTCTAGACCTAGCTTCTTAACCATAACTTCACTTACCACATTAGTACAGCTTCCTCCATCAATAATAAGGTTGCAAACCTTACCTTGTACTAGGTATCTGGTGTCAAACAAGTTTTCCTATTGGGCTTGGTCAGCATCTTTGGTTTGAATGCTCAATGATCGCCTTGTGACTAATAGCTCTCATGTTGCTGGTAACTCTATCTCCTCAGCATTGGATTTCTCTTCTTCTTCATCGGTTTCTATCTCACCATTATTCAAAAGGATCATGGTTCTTTTGTTGATGCACTCATTAGTGTAGTGTCCTCTCCCTTGACACTTGAAGCATCTAACATCCATGTTTCTAGAAGAAGTTGCCACCGCTTTCCCTTTGTCGTCTTGAGTAGGGGTGTAGGTTTTGGAGTCCAGTTTTGGTTTGACAGCAGACTTGTCCTCTTGTTTGTAACTTGACCTATATGAGATGCTCCAGCCCCATAGATTATCTTAGAACTACTCCTCCTCTTGACTTGTTGTTCTACTAGAACAGCCTTATGAAGTATCTCCTCCAAATCTCCATAAATCTGAAGCTCCATCCTATCTTGAATATCTCGAGCCAAGCCACTCAAGAACCTAGCCATGGTCACCTCATGATCTTCATATATGTCGACCTTGATCATGAGAGATTCCATCTCTTGAAAGTAATCCTCCACACTTTTACTACCCTGGCTTAATCTACTAAGCTTTTGATGACACTCCCGGTGGTAATGACTTGGAACAAACCTCTTCCTCATTAGGATTTTCATCACTCCCCAAGTTTCCACACGTGGCACCTAGTTGCTTCTCCTACTTGTAACAATTTGATCCCACCAGTTGATGGCATAATCATAGAACTCTGTTGCAGCAACTTGAACCTTCTTCCGTTCTGAGTATGGCTGACAATCGAAGACGAGTTCTATCTTCTTCTCCATTCTAGATAGGCGTCCGGATCATTCTTCCCATAGAATGGTGGTATCTTCAACTTAAGACTACCGAGGTTATCTTCATTGCGTTCTCTGGCTTCTCTTACACGTCTTGGACGTCCTTGTTCATCATTAGAAGCTTGACTTCTATGGATGTAGTAGTCTGATCCTTCCTCATTCTTTACTGGCCTTTGTGCCCTTCTTCTCCCTTCAGCATGACGTTGGGGAAATCCTTGATTCACCGACTCTTGTATGGTGTTCATGCTTTCATGAACGAGATATAGCTCCTGCCTCAAGAGGCGCCTTATTTCTTCCATGAAAGTCTGCACGTCCATGTTGTTTGGTCTGGTTCTCCTTGGACGGTTGGTGTTATTGAAGAAATATAGATTAGAAGTTTGAGGAATGATTGAAGGATAAGAGAGAATGGCGAGAATGAAGAGAGTTTGAGAGTTTTAGAAGTTTAAGAGAATTGGTGTAATAAGAGAGAAGAGTTGCTGAATTTTTGTATATCTCATTCACACTTTTTTATATCACATTACATGTATATTTATAGACTTTACATAGAGGAAGAAGGAGAGGCGCAGAAGAGAAAAAATCATGTGAAGGAGGAAGAGAAGAAGAGAGGAGATTGCGTGAAGAAGGAAGGAGGGAGCAGCCACCTACTCCAATAGTGGAAAGCTCCATGCCCTGATTCTGGCGCCCCATACTTGTGCCCATGCCTCTCTTTGCTTCCTCACTTAGTTTAGTTAGATTACCTAGTTGAGATTCAACAGCTTCCTTTTCTTTTAGTTCCATCTCAACTTGTTCTTCTTCTAGTTTCTTCAACTAGTTTTCTCTTTTCTCTCCTTCTCTCAAGTTTGAATTCTTCTCCTTGAGATCACATATTTCAATAGTTATCACTTCCAGCTTCACTATGAGACATCTCGATGAAATGTCGGAACAAGTTAAAAGATGTCTTGAATTTTTCCTGCAAAACTCAACAAACTGTTAGTAATAAAAACCTCACTATTATTTTCCCTCTCAAGTGTTTCACTCGAATCTCAAGATGTCCTCTCTCACAGATTTCTCAATTGTTCTTATCAAACAAATTCCAATCAAATTCAATGAGAATTTTCCACAACCCGAATGATCAATGGATAGAAAGAAAATGGATGTTGGAACACGTTTAGTTTTGTTTCGAAAGAACAAAAGATAGAAATGAAAAAGAGTGTTGGAACACGTTTAGTTTTTTATTTTTTTTGAATAAGGTAGAAAGGAAAGGAGTTGGAACAAGTTTGGTTTTGTTTTTTTGGTTTTTTTTTTGAATAGATGATCCAACGGATCATTGAATAGCAAGATAAAAAGAAAAGATATGAATGAATGATAGAATAGAATGATGGCGAGTCGAAGACTCACGATCAAGAAGGTGAGGGGGTAGAAATGAAAGGTCAGAAAATGAAATAATAGAAATGAAAGATCAAAATTTGAAAAGGTATAAAAACTCACTACCAAACTCGAAATTGCTTGCTCTGATACCAAATGATGGAAGATCCAACCAAGACTCGGCAGTTTCGATGGTAGATCACACGAAGATGGAAGAAAAAGAAGATGGATGAAGATGTTGGATAGATCCTTGCATAAACAAATCAAAAGACTCAAGTTTATCAAAGTTTGTGGATCGAATGATAACAACACAAGTAGCTGCGGAATGGCTCCTTGTTGATGGATTGAATGGTCACACAATGGATGCGAAAGTCCCCTGATATTCTTCAATACCACGCCAAGATATTACACACTTGGTGGTGATAAGTTTTGATTCTTCGGATATGACACACCAAAGGATCGAAAGATTGTTGGATATGACTCACTAAACAATCAGAAAATGTTCTCAAAGAACAAAAGAGATTAATCTCAAAAATAATTGATAAAAAGTTGGGTGCCTTAGAATGAGGATTACACGAGTTTAAATAGAAGAAAGAGACTTGAACAGACTCAAGCTCCTTCGAGAATGACTCTTGAGAACTCTAAAATTCATCCTAAAACATTGAACTAAAGACTCAGGACTTGGACTAAGTACTTAAGAATTTGCGGACTGAGAAAATGAAATAAAACCATAACATAAATTATAACATAAGGTTGTTGAAGTTAGTCCAATGCATAAGGAAGTCAGTCCATAGCTTCATGAAATTGTCCAAGTTAATCATCAATGTGGGGTAAGTGGATTTGAGGCCTCATTAAAAACCTTAGGTGGAAAACCCATTGGGATAAAACCAAGCTAAGGGAAAAAGAGCACACTCAAGCCACTTGATGATGATTAATCGGAATGGCTTGAACGGACATAAGGAGCTCATGGTTGATTGGTCTTGGACAAACTTCTTCTTGCTTCCAAGACAACTTTAGAGTTGTTTCTTGGAGTTTTCTTGTTCTTGCCCGGGTCATAGGTCCTTTGGGAATGGTCAAGGTATCTTCCTCTTCTTCTCCAAATGTTGGCGTTTCCATGCTCATATCAGTTGGATTCTCCATCATTTGGTATCAGAACAAGCAATTTTGAGTTTGGTAGTGAGTTTTTCATGTCTTTTGATTTTTGATCTTTCTTATTCTGACTTCCATTTCTAACCCCTCACCTTCTTGGTCATGAGTCTTCGACTCGCCATCATTCTATTATATCCTTCATTCATATATTTTCTTTCTATCTTGCTATTCAAAGATCCGTTGGACCATCTATTCAAAAAAAAAAACCAAACCAAACGTGTTCCAATACTCTTTTTCCTTTCTATCTTTTGTTCTTTCAAAACAAAACCAAACGTGTTCCAACATCCTTTTTCTTTCTATTTTTTTATCATTCGGATTGTGGAAAATTCTCATTGAATTTGATTGGAATTTGTTTGATAAGAACAATTGAGAAATCTTTGAGTGAGGACATCTTGAGAGTTGAGTGAAACACTTGAGAGAGAAAAATAATAGTGAGGTTTTTATTACTAACAGTTTGTTGAGTTCTGCAGGGAAAATTCAAGACATTTTTTTACGTGTTCCCATATTTCATCGAGATGTCTCATAGTGAAGCTGGAAGTGATAACACCAACCATCCAAGGAGGGCCAGAAACAACAACCTGGATGTGTAAACTCTCATGGAAGAAATGAGACGCCTCTTAAGACAGGAACTAGATCCCGTTCATGAAAAAATGGATACCATACAAGAATCGGTTAATCAAGGACTTCCCCAATGTCCTGCTGAAGGAAGAAGAAGGGCACAATGACCCTTAGGAAATGAGGAAGGATCAAACTACTACAGCCATGGAAGTTAAGCTTCTAATGGGGAGCATAGATGTCCAAGACGTGTAAGAGAAGCAAGAGAGCACAATGAAGACAACCTCTGTAGTCTTAAGTTGAAGATACCACCATTCTATGGGAAGAATGATCCGGACGCCTATCTAGAATGGGAGAAGAAGATAGAACTCGTCTTTGATTGTCAGCCATACTCAGAATGGAAGAAGGTTGAAGTTGCTGCAACAGAGTTCTATGACTATGCCATCAACTGGTGGGATCAAATTGTTACAAGTAGGAGACGCAACCAGGAGCCACGTGTGGAAACTTGGGGAGTGATGAAAAACCTAATGAGGAAGAGGTTTGTTCCAAGTCATTACCACCGGGAGTTTCATCAGAAGCTTAGGATATTAAGCCAAGGTAGTAAAAGTGTGGAGGATTACTTTCAAGATATGGACTCTCTTATGATCAAAGATGACATAGATGAGGATCATGAAGCAATCATGAAGCAGGTTGATTATCACAATACAATAGCATTCCTTCATCTTCATGTACTCCAAGATCATTTAGAATTGCTTTTATCCATATCAGCTCCTTTGTCAACTCTTTCATATCTCTATACTCAGCTTCAGCACTAGATAAGCTATGACTTTCTGTTTTTTGCTCCTCCAAGTCACTAGATTCCCTCCTACAAATGTACAAAAGCCTGATGTAGACTTTCTATCATTCTTATCTCCAGCCCAATCTGCATCACAATAACCTTGGACCTTTGTGTTTCCATTGGCATGCATCCAAATACCCTTCCCAGGACTATTTTTCAAATACCTTAGCAGCCTCTCAATCATCTTCCAATGCTGCATAGTTGGCTTTTGCATGTATTGGCTTACACGGTTTACTGCAAAGCATATGTCCGGCCTTGTGATAGTGAGATAAATGAGCTTGCCCACCATCCTTTGATACCTCTTAATATCCTCCAATGGCTCCCCCTCAGGATTATCTTGGTAGCCTTCTTCTATTGGAGTTTTACCCGGCTTGGATCCTAACTTCCCGGTCTCTTCCAAGAGATCCAACACATATTTCCTTTGAGAGATAAACATTCCATCTCCAAATCGTATCATCTCAATCCCTAGGAAATACTTGAACTCCCCTAGGTCCTTTATATCAAAGTCCGCCTTTAAGAGTTTCTTGATTTGATCTACTCCTTCTTTGTTGCTTCCTGTGATGATTAGATCATCAACATAGATCAAAACCACCACTACTCCTTCTTTACTTTGCCTTGTGAATAGAGTATGATCAGCTTCAGATCTTGTGAACTCTTTCTTCAAGAGGCAAGCGCTTAGTCTTTGGTACCATGCTCTTGGAGATTGCTTCAGCCCATAGATTGCTTTCTTCAATCTACAAACTTTATTGCCTTTCTCATGATACCCTTGGGGTGGATCCATATACACCTCTTCTTCCAATTCTCCTTGTAAGAAGGCGTTCTTGACATCCATTTGCCACAAATCCCATTTCAAGTTTACAGCCACCGAGATTAGGACTCTTATTGAATGGAGCTTAGCAACCGGAGCAAATGTCTCTGTATAGTCTTCCCCATAGACTTGAGTATACCCTTTTGCTACCAGTCTTGCCTTGTATCTTTCTATCCTTCCATCACTTGTATACTTGATTGTGTAGACCCATCTACACCCAACTGTTTTCTTATCCCTTGGCAATTCTGTTAAGTACCAAGTATTATTCCTTTCCATGGACTTCATTTCCTCTTCCATGGCTTTCACCCATACTCCACTCTCACATGCTTCTTCATATGAGCTAGGAATGTATTCCTTGCTGAGTTTTGTGAGAAAAACTTCATGCTCCATAGGTAATGTCGCCAAGGAACAGAAATGCTCAATGGGATATGTGATAATACTAGTTTGAGTGTGATCTCCTCCTTGTGATATGGGAGTGCTGTCGCCAATAGGAACGAGATCTAAGCTCTCCGTACGCTCAGGACACTCTCTTATCACACAAGGAAGATTACTCGTACTAGACTCTCCTTGAAGCATAGCAGAATTGTTGTACCCATAGAAAACACGTTGTCTCCTCTGTCTTGTACTTCTTCTTAGAGATATACTTGATTCTGGTTCTTCTTCCG
Source organism: Nasturtium officinale (assembly GCA_963854855.1). Classification (NCBI taxonomy): domain Eukaryota; kingdom Viridiplantae; phylum Streptophyta; class Magnoliopsida; order Brassicales; family Brassicaceae; genus Nasturtium; species Nasturtium officinale. Next base: position 12,074,219 of record OY978504.1, on the reverse strand, counting down.
CATCCTCTTCTGCTTCAGACAACCTCTGGTTTGATTCCTCCAGTATATCAACCGTAGTTCCCTGCTCTATGATATTCTCAGATGATTCATTCTCTCCTTGTACCTCATTTATTGGAGCATCATTAACCCGCCTCCAATCTATAGATACTGGAGTCACATCCTCCGGAGCTTCATGGTTCTTGTTTCCATAAAATCCTTCTCCTTCATTGAATCTCACTTCTCTAGATACATAGACTCTCCTTGTCTCTGGATTGTAGACCTTGTATCCTTTTTGTGTTGGTGAGTAGCCAATGAACACACACTTCATACTTCGAGGTTCAAGTTTGCTTCTTTGTCCCTCCGGTAGAAACATATAACAAGTACATCCAAAGGTCTTCATATGATTCACACTTGGCTTACTTTTATATAGCACTTCAAATGGTGATTTTTTATCCAGATTTTTGGTTGGGAGCCAGTTGATCAAGTAGCTTGAAGTCATTACTGCATCTCCCCAATGAAATGTAGGTACTCCTTCGGCAATCATGAGGGTTCTTGCTACTTCCATGAGATGTCTGTTCTTTCTTTCTGCTACCCCCATTTTGTTGTGGAGTGTAAGCACACGATGTTTGGTGTATGATACCAAGGTTATTGAGTAACTCCTTGAATCGTTTGCTCACATACTCCCCTCCATTATCACTTCTTAGGATTTTGATTTTGGTCTTGAATTGGGTAGAGATATATTTGGTGAAGTTAGTAAACGCTTCATATACTTGATCCTTTGAATGTAAGAGTGTGATCCATGTGTGTCTTGAGTAGTCATCAATGGGGCGGTCCATACATCCGAGTGTACAATACCAAAAGCTTCATCACAAGTTGTAGATGAAGAGGGAAAGACCTGTCTACAATGTTTCCCTAGTACACATGCTTCACAACCTTCTTCTCCTTGAACGAGATTGGGTAAGACCATTTTGAGAATAGCTGAACTTGGATGTCCTAGCCTTCCATGCCATAATGGGCTCTTTCCAATCTCCTTCTTGTCAAAAACTTCCTTATCCGCCTTTACTCCAAGAGCTTCTAGCTTTTCTTGTTTATTTGTTTCCAACAAATACACTCCATCCTCCACCTTTCCTTCTCCGAGTACATGATTTTTTTTAGGGTCCTGAAACTTCACAAAGTCAGTCCCAAACATTGCCACACAATCCAAATCTTTTGTGGCTCTATGAACTGATAAAAGGTTGGATGAGAAACTAGGCATATATAATGCTTTAGTTTCTTTTGTGAAAAGCTCTAACTCTCCTATCCCTTCAATCGGAACTGAGCTTCCATTGGCTATTTGTACATTTCCATGATAAGGTTCAAGATTTTTCAGCAAGTCTTGATCATTAATCATGTGATGAGAAGCCCCCGAATCCACAATGATCCTATTCTTCTTAATGGCATTTTTAGAGCTAAATAGGCTCTTACCGGATTCTGTGAGCTTGGCTAGGCTCTTGATGAGAGCCTCAAACTCGGATCTTCTGACCATCTCTTCAACAGGTTGTGTGACTCCCATGAAGGCTCTAGGGCCACTTCCATTCTCCTTTAGCCGCTTAGGCCTTAAGTGTGGATGAAGAGTCCAACACTTCTCCTTAGTGTGCCCCTTCATCTTGCAATGATCACATTCCAGCACCTTCTTGTCGAATGTGTGATTCCTCCTTGCAAGATGTGCGGCCTCACTTGGTGAACGGAATAGGTCCCTTGACCCCTCCTCCCTTTGTATCATGCCACATACTTCCGCTAGACTTGGCAGCTTCTCAAATCTAAGTATGTGTTTGATCAGGTCTTTGTAGGATGTGTTTAGTGCCAAGAGAAGTCCAAACACTTGATCTTGATCACGCCTTTCACCTAACTCCTTGGGATCTATAGTGTGTGGCCTTAAGATCTCCAATTCGGCCCACAAGCTTCTATACTCCCCAAACATTTCCTTGAATGGCTTCTCCTCTTGTTGAAGCTCATTTAGCGCCCTCTTCACTTCAAATATCCTTGATATGTTTGAGACATTTCCATATACTCCTTTGAGTATATCCCACAGCTCCTTGGCGGTATCCGCATATGAGTATGCCGCCAAGATAGATGGTTCTAGTGAGCTTTGAAGAAGAGAAAGAGTATATTGTTCTTCTTGCTCTTCCTTAGCATCTTCCTTTTCATTTCTCACTACGGCTTCCACTTCTTCCTTTGGCTCAATATACCGCCAAAGTCCTCGGCCTCTAAGAATGGCTTTAGTGGTTTTTGCCCAGAGAAGATAGTTGTTCCCTTTGAGTATAACTGAGATTGTTACTCTATTAGTCTCCATTTTCTATTAATAAAACACAATCTTAGTTCTTTCACAACTTGAAGATCCTATGATCTCAAGGATATTAATCTCAGAGTGAATAGAACTTAAGAAGATGTATTGTTATAGATTAGAAGAGTTGTAGAGTGCTAGATAGATTAGTTAAGCGTGAAGAATGCTCAACCTTGCTCTGATACCATGAAGAAATATAGATTAGAAGTTTGAGGAATAATTGAAGGATAAGAGAGAATGGCGAGAATGAAGAGAGTTTGAGAGTTTTAGAAGTTTAAGAGAATTGGTGTAATAAGAGAGAAGAGTTGCTGAATTTTTGTATATCTCATTCACACTTTTTTACATCACATTACATGTATATTTATAGACTTTACATAGAGGAAGAAGGAGAGGCGCAGAAGAGAAAAAATCACGTGAATGAGGAAGAGAAGAAGAGAGGAGATTGCGTGAAGAAGGAAGGAGGGAGCAGCCACCTACTCCAATAGTGGAAAGCTCCATGCCCTGATTCTGGCGCCCCATACTTGTGCCCATGCCTCTCTTTGCTTCCTCACTTAGTTTAGTTAGATTACCTAGTTGAGATTCAACAGCTTCCTTTTCTTTTAGTTCCATCTCAACTTGTTCTTCTTCTAGTTTCTTCAACTAGTTTTCTCTTTTCTCTCCTTCTCTCAAGTTTGAATTCTTCTCCTTGAGATCACATATTTCAATAGTTATCACTTCCAGCTTCACTATGAGACATCTCGATGAAATGTCGGAACAAGTTAAAAGATGTCTTGAATTTTTCCTGCAAAACTCAACAAACTGTTAGTAATAAAAACCTCACTATTATTTTTCCCTCTCAAGTGTTTCACTCAAGTGTTTCACTCGACTCTCAATATGTCCTCTCTCACAGATTTCTCAATTGTTCTTATCAAACAAATTCCAATCAAATTCAATGAGAATTTTCCACAACCCGAATGATCAATGGATAGAAAGAAAATGGATGTTGGAACACGTTTAGTTTTGTTTCGAAAGAACAAAAGATAGAAATGAAAAAGAGTGTTGGAACACGTTTAGTTTTTTATTTTTTTTGAATAAGGTAGAAAGGAAAGGAGTTGGAACAAGTTTGGTTTTGTTTTTTTGGTTTTTTTTTTTTAATAGATGATCCAACGGATCATTGAATAGCAAGATAAAAAGAAAAGATATGAATGAAGGATAGAATAGAATGATGGCGAGTCGAAGACTCACGATCAAGAAGGTGAGGGGGTAGAAATGAAAGGTCAGAAAATGAAATAATAGAAATGAAAGATCAGAATTTGAAAAGGTATAAAAACTCACTACCAAACTCGAAATTGCTTGCTCTGATACCAAATGATGGAAGATCCAACCCAAGACTCGGCAGTTTCGATGGTAGATCACACGAAGATGGAAGAAAAAGAAGATGGATGAAGATGTTGGATAGATCCTTGCATAAACAAATCAAAAGACTCAAGTTTATCAAGGTTTGTGGATCGAATGATAACAACACAAGTAGCTGCGGAATGGCTCCTTGTTGATGGATTGAATGGTCACACAATGGATGCGAAAGTCCCCTGATATTCTTCAATACCACGCCAAGATATTACACACTTGGTGGTGATAAGTTTTGATTCTTCGGATATGACACACCAAAGGATCGAAAGATTGTTGGATATGACTCACTAAACAATCAGAAAATGTTCTCAAAGAACAAAAGAGATTAATCTCAAAAATAATTGATAAAAAGTTGGGTGCCTTAGAATGAGGCTTACACGAGTTTAAATAGAAGAAAGAGACTTGAACAGACTCAAGCTCCTTCGAGAATGACTCTTGAGAACTCTAAAATTCATCCTAAAACATTGAACTAAAGACTCAGGACTTGGACTAAGTACTTAAGAATTTGCGGACTGAGAAAATGAAATAAAACCATAACATAAATTATAACATAAGGTTGTTGAAGTTAGTCCAATGCATAAGGAAGTCAGTCCATAGCTTCATGAAATTGTCCAAGTTAATCATCAATGTGGGGTAAGTGGATTTGAGGCCTCATTAAAAACCTTAGGTGGAAAACCCATTGGGATAAAACCAAGCTAAGGGAAAAAGAGCACACTCAAGCCACTTGATGATGATTAATCGGAATGGCTTGAACGGACATAAGGAGCTCATGGTTGATTGGTCTTGGACAAACTTCTTCTTGCTTCCAAGACAACTTTAGAGTTGTTTCTTGGAGTTTTCTTGTTCTTGCCCGGGTCATAGGTCCTTTGGGAATGGTCAAGGTATCTTCCTCTTCTTCTCCAAATGTTGGCGTTTCCATGCTCATATCAGTTGGATTCTCCATCATTTGGTATCAGAACAAGCAATTTTGAGTTTGGTAGTGAGTTTTTCATGTCTTTTGATTTTTGATCTTTCTTATTCTGACTTCCATTTCTAACCCCTCACCTTCTTGGTCATGAGTCTTCGACTCGCCATCATTCTATTATATCCTTCATTCATATATTTTCTTTCTATCTTGCTATTCAAAGATCCGTTGGACCATCTATTCAAAAAAAAAAACCAAACCAAACGTGTTCCAATACTCTTTTTCCTTTCTATCTTTTGTTCTTTCAAAACAAAACCAAACGTGTTCCAACATCCTTTTTCTTTCTATTTTTTTATCATTCGGATTGTGGAAAATTCTCATTGAATTTGATTGGAATTTGTTTGATAAGAACAATTGAGAAATCTTTGAGTGAGGACATCTTGAGAGTTGAGTGAAACACTTGAGAGAGAAAAATAATAGTGAGGTTTTTATTACTAACAGTTTGTTGAGTTCTGCAGGGAAAATTCAAGACATTTTTTTACGTGTTCCCATATTTCATCGAGATGTCTCATAGTGAAGCTGGAAGTGATAACACCAACCATCCAAGGAGGGCCAGAAACAACAACCTGGATGTGTAAACTCTCATGGAAGAAATGAGACGCCTCTTAAGACAGGAACTAGATCCCGTTCATGAAAAAATGGATACCATACAAGAATCGGTTAATCAAGGACTTCCCCAATGTCCTGCTGAAGGAAGAAGAAGGGCACAATGACCCTTAGGAAATGAGGAAGGATCAAACTACTACAGCCATGGAAGTTAAGCTTCTAATGGGGAGCATAGATGTCCAAGACGTGTAAGAGAAGCAAGAGAGCACAATGAAGACAACCTCTGTAGTCTTAAGTTGAAGATACCACCATTCTATGGGAAGAATGATCCGGACGCCTATCTAGAATGGGAGAAGAAGATAGAACTCGTCTTTGATTGTCAGCCATACTCAGAATGGAAGAAGGTTGAAGTTGCTGCAATAGAGTTCTATGACTATGCCATCAACTGGTGGGATCAAATTGTTACAAGTAGGAGACGCAACCAGGAGCCACGTGTGGAAACTTGGGGAGTGATGAAAAACCTAATGAGGAAGAGGTTTGTTCCAAGTCATTACCACCGGGAGTTGCATCAGAAGCTTAGGATATTAAGCCAATGTAGTAAAAGTGTGGAGGATTACTTTCAAGATATGGACTCTCTTATGATCAAAGATGACATAGATGAGGATCATGAAGCAACCATGGCAAGGTTCTTGAGTGGCTTGGCCCGAGATATTCAAGACAGGATGGAGCTTCAAACTTATGGAGATTTGGAGGAGATGCTTCACAAGGCTGTTCTAGTATAACAATAAGTCAAGAGGAGAAGTAGTTCTAAAACAATCTATGGGACTGGAACATCTCATGCTAGGACAAGCTACAAATAAGAGAACAAGACTGTTGTCAAACCAAAACTTGATTCCAAACCTTACGCCCCTACTCAAGACGATAAAGCGAAAGCTGTGGTAACTTCTTCTAGGAACAGGGATGTTAGATGTTTTAAGTGTCAAGGGAGAGGACACTATGCCAATGTGTGCATCAACCAAAGAACCATGATCGTCTTGGACAATGGTCAGATTGAAACAGAAGAAGAAGAGCTTGAAGAAGACGAGAGCTCTGATGCTGAGGAGATTGAGTTACCAGCAACAAGAGAATTATTAGTAACAAGGCGAGCATTGAGCATTCAAACCAAAGATGCTGACCAAGAACAATGGGAGAGCTTGTTTCACACAAGATGTCTAGTACAAGATAAGGTTTGCAGCCTTATTATTGATGGAAGAAGCTGTACTAATGTGGCAGGTGAAACTATGGTCAAGAAGCTAGACTTAGAAGTGAAGAAGCATCCGAAGCCTTACAAGCTTCAATGGTTGAATGATGATGGAGAAATGATCGTGAGCAGCTAAGTATTGGTTCTTTTAACCATAGGCAAATACAAGGATGAAATCTTGTGTGACATCTTACCAATGGAGGCCGGTCACATCTTGTTAGGGAGACCATGGCAGTTTGATAGAAGGGTCATCTATGATGGGTTTGCCAATCGGTATTTTTTTGTACACAATGGCCGGAAGACCACCTTTGCTTCATTGATGCCACAAGAATTTCATCAGGATCAAACATGGCTGAAACAACAAGAAAAAACCAATGTGAGTGACCCCTAAACACATCACCTACAAACAAAAATGAGAGTTTGAGAAAAACCAAGAAAAAGGCCTTTGAGAGTAGCCCTGTAAGGCAATCAAACTTTCTTGTGAGGTTTAATGTGGTTAAGAGAGCTATGTTCTCTAAACAACCCATTCTTTTGTTTTTTTCAAAGAGGTTTTGGTAAATCTTACTAATCCAATGCCGGAAGTTCCGAGCAGTATTTCCTTTCTTTTGCAGGAGTTTGAGGATGTCTTTCCGGAGGAGAATCCCAAAGGACTGCCATATATCCGTGGGATTGAGCACCAGATTGATTTTGTGCCTGGAGCTTCACTTCCTAACCGTCCAGCATACATAACCAACTTTGTGGAGACTAAGGAGCTTCAACAACCAGTGAGAATACTGATGGACTTTGATGATATTGAAACTACTGGGGAGATCAACCTTTGTGAGCTAGGAGATAGATTCCTCCCGAGTTTCTACAAAAACACGGCGACATCAGTTTTTGAAGAATATGGACTTAATAAGTTTTAAATACAATTCCTATAACTTTTTCATTGAACACAGGTGCCGGAAGGAGCTTAATTCTTTTGCTGAGATGGTTGTGGAGCCATCCTTTGATGCACCAAAGAACAAGCTGAACAAAAGACATGCCAGATGGGTTGAATTCATAGAGACTTTTTCTTATGTGATCAAGTACAAACAATGTAAGGAAAACATAGTGGCTGATGCACTATCTCTGAGATATGTTCTTTTAAACATTCTTTGGTCTAAGCTAGGTACTAAGTTTATGTTTTCTACTACTTGTCATCCGCAAACTGATGGGCAGACTGAAGTAGTTAATAGGACACTAGGAACTCTTTTGCGTGCATTCATAAAGAAAAAAAACTTGAAAACATGGAAAGACTACTTGCCTCATTGTGAATTTGCATATAATCATGTTGTGCATTCTACTTCTAAGTTTTCTCCTTTTGAAATTGTTTATGGGTTCAATCCTAATTCTCCTTTGGATCTAAAACCTTTGCCTGAGTGTGAAAGAGTTAACTTTGATGGAAAGAAGAAGGCCGAGCTGATACATCAATTACATAAGCAAGCAAAGAAACATATTTAGGAGAAGACCAAGCAATATGTCAAGCACGCTAACAAGGGAAGGCGTGAGAAGATCTTTGAAGAAGGTGACAAAGTTTGGGTTCACCTAAGGAAATAGAGGTTCCCGGATGAAAGGAAGTATAAACTTATTGATATGAGCATGGAAATGCCAACACTTGGAAAAGAAGTGGAAGACGCATTGACCATTCCCAAAGGTCCTATGACCCGGGCAAGAACAAAAAAACTCCAAGAAGCTGTTGGAGCAACTCTAAAGTTGTCTTGGAAGCAAGAAGAAGTTTGTCCAAGATCAATCAATCACGAAATGCTTATGTCCATTCAAGCCATTCCGAGTTAATCATCATCAAGTGGCTTGAGTGTGCTCCTTTTCCCTTAGCTTGGTTTTATCCCAATGGGTTTTCCAACTAAGGTTTTTAATGAGGTCACAAGTCCACTTACCCCACTTTGATGATTAACTAGGACGATTTCATGAAGTTGTGGACCGACTTCCTTATGCCAGGGACCAACTCAAGCATCACCTTATGATATATTTTAGATTATGGTTTTATTTCATGATCTTTAGTCTGCAATCTTCTTTAAATTCTAGTCAAACTCGCCTAGTCTTCTAATCCAAGTCTTCAGTCTTTGTTTCTAAGTTTTAGGATGAATTTTAGAGTTCCCAAGAGTCATTATCGAAGAAGTTTGAGTCTGTTCAAGTCTCCTTCTCCTATTTAAACTCGTGTAAGCCTCATTCTAAGGCACCTAACTTTTTATTCAAATATCTTGAGATTAATCTCTTTTGTTTTTTGTGAACATTTTCCGATTGTTTGGTGAGTCATATCCAACAATCTTTCGATCCTTCGGTGTGTCATATCCGAAGCATCAAACCTTGTCACCACCAAGTGTGTAATATCTTGGCGTGGCATTGAGAAATATCAGTGGACTTCTGCATCCATTGTGTGACCATTCAATCCATCAACAAGGAGTCATTCCGCAGCTACTTGTGTTGTTATCATTCAATCCACAAGCCTTGATAAACTTGAGCCTTTTGATTCGTTTATGCAAGGATCTATCCAACATCTTCATCCATCTTCATTGTCTTCCATCTTCATGTGATCTACCATCGAAACTGCCAAGTCTTGTGGTTGATTTTCGCATCACTTATGCCAAGATCGATGGCCTTTTGAGATCATAAAGAAGATCAGCAATAATGCCTACAAGCTAGATTTTCAAGGTAAGTATAAAATAACTAATAGCTTTAATATTACAGACTTGATCCCTTTTGTTGCAGATGATCCCGATTTGAGGAAAAATCCTTTTCAAGAGGGAGGGGATGATATGAGCATGGAAACGCCAATATTTGGAGAAGAATAGGAAGTCTCCTTGACCATTCCCAAAGGTCCTATGACCCGTGCAAGGACAAGAAGACTCCAAGAAGCTGTTGGAATAACCCTAAAGATGTCTTGGAAGCAAGAAGAAGTTTGTCCATGACCAATCAACCACGAGACGCTTATGTCCATTCAAGCCATTCCGAGTTAATCATCATCAAGTGGCTTGAGTGTGCTCTTTTCCCCTTAGGTTGGTTTTTCCCAATGGGTTTTCCAACTAAGGTTTTTAATGAGGCCTCAAGTCCACTTACCCCATTTTGATGATTAACTTGGACGATTTCATGAAGTCATGGACCGACTTCATTATGCATTGGACCAACTTCAAGAATCTTATGTTATAAATTAGATTATGGTTTTATTTCTTTATCTTTATTTTTGCAAAAACTCTTTAGTTTCTAGTCCAAGTCTTCAGTCTTTGTTTCTAAGTTTTAGGATGAATTTTAGAGTTCCCAAGAGTCATTTTCGAAGGAGCTTGAGTATGTTCAAGTCTCCTTCCCTATTTAAACTTGTGTAAGCCTCATTCTAAGGCACCCAACTTTTATCAACTACTTTGAGACTAATCTCTTTTATTCTTTGAGAACACTTTCCAATTGTTTGGTGAGTCATATCCAACAATCTTTCGATCCTTTGGTGTATCATATCCGAAGAATCAAACCTTGCCACCACCAAATGTGTAATATCTTTGTGTGGCATTGAGGAATATCAGTGGACTTCCGCATCCGTTGTGTGACCATTCAATCCATCAACAAGGAGCCATTCTGCATCTTCTTGTGTTATCATCGATCCACCACCTTGATAAACTCGAGTCTTTGATTCGTTTATGCAAGGATCTATCCAAACAACTTCATCCATCTTCTTAACTTCCACCTTCTTGTGTTCTACCATCGAAAGTGCTGAGTCTTGGGTTGGATTTTCCATCAGTATTTTGGCTCAGTTGTGGTACCAAATCCAGGTCCTCTGAAACCACCCAGAGCTGATGGTAGTCAGGAATGGTTCTGGAAGAGTTTGAAAGATTTATCGAGTGTTCTGGAGTATTCTGGGGAGTTCAGAGTGTTGGAATATGTGATCTCAAGAAGAAGAATTCAAACTCAAGAGAAGGAGGGAAAAGGAGAGAACTAGTTGTAAAGGAACTAGAAGGAGAGCTAGTTGATAAGGAACTAGAAGAAAAGGAAGCTGTTGGATATCAACTAGACAAACTAACTAAACCAAGTGAGGAAGCAAAGGAGGCATGGGCGCTACAGGGAGAAAGCATGGGCGCTGCAGGGAGAAAGCATGGGCGCTGCAGGGAGAAAGCATGGGCGCTGCAGGGAGAAGGCATGGGCGCCTAATGGAGAAGGCATGGGCGCCTAATGGAGAAGGACTCACCTCTCTTCCTCTTTGTAATTCTATATAAACACATGTAAAGCTCTTATAGAAAAGATGAATACAAAGAAAAAAAATCTTATTACATTCATTCTCTCTAAATCCTCTCATCATTCTAAACACTATATAATCATCTAAACTCTTAAAATCGATAAAGTTCTTCATGGTATCAGAGCGGGTTTATCCTTTAACCGCTTAATCTTCATCTTATAATTCTTCTATCACTTTACAAAGCTTCTAATCTATAACAATACATCCTCCTAGTTCTATTCAATCTGAGATTAATATCCTTGGGATCATAGGATCTTCAAGTTGTGAAAGAACTATAATTGTGTATTGTTGCTAGAAAATGGAGACAAATAGAGTAGCAATCTCAGTCATACTCAAAGGAAACAACTATCTCCTTTGGGCAAACACCACTAAGACCATTCTTAGAGGAAGAGGACTTTGGCGATATGTTGAGCCAAAGGAGGCGGCGGAAGCTTTAGTGAAAAATGAAAAAGAAGAAGCTAAGGAGGAACAGGAGGAACAATACACGCTCTCTCTTCTTCAAAGCTCACTAGAGCCATCCATCTTGGCGGCCTACTCATATGCTGATTCCGCCAAAGAACTATGGGATATACTCAAGGGAGTATATGGAAATGTCTCAAATATATCAAGAATATTTGAGGTAAAGAGGGCGCTGAATGAGCTTCAACAAGAGGAGAAGCCATTCAAGGAAATATTTGGGGAGTATAGAAGTTTATGGGCAGAACTGTAGATCTTGAGGCCACAAACTATGGACCCCAAGGAGTTAGGAGAAAGGCGTGACCAAGATCAAGTGTTTGGGCTTCTCTTGGCACTTAACACATCCTACAAAGATCTTATCAAGCACATACTCAGATTTGAGAAGCTGCCAAGTCTAGCGGAAGTATGTGGCATGATACAAAGGGAGGAAGGGTCAAGAGATCTATTCCGTTCACCAAGTGAGGCCGCACATCTTGCAAGGAGGAATCACACATTCGACAAGAGGGTGCTGGAATGTGATCATTGCAAGATGAAGGGGCACACTAAGGAGAAGTGTTGGACTCTTCATCCACACTTAAGGCCTAAGCGGCTAAAGGAGAATGGAAGTGGACCTAGAGCCTTCATGGGAGTCACACAACCTGTTGAAGAGATGGTCAGAAGATCCGAGTTTGAGGCTCTCATCAAGAGCCTAGCCAAGCTCACAGAATCCGGTAAGAGCCTATTTAGCTCTAAAAGTGCCATTAAGAAGAATAGGATCATTGTGGATTCGGGGGCTTCTCATCACATGATTAATGATCAAGACATGCTGAAAAATCTTGAACCTTATCATGGAAATGTACAAATAGCCAATGGAAGCTCAGTTCCGATTGAAGGGATAGGAGAGTTAGAGCTTTTCACAAAAGAAACTAAAGCATTATATATGCCTAGTTTCTCATCCAACCTTTTATCAGTTCATAGAGCCACAAAAGATTTGGATTGTGTGGCAATGTTTGGGACTGACTTTGTGAAGTTTCAGGACCCTAAAACAAATCATGTACTCGGAGAAGGAAAGGTGGAGGATGGAGTGTATCTGTTGGAAACAAATAAACAAGAAAAGCTAGAAGCTCTTGGAGTAAAGGCGGATAAGGAAGTTTTTGACAAGAAGGAGATTGGAGATAGCCCATTATGGCATGGAAGGCTAGGACATCCAAATTCAGCTATCCTCAAAATGGTCTTACCCAATCTCGTTCAAGGAGAAGAAGGTTGTGAAGCATGTGTACTAGGGAAACATTGTAGACAGGTTTTTCCCTCTTCATCTACAACTTGTGATGAAGCTTTTGGCATTGTACACTCGGATGTATGGACCGCCCCATGTAACTCAAGAGATCAATATAAATATTTTGTTTCATTCATTGATGACTACTCAAGACACACATGGATCACACTCTTACATTCAAAGGATCAAGTATATGAAGCGTTTACTAACTTCACCAAATATATCTCTACCCAATTCAAGACCAAAATCAAAATCTTAAGAAGTGATAATGGAGGGGAGTATGTGAGCAAACGATTCAAGGAGTTACTCAATAACCTTGGTATCATACACCAAACATCGTGTGCTTACACTCCACAACAAAATGGGGTAGCAGAAAGAAAGAACAGACATCTCATGGAAGTAGCAAGAACCCTCATGATTGTCAAAGGAGTACCTACATTTCATTGGGGAGATGCAGTAATGACTTCAAGCTACTTAATCAACCGGCTTCCAACCAAAAATCTTGATAATAAATCACCATTTGAAATGCTATACAAAAGCAAGCCAAGCGTGAATCATATGAAGACCTTTGGATGTACTTGTTATATGTTTGTACCGGAGGGACAAAGAAGCAAACTTGAACCTCGAAGTATGAAGTGTGTGTTCATTGGCTACTCACCAACACAAAAAGGATACAAGGTCTACAATCCGGAGACAAGGAGAGTCTATGTATCTAGAGAGGTGAGATTCAATGAAGAAGAAGGATTTTATGGAAACAAGAACCATGAAGCTCTGGAGGATGTGACTCCAGTATCTATAGATTGGAGGCGGGTTAATGATGCTCCAATAAATGAGGTACAAGGAGAGAATGAATCATCTGAGAATATCATAGAGCAGGGACCTACGGATGATATACTGGAGGAATCAAACCAGAAGTTATCTGAAGCAGAAGAGGATGTGGAAGAAGAACCAGAATCAAGTATACCTCTAAGAAGAAGTACAAGACAGAGGCGACAACGTGTTTTCTATGGCTACAACAATTCTGCTATGCTCCAAGGAGAGTCTAGTACGAGTAATCTTCCTTGTGTGATAAGAGAGTGTCCTGAGCGTACGGCGAGCTTAGATCTCGATCCTATTGGCGACAGCACTCTCATATCACAAGGAGGAGATCACACTCAAACTAGTATTATCACATATCCCATTGAGCATTTCTGTTCCTTGGCGACATTACCTATGGAGCATGAAGTTTTTCTCACAAAAATCAGCAAGGAATACATTCCTAGCTCATATGAAGAAGCATGTGAGAGTGGAGTATGGGTGAAAGCCATGGAAGAGGAAATGAAGTCCATGGAAAGGAATAATACTTGGTACTTAACCGACTTACCAAAGGATAAGAAGTTGGTTGGGAGTAGATGGGTGTATACAATCAAATACACAAGTGATGGGAAGATAGAAAGGTACAAGGCAAGGTTGGTAGCAAAAGGGTATACTCAAGTTTATGGGGAGGACTATACCGAGACATTTGCTCCGGTTGCTAAGCTTCATTCCATAAGAATACTAATCTCAGTGGCAGTGAACTTAAAATGGGATCTATGGCAGATGGATGTTAAGAACGCATTCTTGCAAGGAGACTTGGAAGAAGAGGTGTATATGGATCCACCCCAAGGATATCATAAGGAAGGCAACAAAGTTTGCAGATTGAAGAAAGCAATCTATGGGCTGAAGCAATCCCCAAGAGCATGGTACCAAAGGCTAAGCACTTGTCTTTTGGAGAAGAAGTTCACAAAACAAAGTGAAGAAGGAATTGTTGCCGTATTGATATATTTTGATGATCTAATCATCACAGGAAGTGACAAAGATGGAATAAATCAAATCAAGAAGATCTTGAAGGCCGACTTTGATATAAAGGACCTAGGAGAACTTAAGTATTTCCTAGGGATTGAGATGACACGATTTGGAGATGGAATGTTCATTTCTCAAAGAAAATATGTCCTTGACCTCTTGGAAGAAACAGGGAAGCTGGGATCCAAGCCGGCTAAAACCCCAATAGAAGAAGGCTACCAAGATAATCCTGAGGGGGAGCCATTGAAAGATATTAAGAGGTATCAAAGGATGGTGGGCAAACTCATTTACCTTACTATCACAAGGCCGGATATTTGCTTTGCAGTAAACCGTGTGAGCCAACATATGCAAAGACCAACCATGCAGCATTGGAACATGATTGAGAGGCTGCTAAGGTATCTGAAAAACAATCCCGGGAAAGGCATATGGATGAAGGTTAATGGAAACACAAAGGTTCAAGGATATTGTGATGCGGATTGGGCTGGTGATAAGATGGATAGAAAATCCACATCTGGTTTTTGCACCTTTGTGGGAGGCAATCTAGTGACTTGGAGGAGTAAGAAGCAGAAGGTCATAGCCTTATCTAGTGCTGAAGCTGAGTATAGAGCTATGAAGGAGGTGACAAAAGAGTTAATTTGGATAAAGGCACTCCTAGATGATCTTGGAATAAATGAAGCTGAAGCAATGCTATTGTATTGTGATAATCAAGCTGCAATACATATAGCATCCAATCCAGTCTTCCATGAAAGAACCAAGCACATAGAAGTTGATTGCCACTTCGTGAGAGGGAAGATTCAAGAAGGAATCATCAAAACCGCCTTTGTAGCCAGCATGGATCAACTAGCGGATATCTTCACTAAAGCAACCTCAGCCATTACTTGTGATCACATTCATGGCAAGATCGGCCTTAAGGATCTTCATCGACCAATCTTGAGGGGGAGTGTTGGAATATGTGATCTCAAGAAGAAGAATTCAAACTCAAGAGGAGGAGGGAAAAGGAGAGAACTAGTTGTAAAGGAACTAGAAGGAGAGCTAGTTGATAAGGAACTAGAAGAAAAGGAAACTGTTGGATATCAACTAGACAAACTAACTAAACCAAGTGAGGAAGCAAAGGAGGCATGGGCGCTACAGGGAGAAAGCATGGGCGCCTAATGGAGAAGGCATGGGCGCCTAATGGAGAAGGAATCACCTCTCTTCCTCTTTGTAATTCTATATAAATACATGTAAAGCTCTTATAGAAAAGATGAATACAAAGAAAAAAAATCTTATTACATTCATTCTCTCTAAATCCTCTCATCATTCTAAACACTATATAATCATCTAAACTCTTAAAATCGATAAAGTTCTTCACAGAGAAAGTTTTGGGAATGTGAACCATTAGTGATTTAGTATGGTTTTGCAAACTAAATGATTTGATTTTGGTAAAGATTAATGTTGATAAGTTAAGTTGTTGTAGTGCACCGTGTTATGTAGTGAATATTTGTTTATGTAATATTGTTCCTAAAATCTAAAGAAATGAGCTAAGTTGTAAAGCTGTTAAATAAAAAGAATCTATTATTATTTAAGAATCAGGGTCCATGAAATAAGTTGGATGTAGTAAGACTCACCATGAATTATTAGACCTATAGTTGTGAGATCAGTCACACTAAATAAGGGTTGTGATTGTGGGGAGTATCACTAGATGTTTAAGTGAAACGTGTTGAAAGTTTCTGAAAGGGGAGTTATTTAATAATCGAGAAGAGCTTTTATTGAGTATACACAAAGTGCTTGTTGGGATAAGCTTGTTTGCAAGCTAAGGTGCTCTAAGTACTCTACAGGAATATATCATCAGTGATCTAGGCTTTTAAGCTTGTGAAATAAGCTAAGTTCTGGAAGTTTAAACTGGGTTGAATTCGGGGTTTTTGAGGTAGTTGGAGTTGGCGGCTGCTTTGTATCTAAGATAGATTATCACTTTGAGAAAACTAATCTCATTGCTGGCGAATTAAGCGGAATGCATGCAGCAAGAGATTCAGAAGAGGATGTTGAGATCCTTGTGAGCATGGGTCGTGCCATGTGATTGTGGGAATGATAGTTAAGGAAAATAGTTTCGTGGGAAGTTTTATCGAGGTTGTGTATGCTAATTTGAGTAAACATTGGTTTGATCACTTTAGTTTAGCAGAGATTACATACAACAATAACAATCATGCTAGTATCGGTATAACACCATTTGAGATTCTCTATAGTCGGTCATGCAGGACACCGTGGTACTGGACTCAAAAATCTCAAAACGTCATATTACACTGATCATATAAAAAGGAATTGGGTTTACAGTTGAGGATATGGTCTATGTGAAGATGACCATTCTCAGAAGTCCGAACATGTCTATTTTTGAGACTAAGCTAAGTCCTCAGTATATGGGTGATTTTAGTATTTTGGAGCAGGTCGGGTTGGTTGCTTATAGTATGGAGTTGTCTGATGTGTTACAGGAATTTCATAAATTATTAGGTATATGTGTTGATGCTGAAGAAATGTTTACATAGGGATTATCAGGTGATGGCTGAGATTCCATCTGACATATTGCCGAGTATGGCTATACATGCAAGGTTTGTGGAGGTGCTAGATCACAAAGTCTGAGTATCAGGATGAAGAAAATTTCAGAGATGGAAGTCTGGTGGAACTGCAATAGTGCTAAGAAAGAAACTTGAAAACCTAAAGCTAAGATGAAGCGCAATCATTTCCAAGGGGTTCGGCAAAATGGCAACTGAGGTGAAGTTCTATTTGTTGTTGTTCAGCAGAGTTTATGTTCTTATTTGCATTAATTAAGCTGTTGTTCTCGTTTTATTGTTGGAATCTCTAAATGAAGAATTTTTATACTAGTATTCAATAATGATGCCGAGTTTATCGTTGAATACTGTGCATATTGTTATTGCTATACTTGGTTCAGATGTGGAAATAAAGCCGTATTTATCCTAATACTTGGTTTGTCTGATTAGGACATTGTCATAATGCTGTTTGATGATGTTACAGGCTATGAAATCTCATTGTTGTGTGGTGTTTACCGGTCAAGTTTCTGTGTTATTCCTGATACTGTTTTGGTGAGCCACTTGATATCTTAGGATCTTGTTAGACTTAGCTGAGTGGGTCACGTTAGACTCTGAGATGCTTCGTCATCCTTACTGTGCTGAGGTGTTGCGGAGATCCAGTAGGCACAGATTCATTCAAACTAATTGGGGGTTTTGTGGTGTCAGATTTTGGAAGTATTTGAACCGAGTATACACAATGATGTGTTGTGTTGATAGCAGAAAGCCTATATTGTGTTGTGCTGGTAGCCGAAAGGCTATGTTGTATTGTGCTGATATTCAAAAGGCTACGCTATGCTGTGTAGATAGTTGAAAAGCTATTTTGTGTTGTTTTGTTGGCCATGAAAGATATTTTGATTTATGTCGTTAATCGTGGAGTTACAATTAAACCATTTATATAGAGTTTTCTGAGCAGTGGTGTGGTTGTGGAGCTTTACGGAGCTTAACTGCAACTTTTGGAGTGTGATAATCTGTTAATCGGGGACAGTAATTGAGATTATGTTGAGCAGAGTGGAAGGATCGATCATAATCAGTGTGACTTATCCAAACTTTCGTTGGTTCTGCTTGATATTCTGGGTAAGACTATGATATATTTGATACTTTAAGGATTGAAATATGACGTACTGAGATTTTTAAGAGGAGAATCATTCGTGATCATGAAACCATGCGAGGTTAGGTGCTTGGGAATTTGAGGGCCGGAATGGTTCTTGGTTGCTAAAAGAGGATAGATTTTTCTCTTGGAGGGTGGATTATTATCTGTCACTCGAAGAATAGCTGGTTTTGAGAGAGGGTAAAAATTTTGAGTTGAGAAGCTTGGAGGTGAGGTCACTGGTGAGTAGATTTAGTGGTCAAGCTGTGTTGGCAAGTGGTTGCCAAGAGAATAGAAAATGATATAAGGTTATTAGCTCGATCCTTTTTCTAGGGATTGGAGTTGTCAGATTTTATGGCAAATATTTGTTAATATGGAAAATTGTAACAGCATCCTGACTTTCTACGAGACATGTTCCCTAAACTCCCTATGTTTTAAAACCAATCTCCTATATCCTCAATTAATCTACATTTCTTAAATTAATTTAACATTTCCCTCACCAATAGAAAATGACAATAACATCCTTATTCAACTCTCAGATTAATTTTATTGTTCAATAATTCTAAATAATATTAAAAACAGCTCACACATCTCATGACAGCTCCTCCGTCTGCCACCGTGACAGTTTTGTCGCTGACGATGACCACCTCCTCTGTATTTCCCGCGAGTTCTGAACTCCCAGTACATGGTATTACCTCCTTTAACCTTAATGTGTATGTCAAAAGAGAAGGTTCTTGTTCTTCTTTTGCAAAATCAATATTTGATTATAAACTATGCACATTGGGTGGTTTATCGTTGGTTCTGGGTTGATTAAGACTTTAGGTTGGTAACAAATACATTATAGTTGTTGAATCACAATATATTATAGATTAGAAATCGAAATGATCCAATTAGATTTTTTGCGAATAGTAAAACTAAATAAAACTAGTAATACTGGAAAATGTAATATAACTAGTAAAATTAGAATTACTGATAATTGTTAAAATTGTTAAAATTGTAGCATGTGAGGTGTTTTCATATTTTATTGGTCTACTAGGAGTTTAAATTGATATAATATATTTTATTGTTTGAATTGTAGATTAGAACCCAGAATAGTCGAATTAGATTGTAGAACTGGGTTAAACTATTACTAGTGAAAATTGTAGTATAACTAGTAAAACTATTAATACTGATTGTTTTTTGTATTTTTTTGCAGGATACAATGAGCAACAATATCATCATATATTTAAATACTAAGATTGCATGTATAGTTTAATATGGAAGACATCGGCGAAAGAGATAACTTCGTCGATGATAGAAGCTAGTATATGTAAGAAGCTTGCATTAAATAAAAGTAAAGTTAAATTTCTTTTGAGTTACTATCTGTTGCTGATTGGATGTGAGGATCATTTTACATTTCTGATGATAATAATGTGTAAGTGTATCTAATGTCCATTGATAATAATATAAAGAATGGGATGTAATATTTTTGTAATACTATTTTATTTAATATTAGATATTGTTTATGTGACTATTGGGTATAACAGGTACAATATTATAAATACAGACGAAATTCTTAAAAGAATAAAAGGTCAAAGAAAAACTAGTAAAACAAATAAAACTAATAATAATAATAAATATTATAAAAGAAGACAATTATTACATTGTGTATTAAGAAAAAAATGAATTTTAGGCCTTGTAAACTTAAGAATAAATATTATAATTTTGTTAGAAATTAAAATTACAAAAGTTTATCATATTAACTTGTTATAAAACAATTCACACTATATATTACTTATAATTTACTATCACTTTGTAAATAAAACATACTTAGGATGAAAAAGTTACATAAATTTATGTTTTAAACATATAAATGCATAAAACACTATCAAATATATGTTAAATGAGTTATATCAACTGTAAAAACTAAAAATATATAATATTTAGATAAGTAATACTAATTATAATAGAAAATCAGTCAAAGTAACACTATTTGGATGTTTGTATAACTAAAAACTTGGTAAAAATATCTATAAATTTGTGTCTCCACATGTGTAAAAATCAGTGCGGCCCCTCATGGAAATACGTCTACACGCCAAAAAAAATTCCTTTATTAAAAACAATTAATCATTCTCTCATTTTCTCTCTCTCAACATTCTCACTATTCTTTTCTCTTCCTCCTTCCTCCATTGATTCATTATTTCATCATATTCATTGTCGTTTTGATTTTAGGTAAGCTTCAATTTTGATTTTAATTATAATATTCTTTAAGTTTTCTATTGATTTCATGAAAGATTTCGATTAGTTATTTTGTTTAATACCGAGAGATGTTTGAGAAGTGCTTTCAATTAGGATTTGTGTTTAATTTCTTTTAGTTATTTTATTTTATAACGGTCTTTGGTTAGTGATATCGATTTGGGTTCGATGGAAAATTCTGATTTTGTTTGAATAATGGGTATTACTTGTAAATTAAGTAAAACTATGTCATTTTAGCATATGATAATACTAAGTAAAACTATGTTATTTTTGTCAAACTGGTAACACTAACTAAAACTACGTTGTTTTTTAAAACTTGTAATACTATCTAAAACTGGTAATACTAAGTAAAACTATTTTGGGACCTTGCTATCAAATAAGAGATGACTAAGTTAAGGAAGCAGTTTGATGAGAAGACCAAGGAGGGAAGTTTCGGACTCCATGAATTGAGTATAATCCAATTGCATAGTGAGGTATAAAGGGATAAAGAAGAAATTGGAAATCTGAATGAGTTAGTGGTAAGCCATGTGAGTCAAATAGAAAAGTTTTTTTGGTTCTATGTCTATGTTTTGATTTGTAATATGATTTGAGAATTTCTATATTAGTATAAGATATTTTTTCTTGTTGGTTTGTAAGACGTATGTTATTTTTTTGTAAGAAAGTCCACACCATTCCTTTTAAAATGATTCATGGTGTTTTGAATCAATTTTAGCATATGATTAAAGAGAATCTCTCCCACGTGTATTTTGAAGAAAAAACTAGATTAAATTTTTCAATTTCTACCAAGTATACCTAGTTATACCATTATCACATATGACTTACAAATACAATTTCTCAATTCTAAATGACATCAAGAGCATCAAAAAATTCACGGAATTATTTATGACCAAAACAAATTATTAAGTTGTAATTTTTTAGAAATTATTCAGATCTACCTAATTACACTAGTTCTACCAGCTTACACAAATTCTACCAAGTTGCATCAGTTCTACTTAAACCCCAGAAATTTGAAACATTTTATCAATTATAAATTCAATTCAATTGAATCCCTTCTTCATCATCTTCTTTATCTTCTACTTCTTCGTCTTCTACTTCTTTGTATTTGCCATCTCCTACTTCTTCTTCGTGTCTTTCATCATGTCTTTCTTCTTCTTCTTTTTATTCTTCTTCTATTTTTTGTTCTTGACCAACTCAAACCAGAGATTACACATTATCTTCTTCATTCACCAATACATAGTTATCCTAGTTTCTATAGTTTCATCGAAGAGAAAAGAGCAGTTCTGAGAGAAGTTTTGGAGAGATCAACATTTTTTTTCTTTTTTGCAAAATTAGGGATAAATTTTGATTTAAATTCGAAATTGAAATGATAAATTGAATTTAGATTAGGTATTTAAATTAAGATTCAGGGGCTTTGGAGGAGTTTTCTCCCTTTATATGTTATATAGACTTGTATGTAATTATTGAGTGCGAAGATATTCCCGTGTTCTGAAAATAAAATTTGAAGTTATATAACAGAAGTTAGCTAAGAAAATAAAATTTAATGTCGGTTTTATATTGTTGGAGTTAAGGAGTGTAGTGGAGTGGGTTAATTGTAATTTTTGGTTTAGAAAAAATGGATTTATGAAGTACTATTAAACCAAGGGGGTTTAATTTGTTCTTTTTCTGGTTTGATTTAAATAATTAAAAAAGCGTCTTTAAATGTTGAAACCCTTTGCATTTTTCTCTCTAAATTTTTTGCCATCTAGCTAGAGTAGAGAGGTTGAGCATTTTTTTCTTCCTTGTGAGAAAGGAGGAGGATTAAGCTTTGGTGAATGGAGATGGAGACAGAACTGACATGGTATGGTAGAAAAGAGCTTTGACTAATCAGTTTGTTTCCAAATGTAACAAAACATTTTGGAGATGTAGTTAAAACATAGACCTAGATGCATCACTTTCAGATTTGGATTTGAAACAGTATACTAAAGGTTTTTAGTGTTTTCGTAAGGTGTTCAGTTTGAGATGCGATTTTGACCAATATATTTTCAAAATGAGATCGGGAGTTCACATGTGGTCGGATCATCATGAAACTTTGAGGGTACCTTCAGGACATCTAGCGGGTGATTTAGATGGTATGCTGGAAAACAGAACGGTTAGATTTCAATTCGTGATCTTTTCTTTGAGTGTAATTGTTTATGTTATTTTCCAGATTTTCTGGTTTATATAGTATGTTGTTTTGTTGATGTGATTGGCTGAATGGTGATGGAGGTTATGATTCTGTTGGCCTGAAATTTAATAGTCCTAGAAGTTCCATGAAGTTTAGATCTTGTGAGCATTTTTGGTTGTGTTGTCAGGAGACCGCAAAACTTCTAAGGTGAATATGGTACTATTACTTATCAGGGTTTTAAGTATTTTTCCTACTCTAATAATTTTTGCTAGTTTTATGTGTTATTTGTTGATTGAATGATGTGCTGATCTTTTTGATTTATTTTTTTCTGGATTAAATCAATTAATTAATTGATGTGAATTAAATTTCCAAAATGATGGAATTAATTATGTTGAAATAAATTGCTAAATATTTATATATATATATATATGAAATTATTGCTGAATTTAATTAAACAGTTAATTTCTGATAATTTATTAACTGATGAATTTGTTGCATTGATGGTTGATGAATTCTATAAACATATTTGCACGGAAACTATTTGGTTGTCAGTTTGAATAGATGTGAGATGTGTTAATCGCCGCATTCAGTATTTATTAAATATGAGAGAAAAATGCTGTGGAAAAAGGGCTGATGTACGGAAGTTGTTGTTTATTTATTTTATTATTGTATGATGAATAATTTATCGTGAACATTTAGGTTGTTTGTTGATAAGTATGTCAATACGGTATGCGAATTTATTGAGTTAAATAAATTAATATGAGTTTTGTGAATTATTCAATTTTGTTCGTGTTTGAGGATTTTAATATTTATGGAAATATTATTATCGAAAATAAAAAATGGGTGTGGGTGTTTTAGAAAATATCGAATGAGATACGATTGTGCTAATAATATTGACGGAGAAAATATGTGCATTTGTCTCTGTATATTGTAAATGTTGGATAGGACCATGGAAGAATACTTTACAACATGATGGTTAATAGAAGTTTACAGTTGAAGAACGTTAGGAAAGCTCGCAGAGTTCTGTGGCGGGAAACTCCACAACGAGCCATCTACTTTTCAATACCACTGTTGATTCTTGAGGTAGTATCTTGTCTCTTTCATTGTCTTCTCTGTTTAAGATATTCTCCTAAGTATCATTTTGGTCACGTCTTTTTTATTGGTTTCATGAATTCTCAAAGATTTTACACTGGCTACTTAATTTGCATCATCATGAGTTTCTATGGGCACTTATAAGAAGAGAAAGTAATCAAAGGAAAAATAAGTAAACATGTGGAAGAAAGCATAGAACCCATGAACACAAAACTTCAATAATGTCAAAGTCTAAATCCCATCAAAATTCAACTAAGTTTATGCAACCTAGAAATATAACTATATGTCCTCTCTCAGTTATTAGCAAACTAATACACTCATGAATCAAAAGGAATAAGAGTTACCTCAATAGTAAAAGAAAAAGGAAATTGAATGACATACCTTGGATTTGGATGAATAAGATGTGAATATGTTTAAAATAAACCAAGTAAAATTCTAACATGAAAAGGAAGAGGATAAAGAAAACTTACCTGAAATAAGGGAAATAAAACTGACCTGGAAAGGGAAAATTGTATATTCCAGTTTGATTCTATTTGACTTTATGAGATTTTTTGTCATAAACAATGACATCTCACAAAATCTGTCTTCTTCTCTCTACATCTCTCGCTGAGGACCTCGTAATAACAAATGCAAGAATCACAAAAGAGTTTCTTATTTCTGTTAAAAAAGAATCGTTACAGAGGTTGACTATTTATATAGTCTTTAGTCTCTTTGGTTCAATCTACAAATACAATGGTTAACTCTTAACCAAATTAAACCATTGTATATTATTATCCTCCCTCAAGATGAGCTGTAAATGGAAAGAAGACTCATCTTGTTAATGAGAGAATTGAAAAGAGTAGGATACAATGGCTTCGTTAAGATATCGGCAAGCTGGGAGGTTGTCTTAACATGCATCGTCGTCAAAAATCCTTGCTCGATTATCTGCCGTGTGATATGACAATCATTTCCACATGTTTTGTTCTTTCTTGAAAAAC
Organism: Nasturtium officinale; assembly: GCA_963854855.1. Taxonomy (NCBI): domain Eukaryota; kingdom Viridiplantae; phylum Streptophyta; class Magnoliopsida; order Brassicales; family Brassicaceae; genus Nasturtium; species Nasturtium officinale. The sequence goes on along the minus strand of OY978504.1, from coordinate 12,049,893 downwards.
AGCATTATTGGCGATGTGAATAGAAGCTGTTGAATCGCAGAACAGAGGAACAGGTTTATTCTGAGGGACCTGAAACTCAGTCAGTAACTTCACCAACCAAGCTATCTCACGACTCGCCATAGCCATGGCACTATACTCAGACTCTGCTGAGGAATGAGATGAAACATCTTGTTTCTTTGACTTTCAAGAAATTAGTTAATCTCCAACAAACATACAATAACCAGAAGTAGATTTCCTTGTATCGAAACATGAATTCCAATCTGCATCCGTGAAAGCTTTCAAACAGAGATCAGATTTTGAAGAGTAGAATAAACCACGATCAATTGTCCCCTTAAGATAATGAAGAACTTTCTGAGATGCTTTCAAATGTGTTTCTTTAGGAGCAGATGAGAATTGACATAGGTTGTTAACAGCATATGTAATATCGGGTCTAGTAATTTTCAGATACATCATTTTCTAACCAATCTTCTATAAACTTCTGGATTTTCCAACAAAGGTTCATCCTTATCATGTTGAGTTAACTTCAAACTAGGTTCCATAGGAATTGAAGAAGGACGAAACCCAATAGACCGTCCTCTAACAATTCCAATGTGTATTTCCGTTGACACACAGAGATACCTTCCTTTGATCTAGCAATTTCCAAACCTAAAAATACTTTAAAGGACCTAGATCCCATAATCTGAAAGCTTTTGCTAAATCATTCTTCAAATCTTGAATTGATTACATCATTCCCAGCAATTACTATGTCATCTACATAGACGAGTAAGGTAATGAAAGTGGTACCTTTTTTACGAATGAACAATGTATGATCTGCATGTGGTTTCTTTAAGTTCAAAGATGATAAGGTAGAACTAAACTTCAAGTACCATTGCCTAGATGCTTGATTCAAACAGTACAGGGACTTTCGTAATTTCAAAACTGCATTTTCAGGTAGTATTCCTCCCTTTCTCATTGAGTATCCTGGAGGTAAAACCATATAGATTTCTTCATTTAGATCTCCATTTAGAAAAGCATTAGATATGTCTAACTGATGTAAACTCCACTCCTTTGCAGCTGCAACAGATCAAAATAGTCTTGACTGTTGTCATTTTTGCTACGGGAGAGAAAGTGTCAACATAGTCCAAACCTTCCTTTCGTGTATATATACTTTGGCCACCAAACGTGCCTTAAAACTTTCCAAACTACCATCAGCATTTAACTTAACCTTGAATACCCATTTACATCCTATGGGTTCCTTTCCCTCAGGTAAAGAGCAAAAATCCCAAGTGTTAGTATCTTCTAATGCATCTATCTCAATTTCCATTGCATCAATCCAGTCTTTTATTTTCTTGGCTTGAGCATATGTACAAGGCTCAGGATATTTGTTGACAGCACAAATGTAAGCAGTAAATTCTGCAGATAGTTTCGCATAATTGATATATGCTGAAATAGGATACCTGACATCTTTTTCACATCAGGGACTGCATTGCAGTAATAATCTTGAAGATATCCTGGTGGTTTGTATTTTCGCTTGTTAATCACTTTGTCTGATTGTTTAATCATTCCTTCATCAAGGGTATGGTCTTGTATTTCTTCCGTATGCATAAAATCAACATCATTTGAATTCTCTACTAATGTAGGATAAGGAATAGTCTCCGAATGAAGAAAAATATCTTGAAGAATAGTTTTGTTATTGTGAAAAGGAAACATTGTTTCAAAAAACACAACATGCCTTGAGATGTGAATCACATTAGTTTCCAAGTTAAGTAATTTGTAGCCCTTATATCCTGCTGGATAATCTAGAAAAATGCAGACTCTTGCTCTCGGCTCAAATTTATGCCTTTGATATATAGTAGTAGACTCAAAGCATAAACAACCAAAAATGCTTAATGATGAGTAATCTGGTACCTTGGAGTATAATATTTCTAATGGTGATTTGTTGAGCAAGAGAGGAGATGGCAATCTATTCATTAAGAATACTGCAGACAACACACAATCTCCCCCAAAACTCCAAAGGAATAGCTGATTGAAACATCAAGGCCATGGACACATTCAATATGTGTTGATACTTCCTTTCTACCACTGAGTTATGTTGTGGTGTTTCAGGGCATGAATGGTATGAAACAATACCCTTTTATTTATACAGCTTCTCAAACTTTAACTCTGGAGCATTATCCGATCTAACTCCTTTGATCTTAGTCTGAAATTGAGTTTCTATCATAGTGATGAAATCATGGAAAATCTTCAGAACATCACTTTTATTTTTCATCAAATAAACCCATGTGGCTCGACTGTGATCATCAACTATTGTTAGACAATACTTGTAGCCTTCAGTTGTTGATGTTGAGAAAGGCCCCCAAGTATCTATATGAAGAAGATCAAATACACTGGCAGTCGTATTATTCTTTGATGGAAAAGGTAGATGTTTTTGTTTTGCTTGTTGACAAACAAAACAATTAATCAACTCATTTTTATTTCGTTTCTTTAAACCAAGTACATCATGTAATGCATCAGTCTTCTCATATGAGGGATTACCTAATCTATTATGCCATAAGCCACTATCAACAACAGCATTGCAAATCAGATCAGAATCAACAAATGAACTAGCATATTTATCAGAGCTAGTATCTAAAACTTATAAACCTCCAATCAGTTTACTGTTTTCAATCGTCTGCTCCTTGATATTATCGTGAATCATACAACAATTCTCATCAAAATAAACTTTGAATTTAGTCTCTTTGGTTAACAGGCTGATACTCAAGAGATTAAGTCAAAAATCTGGAATATATAGCACATTTGATAATGTGATATATTCATTCAACTTAATTGTACAACTCCTGCAATTTTGACATTAATACCAGTAGGAAGTGTCTCTGCACTATTTAGACTATAAAATAGGCTTTCAAACAAATTTCTATAATAAGAAACATGATGAGTAGCACCATTATCTATAATCCAGGTATTAGTAGTTACCACTTTCCTAGAGGTTGTCAAAGTGCAAATAAATCGTAGAGTAGAAGGTGAGAGAGATATACCATTATAGGCTAAATAATTATCATCACTTGAAGATGCAACTGAAGCAATAGTGATTGGTTGTGTGGAGTTGTGAAGTTGAGAACTGAAATAAGCAATCACATCTTGTATCTGGTTCTTTGACATATTTCCCACTAACTCTGTGATTCCATCTGGTCCAATACCTTTGATACATTTGTTTATATCTTCCTTTCCATCTGTAAGGGCGAGATTTGCAATCACTGGTTTTGGTTTCTCATATAAAGTTATCGTCTTCTGTTTGTGTTTAAACCCCGTAGGGTATCCATGGATCTTATAGCAAGTATCAACATTATGTCCAGTGTATCCACAATGAGCACATTGAACTTTGTTCTGTCTTGGATTATTTTGAAAAGAACATGTAGCATTCACTGAAAATTTATCATCAGGATTGACTGTAATATTGAAAGCAGAAGCATTTGATGAAGCTGAAATAATGTTGCGTTGACTATGATCTTGATCCAGGAGATTGTAAATTTCTGCAAGATCTGGAATGGTCTACTACATAATAATTTGACTTTGAATATTTGCGAAATACTCATTTAATCCTGCAAGAAACTTAACAATATTCACATGCTCAGCTTTAGATGCAGTAGCTACACAACATTTGCAATTTCCACAAGTTCCAATGCAATCTGAACTATCTAAATCATCCCATAATGTTTTTAGTGAAGTGTAATATTCAGAAACACTCATTGAACCTTGCTGCAATGCCTAAATCTGTTGACTTAATTGATAAGAGCGATGAAGTTTCGTAATGTGAAATCTTAACATCAAATCTTTCCAAATTTATGCAGCATCATTGAATCGAAGAATGCTTTTGTAAATTTGCTTTGTGACAGAATTCAATATCCATGATTTGACCATACTGTTACAACGTGACCAGACTCTAAAGCTAGGATCAAACTCAGGTGGTCATGGCAACGATCCATCAACAAAAGCAATTTTATTCTTAGCATCTAGTGAAACAAACATCGCTATCTTCCAGGTAGAGTAATTAGTTCCAGCAAGGACTTCAGAGATGATTGCATTACCCGGATTATCACTGTTTGTGAGAACATAAGGTGAATAGTTGATATCCATGAAATCAAACTTTGGTTGGAATAGAAGGTTGCGAAGTGAAATTTGTTTGAATCAGTGGTGAATTCGATAAAATTGGAGAAGATGAAGCTCAATCTGGTGTTTTCTCAGCTGAATCTTTACTCGATCTTCTTGTACTACGCTTTAATTTCTGTATTGAAACCATCAAAAGATCTAGACTCAAACAGCTTGATTTTTGAACAAAACAAATGATCAAATATGAAGATGAAATTGATAAAATCAATGAAAACTCAGAGATTCATGAAGAAATATGTGCGAAATGGAGAAAAGTGCTCTGATACCATAATAGCTAATGCAAGAATCACAACAGAGTTTCTTATTTCTGTTAAAAAAAAGAATCGTTACAGAGGTTGACTATTTATATAGTCTTTAGTCTCTTTGGTTCAATCTACAAATACAATGGTTAACTCTTAACCAAATTAAACCATTGTAGATTATTGGATTTGAGATTTTAAAATTGCTCTGGAAACTTAACAATGTGATATTTGTGATGGTATAATGAAACTTTCCTGCTTCCTTGGAGTATGATGAGAAATTACTTCCAAAGTTGGTCATACGCTTATTGGATCTGCATATATATGTCTAGGGAAAACAATAATAAATTTTAAACTATAAAAGCAAATTACAAACCATTTTTTTCTGTGGTCGGATATGGAGGATGTACGTCTTTCCACAAATGGCTGTTTTAAAACTTGGTTTGTATGCTGCACCGAGACTGGTAAGACAGTGGCAATCTTTTTTCTTTCTTTTTTTAATTTTTTATAGAAATTAAATTGATGTCAAGGATTGTCAATCTTTGAAATCCCTGAAATACATTAAAACTCAAAACTTAAAATTAGTAAAACAAATGTTATTAACTAGGTCCTATCTTATACTTATGAGCAACAATTACTCTTTGGCAACCATGTCAAAAACTTATGTGTGCCACATTTTACCTAAAACAAACACAACAGAAAAGGTGCAATTGCACACAATAGTGTGTAGTACTTAAGGATTGATCCCACATAGAGTGATGTTACTACGACAAGTTAAGTAGGAATAGAACGAGACTAGGAAAACGTTTTTGGTATTTTTTATTTTAATGGTAACGAAAATGCAGGTAAATAACAAAAAATAAAAACTAAATAATGGGCTTCAAGAAATACCAGTGTTAAAAAAACAGTCTAGGCTATCATGTATAGTTTTATGCAAGATAATTGAATAAAGGAATTTCCACTTAATGATGTTCTAACACTCGAAACTCTAAGGTGTTCTTGACCTATCCCGCAGACCCAAAAACTTCTTTTTAAAGATAAGATTAATGGATGTTGTACAAAATGTTTATCGAAAGATGGCAAAGAATTCATGATTAAATCAGTGAAAACAAATTTACCAACTTCTGTGAAGATATGTTTTATGCTGCATGAAACAATCATTCTGAAGTTACTAGTGTTGTGGCTAGATTTTAGTGGTTTTCAAATGATATTCAAAGAGGTTTACAGTCGACAACATAGGTAAAAATGTACCAATGTAAAAAAACAAGGATTGGTTTTCGGACCATAGAGCTAAATTCAACATTTTTAACAAAAAAATTATAATGTCTAATGGAATACCCAGACTCTCTGTTTTACAAAGTTTTAAAGAACCATACTATCAGAAAACGGATCCACTATATCCAACTAATCATACTCTCCCTCCTATAGATGGAGAAATATTATCTCGGCTAGACCTCTCTAGTTTAAAAATGAATAATTAAAAGAGTTGGGTTTGGGCATTTCACTTCAGTGTAGAATGGTCCCTGAAAACCAACTATTCGCTCGAGGTAACATTTGATATTTAATCAATTAATTGATCCAAAACCATGATGTATGATATGGATTTAATCAAAAAGATCTTGACCTGTTGGATATTCCAGTTATTCGGGATATCCCAATGAGAGGAACATGTAAAGTCTAGAATTCATGAATCCACAAGAACTCAAATAAATAAAAAAATAACTCTGTATATCCTTATATAGGGAAGAATAACCAAAACCAAAATATAATAAGATTATAAGTCTATCTAGATAACTCCTAGATAAATATATATTTAGACAACTCCTAAATATTTCCTAATCTTCTTTGGATAGCTTATGACTCAAGCTTATCCACCATTCTCCCCTTTAAGCTTGAAGTCATTTCTCGATCAAGCTTTGAATTCCTATGAGATCTCTCATCTCTTTAAACTTAATATTTCCAAGTGTCTTTGTTAAGATGTCCGCTCTTTGCTCATTCCCGGGAACATGTTCAACTTCTATTTGATCATTCTCAGCACATTCCCTTATGAAGTGGTACCTTGTATGAATATGCTTACTCACTAAGCAAGTATTTGAGCCAAATTGGTTGTCTCGCCGCTTCAATACCTGCCATGGTATCTTGCTTCTGAGAGCACCAAGTAATTGGACTCTCATCAAGATTAAAAACATGTTCAGTTGTACTTTTTTCATCATCACGATCAACATTATGTCCACTGTCACTATAGCCTAATATCCTTGGAATTTTTTAAGTTGGATCCTTTGAAGACTAAACCAAGTATAGATGTTCCTCGTAAATACTTCAGACATTGTTTCATGGCATTTTCATTAGACTTCTCTAAGACTTTGCATGTATCTACTCAATACTCCAACAAAGTATGATAAATCCGGTCTTATATGAAGTAAATATCCAATAGGTAAGTCTACTAGATCTCATGCTCGATTTCTCTTTATAGATTGGATTTCATCTTCACATGCTTGAGTCCATTCTTAGGATTCTTTCGCTTCATCAAAACTTTTGGGTTTATTAAGAGATAACAGCATCTCACCTTCTTCTTCAGCTAGCATAACAAGGAATGCATAATCCTCTAGATATTTAGGGCGTACACTCTGCTGTGTTGTTATTCTTAGCACTAATGAAGTACATATTCAGAGTTTCTAGATCCATCATGTATTGTCTCTGTTTCATCATTCACCACTTCATTCTCAGGTTTGTTTTCTACGGCTCTGTTTTGCTCAGCTTCGTTTTGCTCTGTTTCCTTATCTTTGTGAATTTCGCTATTCGCAATATTTCCAAACATAGTACTGAAACTTCCACTATTTTCTTCTGTATTGTCTTGGTTCCAGTTCCAACCCTTTGTCTCGTCAAATAGCACATCTCTACTCACAATAATTCTCCAAAATCGTGGATCAAGCAACCGATATGCTTTAGAGCCTGGTTCTGTTTCGAGATGAACAAGCAAATGTGATCTATCATCTAGCTTCTTTAGATGAGGCTTATCTATCTTTGCATAGCAAATACATCAAAAAATCTGAAGGTGATTGATATTTGGTGTCTTTTTCCGCAAGACTTCATATGGCATTGTGTCTCTAAGAGATCTTGTGGCAACTCGATTCAGAAGGTAGATTGAATGTCATATTGCCTCACTACATAAGTAATTTGGTACATGCATGTGCTTCATCATAATCCTTGCCATCTCCATTCATATCTGGTTACATCTCTCAGCCACACCGTTTTGTTGAATTGTTTCAAATTTTATATGCCCCATCCTAGCATGCCATCTGCTACTCTCAATAATCCTTGATAGATTCAAACTTACTATGTTTCTTATTCCATGTGTACCCTTTAAAGCTGGTTCCTTGATATTTAGGCTTTGACTAGTAACATCCCATCATAGTCATGCATTGTCAAGTATCCTCCTCTCATCCGTATATCACATCCTGATTCAATTGCTTCATCTTTGTCTTCGGACATATCTTGCATTCCAATCAATCTCCTAATTTCATTGAACTTAATTTGCGTCAATGCTTTTGACATAATCAATGTCACAACTCAACATTGATATTATAGGCTTTGCACAACATTTCAAATCCTAAACCTATTAGAACTAAATCTCTCCTAATTCTATTAAGAACTTGATTTCTTTTAATCAATGTCATAACTCAAGATTGATGTTTATAGAGATAGCACAACATTACTTCTCTTAATCCTATTAGAACTAGATACCTCCTAATCCTAATAGTAAAGATTCATTTTCTCTAATATCCTTATCCTAACTCGACAAGGACATGTTTAATAATCCTTGAAGATTATCCAAACATTCACCCCCTTAATCTTTAAGTTAGTATTCGAGAGGTCTTTAACTCCTATCAAGGCTCTCATCTCCTTAAACTTGATTTTTTCTAGGGCTTTTGTCAACATGTTTATCTTTTGACAAAGAATTATAAAGAACATCTTTCTTTATTAGATTTAGAAAAATCTCTAAAAAAATAAAGCTATCTAATATTTGTCTTTATGGAACAACTCTCCATAAACATTTTTTTCTTATAGAACAACTGTCCATAAACTCTCTATATTCATAGAATTAGACATTTTCTAATTCTATTAGAATTAAAAAAACCCAAACCTATTAAGATAGACAATTCTAATCTTAATATTATTTGAGAATCTAATTATCCACACACTTCTTTGACTTTGGAATTACCTAACATTTTTCCCCTTAATTCCAACTTGAATTCTGGGAAGTATGATCTCTTAAACTCCAAATTTGGCTTCTTTTCTCATCAGGACCATCACCCCCAAACGGTGTGAGCCTCTTGACTCCACACTCATCTGGATTCATCTTGATCTTAAACTGATGCTCTAATACCAATTCTAGAATTCATGAATCAACAAGAACTCAAATAAATAAAGAATAATTCTCTTTATTAACGCTTTAGAAAATCACTCAAAACTAAATCTCTCATAAGTTCTCTCAACTCATAATTTATGAACTTCTTCGTTATGCAACAATTCTGCATATCCTTATATAGGGGAAAATAACCAAAACCAAAATCTAATAGGATTATAAGTCTATCTAGATAACTCCTAGATAAATCTATATTTAGATAACTCCTAAATATTTCTTAATCCTAATCTTCTTTGGATAGCTTCTGACTCAAGCTTATCCAACATAAAGCGGATATAATTGGTTGGCGTTTTACAAAAACAAGAAAATATACGGTAAAATCTTGATATATTACAAAACATAATGATCCATCACTTAGTATCTCACCCTAGTCTATAAATTTTGCCACTACAAACTCATACATGAAAATTAAAATGCCCCCTAAATTATGTCATTTTATATGGCAAGGTCTAACAGATTTTCTATTGGTTAATTCGAATTTTAAAAAGAGGAATAAACATTGACATTTAGTGTAATCAGTGTAAGTGTCAAGTGGAAGAGGAGACATGAATATCATACCCTTTTTGAGTGTACACCAGCATTTACAGGTATGTGGATTATCAAAAATACCATATGTATTTGGACAATTCCCTGGAGCTTTAGTTTTTCAAATATATATTATGGAGAGTTCCTAGAATATACAATGATGATAGTTTTCTGTGGATTTTGTGGTATATAGAAAGCTAGTAATGATAAGGTTTTTAAAATATTTACATAAACTCACAAGAAATCTTAAACCTAGTAGAAACCAAAGCTCTATCTTGGAAGTCAACACAATTTAAAGATAATAATGAGCCAAAACAAATCTCTCAGGATACAGATGTTACACCCTATTCTCAGAATTCAGTGTTTTAAACGGTTTTTGAAGTCATGTGGATGGTGGAGAAAGCAAGTCAGTATGTCAGTGTAGACACTATTTTCATCAGCTTAGAGGAACCTATTGCAAATGCTATTTCTGTTTTCTATTGTGTAATCATATTGAAGATGACCTAAACTAGATATTCTGACTCAATGTGCATTGGAAAGAGGCACCAACGAATGTTCATGCCCCCCCCCCCCCCCCCCCCCCCACAATTACTCCTTGCATGTCATCTTGAAAGCAAAATCAACCTAATCCAGATAAATTGAATGTCTCATTCCACTAATGATATAAACAAAAATGTGTGATTGATCGATATGATGGAGGATGGGATTAAGCAATTGAACTTATGTCACTCTTTACTGAAACATTGGATGATCAATGGAATCAGAGTAGAAAAGTTGGAGAATAAACAATTGGACTAAGGTCGATCTTTGTTGATTCGAAATAGATAAAGATGGATAGAAGATCAGAGTCCACCATAAATGCTATGTCAATGCCTTTGATACAGCTTGACAAAGCCTAGTTCAAAGAATTCCCACACACAATAAACTTAAAACTACCAAAATATCAAGATATTATATCTTTAATAAATAAACCACTCTATTTTTTACTCAAAAAATATCTTGTATTCATTAAAATGGGTCTTTATAAGTAGAGAAAATACGTAAAATGTATTCATAAAGTAGCTTAATATGCAGAGAATTTAGGAAAACAAATTTCAATCTTAAGTCCATATAAGAGAGAGAAATATACATGAATAAATTTAGTTTTTAAGAGTTTTTTCTTGATAGTTGTTGGAATGAAAAAACTAAAGCATGATCCATTCTTTTAAGTAAATGAATTTGCAAATTTTAAAATCAAGCTGCAAACTTGGATTAGATATTTTTGATTCCCCATAAAATTTGATGACCTCATCATACTCTCCATTTTCAAAATCTTGAGGAACATGAGCTTTTAAATTCTTATACCAAATAATTTAGACACAAGAGTGTGACAAATAGAGATGATGGCCGATGGGATTAAACAACTGGATGAACATTACTCTTTATTTAATCATTGAATAAATAATGGAATGAAAGTGGAAAAGATGGAGAATCAATAACTGGACTAAGACGTTCTTTGTTGATTTGAAAGAGATGAAGGTAAATAGAAGATGGGTAGATAGTACCACTAAAATACATGGAACCCCTTTAATATAGGTTGACAAAGTCTAAGTCCAAAGACTAACACAATGATAACCAAAATATTAAGATATCATATCTTGAAAGGTAATACCTCTCTCAAAATTTGTATTCCACTTAAAATATAGAGTTAATTGGGTATTTAGACATTTTTGAAAATTAATTGGAAGAATAGACATTTTATTATTCATAATTTGCAAAATTGACAGCTTTTACTTTTCATGTGTGTGTCTAATAGAGAAAACAGAAAAGACAAAAGTGTATGGAATATATTTGCAGTGTACACACATGATATGTACACTCGCAAAATATACATATATAATCTGTACACTCGCAAAGTATAGATACATAATCTGTACACTCGCAAAGTATAGATACATAATATGTACACTTACAAAGTATACACACATAATTTGTATACTTGCAAAGTGTACACATATAATATGTACACTCGCAATGTGTACACACGTAATCTGTACACTCGTAAAATATACACACATAATCTGTACACTCACAAAGTATACATACATAATCTATACACTAGCAAAGTGTACACACATAATCTGTATACTCACAAATTGTACAGAGTACATTCGCAAACTATATAGACATAATCTTATATCTACAAATAATGAATATTAATATTTTTTCTTTCTCTATTACACATCATCTCTATTAGTGAAACAATAAAATTATCCATTTTACCAATTATGAATAGTAAACTGTTTATTTCTCCGTCCAAATAGCAAATTCACCCTAAAATATATACTTTGTCCACGGAAATAAATTTTTATAAATAGAAAAAATACATGAAAATTAATAAAAGTATTTTAATCTGAAAAACACATGGGGAAAACAAAATTCAAATGCATATAAGAGACGTTAATGGACATTAATAAATGGACCTTTTACTATTGTACTTGTTTTCTCTTTATAATGCTTGGCTTTAAAGTACTCAAATAATTTATATTCTTCTTAAGTCAAATCTATGAAGTTAACAAGCCTTGATTAGATGTATTTTTGCTTCGGAAATAAATTTGATGACCTAATTTTAAAAAACTTGTTTTCGTTTTTCTTTTTTCTTAATTTTCATTATTAAATTTTAAAATTAGATAAACTAGCAAAAACTTTATTTATATTTTATTATTATGGATAACGCATTTTACAACTTGGCTTGTAGCGTTTTAAAAATTTAATCATGTGTAGTATGCACAAATTGGTTTTCCTTAATCATAAAAGACGAAATGACACGTTTCAAATTTTAACTCCACCATTGCCGGAAATGAGGAGACATTCTACAGTAACTCCCAAATAAGTTTGAAATTTAAGCTGGTAAATCGTAAAATGGTTATTCCTATATCTTATTTACTATTTACACTAACAAAACTGGTTTATCATAAAACAAGAAGAAATTGAGATTTTGGGTAGTTTTTAAAGTTTTTGTTAGTTCTTTGAATATTTTAATTTTTGGGTTAAAATGAATAGAACTTAGAATATTTAAAAAAACTCTCCTATTTTTTTTCTTTAAACTATCTTAAAACTATCAACTTTCAAATAAAAGCTTAAATCTATAAGAAAAAAAAAGCCTTAAAACTACTAATTTTCAAAAAAAAAACATCATTAAAAAAATCATTACTTTCTTAAATAGAAAATCCTAAAAAAAATCTTGAAAATAGCTAACATTTTCATTTTAAACATCTACTATTAACAATTTCCACTTTAAACCTCAAAGACGAAAATTTTATCATTTTAAATATTTAATTTGGCAATTTGACATCTATTCGACTTTTGACATCATAAAATATTAATTAAATTCTAATATTAAAAGCTCTAAAATAATTTTCTTAAACCTTAAATCATTTTAATAGATTAAGATATGTTTTATGTGGTTTTTGAGATTTTAAACTTAAAAATTTAGTTAATATTTTTTGAAGTCAAAATTTAGCATATGACAAAATGACAAGTTGAATATTTAAAATGATAAAAAAAAATTAGGAGATTTAAAGTAGAAATTGTAAAGATGCTCCGTCAAGTTTTTTTTTTAATTTCTCCGTTCTTAAATAAAGATAAAATGAAAATAAACCAAACAAAATTGTGGTGGATGCGAATTCTAGAAGCATGTTCCACTTCCATCTTTTGTCTTCCACCATCTCACGCTTTGAAAAAAATAACAAAATGAAAAGAAAAAAAACAGAGAAATGAATGAATTTGACAAAAGAAAAAATTCCAATATTACCCCTGATTCCCCACATGTGCCTGTATTTGCTTCCAAGAAACCAAAACTTCACCAAACCTCTCTTCCTTCTTCCTCCTTTCTCTCTGAAGAACACAACCAAATTATTCTATGTTAGATATGTCGGAATCTTTACTAACGGCGATGTACAGTTGGTTCACACCAACAGTACTATTTGTCTTCCTCAACCTAATGATTGGTACTATAGCTATTAGCTCTTCTTTCTCTTCTAAATCCAACGACCCAAATCAAACTCAGATCCAACGCTCTCCTTCAATGATTCACCGTCTCAAATCCATAAGCTTCTCTTCCTTTACTTCTCCGGAAAAATCTCATCTTGAGTTTCCACTTCAAACCGAAGACAACAACAACTCTTACCAACCAGTTTCAATTGAACAGAACCAACCTTTACTTTCTAGATCTCCTTCTGTTCTTCATAAAATCAAATCTTTCAATCTTTATAATTACATTTCACAAGAACCCACCACTGTCGTTGAAGCTTCAACTCCACCACCGTCGGTGACCGTTGAGTCAAAACAAGAACAAGAAAATGAAGAAGAAGAAGATACAAGTCCAAGTCTTGAAGAAGTTTATAGTAATCTGAATCTAAACCATGTGGCTAGGACTAAGTCTGACACTGAGCCAGCTTCAGGAATTATCCCACCGAAGCTTCCTAAGAAGATGAAGAAATCGGCAAGTACAAAATCTCCGTTCTCTCATTTTCAAGAAGATGAAATCTCTGTTGAGGCTCGTAGGCCTGAGACGGTTAGAGTTCAGAGAGTTACGACTGTGGAAGAAGCTGATGAAGAAGTAGATGCGAAAGCTGATGACTTCATTAACCGATTCAAGCATCAGTTGAAGTTGCAAAGGATTGATTCCATTACTAAGTATAAGGAGATGGTGAAGAAGAGTAACAACAAGTGAAAATTGCGAAGAAATAGAAATCTTGGGGTTGTTTCTTAATTATGCATTAAATTGTGGACTTTTTTTTAAAAAAACCTTAATTTTGTTAGATTTCGGCTTTTCTAGTATCATCTCATTGTAGATTCTCCATTGGCTTTTGTTGCCGGAACTGTATCTTTTTTTATTTTCTTGACTAGGAAAGAAAATCAAGAAAAGAAAATTGGAGAATTTTTATGGTTCTCTGATGGATTCGTAACATAGATCTGATGAGCTCTCTTGAGTCTTGAGTGGACCAGTGTCTTTCATTTCTAGAATTGTTAGAGGCCTCGTAGTATGTAGTTACGAAACTAACCGAAGTTGTGTTTACTTTTTTACCGTAAGACAGAATGTTGTAAGAGAGGGTAGTGATGTAAATTTGATGTAATGGTATTTAGTAATGTACGTTGTGCTTATCCGTGTTTGCAGGATGCTTGGCTGTGAAGCACGTGGAGTTCAAGTCTCATGTCATTTTCTAGTAAAAACTGGGAAAATAGAGTCCTTTATATTTTTTTAGAACTAGAGACTCATATCCAGATTTAAAATTTTAAGAGAAATTTGTATTCTTTTTACAAAGCTAATAGAATTTTTTTTTTATAGAATTACGAAAGAATATGATTAGGGATAAATGTTGTAAGAGATTATGACTAATATATAAAATATATGAATTATTATATTTATTTTCAATTGGTTTTGAGTTATAACTTTATAATTTACTATGATGTCATAACCTGATCTATACATGTCTAACCTGATCTATATATGTCTAGCCTGATTTATAATCAATCTGACATAATAGTTAATGTACTGATCTTTGTCTAAAATGAGGAGATCTCTTATCTAAAAAAATTATTATCTTGAGCGGACGTATTAGAGATAAATTTCTCACATGTGATCATAACTAATATATAAGATATATGTATCATTTCATCAATTGATTTTAAGTTAAAATTTAAGTTAAAATATCATAATGTGTGTAATTTCAAATTTACTAGTTACTAACTTACTATACTTCTTCATTTTAACTCAAATTTTAACTTTTTTAATTTGGAGTTGCAATGTATCTATATTTTACAAAGTCAAATGTTAAATCTTATATAATAAAGTAAGGTTTTTATAAAGAAAAATTATAAGACTTTGATATGTTCGATCAAGCATATGAGGTGCCGCCATACTGCATCAATGCAGAATATGAAATTATAGATGTTCCCCGGTGTCTTGCCGAAGTATGTCTTCATCCATCGGATTCTAAATACCCGAATCAATAGAAAGTTTGATTCTCTCTAAATTTGTCCACGTTATTCATAGACATTCATTTTTACCTTTTATATATTAATAAATAATTGTCGAATCCACAATTAATTGTATTTTTTTTAAATATCATTAATTTAAAAATAAAATCATCCTATTTTTATTTTTATATTCAAATATACTATATATATATATCTTTCATGCGACCTTACACGTATATTTTTAATAATTTTCATCATTCAAAGTAAAATATTAACATGAACTTATTTAGTCAGAAAATAATATGAAATAAATGAAATTATATCTCTTTCATGATATCTTACACACCCGTAGTTGTACTTTATTTTTCATTATTCAGTAAAATAATAACATCAAATTATTTTACCACAAAATTATATGAATTATATAAAATATTATGATACTTCTTTTGTCTCTATTTTTCCCGCACATAAAACTTAATCTTTCACATCACCTTATTTAAGAATTGTTTACGATATATATATTATATATAAGAAGAATTTCAAGGTAAAAAGAAAAGACAAATTATTTCAAAATGAAAATATTGAACATTTTCATCAAAAGAAATAAATTTATAATTACGTTACTTCATTATCATTATATGAACCTAATAAAAATATATATTAGCTGTCAATACCAGAATATATATATATATATATATCTATAATCAAAAGATGTTTATAAAATTTCTTCAAAGTTAAGGCTAGGTGAAAATTAGTAGACGGTTATTGTGGTAAATGGGGAAAACGAGAGATTGAAAGAGAAAGAAAACAAAAAAAAGATGAGACGCGATATGCATTTGAAAAAACGATTTAGTCTCTTAAGTCAAAGGAAATGAACGTAACAACAGCATGATCCCTTAGCTTAAGAAGTTTTTCATAAATTTATGAGTCTTTCGTCCCATCTTTAATATCCCAAAATGATACATGGCGCTGCAAATATCGTCGACACCAATCAACCCAAAATGATCCTGACAGTGAGATACCAAAATCCAAATAAAAAATGCGACAAATCATATATATTTGACCCCTAAGCCTTTTAATCATTTAAAAAACATAACTCATCTCAAGAAATTTATAGTTTAACTTGACCGTAAAAAGGCTCCACACATACGATTTTTGTGAGATAATACAGTTTTAAACATATTTTTGATTCTGTCTAAGTAAACTAATTTGTATTTTCATGTTTTGAATTTATTAGTATCCTTTATAAAATTAATATAGTAATTTTAAATTATTTTTTTGATACCAAACTACTATTATTATCAGTATTATTTTCAAAAAATTAAAAGATAATATTGTTATTTATATTGATAATTTATTTCCTTATTTTTCCTTAAACATAATTACAACACAATTTCTAATTAAAATCAAATTTTATAGGAAATTAAAATTCTGATCCATAACTTTTTGAATTTCTTGAAATTAATTAGTTAACACTGTATATATGATGCTAGACTTATTACTAATTTATGTATCATGTGTTTATAGTTCTACATATCTAAATTTAACCATTTGATTTATGAATAAAAAATTATGGATTATTCATATCCATCTAAATTTATGAATTCATGGATTAATAAAATCAATCTATTTCATGATATGTTTACCACTCAACCAGTTATAACAATATATAGGATTAAATTACGCCTGATAAATATTTTCCAGTCAAACTATTAAAACATGTGATAAATTTATTGGAAACTAAACAACAGAATAAATTAAAAAATCTAAGATTTGAAATAAAATAACATTTTTTAGAACCTGATAGTTAGAAATTTGTGAAAATTTATCTTGTTTTCAATAAACTTTAACATATATTAGAAAAGAGATTATTATGAGTAATACTTGGCTTCACCCATAGGGGTGAAATCGTAAATTCACCTCCTCTAATTGTAGCCAATACTAGGGTACTAAGTAATTTTTAATTATAATTAATAAATAAAAATTATAACTAAACAAACTAAAAAAATATATTAATTATAAAAACATATAAAACTATACGTTTGAGATAAAATTCAGCGATTGCAAGAGTAAAATTTTTGTTTTCATAATTTGTTTTCTTTATGTAGTTTTAATTTATTATTTTATTTCAATATAATAATATGTGGCATAACCTTATTAGATGAATTTAGAGAAGATGAAAGAAAGGGTTCGCCCTATGACTGAAACCAAGAATTTTTCTTTTACTATGTTGCTAGTTGTTTGAAAAAGTATTGAGTAGTCCATATTTATCATTTAACAAATAGTAAAAACAATTCAACAAAATAAGAACATGAATTATCTGGTTACCATGCATCACTATATAAAATGTTTGATATGCATATGTACGCGCATCTTTTTATTTTAATTTTTTGTCAAAGAAACTTATATTAAACTTAATTTATGGTTACATCCCAAAGAATTCGGGTAGTCAATGCCTAAAATTTTGAATATGACACATAACAGAAATATAAAGCAATAAAATCAAAAGATAAGAGATTACGATCATAAACAATAAAAAACCTGAAATCCTTCCAATTGACTAGTATTTCTGCCAATTATTATCTACTATGGTAATTATTATTTTTATTACCAAAGTAACAAATTTTAATGTAGTTTCAACAAAGAGTGTATTTTAAATTGCCCAACAATTTACAGTTACTTTTTAAAAACTTTCCACTAAGTACCAACTATTTATAGTTCACAACTACGTGACTAAGTAAGGTGTTCTAGATTGCTATCTTGTACCTATTTTACTGAAACCCTAATATTTATTATCAGTCCAACTGATATTACTCAACACGAAGCCACAGTTATCCTGAATTACTAATTAGTTGCAAATCAAACAACTCCACAAAGAATGATAATGGGTGAATTGGTGTTCCAATTCTCACTTTGCGTATGTAGAAATACTTGAAAGTGCAATTTACTTCTTTTAGAAAAAAAAAACAAACTATAATAAACCTAACTTCCTATTTAAATAAATAATTTCCCCCAAAAACTAAAATGTTTTCACTATTCCTTTCAGCTTTTGTCATCCACAAGTCATTAAGATCTTAATGAATGAAGAGTAGAACATAAAGGTGTAAAGAATTATATTAAATTCTATAAGAATAATGTTTACAAATACAATTATTTATATAGACATTAAGATAAATTTAATTTCTTAATTTAATTGAAAAATAAATATAAATAATATATTTAATGATAATAGTAAATATACTAAATTAAATATTGACATTTATCTATTATTTTTTAGATTTTTCTTGATCCCGAATCATATCAATTCGGGTTGGATCGATCTCTTCGATCTCCCGTTACAAATAATGCACCAATCAATCATTAAAAGCTTTTGGACTTTGGGTTCTCCTCAGCGGCGCAAAGGCATCTTGCCGACGAATGATTGCTTGTCGTATTTCTATGTTTACTACTTTACTTTCTTTGATAGGTATAAATATCTAACCATGTATGAAAAGGACATAATTTAGCACTAAATTTTGGGAAAATCTCATTTTAAAAAAATTTCGAAGGAATCCAAAGAAATAAATAATCTGTAAAAGGTATGTATTAGTTAATTCTTGTGTCAATGGGTTTTAGTTAAAAACTCATGATAGTTGACATCCCAAGTAGTATAACTACATACATGCGTACCAATATGAATGACAATTTGGAATTTGTTTATTTTGTTTTAGCCGCTTAAAAATATAGTAACGAACTATGGACAAACTTAAATATGGCACAAAGCCGACCAAAAGGGAAAAATAATTAATCCTCGCATAAGAAGTAGGCTAAGATAATGTCATTCCAAAAAAAAAATTCAAAAAAAAAATATAAAGAACATTGCATAAGAAATGATCTTTAATATAATTTGTCCTTTGTTTGACTCTTAAGAGTAACATAAGCATGAATCATGAATAATCATGTGGCTGGTGCGGCACTTAATATTATTTTATATGATATTTTACAACACAGTCGTAAATGTCCATGATCAGTTAGAGAAACTTATCCACTTATTAAATAATATAAAACCTTTAAAAATTTATCTCACTGTTACTGTTGAGACAGAGAATTTTGGTACTTTGCCTCCACTGAAAATGACCCTTAGATTTATTGACCTTTGCTTGGCTTCATTTGCAAGTCTTATCTCTAAGATTCCAAACATAATTATTACCAAGGAGTGATATCTTTCTCCATAGTGATAAGACTAACATATGATTACTAACTATACATCTTTTTGTTTCAATTGTTCAGTCCAGGCGGATCCAACAAAATTTTTAATGGGTGCACAATTTCAGGGAGGAAAGGAACTTCTCAACTCATGATTTTATGAGTGCACTTTTAACCAAATTGCCAAATTCATTCACTTGTCTATGCAATTTTTTTTTAATTATACTATAATGGGTGCATGTGCACCCACATTACTAGGTGTGGGTCCACCCTGGTTCTTACTAGCGTTTAGGTTGCAGATCGGCTTGCGTTTCACCTTCGGTGTGTGGTAGTTAGAGACACTAAGTGCAGCAGTCTCATCTCTGATTATGATGAGACGTGAAAAGCCCTTAGCGACAAAGGGGTGTGAGGACCAAGGGTTTGCTGGACCAGTGTTTTTTTGTAACTCGCCTCTACCGTTGACTCTCTTGAGAACGCACAAGTCATTGGGTGGATTGTCGTTGAACTACTTGATGTCTGAAGTTTTAAACCCGTTATATCACTACAATTCCGTAGTTGTGTACAGTAGTATAAATTATGGTCGAATCCATAGGGACTATGGTCGCACCACGAACTCTGATGGAACAAGTAGAGATAAAGACAAAATATGGTTGTTGATTGTCACGTTTGGAGAAAGTAAATAAAAATGTATTGACTAATAGTAAAAGATATTGGGCACAAGGAATATTGCAAGTATTAATGATCGATAGATTATCTAAAAGCAATTGCAGTGAGGGTCTATCATTAAATCTCTCACAATTAAAAATAATCAAAATTCATTAAAAGTAGTTTTAAAAAAAAAAGTTGGCGAGAGGTTTTCATTTGAAAGATTTTGAGAACCTCTTAATGACATTTGATGTTTTGTAGAATACATGTATTTTCCTAAATGATTCAGATTTTACTGTGATAAATCAAATCCACAATAGTTTAAAACGTTCATTAAATATTTTATATGTAACTAGATTTCTAACCGCGAATTTTTTTTAATTAATTAGAGTAATATATTATATATTTTTATTTTATTTCTGTAATATTAATAAAGTATTTAATCTTGGTTTTATATTGTGTATATAATTTTTGATATTGAATGTTTAAATTCTAGTTTAAATTGAATATAATTTTAGTTTATGGGTTTATGCCATTAAGTTCTTATTTTATAAATATTTTAGGAAGAACAGAGAATCAACAGAAAGTTTCCCTTCTTCTTTGGTACCGTAGAAGCTTGGCGATGTGAAAAGATAGAATTCTTGAACGAGCGAAGAAGCAATCGGGGCAGCGTATAGCCTTAGTCGCACATATTTCAATTAATACATATTTTGTCATATAAAGGTTAATTTATAACGAAAAATATCATTTTAGTATTAAAATATATACATTAATTTTATTATTTATAAAACATATGATTAAATTAAAATGAGAAGAAAATAGTATTAACAAATAATTAATATAATTTAATAATTTAAGTAGAAAATAAATAGGAAGAAAGAGAGAGAAAAATATTAATTAGATATTATTTTATAATTAAATATTTAAAATAATTATTAGTTATAAATAAATGTGTTTGGTTATTTAGATAATAATATATCATTAAATAACTCTTCTCAAATAGTGTTTGAATATAGATATTATAGTACTTCTTTTTTAATAGAAGAAGAGATTATTATTTTTTATAAATCGTAAAATAAATTTATCTATATAACAAGTTCCATTATGCATGACTTTAAATTATATATTAATATTTTTATTTAATATTAGTTAAAATTACAAGAATTCTAAATTGATGTTATTCTAGTTAATATACTAATTCAAAATATCAGGAAAAAATTCTGAGATTTTGTTTTTGCCCGGAAAAATTCTGAGATTTGATTTTTCAAATATGTTTTTATATTTAGATCATGTATTATAATAATTTTCTTTCATATATATAGAGTTCTCATCTTTTGTCACACATTGACATTTCTTTATTTATATGTTTCTACTGTTCGCTCTTTCGGTGGTTCTTTTTTTTTTTATTCACTAAATTAGATTACGGATCCAAATATCTATTCTATTTCTCAACAAAAATCATGGATCTTTTAAGTACTCAACAACAACAAGAAGGAAACAATACTCCTTTTCTGTTTAGTTCAACCTTAAACCAAATGACTTCACTGCAATTTAACAACCAATATAGTAATATGTGTGGGGAGAGTGATGATAAAAAAAATTCAAAACAAAATCGATTGTAGAGAATCAAGATGCAAGTGGAGTCAAACCGAAGATACCATTCTCATAAGTACAGTGTTAAATACTATCAAAGATCCATTTATGAGTAATGAACAAAAAGCATCTGCTTTTTGGATAAGAATTGCTATGTATTATTCAAAAAGTTCAGCAGTTGCGATCCTACCAAAGCAAAAATAAAATAATTGCAAGAAAATGTGGCTGAAACTGAATGCTAGTGTTTGCAAATTTGTTGGATGATGTGATCATGGCTTTGAGTCAAATAACTAGTGGTCAGTCTGAAGATGATGTTGTCCAAGTTGCGTATCAACGCTACTATAAAGATTACAAGACTAACTTCATACTTGAAGATGCTTTGAGGGAGCTTCGATATGGTAAAAAAAATGGTGAATTTCTTACAATTTTTAAAGCTGGTTGAAGCTCCAAGAGAACAAAGTTGAATGAAGGTGGTGTATCTTCTTCAAACTCTAATCCGGAGAGTCTTATAACGGTAGAAGTAGAGGATCAAGCTACACCTTGTTCTCTAGATGTGAAGTTGTCAAAGCGCAAAGGAAAAGGCATGTATAATCTTGTATAATATGATAATGGAAGACGGAGGAGAGAAACACACTCACTATGATGTATCCCAATTTCAACGAAATGGGAACACAAAGCTGATGTTACAAACTATACAGATATACCTACTAATCTAGAAATATTCTTGGCGATCGACTTAAACTTAATGATACATGTATACACAACAATTAAAAACTGATTTGGTTGATTATATCTGGCAAAAGTTTGGTCAAACATCCAATGAACCTTAGAGCCAAGTTAATTGTATCGTTGATCATGGTTTTATATGTTATTTATGTATTCTTGCATTTTAAATTGATTTATTATGAGTTTGTGCTATGTTGCTTTATGCTTAATTTAAAGAGAATATAAATCTTTATTTCACTATTTATAACTTATTGTATTAATAGTATTTAAGATTTTATTATTTTACTATTATATATTATATAAAAATATTAACTAAATGTAGATAATTTATTTTTATTAGCTCATAAACAATATTGGTAAAAATTACTAGTTTATTTCACACTTTGAAATACATTAATTGATAATTTGTGGAAGACACTAATGATCATTCAGAAAACTATTAACTTTTGTTGAGATTGTTATTGTTTTTATGTTATGATGTAGGAATGACCGCCGGATTGTTTCCACAGAAGATGTAGGATCGATAGCCGAATTGTTCTCACTGAGATGGAGCGACAGAGATGATAAAGTAACCGGGTTGATGTGGATTCCACAACACCGAGGGTTAGAGACAGAGATTCAAGGGCTATTCCTCACGAGAATCCAATGCTCTACACGAAAACCTAAGTGAATTGATTCCACAAAATACTTTTGTACTCGTTGGAACAAAATTTACACAAACACAAGTTTTGAAGCAAAAATAATTTTTTTTATTAATTCAAGCGTGTCAGAAAAATGATGAAGTAAGGAGTTTATATAGGCTCATGAGAAAGACCTCCAACGGCCATAAAAGATACAAAAAGGAAATAATAAAATAAAAGAAAACATAATCTTCTCTATTGATGTCTTCTAGCCATTAGACATTAAAAGTGACACTCCTCTTGATTGATTTGCTTGGCTGCGTGATTCTTCTAGGTCTTCTGATTGATATGGATGTCTAGGATCAGATGGAGTAGATGGAGGGTCGAGATTAAGCAGAGGATATGCGCTTGATGGTGAAAAGGAAATAGGTTCGCCAGAAAATTTCCTTTCCATTGGTTTTAGAAAGTGATGCTGGATGTCCTGCTGTTTTGGAAGCCTCTGAACACCATGTAGTCTTCATGTGGTCATGGAGAAACAGCAAGAAATCGTCCATATGTTGATCAGATGGTTTATTAGACTTCATCTGGCTGATAACCGTCAGACTAGGAAACTTGGTTCCAATTCTTTAACCAGCTCTTGGATCACCTGGTTTTCCTTGAGATTCGTCTGGAGCTTAATCACTGAAGATACATGAGGGTGGATTGAGATCTAGAAGGAAAAAACCATGGAAGATCGTCTCCCCTTTATCCATGACTAGTTCTCCAAGGAAGTTCGTCTCCTCTTTATCCTTGGCTAGACCATCATGTCCATTGATCCATGTTGGTAATATATTGATGTCCACATCATGTTATGTGAAAAAACTTTTCATTTCAATGATATCACAATTTCATTAGGTTTTGGTTCAAAATAAAATAAATGAGCCAAATTTACAATATTGATAAATAATGGATCTTTTCTAAAAATAATAATTAAGTAATTTTAGAGTAAAATATAGAGTAATAGGTTGAAGAAAAAAAACCCAATTCTATTTTAGTGTTGCTCTATGTTAGAGTAAATAATAGAAAATAGGTTGGAGATGCTGTTAGTCTTTCATCAATATAATAATTATAATGTAATTTAATTTGAACATTAATTTAAAATTTTATCTTAAATTAGAAGATCTGTAATTAATTTCTTTTAAATAATATTAAATATATTAAATTTCATTATTTAGTAATCTACATTACTAAAAACATATTTGATAATATTCTTTAACCATTAGAAACAAATATAAGTTAAAGGATCTCTTTATAAATAAAATAAATTTTCACTCTAAAAATAAAGTTAAAATCTAATGTTTCTATTTTGGTGACTCGAGATCATCATCGATATGCCTTCTGGGACATAGACTTGCAATATCTTTTTAAACGATAATCTCAATACTAATCAGTTTTTCTGTTGCTAAATGTGCCCATATGTTTTGTTCTGAATGTGTCAAAAGACATTTAGAGGTGAGACTACTTGAAGGATGCTGCGCATCTATGTTGAGTTATGGAAGTTGTGTCAAAATTATGACACTTAAACTAAAAGAGATGTGGGAACAAAGGATCAAGGAGGACTCGATTCGAGTAAGGGATACAGTTTATTGCCCAAACCCAAGTTTCTTGGCTTTAATGTCAAAAACCGAGCTCTCTATATCTAGGACCCAAGAAATTATGTATCAAATGCAGTGAACCTTTTGCATCAACTGTAAAGCTCCATGGCATAATAAAATTTTGTGCGACCTTTACAAGATATTGCATCCAAATCTTACAACAAACGGTAGAAGGCTATTTTATTTAGCAAACAAGAATTATAGTATCAATGTAGAATGTGCCAACACATGATTGAACGTTCTTATGGATGTGATACTGTAATTTACATGTATCATCTCTTGTCATTTCTTCTTTCTAATTTTACCGATTTTGAAATTTATGTATCACATAAGTTACTTATAAAAATGATAGTTGTGAGGGATGACCTAAATTTTATATAGGGAGGACACGTGTCCTATCCTACTTTTTTCTTTAATTTTTTCTCGGTTTAGTTTAATTTTTTTAATGTGCTTCACTATTTCCTCAGCCCAACATTTTGAGTCCAATAGCCCATATTTAATTTGATAAAATAAATTATAAGGCCTAAAATTTTAAACCAAATTTAAAGTAAATCTAATTAATAAGTAAACAAATAAACTTAAAACAAATTTAAACCTAAACCATACATATCTATTCATCTTTCTCTATGAAAAAACCAACAGAAACTTTTGCACCTCAGACTTCATATTAATATTGTCCTTAAACTCCCTAAGAGACATCATCTATGTAATCCTTCTAAAGTTTCTGCAAATTAACTAAACAAACAGGATGTCGAACACTATAATTTAATGATTTATAATTAATTTATATTATTGCCAGGTGTAACTATTTGATTATTTCTAAATAAAATTTCTCAAAATAAATTCTGACTAATTATGTAGAAATACTCATTTTAAATTTTGATCATGTATTGATCTAAAATTGATTTCTAATATTTTCTATAACTCTTATTTTTTTTAGGTACCAATAGACAGAATATTCAAAAGAATATTTGCATCGATGTCTGAAAATAATTTGGAGGATTTACTTTTTTTTTTATCCAGCGGATAGAAAAAGAATATTAGAATATCATACTAACGAAAGAGATGATTTAAGACACAAATATCTGATTAAAGGTCCTTGTCAACCTCGAGGTCATGATTTTCCTAAAATACCATCAGGAAATAAAATGAGGCGGTTTAATCCAGATTGGTTTTACTTTCATGGCAGTTGGTTGGAATATATTGTGAAAATAAGGTTTTTTTGTTTGGTTTGCTACTTGTTTATAGACTATCCTGGAAACAATTGTGGAAGTGATGTATTTGTGACAACATGCTTTGATACTTGGAAAAGTCCTAATAATTTTGTTGTACATTTGGCAAAAGGTGAATAGTTTTCACAATAATGCATTGAAAAAGTTGATTGTCTGATGAATCCATGTCAATCAATTGTTCATGATTTTATAAGCAAGAAGATGCTGCAAAAGAATGAATACAAGATCAGACTGAACGCTTCAATTGATTCTTGTAGATATTTTTAGTATGACAAGGATTGTCTTTTAGAGATCATGATTAGTCGGTGGAATCAATTAATAGAGGAAACTTTTTGGAGATCTTGAAATATATTGCAAAGAAAAATGAGCTTGTAAGTAAGATTGTATTGGAGAATGCTAAAAAACTAAAAAAATTGTGTCTCCTAAAATTCAGAAAGATGTAGTGCATTGCTTTGCAGAGGAACTTAATCTATTACTCAAGAATTTGATCATGATGTATTCTGCTTTTTGGTGGATGAATCGGCATATGTTTCTGATAAAGAGAAAATGGAAGTGGTTTTTCTTGTTGTTGACAAAGATGGGATAGTCCAAGAAATATTCATTGGTCTTATTCATATTCAAGAAACATCTTATTTGTCGGTAAAAGTACCATTAATTATTGTTTTCTAAATGCAGATTGAGTATTAAAAAAATTTAAAAGACAAGACTATGAGGAGCTAGTAATATGAACGTGAATTCAATGGGTTGGAGTCTCTGATTTTGAGAGAAAATATTTATGCATATTATGTCCATTGTTTCGCTCATCAGCTTCAATTAGTTGTCGTGGAAGTTGCTAAAATCACTTTTAAGTGGAGGGGGGGGGGGGGGTGGGGTGGGTTATTTGATATGATTTCTGTCTAACTAAATGTGGTTATAGCTTCTTGTAAAAGAAAGGATATGATTCGAGAATACCATCAAAATAGAATTGAGGAAGGAATTAATCAAGGTAAAATCAAAACATGTAAAGGACATAATCAGGAGCTTGCTCTTCAAAGACCTGATAATACTCATTGGCTTCTCATTACACAACATTATCACTGGTGGTAGATTTATTTGCTTCTATAATCAAAGTGCTTGAGAGTATTGAAGTGAAATGACTGATAGTACGAAAAAACGCCAATCTAATGGTCTTCTCATGTACTTTTATAGCTTAAACTTTGTGTTCACCTTACAGTTGATGTTGTTTCTTCTTTATCTCACATATAACTTACCAAAGGCTCTAAAAGGAAAGATCTAGACATTTTGAATGATATGTCCCTTGTGAAATCTACCAGAACACCAATTGTGCAAGCTAAAGGATAATGGATGGGATTCTCTGATTAGTAAAGTTTATTCATTTTGTAAGAAATATAACACTGAGTTGGTCAATCTGGAAGAATAATTTGTTAATCCAATGAAGCCAAAAAAGAAGCAACATCACCAACTTGTATCATTTTCAAGTGGATTGCTTTAATACTGTTTTGGATATGCAAAATCAGGAGTTTAATGATCTTTTTGATGAGGTAAATACTGAACTACTTGGTTGTAAGCTCTATTGATTCATTTTGTGAGTTTGATCCATTGAAAATTATGAGATTATCTGAGTATTTTATCCAGAAGATTTTAGTTATTTCGAGCGGATATCACTTGAAGATCAATTGGTCTCTACATTGATAATATTGGGGAAGATGAAAGATTTGAAGAGTCTTAGAGATCTTGCACTTGTTATGATGGAGACAAAGAAATATCTTTCGCATCATCTGATTTATCGATTTCCGAAGCTAGTTTTGACTTTACCGGTGGCTACCGCTAGAGTTGAAAGATGTTTATTTGCAATGAATATTGTGAAAACTACTTTAGGCAACCGAATAGGTGATGAATTTCTAAACGACTATCTAGTTTGTTTTGTTGAGAAAGAATTGTTTAATAATGTTATAAATGAAATAGTGATGTAAGGTTTCAAAATATGGAGGCGCGTAAAATACATGTTTAGATTTTTTATATAAATTTGTATTTGTTTTCATGTGTGTACTATATTTTATTTGAATTTTTAATATAATTTTGTGTCCTAGGTTAAATATCATTTTGGATCAGCTCCTGGATATGGACATGAGTTTACTACCAATGTGGAGCTTGCTGTCATAATCTTGCTAGCCAAGGCCAATACCAACCCCAACGCCATCATAATCGTGTTGTTTTGCTCAAAGTCTTGGTGTTTTGTGCTATTTGTGTTGTTATGTTAATATTAATCTTAAACACGCAAATAAAATAATAATATTGAGACAAAAATATTTTAAATTTTTTTTTTATTTGTAGATATGATATTTAAACTAAAATATTAATTTAGGACCAGAGGAAACTAATGATGTATCAAATGTTAATTTACATATGTTTCAGTGTAGTTTATAATATAATTATTAACTTAAACAATTACTATATATACAAGTTATAAAATAGTGTAATTAGTTTGGTAGATTGTTACTAAGCATCACTAGTAGAAGGAAATATTTACAAGTTCTCTCATATGTTACAAACTTACAATGGAGAAATGGAAGTTAAAAAGTCTTATTCATTGGCTTATTCATTGCGTGAAGTCTTAGAAATCAGGCTTTGGAGTTTTAATGTAAACTGAAACTGTACGAGCCAAACATCTAAAACAGATTAAGAAAACATTGAGAGAATAACACAACATTTTTGAAGAACACAGAACATTTTAGCAATGAGATTCCGTGTGAGAGATCAGACATTGAAAAACCTGAGATGTTAATCTCATTGTCCTAAACTTAATACTGTCTATACTCTCAGTCTCTCACTGAATCTAAAACTCTTAAAATATAGAGTTATTCCCAAGTCAATTACCCCAAACATACACAAATACAAGTAACCACCTTTATTTTCAGGAACCTACAGGAGCCATGTCTTTACCTTTGGTTGCAGCGGTTGCAGCAGCTGCGGCGGCAGCAGCTGCAGCTGCAGCTGCAGCCGCTGCTGCGGCTGCTGATGGTGCTGAGCTAGGTGTTGATGGAGGAACAGAGTTGCTTTGCTTTGCAACTACTTCTTGACGCTTTTGCAGTTGTGGAGAGTTGAGATCGGTAAGGAGTTCTTTTATCTGTTTACCAGATAGAGTTTCATGTTGAAGCAAAGCATTTGCAAGGGCGTGAAGCTCTTTGTTGTAAACCGTGAGGATGGTTTTTGCATTGTTATAAGCCTTTTCCAAAAGTAGTTTCACTTCTCTCTCGATGAGAAGCCTTGTCTCGGTGCTCATGCTTTTCCCATTGTCGTCATAGTTATGTGCCACAAGACCAACCTCTTTGCTCATTCCGAATTTCGTAACCATTGCTCTAGCGAGTTTAGTTGCCTGCTCAAGATCAGAAGAAGCACCTGAAGTTACCTCGCTTTCCCCAAAAATCAACTCTTCGGCTACTCGGCCTCCCATACAAACATCAAGCCGAGCAAGCATCTGTTTCCTAGAAATGCTTGTCTCATCTTTATCTGGTAGTTGAGATACCATGCCAAGAGCCATACCACGAGGCACAACGGTTGCTTTGTGGACTGGAAGAGCACCTTCTGTGTGTATAGCAACAAGAGCATGACCACCTTCATGGAAAGCAGTCAGTTTTCTCGACTCGTCTGATATAACTGCGGATTTTCTCTCGCTTCCCATCATGATTCTGTCTTTGGCAAACTCAAGATCAGACATTTTCACATCTATTGCACCGTCCATTGCAGCTTTTAGAGCAGCCACATTGACTAGATTCGCCAAATCAGCACCAGAAAATCCAGGCGTACCTCTTGCAATGATCATTAAATCAACATCATCAGCCTTGAGTACCTGAAAACACAGAATGAAGATCAGCCAACCCACAGTTCAAACTTTATGCCATTGCTGTATTACAGGTCATCTAACAGAGATGGTTTTGCATAGTTGTAACCTTCTTCTGACCATTATAACAACTAAGCGGCATTTTTAAACCATTACTGCAAGACCTGAGCCAATCTAGTGTATAATCTAAAGTTACCTTTGACATGTGAGACTCCAAAATCTGGCGCCGACCTTCTACATCTGGATTAGGTACAACAATATGGCGATCAAACCTCCCAGGTCTAACCAAGGCTTTATCCAATGACTCGGGGAAATTTGTTGCTGCTACAACAATAATTCCTTCATTCTGTTTAAACCCATCCAACTCAACGAGTAACTGGTTCAATGTCATCTTCATGTATTGCTGGTCCTTGGGATTACGACTTCCTCCAATAGCATCAATTTCATCGATAAAAATAATACAAGGGGAACACTTCTTCGCAGCACTAAAAAGATCTCTTACTCTTCTGGCTCCAACTCCAACAAACATCTCTTCAAATTCACTTCCACTGCAGGAGAAGAAAGGAACTCCAGCTTCTCCAGCAATAGCCCTTGCAAGCATAGTCTTCCCTGTGCCAGGAGGACCAACAAGCAACACACCCTTTGGAAGCTTTCCGCCTAATCGAGTAAACCTCTTAATAAAGATCAAAAGAAAGAATAAAACAGTGTTAACCTCCAAAAAAAAACAGTACAAACGATAAAAGATGTACACATGGTTTTCAATCTCGAAACAAAATTTATGTGTAGTAAGAAAAACATGTTAGAATTGTGAATTCACCTTGGGGTCGCGGAGATAATGCACAATTTCCTCAAGCTCAGCTTTTGCTTCATCAACACCCTTTACATCAGTAAATTTGGTGCTTGATTCCATACTTGGTTGAACTTCTTCATGCAAACCAAGTCCTAACATATATTAAGCATAAATTTATTAGAACAAAGTCATCCAATGTAGCTAAATTCATCACTGAAGAATAATACAGCTAAACTACCTTTGCCAATTCCTCTATCCTCGATAAGTGCTCCAATACCAGATATAAGTAAAAACCCAACTGCAATAGTTCGGATTGTACTCCATAGCTGTTCTTTAAAGTGAGTCCTTTCAGTTGATACTGTATGGATCGGTGCAGCGGCAGTTCCAAGGGCACCATCATTTGTTGGTTTTCCTAAGTTTCTAAACGCCGCGAGACCTCCAAAACTCTCTTCCTCCCTCGAAGCACCAACAATACCTAAAACAAAACAATAAACTTGCATCACATAAAAGCTCATACAAAATTTTACTATTATGATATAGAGAACTGGTTAATAAACTACAATTACAAATATGAAAGTGTCTCTCACTCTCTCTCTCTCCTTACCCACCTCTTTGCAATGTTCGTACCAGCTCACTTTGATCAAGCCTATCAACTTTAACCAACGCCTTAATATATTCCGACAAGGCAGAAGAATTCGAATGCAAGGATGGTTGGCTTTCAAACATTCTAATAACCGCTTCAGGGTCATTTCTTCGATATAATTCTCTAAGATGAGCTACTTCATTAACTTCGTCTCTGTCACGCACTCTACGTGCAAAGCTACCAACATAACTTGATTGAAACCGTGTTTTCGGTAAAGAAGCTCCCCCACCACCAGCTCCAGCTATAAAAAAAAAAGAAGATAATTCAATTTACATCAAAATGGTTCTGGAACAATACAAAAATAAAACAATAAGACTTCTCAGCAAATTAATATATATATATACATATATATAATATATATACCTCCTGCAACTCCAACTCTAGGAAGAGAAGTGTAAGCTCTAACAATTAAGCTTCTTAAACTGCTCAATTCTCGTTCATGACTCGAAACCTGTAATTGGTAATGAAATAAATTACTCATCTTAAACTCAAATATAACAAAATATTCACTAAAGGATCTTTCTAACCACTATGAATCAAGACTTAACTCTTACCCTCACAAATATTAAGACTTAATAGCCAATTTAAAAATTAGATGAATACGGTATTCAAATCAACTATTCAGAATCCTAAAGACAGAATTTGAGGGCAGAAAAGCTTTTGAGCCTCTAGGGTTTGCAAAAGTATCATCTTTAGCTACTCAAAGGCATAGACCAATGGCAATGAAGTAAAATTACTAATCTTAAACTCAAAATAGCAAAATATTCACGAAAGATGAAATCTTTCTACACACTGTGAATCAAGACTAGACTCTTACACTCACAAAAAATAAGACTCCATAACCAATTTCAAAATTAGATAAGTTAGGTATTCAAATCAACCATTTAGAATCCTTAAATACATAAAAATTAAAAGCAGAAAAGCTTTTGAGCCTTTAGGGTTTGCAAAATATCATCTATGGCTTCTGTATGGCATCGATCAATGGTCATTAAGCAAAATATTCACAAAAGATGAACCAAGACTAGAGCTTTACACTCACAAAAACTAAGACGTTTTTGCCAATTTCAGAAATAAGGTACTCAAATCAACCAAACAGCTACAGATAAGATTAGTTTCATAAATCCCAGAGAGATGAAATAACAAAAATTTGTTATTATTTACAAGCTTAACTATACGACATTAGAGGTAAAAAGGAGTTTCTTGAGCCTCTAGGGTTAGCAAAATATCATCGCTTCTGTAAAACATCGATCTTTATAAAAACCCATTTAAAATGATATCGTAAATTGATCAAATCCATAAAAATATCAACCAATTTCGAAATTTTTTCGTATTGAAATTGCATCAGAAATTGAAAAAGAAAAAAAACCTTGGTGATGATGCGTCTCCAAGCCATCAAATTTTGATCTCTATTCAAGTCGTCTGAAATTGATGTAAATGTCCGAAAAGTAGAACTCTTAAGGTTTTGTTTTTCGATCTGTGTCGGAAAGAAATGGCTCTTTCAATGTGTTTTGGGAAGAAATAAGGGTGTCTAATCTTTATTCCCAAGTCTTGAAAAGACTAACAAATATACGTGAGAGACCTGTTTGGCTCTCGGGAGAGAGATGATTGTGCAGCAGGTGGAGAGACACGCACGAGATATGTTAGGTCGTATGTGTGATTCAATGACGTAAATACCCTTAAGCTTATTAACTAAAGTTTATTTTTAATGGGCTTGGCCCAATATAGAAAATGTTAATAGTTTTATTAAGGCATTGGTAATTTATTTTTAGAGATGGATCTCTATTTTTTATAGCAAAAATAATCTTTAATGGTGCTATATATCTAGTTCTAAAATAGAAAAATGAATAGTGTTATTTATATTTATAATATAATATTTCAATTTATATAAGTATTTATTTTATATTCAAATAAATTTATGTATTCGTATTTGTATTTTTATTGTAAAATGACAAAATAAAAATAAAAAGATATTTAATTGTTATAATATGCAACAATAACATATATGAATAATATAAGAGATGATAAGATAAAATAAGCAACAAAACTACTACATGAAATCAAAATTAAAAACTGGAAATAAAGTTTTTCTAAGAAAATACTTAACACTTAACAAACTAATTATTTAATATTCTAGTATATCACTTCCCGATCTGTCAAGATTAGTAAAATATTGCCCAAATGAAGTGGATGCAGCTAGAGCTTCTTGATTGGTTCTTTCTTTAAAGATTTCTTGTTGTTAAGCTTGCAAATGTGCATGGATGTTTGGATCTTCTTTGGAATTTAAGATTTTAAATAAAAGTTTGTCTTCTTTCTTATTTTTTACGTTGAAGCTCATCTTTCACTATGCAACATGTTAACTGATGGCGGGAAATTATATCTATAAAGATGTTTAAATTGTAATATTCAATTTTTAAAAAAATAAATGCTTAATTTTAATAAAATCAAAATTTTATTAAACTATTGTTGTAGAATAAAATGATTAGATCAAATTTTTAAAATTGAAAAGTAGAGGGTTTTCGTATAAATTGGTTGATAAAATAAAAATATTATACCTTCCCAAACCTTATAAAATTTGGGGATTAGTCACCAGATGAAATCATCTACATCATGGCAAATTCAACTCAAATAGCTTTCACTCAGACAACTACTACAAAGACTCTCGCTGGCCTAGAAGGATATTTCAGCACTGAAGAAGTATTAGTCAGGTTGATTCATTCTTGGGAAGCACAAAATCACACGAAAGGAAATGTGCTCATGGGCCTAGAGCATTTCTTCATTGACACGACAGTATGACAATTTTTAAAAGCCTTTACAAAACAAATCCACCCATGTCTGAAATTGTACTATATGGAATTGTTCTATTTCCCATGTCTGATTTCTGTCATAGTCTTTATTAAAAATTATATATAAAACAAAAATTAGTTTTTGAATTACTAATCGATTCATTAACGATAAACTATCCAAAATCTGACATGTATAACAGTAAATAATAATTCAAGCATTCATATCTGCAAACAATATCCACCACTAGGAAGACATGCTCATACCAAACTCAATTTACAAGATCAAGAAGTTCATCTTCCAGCCCCACTAGACAGTTTACAAAGTGTCAGATCACAAATATGGGCTCTTTTCGCCAAACAAACAACAATGACCGAATCTACAGAGGGAGAGCAAATGATTTGTAGACAGAAGTTTAGGATGCGTTCATACGAAGATTTCACAGCCATTGTAGACTGTAATGGGGACCTCTTAGGTAAGTCACAGACTATAATGTATCTCTCTTTCCATACTTAGCAACAGCTACTGCTTCACATGTTTAACCAAATATGTCTCATAACCGGCTATAATATACACAATCCTACCTCTATGGCTGAAGCGCCACAAATTACAAATGGAAGGTCCAAGAATAGGGTGTTCTTGCACCTCTTCATGAAAGAATACGTATCAAAATACCACTAGTATTAACATTGAACCTTGAACTCACTCACGTCTTACTAAATGTAATTTCATTGTATCATCGTATGTTATGTTAGACCTTTAAACTCCAATATTATGTTATACAGAACATTATGGATACGTATTTAATCAATTATTGACAAGATTATTTTTTTATTTAAATCCAATTCTCCATTTTAATTTTGATTTTTTGATAAATAATATAGTCATAAAATAAATATATAATAAAATTCTAAAATACAAGTCTCGGTTCACGTAATTTAAAATAAATATCACTTAAACTAATTCTTTGATCAATTATTTCAAACCTACAATAAGGATATATTTATGGAAATTGATCGCTGAATCATTCCGTAACAGATGGAATGATACTTCAACCAAACCATCTGTCATTCTCATCATCACAACTATCAATACTAAGACTCTTGGATGTATGACCACTTTATTCCAAAACATTTTCCCTTTGTTGTTCTTACTTATCCCTACATATAAATGACTTTGTAGGTGCTGTCACCTATGTTCTAAATCTTTTACACGCCTGTTTTGACAACGACATACCTGAAACCACATAGTTCATAACATGGTATATATTTCTCATCCTCAAACGTTTCAGCGATCAAAGTACCATAAACCATTGGGAAAAAGTTAACTATTAATTGTTTAACAAACATTTATGCCACAGGTTAGGTGAAGAAGGTTCCAATCGTCCCACTTTCAACAGCTCCTCCTCCATAATCACCAAGATCAAAACTGCCACCATAAATGAGATTAACCAATTTATCGAGGCTGAGTATCCCCAGACAATTCACCAAATACTAAATAAACAACCTTCAGCACTTTGGCGTACTATAAATTTCACACATATTTAAACATTTGAATAAACAGAGAACAAGCTTCATTTTTGTTGCAACTATTGTTGATATACTTGGAGAAAAAGGGTAGAAATACATTTCCTGCACTGGCTGCAATAAAATGCTGGAAAAATCAACTACATCATTGGTTTGCAACAACTGCAAAACACCAACCACTCTTGGTGTAGGTAAACTTAAACCGAAAAACAATACTAAACACACCTTAATATCCAATGCCACCACAATCGTAATGCATAATCTCAAATGTACCTCCAGGTTTTGTTTTGAAGTTTAGGTACATGATAAAAATAACGACGTTACCACCTTCGTTATCTCTGACCATTAATGCACCAAACTAACTGGCAGAAAATTAACTGATGTGTCTAAAGAAATGCTTCAGGAATGGTTCAATAAAACAAGTCCGGTTAACACATTCATCTACTTAACAACCTAAATATTTCTACTTTGCAGACTGGTGAGCCCGTAGAAACTCAGGGAAGTAGCAAAACAATACCATAATGTATCTTAGAGACTGTTGGACACACATGCAAAATCCAACTAAAGTTGACACCCTAAAATTTCTGTACTACACACCAAACCATGAAAGTTTCCCGGATACTTGAAGATAATGTGGAAACCCAAACCAAAACACCCAACAAAGAAATCCATATGCTTGAGGTCGAAGCCGATGCTGGAGTCAGAACTGAAAAAGTTAAAAAAGAAATTGGAAGACGTAGATTCGGATGAGACCACACCAAAGTAGAATGAGAAACAAACATGTTATAATAACTAAATAGTGCACCAAAACATCAACATCATGACCAATTTTTCATCTTAGCTTCCATTCTCTGTATACACTTTTCTACTAAACATTGGCTGTCGTCACAAATTAGTTTGCACAATCGTGGCAATATTTTCAAGCTATGTAATTTGGTTAATGTCTCATTTTCAAATCCTATTTATTAAACCAGACCTACATCTACCTCTATACAGTTACTTGAATATTGAACCTGCTCGGCAGAATGCTATAAGCTATTCACTAAATTTAATATTACAATTTGGAAAATAGTATCCTACCAAATATAACTAAAGCCTGCGATTTGAATTACATATATTACAGAATTCCAACGTTTATAACCCAAATTAAAATCATAAATTCATCTTATAAGAGACAGGTAAGATATTTTCCCTCATTTTCCCAAACTAGAATTAAAACATTAGGGAAATGTTCAAATTAAAACAGCACAATAAATCATTCAAACAAACTAATCTTCCACTTCCTTCTCCTTCTCAATTTCAGACAACGCCATAACATCTACCCCTTACTCAACTGCAACAGATTAAGCTTAGTATAACTTCAGAATACTGGTAAGCAGACCAAACACCAAAATTGTAGCAGCTGGTGAATCATATCATCGTGTTGTATGTGCTTATTTTTCTACTCTCCATTACCTGTTTATGAATATTACCCACAAATAGACATATCTTAAAACCAAAGTTTTATACACAAACATATATATATATCCCTCAATTTAAAAAAAAACTATTTACATACTTGATAAATAAATCAGAAAACTCTATCATTACCCTCTTTGAGCTTTGCTTATAAATCCATTTACGCCACACCTATAAGAAAACAAGCACAAGGATTCTAAATAAAATAAAAAATAAAACAAAACAAAACAAGAAATAATTCAAAATTGCATTTAAACACATACATGCCTTATCGTAAATGAATTGGTCAGATTCTATGCCATTTCCTTTGCTTTCAAAGTCAATATTCCAAGGGCGACGACCTTGGCATCCTGGAGAAAAAAACACAATAAATATGTAATACCAAATTTTCAACTTTATATACCATGGATACCTTTCAACTCTTCCCATGAATCGGACAGCGCAAGATACAAAGACAGCGTATGGTGTTGATAATTTAAAAACCCCAAAAAATCTTTAAGTTTAAATTCATGGATGCTTAACTATATGTGTATATAACAGTGGAGAGTAAGTCATATATAACTACAAAACGTTACTATGTCTTAACTCATGAAAATTCACTAACCTTTCAAATACTCCACGCTCTCAAATCCATAAATTACAGAATAAAAATAATTAGTACAGAAAATCAAATTCAAATAACATAACACAACCCACATACAAAACCAAGCATAATATTATATGCCCTTAACACCTTCACGATAACTGCACATACAAGTAAAACCTGCCCACCTAATATATTAAATAATATATAAAATTAATTAAACAGGAAAAGCTTTCAATTACTCCAATCTCAATTTACAAACTAAAGGGAACAATCATCTCCATAATGATCTCCTCAAACTACGTTGCCCTTATCTAATTTCGTAATCAAACCACCTCACTACCTTATTTAAACACCCGATACAAAAACTTAAGTTAAGAGACAATACAATCACTAGAACAAACTTATCAAACACCAACAACAAAAACAAAAAAAATCCAGAAAACGTAAAAATTCTCACCAGCCTAACGTACAAAAAACCTACTGGATTAAATGCTCAGATACTTGGGAACTCCAAGGAAACTAAAAAAAAAGACTCCAAAACAATGGACAAAACCATTCTAAAGAGACGCCAAAAAAACATTCTAAAGAAAATACAATGTGAAAGGGATGATGTAATGGACAAAACAGATGCTCGAACACTAACCTCTGTTTTCCGTTAAAATTACACAACTACTTGAAACCAAAAGAAAGAGAAAAAAGTAAAAACATATTTTTCACTAGGTGACAAATACCAAGAACACTCCATGTTACACACACAAACCTCGGTTATCAATGTAAGTTTGGAATGATATTATTATTAATTTATTTTGTTTACTTGACTTTCCATGCTTGTAAATATAGTTACAATCAATTCTTGAATTACAACATTATTTAAACCCCATCAATGCCCTAATTTCAGTTTATCTTCAAATATATGTGGCTGTCATGGTTGCTCAAAATATGGTTAATCCCAGTCGATTAAATCTTCTCAAATTTTTAAATTTTTTAAAAAACCATAAAGGCATTCATCATAATACAAAAAAATGTTTAATTTATTTCTTGTGAAATCTTCCATAAGAATGAACGCTCCATGAGAAAAAACCATTATGCTTTCTCACAGATGGCAAAAAACAGATGGTATCATCTTCTCAAACTCCTGATACCAAATCCATTACGAGGCAGAAATAAAGAGGCGAGAAGACTAGTAAAAAAAAAGAATAAGAAAAGGTAACCACTGTTGATTTTAGAAGTTTAGGGAGAGATAAGGATGAAGATAAGAGAATTGGCGTAATAAGAGAGAGAGAAATTGCTGAATTTTTCTTTTTATTTTCTCTCTTCAACCAATACAATGCACAAGTATATATAGACTTTACAAGCATAAGCTAAGGAAAAAATATCTAAGGAAGAGGGAGAGAAGAGGTGTGATGATGGAGTGGTTGAGCTGCTCCAACAGTGCAGCTGCGCCCATGCTGTTCCCATGCTGTGCCCATACCTTCTCCCTGCAGCGCCCATGCCTCCTTTGCTTCCTCACTTGGTTTAGTTAGCTTGTCTAGTTGATATCCAACAGCTTCCTTTTCTTCTAGTTCCTTATAAACTAGCTCTCCTTCTAGTTCCTTCACAACTAGTTCTTTCATTTTCCCTCCTTTTCCTAAGTTTGAATTCTTCTTCTTGAGATCACATATTTCAACACTCCCCCTCAAGATTGGTCGGTGAATATCCTTTAGACCGATCTTGCCATATATGTGATCCCCAATGATCGAGGATGTTGCCTTGGTGAAGATATCCGCTAGCTGTTCCCCACTTGCTACGAATGCGGGTTTGATGATTCCTTCTTGAATCTTTCCCCTCACAAAGTGACAATCCACTTCTATATGCTTGGTCCTTTCATGGAATACCGGATTGGATGCTATATGTATTGCAGCTTGATTATCACAATACAACAGCATCTCCTCAGCCTCAAGTATCCCAAGATCTTCTAGTAATGCCCTCACCCATATCAATTCTTTTGCCACCTCCTTCATAGCCCTATACTCGGCTTCAGCACTTGATAAGGCTATAACTTTCTGCTTCTTACTTCTCCAAGTGACTAGATTACCTCCCACAAAGGTACAAAAACCGGATGTGGACTTTCTATTTTGCTTATCTCCAGCCCAATCCGCATCACAATATCCTTGAACCTTTGTGTTTCCATTAGCCTTCATCCATATGCCTTTTCCAGGGCTGTTTTTAAGTACCTTAGCAGCCTCTCAATCATGTTCCAATGCTGCATAGTTGGTTTTTGCATTTGTTGACTCACACGGTTCACTGCAAAGCAAATATCCGGCCTTGTAATAGTAAGATAGATGAGCTTGCCCACCATCCTCTGGTATCTTTTAATATTCTCCAATGGCTCCCCCTCAGGACTATCTTGGTAGCCTTCTTCTATTGGAGTTTTGGCCGGTTTGGATCCTAACTTCCCGGTTTCTTCCAAGAGATCCAGCACATATTTCCTTTGGGAGATGAACATCCCATCTTCAAACCGTGTCATTTCAATCCCTAGGAAGTATTTAAGCTCTCCTAGATCCTTTATATCAAAAGCAACCTTCAAGAGTTCCTTGATTCGATCTACTCCATATTTGTCACTTCCTGTGATGATTAGATCATCAACATAGATCAAGACCACCACTACTCCTCCTTTACTTTTCCTTGTGAAAAGTGTATGATCAACTTCCGATCTTATGAACTCCTTCTCCAAAAGACAAGCACTTAGCCTTTGGTACCATGCCCTTGGAGATTGTTTTAGCCCATAGATTGCTTTCTTCAATCTACAAACTTTGTTGCCTTCCTTATGATATCCTTGGGGTGGATCCATATACACTTCCTCTTCCAAATCCCCTTGCAAGAAGGCGTTCTTGACATCCATCTGCCATAGATCCCACTTCAAGTTCACTGCCACCGAGATTAGGATTCTGATGGAATGGAGCTTAGCAACCGGAGCAAATGTCTCGGTATAATCCTCCCCATAGATTTGAGTATACCCTTTTGCTACCAACATTGCCTTGTATCTTTCTATCCTCCCATCACTTGTGTATTTGATTGTATACACCCATCTACACCCAACTGGCTTCTTATCTCTTGGTAAATCGGTTAAGTACCAAGTATGATTCCTTTCCATGGACTTCATTTCTTCTTCCATGGCTTTTACCCATACTCCACTCTCACACGCTTCTTCATATGAGTTAGGTATGGATTCCTTGCTGATTTTTCCAAGAAAAGCTTCATGCTCCATAGGTAAGGATGCCAACGAGCAAAAATGCTCAATGGGATATGTAACAGTGCTAGTTTGAGTGTTATCTCCCCCTTGTAATAAGAGAATGCTGTCGCCAATAGGATCGAGATCTAAGCTCGCCGTACGCTCAGGGCATTCTCTTATCACACAAGGAAGATTACTCGCACTAGACTCTCCTTGGAGCATGGCAGAGTTGTTGTAGCCATAGTGAACACGTTGTCGCCTCTGTCTTGTACTTCTTCTTAGAGGTACTGTTGGCTCAGGTTCTTCTTTGACAATGTCAATGCTTTCTACACCTGGATTAGGTTCACTTTCTTCATCCGTGGCTTCATGATCTGAGGTTGGGTCATTCTCCTCATGTACATCATCCCTTGTTCTTGAATCTTCAAAGAACGGTATCCACTCCATAAATGGTGAGCTCATACCTTGAGGGGTATCATGATTCTTAGCTCCATAGAAGCTCTCCTTTTCATTGAACCTCACCTCTCTTGATACATAGACTCGTCTTGTCTCCGGGTTGTAGACCTTGTATCCTTTTTGTGTTGGTGAATATCCAATGAATACACACTTCATGCTTCTAGGTTCAAGCTTGTTTCTTTGACCTTCTGGTGTGAACATAAAGCAGCTACATCCAAAGGTTTTGAGATGATGTAGGCTTGGTTTCTTGTTGTACAATGCCTCAAATGGTGACTTATTATCCAGGTTCTTGGTTGGAAGACGGTTGATCAAGTAGTTTGAAGTCATCACGGCATCTCCCCAATGAAGTTTAGGTACTCCCTTGGCAATCATGATGGTCCTTGCTACCTCCATTAGGTGTCTATTTTTTCTTTCAGCTACTCCGTTTGTTGTGGAGTATAGGCGCAAGATGTTTGATGGATGGTGCCAAGGTTGTTGAGTAATTCCTTGAACCGCTTGCTTATATACTCTCCTCCATTATCACTTCTTAAGATCTTGATTGTTGTTTTGAATTGTGTAGACACATAGTTGATGAAGTTGGTGAATGCTTCATAAACTTGATCTTTGGTATGTAGAAGAGTAATCCATGTGTATTTTGAGTAGTCATCTATGAATGAAACAAAATACTTATATTGATCTCTTGAATTACAAGGAGCGGTCCATACATCCGAGTGTACAATGCCAAAAGCTTCATCACAAAATGTAGATGAAGTAGGAAACACTTGTCTACAATGTTTCCCTAGTACACATGCTTCACATACTACTTCTTCTTGAATGAGATTGGGTAAGACCACTTTGAGAACTACAGAGCTTGGATGTCCCAACCTTTCATGCCATAGTGGACTATCTCCAATCTCCTTCCTACTAGATACTTCTACATCCGCCTTCATTCCAAGCGCTTTCACATCCGCTTGTTTATTTGTGTGCAAAAGATATACTCCATCCTCTACCTTCCCTTCTCCGAGCACTTTGTTTGTTTTAGGGTCTTGAAACTTAACAAAGTCAGTCCCAAACAATGCCACACAATCCAAATCCTTGGTAGCTTTATGAACTGATAGAAGATTAGATGAGAAACTAGGCATGTATAAGGCTTTTGTTCCCTTTTTGAAAAGTTCTAATTCCCCTATCCCTTCAATCGGAACTGAACTCCCATTTGCCACTTGCACATTCCCATGATAAGGCTCAAGATTTTTAAGCATGTCTTGATCCTTAATCATGTGATGAGAAGCCCCTGAATCCACAATCACTTTGTCCTTTTTTATGGAGCTTTTAGAACCGAGGAAGCCCTTACCAGATTCAGTGAGCTTGGCTAGGCTCTTGATGAGGGCTTCGAATTCGGACCTCTTGACCGTATCCTCAACTGGTTGTGCCACACCCATGAAGGCTCTAGGTCCACTTCCATTCTCCTTTAGCCTCTTAGGCCTCAAGTGTGGATGAAGGGTCCAACACTTCTCCTTAGTGTGTCCCTTCATTTTACAATGCTCACATTCCAACACCCTCTTGTCGAATGTAAGATTCTTCCTTGCAAGATGTGCAGCCTCGCTTGGTACACGAAATAGGTCTCTTGACCCTTCCTTTCTTTGAATCATGCCACATACTTCCGCTAGACTTGGCAGCTTCTCAAATCTAAGTATGTGCTTGATAAGATCTTTGTAGGATGCGTTGAGCGCCAAGAGAAGCCCAAACACTTGATCTTGGTCACGCCTTTCTCCTAACTCCTTGGGGTCCATAGTTTGTGGCCTCAAGATCTCCAGTTCGGCCCACAAGCTTCTATACTCCCCAAACATTTCCTTGAATGGCTTCTCTCCTTGTTGAAGCTCATTCAACGCCCTCTTCACCTCAAATATCCTTGATATATTTGAGATGTTTCCATATACTCCCTTGAGTATATCCCACAACTCCTTGGCGGTATCCGCATATGAGTAGGCCGCCAGGATAGATGGCTCTAGTGAGCTTTGAAGAAGTGAAAGAGTGAACTGCTCTTCTTGCTCTTCCTTGTCATTATATGGTTCGGCTTCTTCCTTAGGTTCAATGAACTTCCAAAGTCCTCTACCTCTTAGAACGGTCTTAGTAGTTTTTGCCCAAAGAAGGTAGTTATCTCCTTTAAGAACAACAGAAATCGCTACTCTATTCACCTCCATTCTCTTGTAGTAATACACAATCCCAGCTCTTTCACAACTTGAAGATCAACCGATCTCAAGGATTTTAATCTCAGAGTGAATAGAACTTGGTAAGATGTATTGCTATAGATTAGAAGGTTTTGAAGATAGCTTAAAGGGATTATGAAGAGAGTTTAAGCGGTTGGATAAAGAACCCGCTCTGATACCATGTTGATTTTAGAAGTTTAGGGAGAGATAAGGATGAAGATAAGAGAATTGGCGTAATAAGAGAGAGAGAGATTGCTGAATTTTTCTTCTTATTTTCTCTCTTCAACCAATACAATGCACAAGTATATATAGACTTTACAAGCATAAGCTAAGGAAAAAATATCTAAGGAAGAGGGAGAGAAGAGGTGTGATGATGGAGTGGTTGAGCTGCTCCAACAGTGCAGCTGCGCCCATGCTGTTCCCATGCTGTGCCCATACCTTCTCCCTGCAGCGCCCATGCCTCCTTTGGTTCCTCACTTGGTTTAGTTAGCTTGTCTAGTTGATATCCAACAGCTTCCTTTTCTTCTAGTTCCTTATAAACTAGCTCTCCTTCTAGTTCCTTCACAACTAGTTCTTTCCTTTTCCCTCCTTTTCCTAAGTTTGAATTCTTCTTCTTGAGATCACATATTTCAACAACCACACGTAAATCCTATCTCTGAACTAGAAAACCTAACTTTAAACTACTAGGGGAAAGCAAAATTTACTCTCATATTTATGCTACATTTAGTTTATCATTATGTACTACACAGAATACCTTTAAACCACACATGTTAATATACATTGACTTTACAGTAATGCACTTAATATTCATCAAATTTACTTCAAGAAAAACAAACTTTAAGCAAATCTATAGATTTAATAAATACACACAAATAATGACCACATACGTTCTTAAAATTAAATTATTATTTTCCCTAAAATTTCAATTGTTTGCATATCAAGAAAAGAAACCCAACACCATAGCCATTCCAACCAGTATCAAGTATTAAGACTGTAAGTCTCTTACATATCTACATATATTACAAGATACATAGAAGCATAACACACACACAACACCAGTATTACTACTTAATTTTAATCTTGATTTAAAATTTTTACAGGTGGATGTGACAGATATTATGAATATGGTAAACAATACTCATTTAAATAACATATACAATCATCCTTAATTTAAAAAACACACAAATATAAACTAACATAAAATTACTACACAAATAATATTTCTTCCAGTTAGGCGCAAAAATGCTCAAACAATGCGAACGATCCATAATGTTACCAAAAAGATTCTCAATGAAGCAACACTTCAAGAAATATGGGCATTGATAGCACAATTTTGCTAAGTGCTATTAATAAGGATGTGTTGGGTC
Source organism: Nasturtium officinale (assembly GCA_963854855.1). NCBI lineage: Eukaryota > Viridiplantae > Streptophyta > Magnoliopsida > Brassicales > Brassicaceae > Nasturtium > Nasturtium officinale. The sequence goes on along the minus strand of OY978504.1, from coordinate 12,005,119 downwards.
GGATCTCTAATATAGCGTTTTTAACACGCTAAAGAAAAAAATTACTAATTTTTATGCATAATTAACAGATTTCCGTCAATCCTTAACCAAAATTCATTTTAACGCCAAAGTTAGGTTATGTCCCCGACATTTTGCGACAAAACATGTCTCATTCATTGAAAAAAATCTCTTCTCGAAGGTTCTCCTCCATTTGGCCTCTCCCAGATGTCGAATCTGTCTCCAATCAAGAAGCTTTCGCTGGCGAATAAGCTCTACCCAGAAAAGAAGCTCTCGCCAAGGCTTGTGAAGAAGCTTCATTGGTTTGCCATTTAGTCTGTCAAGAATTCGAAAAGACTTTAATTGGGGAAGAATTTGTCATCGTTGATAGTAGCAACGTCCTCTCGCCATTCACACGTCAACTTCATCTCCAGTGAAGAAGCTTGCTCGTCTTCCCTTGAAGAAGCTTTCTTTTCTTGATGTTTAAACCCAATCTCACTGTATCAACCTTAATCTCTAAATCGGTTTCTCTATCAGTCTAAATCTACCTCCGTTAGTCTCAATCTACAATAAGTTATGCTTATTCTCTATGTATTTTTTACAATAAGGGTTGAATCGATTTTGAGATTGTATGGTTATTAGTTTTGTTTTGTGGACAATCTCTGGTTGAAAAGTTAGTTTTTGTTTTTATGTTGACAACTGCTGTTGTGGAGTTTGTGTAGGTTATGAGTTCTTTATAGATTCCAGTTTATCTCTTAAGTATGTTCTTATGGGTTATCTCCTTCTTCATTTGATTAGCATTGGTATTATTTATAGATGGATTTGTTCTTATGAATTTTCTAGTTATTTATTTGTTGTTGTACTGCTTGATAAATATCTTTTGAGGTTAGATGGCGGACACATCTAACATGGAGATGATGGGTGGAGAACTGAAGTTGCCTATTTGGTAAATCACATCAACCTACTTGTTCTAAATTTGTATTATTATACTGTATGTTGTGTTGCCATGTAAAATCCTAACAATTTGAATTCATGTAATTGCATCTTGAGTCTAATCAATTCTGCAGTTTATTTCTTGCAACCATGTCTTTTGCAAGTAAAAACTTCCTTACATTTTAGTGTATTAATCTATGTTTAAATATTAACATATTTTGTCTTATACTGATTCTAGTGAATGCATTTTAAAATCTATGAAAATTGATGATACTTGTCCTCTATGTAAAATTCCATATTATCAGAGAGGTACTTCATTATTTTAAACATGTTATACAAAATGTATTTCTTGATTTTAATAAATAGTTAATGTACATGCACCTAATATGAATAGATTGGTGAGCATTTACAAAAACATGAAAAATTGGTTGAGAAAATAATCTATTGAAAAGTTACATTTGTTTTGACTTTATTTTAATTTAAACCTTTAAATTATCATCCAATTTTACTTATTGTTCTTATGTAGCTTATATATGTTACTTGTTTCATTATGTAGATTCCAGTTATGAATGAAACACTCTATTCTGGTAAGCATTAATTATTTTCTTATCTTCTTATTTGACTATAGTCCAGCCGTAACATATTCATAATAACATGTAATTGTTTTCACGGAATTTTTATTACTTATTGGGAACAACTATATAATTATAAAAATAATCAGTTAACCAAATTGGTGGATAAATATAATTACAATAAAAATATTGTTTGGTGCTCCATTTGTAGCTAGTAGATGTGCTGCTACATTAAAGTTTTAAGACATATAACACTCTTATATCTTCAAATTTCTTCATCAAATCTCTGATATCTGTGTAAATATTTAAAATGACAATGTCCTCTGTCTTGTCTTAAATGATCTTTACAAGAGTTTGGCAATTTCCTTCAAATATAACTCTTGTTAAATCTCTACACCAACTGATTTGTAGAGCATCTAATAAAGATTTGCTTTCAGCTTCAAATGGTGTGAATGTTTTGCCTAAATGAGTCGCACCCCAAATCTTTGTATTTCCATCATTATTTCGTACCAACCAACCACTTGCACATCATGTGTTGTATGGTTATATGAAACACTATAATTACATTTCCACCAACCTACATCAGGTCTGATCCAAGATTTTTGTAATACTGAGATTTTTTATCGATTTTGAAGAATATTATTGTTAATTTATTCATGAACTTCTGACTTTGCATGTGATATATTATTATTCAGATAAATTAATTTCTTGTTCAAATTAATTCATTTTTTGATTTCTGAATACCACATAAAATCAAAAAAGTAGCAATTTTTGTGCATTTAGTAAAGCTACTTCATTTTGTATATTTAGAAAATATTGAATATTTTCTTCTATATATCATGACAGGTTAAATTGATGCATAAATGGTAATTGTGACAATCTCCATGTTTGAAGAGCTATAAGACAAGAAAAAATAGATGATTAATTGTTTCATCAGATTGACAACATCTTTGACATTTCTTATCTAGATAAACACTTCATATAATTAATCTTATCGCCGTACAATTGCCTTTGATAAAATTTGTCAAATGAAGTATTTTAATTTTGGCATTATTGGTAAATTACACACTTTATTTTTCATTAATAGATTTCCATGTGGTTCTAAAATATTTTGGGTTTAGGAATTTAAATTACTTTTTGCAAGCAAATATCCTGTTTTTACCGAATAATGCCCATGAGAGGTATGATTCCAAACTGCTTTGTCTTCATTTTGTATTTGACTCAGATAAATAGTATGTACTAACCTTTGATCTTCATCAGATAAAACCAAATTCAAATTAAAATATTATTATTCCATGAGTGAAAGCTCTTATTTTCCTGTATTAAATCGCTTACTAACATATCATTATCTTGATCATCCGAAAATGCTGATATTGTTGGTTTCTTTGTAATCCATGAATCTTTAAAAACTTTGTTATTCTCCATCCCCAATAATATTATGACACCCTTGCTTCAATAAATTAATATCAGATAAAATTGATAACCAACCATATAATTGATATCAACATTGTTTGACATTAAATATGTGATCATCTCTAAAATATCTAGACTTATAATTATTTGTAAATAGAGATTCTGGATATTTTAAAAGCCACCAAGCTTGCTTAGCTAACAAGGCATCATTCAATTTTTCTAAATCAAAATCCTAATCCTCCATGTTTTTTTAAAGTTGAAGTTTTTTCCATACAACCCAAGATATACCATGTTTATCTTAAATTTTCTTCCACCTAAACTGGAGCAAGATACTATCAATTTATAAAATAACCTATGATGGTAACTTAAAATAAGACATAAAATAAACTGTTATAGCAAGAGCTACTGATTTCAATAAATTTTCTTTTCCTGCTGGTGATAAATACTTAGCACTCTATGAAGAGGTACGTTCTCGTATTTTATCAATAATATAATTAAACATATCTTTTTTGTCCAAACTGTTCAGGGAGACCTAAATAGTTTCCACCTCCAACATGATTATTAATTCCCAAAATATATTTAAGATGTTCTTGAGTTTGTCCAAAAATTCTTAAGCCAAAAGTAATGATTGATTTCTCTTGATTTATTTTTGACTCGAGCATTGTTCATAAACTTTTAAATTTTCATTTATTGTCATGCAATTTTTACGATTAGCTTGATAAAAAAGAATCATCAGAAAATAAAATGGGTGTTATTCTAGGGATCACATTCCCAATTTTAATCTCTTGAATGTTATCCTTGTGAGAACTTAAATCAAGTAAATGACTCATTATGTCTGCACATGAGATCAAATAAATAAGGAGATAATGGATCACCTTGACACAACCATCTTTGTGAGATAATCATTCCTTGAGGAATTCCATTTATAAGAACGGAATAATTTACCTTTCTAACCGTTTCCATAATCCATTCTCTCCAAGTTTCAGAAAATCTAAATGCTCTCAATATTTATTTTCCAAAACAAATCACTCAACACCATCATATGCATTACTCATGTCAGTTTTAATTGTCATGTAAGTTTGAGAAACTCTCTTCCTTGATTTTAAGGAATGCATTACTTCATGAGCAATCATTATATTATCCATAATGATACAACCCACTTCAGTCCATTAACAACAACCTTGGCAAACTAATCTTCCTCAATGACCCTGGTGGCACTGGAAAAACTTACATTTACAAAACACTAATCAGCAAGTTAAGATCTACCAAGAAAGTGGTATTACATGTGGCATCATCATGCATTGCAGAATTGCTTTGACCGAGTGGCAGAACAGCACATTCCAGATTAAAAATCCCACTCACATTAACAAAAGACTCAATATGCAATATAAAGCCTGGTACAATGCTTGCAGAACTACTTATAAAAACAGATTTAATCATATGGGATAAAGCACCAATGTTACACTGCCATACATTTGAAGCATTGGATAGGTCATTACAAGATTTAATGTCTACTCAGTATCCTTCAACAGTCGATAAAGTATTTGGGGGGGGGGGGTAAACTATCCTACTAGGCAGATATTTTTGACAAATTCTAACAGTTATTACGCATGGAACACATGGCGACACAGTTATTGCATCAATAAGCGGATCTTATTTGTGGGAGGCATGCGATGTTTTTGTATTACACCAAACTATGAGGCTACACCAGTCAGAAACAGTTTTTGCTACATGGTTACTAAGTTTTGGTGATGGAACTGCAACACAAAACTACTCAACTACAGAATCCGATAATAATGGTTGTCAGAATCTAGAGATTGGTAGTCGCTTCATCATGCCTCCAGAATGAGGTCCCCTTAAGCAAATCATTGGCCAAACGTATGCGCTGTACAATGAGCATGAATGAAAGACAAAATTCTAACGGAAAGAGCTATCCTCACTCCACGTAATAAAACAGTGGATTAGAGCAATGCATGCATGTTATCTCAAGTTCCAGGAGAGCTAAAGGAGTATTCGAGTGCAGGTAGTATAGGAAATGCAGACACAATGGGGGGGGGGGGTAGATTATGAAACGCTTTACCCATTGGATTATTTAAACTTTCTTCAGTTCCCAGGCTTTCCGAACCATAAGATAAGCTTAAAAGTAGGTGTTCCTATAATGCTAATGAAAACATCAATCAGAAGCAGGGATTGTGCAATGGAACAAAGTTAATTGTCACAAGATTATGGGAACATGTGATTTAATGAGAAATTATAACAGGTACATATGTTGGTCAAAAAGTTACACTGCCAAGGATTATTTTATCTCTGCCAGTTTCAAATCATCCTTTCACACTCAGAATGCGATAATTCTCGATCAGACTATGCTATACCATGACCATTAATAACATTCAGGGTCAAAGTTTAAAATCTGTTTTACTATATTTGCCATCCCCAGTTTTTAGTTATGATCTGCTCTACGTAGCTCTTTCAAGGGTTACATCTCCTAATGGTCGTACTATCCTACAAGAAGAACACAGACAATCAAAGGAGTCAAAAACATAGTCTAGAGAGAGATCTTCAACAATATTACCAGGCACCAAGGTATATACCTAACAAAAACTTACCATACATCCAAATCATGATGCTAACGGTTTCCTAAATTTAGCAGGTCATCTTCCCATTTAAAGCACCCACATATATCAAAGAGTGCCACCATGAATCCAACCAAACTGTGCAATAGGTACTTACCACATAATATAATTAAAAAATCTGTCAAACCTGTTTCAAAGTATAACGCCCTGACCGCCACCGTCCGTGAGCCCCCACTTCCTCTATAGGCATGTGGGGCCATACCCTCTTTAGGCCCATGGGCCCATCCTCGTCCAACAGGTGGTATGTTATCTCTATAGGCTCTAAATATTTGTTACTATCCCTACAAAACACCAAATGATCGTTCCCCCATTTTAGCCTCACTAACATGGTACCGAAAATCATTTCCTGTAGGTCACCCTGTTTAATAATTTCTGAAATTGAATTTTATCATCATTAAAAACCAAAATACTCACCGAAACTCGCCTTAAAATGAGTGACAGACCATGGGCTATCGGTTTCCTTCCAGCCAAATTTCTTCATGATTATTTATCTCAAATTGAAACTTCACCCCATCTTCTTCCAGAATTTGCAATTGATCATCTGATAAAGAAGAAGGTCACCACAGTGAATAAGAATTCTTGTGTACATGTTGCGGAAAAACATGTCTCGGCGGCATTTAGTTTAATTGAACTCACTATCCACATTCACATGATTCCTCACTACCAAAAACTATATTTATTAAATAACCTATTATTATACAACTCACTATCCACTAGGTCTGGCCTAGAGCCGGATAACTGGCTTTTTGGAAAAATCCGGATCCGCATCCGGCCAGATTTGTGATTTTAAAATCCGGATCCACATTCAGAAAAAACGGATATACGGATCATGGATATTCGCCAAAAAATCAGATATCCGGCCAGATGCGGATATCCGCTAATTTTTTAATTAATAATTAAAAATTAAATCTTAAAAAATAAAAATTATATTAAAAATTATAATTATTAATAATATAAATATTAATATAATAATATAAAATCTTAAAATATTAAATATGTACTAATATAATATATATATATATATTAATATAATATAAATAATAATAAAATAGTATTAAAATATTAGTAAAACCGGATCCAGATATCCGGTCGGATTTGTTTTTATTATCCGGATCCGCATCCAGCCGCATCTGTAATTTCATTATCCGGATCCGGATTTGGCCAGCCGGATATCTGGTTTCTTGACGCGGATAAGACCGGATACCGGATCGGAACAACATAATATGTCCCAGAGCTACTATTCACATCTACATTGGCCTTTACTTATATTAATATTTTAAATAAATTTGATGTAGAATTTGTATAAAATTTGCAAAGGGAAACATATATTTATATCTTACTTACATTCCTCACTTTGATCTACACAAAACGATTCTCTTCCATTACTACTTAAAAAATTAATAATAAGCATTATGAATCTTATACCGAACAAAAAACAATATATATACACCACGTATTGTTTGACCCGCATGTTGAGTGTTAGTGTGTTATATATATGTAGAGCTGTGATAGGGGACTTGGGCGGGATACACAGTGGGTAGACTGTGGTATAACCCGGAGTCATGTGTGCGGGAGGGTACGGTCAGCAAGTCGGTCTGTTGTGCTGTAGCCCTGAGATCGATAAATCGTCCACTGGGAAGTGTGGCAAGGCACTATCCCTGAAAGTAAGCCTTTTCGGAGGATGTGCGAGCACTTATCTCGAGTAGGGATGGTTATGTATTTTATTTGGTGCTTTAGGTGCTGTGTTTGTTACATGTTTGGATATGGACTATCATGGTGGTGGTGTAAACCGAGTTCGACTTGCATGTTGCCCCTAGCATCCCATACCTCACTGAGTGACTTCCATGTTGCTCACCCTTCTCTTCTCATGCAGGTTAGTTAAGAAGGTTTTTGACGGGATCTGGAGGATAACTCGTTGACCAGGATTACCCTAAGAATCGGGTATCACACAAAGGTTGTTGAGAAAATCCTCAGAACACTCAGGGAGAAGTTCATGTATGTGGTGGTCTCAATAGAAAATCAAAGGATACTGAAACCATATCACTGGAAGAGTTACAAAGCTCATTAATGGTACATGAGCAAAAGTTCAAAAGAACAGAGGAGGGTGATCATCACGTGTTAAAGGTAACACATGGCAGAGGCATGGAAACCAGAGGAAGAGGTTTATACGGAAGAGGCAGAGGCCAAGGTCGAGGCAGAGCAATTAGGGATAAAAGCACTGTGGAATGTTACAAGTGTCATCTCCTTGGTCATTTCAAAAGTGAATGTCCAAAGTGGGAAGAAGAAGAAGCAAACTATGCTGATGAGGAAGAAGAAATGCTCTGATGGCATACATTGAAGAAAGCAAAGAAGAGACTAAAGAAGACATAGAAATGGCAATGATGACACAAACCAGGGAACATGAAGATGAGAAAAACAAAGCTTGGTCCCTTGACTTCTGATGTTAAAACCACATGAGTGGTGTTCGAGAGCTATTTATAAGTTTGAACTCAAACTTCAAGCATTCAGTCAAGCTTGGAAATGATAAGAGATTAGAAGTTGTGGGCAAAGGAAATGTAAAGTTTGTCCTAAACAAAGTAACATACACAATCAGCGATGTGTACTACATCCCTGAACTCAAAAACAACTTGTTGAGTCTTGGACAACTACAAGAGAAGGACGTGACCATCATCATACAGAAAGGAGTCTGCAAGATGTATCATGAGGAAAGAGGATTAATCGCCCAAAGAAAGATGAGAAGGAACAGAATGTTATGATAATTGTTCAAACAAGCGATGGGAATCTCAGACAACAAAGACTCTTGCAAACAACCACAGAAGACATAACAAAATTATGGCATGAACGGTATGGTCATCTATGCTTCAGCGGAATGAAGACACTGCAGAACAAGGAAATGGTACGTGATCTTACATGTTTTGATACATAACAGTTTACATGTACAGACTGCCTCGTGGGAAAACAGTCAAGGAATCCCATTCCCAAGAAAAGCAATTGGAGAGCAAAGGAAGTTCTTGAGCTTATACACACAGATATATGTGGTCCGATCAGTCCTGCAACAACGAGCGGTAAAAGATATAAATTGTGCTTCATAGATGATCACAGCCGAAAGGGATGGGCTTACTTCTTAAAGGAGAAGTCAGAAGCGTTTGATCACTTCAAAACGTTCAAGAAGCTGGTTGAAACAGAGATAAACAAAATGATCAAATGTCTGAGAACAGATCGTGGAGAAGAGTACACATCAAATGAATTCACTGAATTCTGTAAGAGGGAGGGAGTTCGAAGACAGCTGACCACATCTTACACACCCCAACAGAATGGGGTTACGGAGCGGAAGAACCGCATGGTTATGAACATGGTCCGATCCATGCTTTCAATGAGAAAGGTACCATAGATTTTTTGGGCTGAAGCTGTTAATTTGACTTACTATATCTTAAACAGATGTCTCACTCATTCAGTAAAAGATGTAACTCCACAAGAAGCATGGAGCGGTACTAATCCAGCGTTAATCATTTCAGAGTATGGGGAAGCCTGGTGCATGTTCACATCCCAGATTAGAAGCGAGGAAAGCTTGATGACAAAAGCATTATATATGTACTGCTTGGTTTCTCTGTTGAATCAAAGGGGTACAGACTATACAATCCAATAACCAAGAGGATCACAGTAAGCAAGGACGTGGTATTTGTGGAAACAAAAGGATGGAACTGGGAAGAAGAACAAGACAATCCACAGATCGAGCTGACATGGAACGATGATGATCATATTTGGGAAGATAGTGATAGTGAAGGTGAAGAAGATAGAGTAGAGAGCTAGCTAATGAAGAAGAGGAATCTGCAGAAGTTACAGAGGAAACAGAGCAGCCAGGAAGGATTAGGGAGGGTCGTGTGATAAGACCTCCTCGTTATCTAAGTGATTACATCACTGGAAATGAAATATATGCAGAGGAAGATGAGATTAACATGGTGGAGGTAAATTCATTTGATCCAGTTTCTTTTGAAGAAGTAGAGAAAAGCCTCAAGTGGAGAGAAACTATGGATGAAGAAATAAGAGCCATTGAAAGAAATCAAACTTGGGAGCTCACAGAGCTACCAAAGGGGGCAAAGTGCATTGGAGTCAAGTGGATATAGAAGACAAAGCTTAATGAACGTGGTGAAGTAAGCAAATACAAAGCTCGTCTAGTGGCGAAGGGGTATTCTCAAGAGCATGGCATCGGCTACATTGAGGTATATGCTCCTGTTGCTCGAGTGGATACTATAAGAATTATTATAGCTACTGCTGCAAGGAAAGGGTGGGAAATCTACCAACTGGACGTGAAATCAGCATTCCTCCATGGAATTCTCGAAGAAGTTGTACACATTCAGCAACCAAAGAGATATGTGATCAAAGCTTAGGAAGATAAAGTCTACAGACTTCACAAGGCTTTATATGGGTTAAAGCAGGCGCCAAGAGCCTGGTTCAGTCGGATTGAAGAGTATTTTTCCAAGGAAGGTTTTGAGAAGTCTGAGAACGAAGAAACATTCTTCATTACGACTAACGAACATGCTAACTCTCTGTATGTCAGTGTATATGTAGATGATCTAATATACACAGTGATGACATGGTGATGATTAAAGAATTCAAAAAAATCTATGAAGGAGTTTGACATGACAGATATTGGTAAAATGAGGTGTTTTCTTGGAATAGAAGTATTGCATACATCATATGGGATTCACATTTCTCAGGCACAGTATGCTCTTGAGGTGTTGAGGCATTTTGATATGGAAAGCTGTAACTCGGTGTGCAATCCAATAGTACCCGGAAGTAAGATGAACTTAGACGATGGAGGGGAGCAAGTAGACAAAACTTTCAATAATCAAATTATAGGAAGTCTCATGTACATCACGATCACAAGACCAGATCTACAATTCTCTGTAAGTCTACTAAGCCGCTACATGTGTAAACCTACAACATTTCATCTACAATCTGCTAAGAGAGTGTTGAGGTATTTAAGGGGTACAACTGTTTATGGCATCTGGTACAGGAAAGGAGGAGTTGGAAAATTATCGGTCTATACCGATAGTGATTTTGCAGGAGATGTTGATAGTAGGAAAAGTACGTCCGGTTATGTGTTTCTTATGGATGGAGCTGTAGTGGCCTGGCTTTCAAAGAAGCAGCCAATAGTCACTCTCTCACTACAGAAGCTGAATATGTGGCTGCAGTGGTCTGTGCGTGTCAAGTGATATGGCTCAAAAGGGTTCTAGAAGAGTTGGGATACGATGTAAGCGAAAGCACAGTGATTCTCTGCGATAATACATCAAAAATCAAACTCTCCAAAAATCCAGTATTGCATGGTAGATGCAAGCACATTGGAGTTAGATTTCATTACTGAGAGATCTCGTTAACAAAGGTGTTATAAGTCTAGAGCATTGTGGAACAACTGAGCAAGTGGCAGACATCTTTACGAAGGACTTGAAGCGGGAAGTTTTGAAGGTTTAAGGAGCAAACTTGGAGTATGTTTTGTCACTGATAAGCTCAAACTTGTGAACCAATTTTAGCTTAGGGAGGGTTTGTTGGAAGCAGTAACTCCAAGAAGTAAGGAGCAAGGAAGGAGTTTGTGGATGATCTAGTCGTGCGTTTTAGTTCGGAAAATGACCTGATATTTCGGTCAAAGTAGTGGTAGTAGTAACTCTGTTTAGTTGTAGAGTTTTAGGTTTTCTAGTTATTGTAAAAGGCTATATAAAACCATCGTTCCATTGTTGAATTTAAGCAGACAAATTTTTTATCATCTAAACAAAGAACCTTTGATTTTACAATTGGAAGAAGCAAATAAGTTGATTTGATTATTAGTCTTTATGGCTTTGTCATTTAACATTAATATGATTGAGACTGTTTTGGATAAATAAATTGGATCTTGGAATTTTTGTGACTCTGTTTTAAGATAACAAATTAATTTTTTTGAGCGTCTGTTCATGAAAGTTCTGTTCTTGAAAGGTCAGATTACGTTCAAGATTCTTTAGGCCTCTTTCTTGACAGTTCAGATTCTTCAAGCCTCTGTTTTCGATAGTTAAAAATAGAATCTAGAAATGACAAATAATGACTATGTTCAAGTTCAATAGCTGATTGAACTGTTTCTTGAATTGCATGGTTTCAAAAACAATCGATCCAGATCAATGGGAATTCGCGAACGAAGGGTTCTTAGCTGGTCACAAAAACACCTCCCGAAGAACATCAAACGAAGAAGAAACATGAATATACATAGTGTAAATCAGTAAGGATCAGGTTTTATGTCATGTGTAGAGGTTGGGCAATACGGGTTTGACAAAGAAGTTGAGAGGTTGAAACGTGACCATAGCATTCTTGTAGCTGAGGTAGTTAGGTTAAGACAGCAGCAACACAGTTCCAAGAATCAAGTTGAAGATATGGAGAAACGGTTGCTTAGAACAGAGAAGAGACAGCAACAAATGATGATGTTTCTCATTAAGGCATTGAACAATCCAAACTTTGGTCAGCAGTTTAAATTGATGAGTAAAGAGAAGAAGAGTTTCTTTGGTTTGGATGGTGGGAGGAAACATATGCTTACTTCTAGTCCATGCTTCGGGACAATGGAGGAGAATGTGATAGAGGATCGAGAGTTTTATAGAATGAAGAATGATATGGAGAAGTTACTTGCTGCAGCTATCGATAATGAGTCGAGTAATTTGAAGGGGAATAGTGTTTGGAGGATATGAATGTGATGATGGAAAATGGTAATTTAGAGGGAGAGGTGGATGTGAAAGTTGAAGATTTTGTTGAGTTACCTTTCGATTGGGATAGTCAAGATTTGTATGAAATTGTTGATCAAATAGGCTTTCTTGGATCATAATCTTGACTGTACGGCTCGACTGATCTGGTGGTCTGAAGACCGATTAAGTGCGCTTTAAGTTGTGGTAATAGTTACTTGTTAATTTTGTTCTTTTGGTTTTTCTCAATGATGGCATTTACATCGAGTGTGGTTTGTTGTTTGTACAATTTCATGTTCTAATGGATAAAACACTGATTCTGAAAATCAAGCTTCGTGTATACTGTTCTAATACTCGCTGAAAAATGTTAGGTAGTTGTATGTGCAGAGCTCACTGCTCAGTAACTTATAATGCACAAGTATATCATTTGTGACAACTGAAAAGTAATACACAAGGTAAGATATAACAATGGTTAACGTAGTAGTAAGAGATAGATAACTGGCATGCCATGATGTTGATGAAATTTCATATAGGGAGGCCTCTATAGCCTTGAACTACTAATGGACATTTTTGAGCTTAGAACATCTCCATCACATGTTTTATGATGGGGTTCTTAAATTAAAAAATTAATAAATGAATGAAAAAGTTGAAGAAACAGTAACATGAGTTTTTATTAAAAACAAATTAGGAAACGGTTCTTAAATTTTTAAGAAACTCTGTTTCTACCTGTTGTATTTTGATTGGTTAAATTTTTATTTTAATTAAAACATTAAAATTTTATTCTAAAGAATGTTAAAGGTATCTTTAAAAGATACTCTTTATTAAAATATTTCAAAAAAAAAAAGTGAGTGAGAGAGTTTATGGTATATGGGGGAAGCAATTATCCTTTTTTTTTGTTGAGAACCCCATTTAACACTTGTTTTATACTGATCAGTTAATATTTTATTTTAATTTTTAAACATAAATATATAACTAAATTATATAAAAGTATTAATATTTTAACAATGAGAAATCCATATGGAGTTCTAGATCATTGCAAATGCTCTAAAATCTTTTTAGACCATGCATGACCAATACATCAGTTGGTCCTATATGATCTGCTATTAGAAAAAGAATTGCAATAGTTAAAATAATTAATATTTAGGAAATTGTTAATTCTACTAGTAGTCCTAGTAAATAGTGTCTATTTTGTAAATTTACTTTGTATGTATGTATCGTTTAGTTTTATACGGATGAAAATCAAAATTGATTTGTTTTCACTATATGTGAAAGATGGCAAAGCCAGTGGCCCAGTCGACAAGTATTGGGACAGGTTCATCATGCTTAACTCCTCCTTCCTTCGTTTAGAGAAACTGAACTCTTTAAAAATCTTGTTGGGTATTTTAATCTTAGTAAACTAAGCTCATCATCATCACATATTTTCATGAGATGGTCTTAATAATTAATTAATACTAAAATTTATAATAAATTTAATCGATAAATTGTTGATGAAGATCAATATACGAGAGAAGTTTGTTCTATTTTTTTGTAAATAGTTTCGTGTAAGAGAAAGAGAAAAATAAAGCTCTCTCAAATGAAACAAAAGAAAAATGTTTCCAACTAGAATGTGACATCTGTCTTACATCTTAGTTTCTGAACACATGTCTTACACTGTTAAGTATTTATATTTTTATTTTAATCTCAAGAAACTCTGTAATTTGACTGATGGACATGCTCTAATATTTCTAATATATTTTAAATTTTTATTTAAATTTAATTATTAAATAACAAATAACTCGATCAGATCTTAACATGTATATGAATTTTTTTTAGTAGAGGTTCTAAAATTAGAACTTTAGAAACGTATCTGCATTTTTTATCTTCTCTTTCATACATTTGTATTGTTTTTTTTATTGTTTAGATACTTTTGTTAGAACTCCTTGTTGGATTTGCTCTTATAAACAATGCTAAATACCCACAAATGTTATAAATTATTTTATCATCACTTTTAAAAAAATTAAGTATACTTATTTAATTCAAATTATTTTGAGTTGGTTTCTCCAACAACTATATATAATTTATATGTCTTGTTATTTATATTTAATCTATAGGTCCGTAAATATTGTACAAATTGTGGAGTTTCTAAAAATTGTAATTTCAGAGCTGTAATTACATACATGTTTCAACAAATAGGCTAATTTTTGACAAATTTTCAAAGCTTAAATAGGCGACATTTCTGGCAAGATTTCCGGCAAAATTTCTGGCACCATCTCCGATGACATTTTCGGCACCGTTTCCGATGACTCTTCCGACATCATTTTCGATGATATTTTCAGCACTATCTCTGACAAAATTTCTGGCACCATCTCTGACAATATTTCCGGCGAGATTTTTGAGGATATTTCTGACAATATTTCTGGCAAAATTTCTGACACCATCTCCGACGACATTTTCGGTTAGATTTCCGGCGAGATTTCTGGCGAGATTTCCGATAACCTTTCTGGCAAGATTTCCGATGAAATTTCCGGCAAAATTTCTGGCACCAAATCCGACGACATTTCTGGCTAGATTTCAAGTGAGATTTCTGATGACATTTCTGGCAAGATTTTCGATAAGATTTTTGGGAAAATTTCCGGTGAGATTTCCAGCAAAATTTCTGGCAGCATCATCGACGAACTTTTCAGCACCATTTCCGATGACTTTTCAGGCATTATCTCCAATGATATTTCTGGCATCATCTCCGGTGAGATTTCCAGCGAGATTTCCTAAGGACATTTCCGGCAACATTGTCGACAAAATTCCCGACACCATCTCCGACAACATTTTCGGCTAGATTTCTGAGACCTTTCTGGCAAGATTTCCGCCGAAATTTTTGGCCCTATCTCCGACGACATTTTTGGCACCATTTCCGATGATTTTTCCGGGTGTACACCCTATTATATCTTTCAAATCGGGTGTACTCCCTGTTGTACACACGATTACCAGTGTACAACATGTTCCCAATGTACATTATATCTCAGTGTACACCCTGTTGTACACCAGGTTACCATTGTACACCCGGTTACCAGTGTACACCCGATTACCAGTGTACATCCTGTTGTACACCTAAATACCAATGTACATCATATCTCACTGTACACCATATCTCACTGTACACCCTGTTATACACCCGATTACTTGTGTATACCATGTTCCCAGTGTATACTATATTTCAGTGTACACCCTTTTGTACACCCGATTACCTGTGTATATCATGTTCCCAGTGTACACTCTGGGTTTACACTCGTCAGAGATGTCGCTGAAAATCTTGTCGGAGATGGCCTCGAAAATGTTGTCAAAAAGCTTGCCGGAATTATCGCCAGAAATTTCATCGGAAATAGCACCAGAAATCTCGTCGGATATGTTACTAGAAATCTCATCGGAGATGTCACCAGAAATCTCGTCGAAAATGTGCCAAAAATCTCGTAGGAGATGTTGTCGAAAATCTTGTAGGAAATGTTGCTGAAAATGTCATAGGAAAGATTGCCGGAATTGTCACCGGAAATCTCGTCGGAAATATTTCAGAAATCTCATCGAAGATGTCAAAATCGCCAGAAATGTCATCAGAAATGTCTTCGGAAAGCTTGCCAGAATTGTTGCTAAAAATCTTGTCAGAAATGGCACCGAAAATCTCATTGGGGAGGTCGCCGGAAATCTTGTCGGAGATGTTGCCGTAAATCTCGTCGGAAATAGCACTGGAAATCTCATTGGAGATGTCGCCGGAAATCTCGTCGGAGATGTTTCTGGAAATCTTGTCGGAGATGTTTCTAGAAATCTCGTAAGAGATGTTTCTGGAATTCTCGTCGGAAATGTCGTTGGATATATCACCGGAAATCTCGTCGAAAATGACACCGAAAATCTTTGATATTAGATTTTGGTATCTGTTTATCATTTTATTAATCTTTGAATTTTACTTATTCTTGAATTTTATAGGTTGGTTAGAAAATAGAAAAATAAAATGAGTAAAATCCGAATAAATGATGATGTGTGTGTAATTAAAAGAGCCATTTCCAAAAATCATAAAAGAAGTTAGAATCTGTATTTTTATAATCATGTACTAATAATTGAATTTAATTAATTTTGAATTTATGAAGTTAGTTAGAAAATAGAAAATCCAAATGAGTAAAATAAAAAGATTTAATATGTCATTGGAAAAGTACATTAGGCAACTTCTCATAGCTCCTCATAAGTGTTACCTTTTTGTATGCTGGTTAGAAATACAAAGTAAAATCCAAATGAATTTTGATTTTTGTCTAATTAAAACAATCAATTTCCAAAAATCAGAAAAGAATGTAGAATCTCTATTTTTTATAATCATATACTAATAATTAAATTTAATAAACTTTGAATTTAAGTAATTGGTTAGAAAATATAAAACACAAATGATTAAAAATAAAAAAGGTTTAATATATCATTAGAAAAGTCGATACGTGATAACTTCTCAGAGCTTCTCGAAGTGTAACCTTAATATATTATAAAGATATATAATGGGTTTTATCAAAAACTCGGATCATTAATATAAATATATAAGAATAATGAAGTAGTTTGAGAACACAACACAATTCTCCTTCTTAACCCTTTTTATGACAAAAATTACTAAAGATTTTGTTGAATTAATTTTTCCAAAGAAAGATTTAATCTTTATTAAGAGAGATAGAATACCTAGAAATTGGATTGAAGAGATTTATTGTGCAAAGAACCAAAAAGAGGAAAGATTAATTAAAGAACACCAAAATTAGTAATTCGTCCATTGATTTATCATAAAAGAATTAAGGAGAGTTGGTTCTTACAAAATACATATTTATACCAATGATCTAAGCTTAATATGAAACCCTAATCTACATGGGCTTTCACATTTATATTAGATCATAAGATTTATTTTGGTCAGCCTTTTAAGTGTGCTTCAATAATGAGAGAAATAGAAAGAGTTTAATTTTTTGTTCTTACTGAACCTCTCAACCTTTTTTTAATTAAAGAACAACAAGCTTAAAAAATCTATGATTGATATATCATGAAAGAGTTAAGAAGAAGATTTATTTTGTTGCAAACCTCAAAGTTACGTCATTGTTCTTTAAATGTATATTTATACTAATAATCCAAGTTTAATTGGGTCATAGATTGGTTTTAATTGGGCATTTATGTGTAATTCAATAGGTGACACGTAGAAGATTGTGTGTTTTTAAAACCAAAATTCCGACGACCAAATTAAAAAAAGTGTTACACGAAATTAGTAGACATAATTTTGTCAAGTTTAAGACCATTTACAATCCTATGTTATCTAATTAATTTGTATTAGCTCATAATCAATAGTATTAAATAATTTTATTTCACATTTCCAAATACGTCAACATATCATTTGTGAGAAAATGTATTAATAATTATGTTTTAAACATCTATTATTTTGCTGTTTTTTATTATTTTTAATGTTGTGTTAATCATGTTATTAACATAATAATGTTTTATTTCAATGGCATCATAGTTTTATTAGTTTTAGGCTTAAATAAAATAAATTAACTAGATATAAAATTTTGATAAATAATGTTTTAGGAACAGTTTGAAGCAAAATCTAACTGTATTTTAGAGTCTTGAATAAGTTGGAGATGCTCTATGCAAGAATTGTTGTTGTTGAACTGTTTTCTAGTCATCACAAACAACTTTGGATTTTTAAATAGGTTTAAAATTTTAGTGTTTGAGAAAGAAGGATATTATTGATGATTGAATGAAAGTTTATAAAGAAATTAGGATTTTTTTGCAAAAGACTCTTAAACGATTGATGAGCCCTGTCAAATTTCTCGACAAGAATTTCGGATCGTTTGTGAATAGCAGGTCGTCCTTTATTTATAACGATTTGAGGAAGTTGATAATATCCTTTTCTTGATTGATTTCCATTTTCCTTATAGGAAGCTGCTTAGTCGATTACTTGGCTTCTTGGGCCAAATAAACCAGGCCTCATAACGATTTATAATTAATTTGGGTCGGGTTTATCGTCAACTTGCTAAACCTGGTACCAACAATAAGTCCCCCAGTTCGTACGAACAAGTACATACTTGATTTTGACTTCCATTGACGGACCGATCTGATTTGCGAACATCTTATTGACCAATTGTTGATAGGTCGTTCATCCATTATTGAGGCAGAATGGCATTACTTTATAGCAATAGTCCCACTATTTGAGATGAAGGCTGTATTTTCCCTATTCATCTGGATGCATGAGGATTTGGTTATACCCAAAAAGGCATCCATAAAAGATAACAAGTCATTGCCATCTGTGGACTTAACTAGAAGATCTATATACAGGTTTGGATAACAATAATTTGGACAAACATTATTAAGGTTTATGAAATAAACGCAGACTCTCCACTTTCCACTCTTCTTCTTGACGATCACATGGTTTGCTAACCACTCTGGATATTTTGCCTCATGTATCGATCTTATCTTAAGTAGCTTTTAACTTCTTCATCAACTGCTTGTGATCTATCAAGTCCAAGTTTCTGGTGTTTTTGGCGAACTGGCCCAAAAGTAAGGTCAATATTCAACGCATGGGTGGTTACTTTTGGGTCAATTCCTGCCATGTTTTCTATTAACCATGTGAAAGTCGACATATTCTCATGTAAAACATTATGAGCTCCTTCCTAATTTTTGGGTCTAGCTGAGAGCCGATTCCGATGAGTCGATCTGGATCATCGATATTCCAATTTACTATTACCACGAGTTCCATGTTTTGTGTCTTCTGTTGAACAAAAATTGGGTCGATCTACTTTTCTTTAATTATCAAGTGAACTGCTGGTGTCGGTGTATGGAGTTTCTTTTCTGCTATAAAGCATGTTTGGGATATCCATTGGCTACTTCTAATGGTGAACACCTTATGACCTGATGGGAAGCGTATAAATTGATGGTAGCTTAAGGCGACAACTTTATTGGTGTAAACAAGGTATACCCATGATAAAGTTATATACTGTCGGTTGATCAAATACGAAGAACTTCATATTTCGTTTAATAACTCCTGCTTGAACTTGGAACTTAATTGTACCTACATACATTACCTGCTTGCTGACAAATATGGTTATTGGTCTATTTGCCATTTTGATGCAATGGTCGGATAATCCTATATTTTTAACTGTTTCCTTGTATTTTAAGTTGACTGAATTTCCTGTGTCGATAAGAACTTTGGCTACGAAGCAATCCCCTATTGATAAGTGATAACCGGTGATCGTTGTGTGGTAAATCTAAACCCTCTGTGTTGGATTCTGAAAATATTATTGGTAATCGCTGAATAGGTTAACTTGTCTCAAGGTTTAAGTTTCTTTCTGTTCTTTTGATCTTCCTTTGGTGCTCTTTCAATGATTTTTCTAGTCATTGTATGATGCTAATGTTGAGAAGTGTGATCACTTAAGTAATAAAATAATCAAGAAGAAGGATTCAAATTAGAAGGAAGGAGGGAAACAAGAAGAGGAAGTGGTTAGAAATGAACCAGAAAGTGGAGAGAAGGAAGCAAGGAGAAGCATGGGATTGTCAGAGAAGGGGAGTGGCGTCCCTTACCTTATTGAGAGCAGGGCATGGCTCCTCTTACACTGTTGAAGTAGTTCAACATCTTCATCCACTTAGATATTTTTATGTTGCAAACAATTACTATATAAACTTGAGCATTGTATTCATTAAGTATTATGTGAATAAAAGAATAATAAGATCATACAATTCAGAATTCTTTCTCTTATCTCACACAAAATTCTTGAGCTCTCTTAAATCATCATTCTAATATCTTCCTAAACTACTAAAAGAACATGGTATCAGAGCAAAATTAAGATCCTAAAACCCTTAATCTCCCATCCTTAGTCTCCTTATTCTTCTTCTATACGTTTTCTATTCTGTTTTAATACACCTTGCTAGGTTCTATTCACTCTGAGATTAATATCCTTGAAATCTTTTGATTCTCAAGTTGTGAAAGAACTAGAACTGTGTATTATTACTAGAAAATGGAGACAAATAGACCAGCTGCTATTTCAGTCATCCTTAAAGGAAATAATTATCTCCTTTGGGCAAAAACCACCAAGACAGTTCTAAGAGGCCGAGGACTTTGGAGGTATGTTGAGTCAAAGATAGAAGATGAAGCCACGTTTAAAAATAAGAAGAAAGAGGCTAAGGAAGAGCAATAGGAACAATACTCTTTTTCTCTTCTTCAAAGATCACTAGAACTATCAATTTTGGCGGCATACTCATATGCGGATTCCGCCACGGAGCTGTGGGATATACTCAGTGGAGTGTATGAAAATGTCTTAAATATATCTAGAATATTTGAGGTGAAGAGAGCATTGAATGAGCTTCAACAAGAGGAGAGGCTATTCAAAGAAATGTTTGGGGAATACATAAGCTTGTGGGCTGAGTTGGAAATTTAAAGGCCACAAACTGTGGATCCTAAGGAGTTGAGTGAAAGGCGTGATCAAGATCAAGTGTTTGGACTTCTCTTGGCTCTTAACACGTCCTACAAAGATTTCATCAAACACATACTTAGGCTTGAGAAGCTGCCAAGCCTTGCGGAAGTATGTGCCATGATACAAAAGGAGAAAAGATCTAGAGACTTATTGTGTGCACCAAGTGAGGCTGCTCACTTTGTGAAGAAGAATTCACCATTTGGTGATAAGAGGATGTTCAAGTGTGAACATTGCAAGATGAAGGGATATACCAAGGAGAGGTATTGGACTCTCTATCCTCATTTGAGGCCTAAAAGGCTGAAGGAAAATGACCAAGGGCATAGGGCTTTCGCGGGTGTTGCTCATATGCATGAAGACATCGTCAAAAGATCTGAGTTTGAGGCTCTCATCAAGATCCTAACTAAGCTTACCGAGTCTGGTAAGAGTTTTCTAACCTCTAGAGGTCTCATAGAGAAGAATATAATCATTGTGGATTCCGGGCATCCCATCACATGATCAAAGATCAAGACATGTTAAAAAATATTGAACCTTATTATGGACATGTCAAAGTTGTCAATGGTAGATCAGTGCCAATTGAAGGAATAGGAGAACTAGAAATTTTCAAAAAGGAAACTAAAGCCTTGTACATGCCTAGCTTCTCCTCTAATCTCCTATATGTTCATAAAGCTACCAAAGATTTGGATTGTGTGGTATTTTTTGGAGCTGGTTAAGTTTCAGGATATTAAAACAAATCAGGATGCCATCCTCTTAGATGCTAATAATCAAGAGGATGCAAAAGCTCTTGGAATGAAAGCGGTTGTAGAAGTTTTTGGTAGGAAGGAGATTGGAGATAGCCCATTGTGGCATGAAAGGCTTGGACATCCAAGTTCGGCCGTTCTAAAGATGGTCTTACCCAATCTCATTCAAGAATAATTAGTTTGTGAAGCATGTGTACTAGGGAAGCATTGTAGACAAGCTTTTCCGAATTCATCTACAATTTGTGATGAAGTTTTTGGTATTGTACACTCGGATGTATGGATCGCCCCATATAACTCTCGTGATCAATATAAATATTTTGTCTCATTCATTGATGATAAGTCAAGATACACATTGGTGACCCTCCTACATTCCAAAGATCAAGTTTATGAAGCATTCACCAACTTCATCAATTATGTTGCAACCCAATTCAAAACATCAATCAAGATTTTAAGGAGTGATAATGGAGGAGAATATATGAGTAACTGGTTCAAGATATTGCTCAACAAGTTTGGCATTATCCATCAAACATCATGTGCATATACTCCACAACAAAATGGTATAGCCGAAAGAAAGAATAGGCATTTAATGCAGGTAGCAAGAACTATTATGATTGCTAAGGGAGTTCCTAAATCATATTGGGGTGATGATGTGATGACTTTAAACTACTTGATTAACCGTCTTCCAACCAAAAACTTGAGCAATGAGTCACCGTTTGAGGTGTTATACAAGAAGAAACCGAGTCTAAATCATCTTACAATGTTTGGGTGAAAGTGTTTTATGCTTCTACCAGAAGGCCAAAGAAATAAGCTTGAACCTCAGAGTATAAAGTGTGTATTCATTAGATATTCACCAACACAAAAGGGATACAAGGTGTATAATCCGGAGATGCAAAGAGTCTATGTGTCTAGAGAAGTAAGATTCAATGAGAAAGAGAGGTTTTATGGAATGAAGAACCGTAAAAATCTTGAGGAAATGATCTCATCACCTACTGATTGGATGCCACTCATTGAAGATCCAATGAAAAGGGATGAAGTGAATGAGGAGAATGTTCCAATCATGAGCACTTTGAATCATAAAAATATGGATAGTGCAAGTGAAGAACCAGACCATGACCCTAGTGAAGAAAGGGATGATGCTGAAGAAGGAGAGCCTGAGCCAAAACTACCTCTAAGACGAAGTACAAGACAAAGGAAACAAACTCGTTTCTACTACAATAATTCTGCCATGCTCCAAGGAGAATCTAGCATGAGTAGTCTTCCATGTGTGATAAAAGAGTGTCCTGAGTGTACGGCAAGCTTAGATCTCGTTCCTATTGGCGACAACACTCTCATATCACAAGGGGGGATGAAATTCAAGTTAGCACTATCACATACCCTATTGAGCATTTTTGCTCTTTGGCGACTTTACTTATGGAGTATCAAGTTTTTCTTGGAAAATCCCTAACTCATATGAAGAAGCTTGTGAGAGTGAGGTCTGGTTCAAGGCCATGGAGGAAGAAATGAAGTCTATGGAGAAGAACCACACTTGGTATTTGACAGAATTATCAAAAGAGAAGAAACCAGTTGGGTGTAGATGGGTTTACACTATCAAATATACAAGTGATGGTGAAAGAGAAAGGCACAAGGAAAGACTGGTGACAAAAGGGTATACTCAAGTCTATGGGGAAGATTATACCGAGACATTTGCTCCAGTTGCAAAACATCACTCAGTAAGAATTCTAATCTCTGTGGCAGTTAATTTAAAGTGGGACTTATGGAAAATGGATGTCAAGAACGCCTTCCTACAAGGAGACTTAGAAGAAGAAGTGTATATGAATCCACTCCAAGGATATCATGAGAAAGCAAACAAGCTTTGCAGATTGAGAAAAGCAATCTATGGACTTAAACAGTCTCCAAGAGCATGGTACCAAAGATTAAGCTCTTGTCTCTTGAAATAAGGGTTTATAAGGTCTGAAGCCGATCATACTTTGTTTACAAAACAGAGTGAAAAAGGAATTGTAGTGGTACTTATATATGTGGATGATCTAATTATGACAGGAAGTGATAAAGGTGGGGTTGATCAAACCAAGAAGATTCTAAAGAACGATTTTGACATAAAAGACTTGGGAGAGCTAAAATACTTTTTGGGGACTGAGATGACAAGGTTTGAAGATGGGATGTACATCTCTCAAAGGAAGTATGTGCTTGATCTCTTGAAAGAAACTGGCAAGTTGGGCTCCAAGCCGGTTAAAACTCCATTAGAAGAAGGTTACCAAGACAATGATGAAGGGGAGCCATTGGATGATATTAAAAATATCAAAGGATGGTTGGAAAGCTTATTTGTCTCACTATCACAAGACCAGATATATGTTTTGCGGTAAATCGTGTGAGTCAACATATGCAGAAGCCAACTACACATCATTGGAACATGATTGAGAGATTATTAAGATATCTAAAAACAGGCCCGGAAAAGGTATATGGATGAAGGCCAATAGAAATACAAAAATCCAAGGATATTGTGATGCGGACTGGGCTGAAGATAAAAGGGATAGGAAATCTACATCCGGCTTTTGTACATTTGTGGGAGGCAATCTTGTTACTTGGAGAAGTAAAAAAACAGAAGGTTGTAGCCCTATCTAGTACTGAAGCAGAATATAGGGTCATGAAAGAAATCGCAAAAGAGTTAATATGGGTGAAGTCATTCCTAGAAGATCTTGGAATACATGAATCTGAGGAAATGATATTGCATTGTGATAATCAAGCAGCAATACATATAGCATCCAATCCAGTATTTTATGAGATAACCAAGCACATAGAGGTTGATTGTCACTTTGTGGCAAATGGTGATCAACTAGCAGATATCTTCACCAAGGCAATATTATCAATTACTTGTGATCATATTCATGGCAAGATTGGTCTAATGGATCTCTACCAACCAATCTTGAGGGGGAGTGTTGAGAAGTGTGATCACTTAAGTAATGAACTAATCAAGAAGAATGATTCAAATTGGAAAGAATGAGGGAAACAAGAAGAGGAAGTGATTAGAAATGAACCAGAAGCTAACTAAGTGTAGAGAAGGAAGCAAGGAGAAGCATGGGATTGTTAGATAAGGGGAGTGGCGTCCCTTACCCTATTGAGAGCAGGGCATGGCTCCTCTTACACTGTTGAAGCAGTTCAACATCTCCATCCACTTAGATATTTTTATGTTGCAAACAACTACTATATAAACCTGAGCATTGTATTTATTAAGTAGTGTGTGAATAAGAGAATAATAAGATCATACAATTCAGAATTCTTTCTCTTATCTCACACAACATTCTTGAGCTCTCTTAAATCATCATTCTAATCTCTTCCTAAACTACTAAAAGAACAGCTAAACCACCCAAAAAACCAAAACTCTTTGGTTGGTATCCTCGTCTCTTGTCCGGTCTACTATATTTTTTTGGTAATTCTATTCTGTTTTTTTGGGTGATTCAACTAGTCGATCCTGTCGTTCCTGAGGGTCTCGGGATATTCTCCCTCCTATATGGTGGTTGATCTCTTAGCCCTGAACCTGATATGTATCCTATGTTATCATGGTATCGCCCGACCAGGGGCGATGAACTACATCCAGAATCTTCCCTTTCTTATTTTTCTAGGAGAAGATCTTGTAATGACCAGCATTCTGATAAATAATGTTCATGTCGCTCATGAAAGTCACATTACAGAGAACTTGAATCTCGCCTGTCTGATTAAGAATATTCAATGTTATCAGATTGATTATATCCATCTAGGTGAGAATTCCTCTCCGATTGATTGTAAGATCAATTGTTATCCTCAAGCCGGTCACTTAATCTATTGAAATTTTAAGTTCGGTCATATCTTTATGTTCGAATGTACTTTTTCTATAGGACCAAAGGTCGATATTCTTCAGTTACATAGTATGTTTTTGATATCTTCTTCCATTGTCATCTTTGTAACTATGGTAGTGTTGCTGGGGTTCTTGGTAAGATTATTTTAGCTTTTCTTTGGTCGAGTTTGATGGTTATAAAGAATTATGTAATTTATGTAGTGCATCTCTTTCTTCCTCTATACCAAAATAGATGGACATACGATGAAGGACGTCTTTGAGTGTTGATGGTACATTTCTGTAAAACATTTATGGTAGCAAGACTCAAACCATTATCCCTTTTGTAGAGATTAAATAGCAATTGTATCGTCATTAGTTATACAAGAAGTAATTGCTTTCAAGTTATCAATGTAACTTTGTATGTTTTTGCCCTTCTTCTTGGTTATTCTCCACAAATTGGCCAAAGAGACGTTGCATGGAATAAAGAGTGAGTATTGCTTCATGAAAGCCTGAGATAAATCAATAAAAGTATGGATCGTGTGTGACTT
The DNA here is from genome assembly GCA_963854855.1 of Nasturtium officinale. Taxonomy (NCBI): domain Eukaryota; kingdom Viridiplantae; phylum Streptophyta; class Magnoliopsida; order Brassicales; family Brassicaceae; genus Nasturtium; species Nasturtium officinale. The sequence continues at coordinate 11,979,357 of OY978504.1, read as the reverse complement.
CAGATTAGAAACCACTATATTGCTGCTCCTTCTGAATGCTCCACAAATAACTGATAAAGGATTGTGTCTTTCTCTCCAGAAGATAGTCTTACTCGTCCAGTAGCAATCGTAAATGCTGTCATGTGATTTTGAATGTCTGTTTGGACATTGTAGATCAATAGTTTAAGCCTTTCTACATTTCAGAGGTCGGCGCTAGAAATTCTACTTGTGAAAGAAGTCTGCAGTGATTCTTTAATACCTTTATTGATTTCTGGAGCAAACATGATCGCTCTTTGCATCTGTGACTTCATATCATTGATAGTCCATATGAGCTCAGTATTCCTATCATGGTTAATATTCAGCTCTTTGTACAGAGTATGAGGGGTGATTGCGATGCCAAGATCTTTGATTAGGTTGAAATGTGAATTCTGTCATTGTTGTCTGTAGATTGGCCACTGGACGGTCATTTTTGGTGAGGTGATCTTGCCCGTTATTGTTACTGCGTGTCACTCAGTTACTTATTTGAAAAAGGCCAAAAGATTGGCTGTGGTCATGTTCATTCCTGAGAGGAGTTTGACCGTTATTCGTCATTGTGTTGTCGCCGACTCTTGCACGGTCTTGCTGTCCTGTTTGATCGGTGACTCCATTGTTTTTGCTGATGGTATTTTTGTTTGCACCAGCACCTTGCAAAGATGTGTTGTTATTGTTGTTGATCCGAGCTCCGTCCGCAGGACATGGATGGAGAGGATCTGGGATGCTTGAACTCGCCATCTTTTAGCCAATTGAAAATCAAAGATCCCCAAAGACGGTACCAATTGTTGTACCTTAATAAAATCACAAACAAATTAGGGCTCTTAGATCGGTTTAAAAGTTTAGGGTTTGAGAAATAAGGGTTTATTAATGATTGAATGAAAATTTACAAAAGAATTAGAGTTTTTTTGCAAAAGACTCTTTAAACAATTGATGAATGATCTCGAGTTTCTCAACAAGAATTTTGGGTCGTTTGTGAATAGCATGTAGTCCTTTGTTTATAGTGATTTGAGGTGGTTGATAATTTCCTTTTCTTGATCTTTTTCATTTTTTCTGAAAGGAAACTCCTTAATCAGTTAATTGACTTCTTGAACTGAACAAACTGGGCCTCATATCGGTTTATTCTTGATTTGGATTGGGTTTATAGTTAGGTTGCTAAACCTGGTACCAGCACTTCTTTGAGAAAGTGATATGAGCATGGAAACGCCAACACTTGGAGAAAAAGAGGAAGATGCCTTGATCATTCCCAAAGGTCCTATGACCCGGGCAAGAACAAGAAAACTCCAAAAAGCTGTTGGAACAACTCTAAAGTTGTCTTGGAAGCAAGAAAAAGTTTATCCAAGACCAATCAACCACGAGCTACTTATGTCCATTCAAGTCATTCCGAGTTAATCATCATCAAGTGGCTTGAGTGTGCTCTTTTTCCCTTAGCTTGGTTTTATCCCAATGGGTTTTCCAACTAAGGTTTTTAATGAGGTCTCAAGTCCACTTACCCCACTTTGATGATTAACTTGGACAATTTCATGAAGCTATGGACCGATTTCATTATGCATTGGATCAACTTCAATAACCTTATGTTATGGTCTTATTTCATTTTCTCAGTCTGCAAACTCTTTCAAATTCTAGTCTAAGCCGTGAGTCTTTAGTTCAAAGTTTTATGATGAATTTTAGAGTTCCCAAGAGTCATTCTCGAAGGAACTTGAGTCTGTTCAAGTCTCCTTCTTCTATTTAAACTCGTGTAAGCCTCATTCTAAGGCACCCAAATTTTTATCAACTATTTTGAGATTAATCTCTTTTATTCTTTGAGAACATTTTACGATTGTTTGGTGAGTCATATCCAACAATCTTTCGATCTTTCGGTGTGTCATATCCGAAGAATCAAACCTTGTCACTACTAAGTGTGTAATATCTTGGTGTGGCATTGAGGAATATCAGTGGACTTCCGTATCCATTGTGTGACCATTCAATCCATCAACAAATAGCCATTCCGCAGCTACTTGTATTGTTTTTGATCCACAAGTCTTGATAAACTTGAGTGTTTTGATTCGTTTATGCAAGGATCTATCCAACATCTTCATCCATTTTCTTTATCTTCCATCTTCGTGTGTTCTACAATCGAAACTGCCGAATCTTGGGTTTGATCTTCCATCAGAAAGAGGATTGAATCTTATAAAATACTAATCTAGACAATAAATAGTCAGATTCAGGTCTTATTATCAGGTATTAGCTAACTTGGCTATTCATTTATAATCTATTTAAGTATATAAAAAATTGAGTCCATTCCGATATGGGTATATGTTGTCAAAACTGATTTTAAACCATTTTTGTTCTACTTTGAATCTGTTACTTTATATCTATAATTAGATTTATACCAGCGGTACACCGTGAATTCATTATTTTAGTAAACCAAATTTATATTTTATAAATATTTATATTTTATTTTTGTAATATTAAGTAGCAATTTTTGTTATTTATATATTTTATTAAATTTATTTTTATAATATATTTAATATTTTTTGACAACTATATTATTTGAAAATAACAATTGAAATCGAAATTAGAAAAGACAACTATTATTTAATATTTATATAGTAAAATAGAACCAATTAAGTAAGGTTCAAATTTAACTATTAAAATTAAAATGGAAGAAACATATAAAGCTTGTTGAGTATATGACTTACACTATTATAATAATATTATTTTTATATTACAATACACTAGATAGTATAAAATCTAAACGTACAACCATTGTATAAAATATAAAAAGTCATTATATAAATTTAAACATTTAAATAACTAAACATTACTAGATAACATATTTTCAATGATTTTTCTAATGTAACATAATTGTAATAATAAAATATTAGTTATTTATATAATGACATCTTTTAGTCTTCACATATATGTTAGAAACTATCCGTTTTGTACTGTATACCTTTTATATAATTGCATATTTTGAATTTAATAATTTTAGTATCAGGTATAACCGTATAAGAGATTAAATAAGAAAACGGGATACCTATGTATAGATATTTTACCAACATGTTGATCATTACAATTCAAAAAAATTCTTAATATATTTCTCAAATAATAATATAGAGATTTCTTATTTTATATAAAGTTTAAATATTATTAATATTTTTAATTTTAATAAAAATTTAAATTAGTTTAATATTTTAAAAATTCTATATTATTATTTTAAACATTATACAATTTTGAAATATTATTAGAATTTTAATTTTATACCAAACTGAATAGTCATAAAAATATAAATTTGTTCTAGATGTTTCACTAAATTACGTGAACCAAATCTCAACTTAAGCAAAACTTGATCAGTTACCCAAAATAAATCAATAATATATTATGTACATTTATATTATACTGATGTACATTTATGTATATCAAAAATACCAAATAACATAAATATGTTAAATAACAAAAACCAAAATAATAATGAAATATTTATTTTAATCATAAAGTGATAAATATTTAAATTAATTTTTATATTATTTCATATTTATCATTTTTACAAAATTTATGGGATTATGGTGGATTTTTAGATGAGATAGGAAAATATTAAAGGAAATAATTAATTTTAATTATATAAGTGAATGTTTGGATATAAGATAGTTTAAAAGTTTTTGGTTACAATTTGTACTTCAATTATAGTAGTGTACACATACCATTTTATATAAAATTACCCAAAACTTATTTTAATTTATCCTAAATTGGGTAAAATACCCAAAATTACTTAATATTACCCAAAATTATCAAAAATATCATTCACAAATAGATAGTAGGTCTTCTAAATGTTTCATTTACCCGAATATAATTTGGATATATGTTTTTGATCGAGTATTACCCGATATCCAAAAGAATTTATAAAGGATCTTTTTCCTATGTATTATCCAAATACAACCACTTATTTTCAATCACTATGATATTTTTTGTTTGGTTTGGTTTGGGTGTTTTCAATTCCGGGGGTTTTTGTGTAGGCAGTGTCATGTTGGTGGGTCTGGAGCATTCAAGTACTACCACTTATTTTTGCTATCATTTATTGTGAAGGCGCAAACGAAGTTTTATCGATGGTACTAGTAATTGACGACTACATAGTACAAACACAATGAAAATGATTGGTCGTCGATAATCACGATTATTATAATCGCTAATCACGATTATTATGATCGCTAATCACGATTATTGGTTGTTGTCGTTAGTGACTATGAAAAGAATAGAATTTAGCTTCATAAAAACAATTTTGCAACGTTACATCATTAGCTTCGGTTCCACTACTCTTCTCACATATGATTAAAGAACTCATCTGAACTCTTAACTCTAACTCTAACTCTAACAAATAGTCATTAAAGATTTGGAATCAAACGAAAAAAATGAAAGAACAAAAATTGAACTTAATTTAAGAACAAACAAAATTTTAACACAAATTATTTTTACTAAAACTAAACTAAAGATAATGATCTATATATTATTCGAGATGGAAAAAAAGAATAACGCCTCCAAAAAAGAGGGTCGATGTAATGATCAAATATCTCCTTTGTGGTTAATATTCCATAGTCCAAACTTGAAACCATCTCTTCCATAAGCAATTTATTTCTTCAATTAAAATACTTACAAAGAGACCCATCAATAATTCGTTCAACTATAAAAGGAAGAAAAATTGGTGAACCAAAATAAAAGAGGGGATAAAGGTGACCAAAAGTAGAAGTGTGGATTACTCAGACTGACGGTACACCCTATTTGACATTTACAAGCACTTGCAAGTGCAACGATAAGTACAATGATGGGTGGAGATGGTCACAATGACCCGATAGTTTTAAAAGATTTTTCTATTTAAATTATACTACCTATAAATATTTGGACCATGACATAAAATAACACAACCGTAACCTTGATCACCAAAAAAACAACACAATAATTTTAAAACACTAGATTTGTACTCGGGTAATGCGAGATTTCAAATATTAAAATATTATTAAAAATATAGTTATTTTGTAAAATATACAATATAATATTTTTCAATATTTTTTATAATTATTTTTCTTTATTATTGAAGACACATTATTTTAAAGTTATATTCTTTCTCATATAACTAATAGAATTACAAACTTATTTTTATCATATATCAAAATTATAATCTATGTTTTATTTTCTTATATTCTGTTTTTTATCAGTTACATATTTTTGACTATTAAACAATTTCAAAAGATATACTTAGTTGAAGTATCAAGATTTCTATGATTATGTCATATAAAATTTGATTTATATATCTTTTGAAACTTACTTCATCACTAAATTTTGATTATTTTAATAAATTTTCATTATTTGATATTTTTATAAATTTTAATAATGTTGATGTAAATTTTAATTTATTTTCACTCATTTTATATATATTTTCGCTATTAACTATTGTTTATAAAACTAAAAATATTTAAAAAATAATTTCAAGAATTTGTATTTTTTAATTTCCAAATGTTTTATATTTTTGACTTTTTATCATTAATTCCCTTAAAAATGATGTGGATACCTTCATTGGAGAAAAAACTCTGTCATTATATATATGATCCTCAGTGGTTAAGGAGCAAAATGGTAACCTCATCAACTACATGCATTAAACACAATTAAAAAGCACTTTTTGTCACTAAACTGAATTGTATTCTCTTTTCTGTTATTAAATTATTAATTGTATTAAATCGTGAGAGTTCTATAATTTTATTCCTTAATCTCCCATAAAATTTGGAAGGAGAATTTAAATATTTGATTTAAAGAATAACTATCTATATAAAAAATGGAATGAACTCGGAGTACAACAAAACCTACTCATTTTTGAAAATTTTAGGCCGCCACCTCTGTGGTTTATTAAGTTAATATACTCTTGAAATATAACTATATATAATTGAAAAAAAAATGTTAAAAAATAAAAATGAAGGCCGTGGGTTACAGAATCACTTAATAGTATCCTATACTGTAGTAGAGATCTGAACTTGACAAATAAATTCAACGCATTTTGTCCTTGCAAAATAGCTCCACGCTATTCTAAAGGTGGCTAGTGGAAAGATTGTAAAATCTACTTTTCAAAAGCACATTTAATACTATATATATCCCTATAAATTAATGAACCACCAACAAACACCTTAATTAGAGAAAATAAAAGAGAATTTTAGAGGTTAGAGAGATGAAGACGCAACATTTATGGTGGGAAGTTCTTGATTCATTCTTGACACAACACAAAGCTCTTGTTACATTCTTGAGTATTGCAGCAGTTGTGATTGTGGTGTACTTGTACCGACCCTCATGGTCTGTACGCAATGTTCCCGGTCCAACCGCTATGCCTCTAATTGGCCACTTGCCCTTAATGGCTAAGTACGGTCCTGACGTCTTCTCTGTTCTTGCTAAGCACTATGGCCCTATCTTCAGGTACCTCTCTCACTCGATTTGGATGCTTTCTCGGTTAACATGAAAAATTGGAACCAACTAATAGGCTGGTCATTTGTGTGTATATATCAGTTTTGCTTGGTTTGGTATAGTCTTGCTCGTTTCATTTAATTTCTACTTAGAATCGCTTTCATTTAAAATAAGGAAAATAGCTATCTATAAATAGTTATTAAATTATTACATTGATTCCTCAAACATTTATAATAAAATATAGATTTAATGAACTCTAGTTTATTTAGCTTTGGTTGGTCCAAATTACACTAAATTAGTCTGTTTTATTTTAGTTTTCCCCGTTGTTTTAAGAAAGGAAAACCAAACAGAAATTAAACACATTGACCCTTTGATTTTAGTTTTAACATTTTGGTTCAGTTTAGTTCACATAGCCATTTCTTTTTAACCATAAATGTTAAACCAAACTGGTTTGTTTAACCAAAATCAAGAGAATTGAGTTTACAATAGTGAGAATCTTGGAGTGGAACCTTAATCTTGATTATGAACACCAAAAAAATAAACAAATAAGGATGAAATTCAGTCTGGTTTGGTCCTTTTACACTAAAATTAATCTGTTTTATTCCATTGTCTTACAGACAAGAAATTTATAAAGAATAAACAGAGTTCACTTTGATTTTAGTTTAGATTTGCATCAGCTTGGTTTATATGGCCATCTCTCTGTTCTTTTTTTTTGGGTCAAATTTATTAAAAAGGGGGTTGGTTAACCAAACCATGAGAACTGAGTTTACAAAAGTAAACACAAAAATAGCAGAATCTTGCTCTAATGTTTATATGGTTTTTATTGGTTAATTGATGAGCAAAAAAAATGGACACAAATGATTCCAAGAAAAAAAAAAATTAATTTAAATATTTATATAAAATTAACAGATTTCAGATGGGGAGGCAACCACTAATAATAGTAGCAGAAGCAGAGCTTTGTAGAGAAGTTGGAATAAAGAAGTTCAAAGATATTCCAAATAGAAGTGTTCCTTCTCCAATCTCAGCCTCTCCACTTCACAAGAAAGGTCTCTTCTTCACAAGGTGCATATAAATGCTTTATAAAACTAAGTATCTTCATAAGTGGTTTCATTATGTATAACCTTTTTATGATTCATGGATCTTTCACAGGGACAAGAGATGGTCAAAGATGAGAAACACTATCCTATCTCTTTACCAGCCTTCACATTTAACCAGTCTTATCCCCACAATGCACAATTTTATCACTTCTGCTACACATAATCTTGATTCCGAACTGCCAGATATAGTTTTCTCCAATCTTTTCCTCAAACTAACAACTGATATCATTGGACAAGCAGCTTTTGGAGTCAATTTCGGACTATCCGGGATCAAACCAAGTAAAGATGTAGAAGTTACTGATTTCATTAACCAACATGTCTACTCAACAACACAGCTTAAGATGGATTTATCTGGCTCAATCTCCATCATCTTAGGCTTACTGATACCGATTCTTCAAGAACCATTCAGGCAGGTTTTGAAGAGGATACCAGGAACTATGGACTGGAGAGTTGAGAAAACTAATGCAAGATTGAGTGGACAACTCAATGAGATTGTGTCAAAGAGAGCCAAGGAGAGAGAGATTACTGACTCAAAAGACTTCTTATCATTGATCTTGAAAGCTAGAGAGTCTGATCCTTTCGCCAAGAACATCTTCACGCCAGATTATATTAGTGCTGTGACTTATGAGCATCTTCTTGCTGGCTCTGCAACCACTGCTTTCACATTGTCATCTGTTCTTTACTTAGTCTCTGGTCATCTTGAAGTTGAGAAATATCTACTTCAAGAGATTGACGGGTTTGGAGATCGCGATCTTATCCCGACTGCTCATGATTTACAATACAAGTTTCCATACCTCGATCAGGTGCTTTATTCATAACAAACAAAACAGAGAAGTTGAGTTTCTTTTATGGATATTTTTGTGTGTTTCCTCCTTTATAGGTCATAAAAGAGGCTATGAGATTTTACATGGTTTCTCCTTTGGTTGCAAGAGAAACTGCAAAAGATGTAGAGATAGGAGGCTACTTACTCCCTAAGGTAAATTTATCAACTCATTCCTTTTTAACTCCATCTGCTGCCACCATTCAAACCCATTAAAGCGGATTAATTAGTCCGCTATTGAAATCACTTTTTAGTTACCATTCACAAATCACAAGTGCTGACTTGAAAAAAAGACTAGACTTTTCTTCTCTTGCTACCACTCTAAGGCATACTAATCTCACTATATTGTTGTTGTTTAGGGGACATGGGTTTGGTTGGCATTAGGAGTTCTAGCGAAGGACCCCAAAAACTTTCCAGAGCCAGAGAAGTTCAGACCAGAAAGATTTGATCCAAACGGGGAAGAGGAGAAACTTAGGCATCCTTACGCTTTCATACCATTCGGTATAGGCCCACGAGCATGTGTTGGACAAAAATTTGCCTTGCAGGAGATAAAACTCACATTGCTACATCTCTACCGTAATTACATTTTCAGACATTCTCAAGAAATGGAGAAACCATTGCAGCTTGATTTCGGTTTAATTCTCAGCTTCAAGAATGGTGTTAAACTCAGAGCCATCAAAAGATTCTAATTCTTGAAACAAGGGATGGATATAAACATGATGTAATAAAAGCAAAAGACTACAATCTTCATATTTAAATTCAAAACTCCATTGTAGTTTCAAAGGAAAAAAAAGAACAATTAACATACACATCTCACAACACAAGACAACAACAAGCTGTTGAAATTAACATGAATCTCACAAGGTCCCAGTTTACCCTCTCTGCTTCTCAAACCGAGTAGGAACGCCGAGTGGTTTTGAGAAGCTAACATAGGAAGGATCTGAGGTAGGACTACTCTTCAACTCTCCAGTAAACAATCCGGAGTTCTTCATAAACTGAAACTCATCCATAGATTGTCTAACAACCCCGGTAGTTCTTCGCTTTGCCTTTGTTGATTCAGTCAAGCTCATGTAACTAGGCTTGTTCTTGTTTACTTGACCACTAGAATTGTCTGAAACAAGACCAGTGGTTCTGGAAACAGGTGTGGTTAAAGTACAGATAGACGACGAACCAGAGCTCTCATTAAACTCATATACAGGACTTGAATGAGAAGGAGGATTTGCAGACACACGAGTTGTCACATTGTTTCTTCTAACTCTAACAACATTCGCGGATTCAGGTGATTTCAAATGCTTAGGAGGAGGCGTGACAACAGCGTCAACAGTGTCCATAATTCTAGTCTCCCATGGCCTAGCAGCCATCCAACGCTCTAACCAACTCCAACCCCAACTATTCTTATCAAACTCTTGACTTTTCAGATATGAGATTGAATTGTTTGTCTTAAGATTTGAGCTAGGAATTGACCTCCATTGCTACAATTAAAAAAAAACCAGATTTTCAATTCAAAAAACAAACTTAAACAAGATATTGAAAGACACAGTAACACAAGTTACTTGGTTACCTTTTGAGCTAGAGCATAAGCCAATGCCCGTTCTCTCCTGAAAGCACCTTCTTGTCTCTGCTGTAACTTAGTCTTAATATCATCTACAGTTCCTTTCCTATCACACCACCCTTCCTGAGACCATAACAAATCTTAAACCAAGAAACAATCTTAATATGAATCAAAACAATGAGCATAGATGAAAACCATTACCTCAACTTCTTTCAAGAGATCAGATTTGGTTCTATGTTCATCTAAAAGCTTTTGAACAGCTTGTCCTTCTACAGTCATTCTCACACGACGAGCTCTAACACGAGCTTGAACTCTAACCAAAGCTTGCATGCATCTTAATGTAACAGCTGCTTGTTTCCTCACTTGTCTTCCTCTAACTAAAGCTTGTAACCTTACTATCCCTTTCAATGCTCTTGAAGCTTTTCTCGCCTTACAAATAAGAATTCAAAAATATTTTAAAAACAAAAAGACCTCAGATCTCAATTCTTGTTTAATTCAAGAAACTTACTAAGAATCCACGAAATGCGGTTTGAATTCTTATAGCTGCCCATTCTTCTCTAACAGCTTTGAAATCTTTAGGAGGAGCTCTAAGAACAGTTGCAACAGCTGCAGAATAAATAGTTGAAGAATCAAGACCTTCTGATTTAGACCTATGTCCTCCTTTGAAACCTTTCCATGAATCAACTGAAGAAGTTCTCCATAGCTTCCATTTCTTGTTATTACCATTGCTCTTTTCCTAAATTTAAAGAATCTTATAAAGCTTTAAACTTTGAATTCAGAGGTCAAAGCAAAGTTAAGAAATTTGGGGAAAGCTCTTACAGTTTCATCCTTCTCTGGCTTCTTTAGTCCAATTATGGACTTGACCCATTTACCTGAAGCACCCATTGAAGTTAAAAGTTTCAATCTTTATGGCCCTAACTCGTAGAAGAAACAGAGGAAGTTTTTTTTCTTTTTATTTTCTCAGGTGAGTTATAAAGTTTGAAAGAGAGAGAGAGAGAGAGAGAGAGAGAGAGAGAGAGAGAGAGAGAGAGAGAATATAGGAGAATGTGAAATTGTGGTGATAATGGAGGGAGTGGTGAGTTAAAGAGACGTTTTTGAAATTTGAACATATTAAAACAAAGCAGCCAATGGACGAACAAAAAAAGTTTTTTTTCTAAAAAAGAAAAAAATAAAAGTTATGCTCGAGTCTTTAGGCATTTTGTCTCTGATTGTGTTCCACATTTATTTACTTACACAACTGTGTCCTTCTCAGAGTTACAGGCACGAAAAAGAAAAACCATGAAAAGGCACAATATATATATATATGTATAATACTATATTTATAGGGTTTTTGTGTGTCTTTCTTTTGACAGGATTCACTTAAGTAATGCCTTGTTTTGTTTTATTATTATTGTATCATTGGATTCGAAATTTAAATTCCCAAAATTTTGCAATCAGATTTACCGAAATACATTCTCTTTCAAAAGTAATGATCTTTTGGATTTTTGTGGTTTGAAATTTTAATTAATTAGCCAGATGATTTATTTAAATAAAATGCATCTTAAGAATGCAAGGATTTAAATAATTCTTATATATGATATACTAATTAGCCAGATGAATTATCCAAATAATTCTTAAAATACACATGTGGTTTACAAGTTGATATATCAACACCAGAATCATTCTCAGATAAGTTTTAAATCAAAACAATTATTACTAGACTAATTACACATTTACGGACTTATATAATTGGGTTTCATATTAATAATCTCTTATTGATTTTAAATTGTGTGTGTTTTTAAGTTATGGAATATACATTCAACCAAATAGAATTGTTAAATGTAAATTAATATAATTTTATATATTTTGTAATTGAATCATTCAACTAAAATATAAAATGTTGTTGGAGTTTTATTTAACTAAAAATGCATCATGTGAAAAGTCATTTAGTGAAAGTATACTTATAAATTCTCAATAATAGATGCTCATAAAACTGAGTACACCACCTTAGGGACAAAACTTTGTTTTAAGAGATTGCTTATTGCAAGGTTTTATCTAGGTAAGACCGCGGTTATGATTATCATGGTTAAGATTACTTAACCACCAGTTACGATTATATCTTTTTCATTTGAATAAGGTGAAAATGGTTATGGTTAAAACTGTTACAGATTTATACGATTATATGATTTGATTATTTAAAATTATAATATATAAAATTACAATATAAATGATTATTTTATTTTTAAAATGGTTACAGTTAACTAAACGGTTAACCGATAGTTTTATATGGTTATGGTTAATTAACAGTTATGGTTAAAAATTTACGGTTGACCATAATTATATAATTTTACGGTTAGGGTTTTTAACCATTTCATACAGTTACTGTCTGGTTACGGTTGAAAACGGATACGGTACGAAATACGGTTAAGGTTATATTTTGGTCATATCTAGTTCTATCAATCAATATTGCATTCAACAAACGAGAAAAAGAGAAACAGCAAGGGAGAAGAAATTATCAATGAGTATTTTATGTTTTTAATAATTATATATTTATTTTATATATATAGTATATATATATATAATATTGGTTTATATTTGTTGGATATGCAACTATACTTTTAGATAGCAAACATATTCACATTTATATTAAACAATATATACTTCTTACTTATGTTCAAATGATATGATTTATAATTCATATTACTCTGTAAATTATAAAGAAACAATATTTTTACTAATATTATATATATATCATATATCTTATAAAGTTCAAAGCACTTGACCACAAGAATAGTGACACGTATAAAAATTAATTTAAAAATATTTCACCCATTTTTCCCCAACATTGATAGATATGGCATCCATAAAAGGAGTACATATAACAGAATTCGAAAACATAACAAAATACATAGTCTAACTGCTCAACAAAAACTAACCAGTCAAATTATAACGAAAACATTATCCTTGCCGTACGTCAGAAATGATTTTCCATAACCAAATCGGGAAACCTGCAGCTATATATGAATGACATCTTCCTTCTTATGTGATGCTTCTTGCAATGTGATTAGCCACTGAATTGGTATATATCGAAGATAATCTGAAAACACACATTCTGAACCTACATGTTAATATTTTAATTGTTTTTAGGAAAGATTGAATATCTAGGCCATATGATTCATTGCTTTCATCACTGAAACACTATCAAACCACACCTCGTTATTGTAGAGTTTCAAAATCAATCAAACTTCGCAAAGCCCACATGACACACCTGAAACATAGCCTCACCCGCCCTATCCCTATGCAATCTCCTCAACACAAACTCTCCTTATTAACCCAAGCTGAATGGGAATTGCATTTAAATTTTAAGTGACCTTTAAACAGGTCTGGTCAATTTTTTGTGCATGCACCTGAAACTCTTGCTCTATTATTCACCTCTACAAAAAAAAAAATTAGGTTGTACCATTTAGGTTCAGCAACAAAATTTAAATTTAAATTCATCATTTACTTTAGGAATTTGCAACCTTTTGTGTCACTCGACACCAGTGCAATTGCGAAACATCAAATTCGTCTTCTCACGTACAATGATCCATGAAAGCTCTAGAATGACATGCAATAATGTGATTCATTTACTTCAAAGTTTTTCTTTCATCTATGTATGTCAACACTCTACGTCCATTTTTGGCTTCTCTCTGGTTTGCTGGTTAGAACAAAACATAGTACCGTATCGAGCTAAATGGGAAGTGGCAATGCTGAAAATTGCCATTCATTCTCTGTAATTATACTTTCCAAATGGCCAAGAGTCCATTTTCTTTTTACTATTTCCATAGTAATAAGTCAATTCCACTTTCATTAGAAAAATATGTTGAAATTGTTATTCATATAATTAGAGCTTGATAAAAAATTTAACAATATTAATAGGAAAACAATTTCCACAATTAATAAGGTTACATGAGTAATTTGTTTACCCTTATGCTTGTGTTGCTCATCAGGACATTGTTCAAATGTCTGTATTTAAATATGGAACTTGAACATAGACAGATTATATTATTGGATACTGCATCAATAATAGATTGTGTACTAATAGAAACTAGCTTACCTATTAAAATATTTTTGGCTAGTGATTTATCTTGTACAACTACAAAATCAGCTAACTCGAAGAAGGTATTATCAACCATTAAATTAGTTTACTAACTTCTGTGTTGTTAGTAAATTAAATTTTATCTTGTAATCAAGATTTGAGAACTTCCACTTTCCAGAGCAAGAAGTCACAGTAAATATCAACGATCTTACATTCACCAACTTTAACCTCCCTCTGAGAACAAGTTGTATAAGCTTTTCTAATGGTGGCTTGCATCTTAGAACCCTATAAGAAAAAGAATAATGCAAAATGTTTAGTTAAATGGACAAATCGATAACACTTAATTAAAAACTGAACAGTATAGCTACGTACCAATTCATCACAGATGACCATGTTTAATGTTTTTCCAAATCCATCTGTGAATTACGTCCACATATGATCTTCACGCGGATTATCCATCCTGTTTTGAAAGGTTTCACATCTTTAAGGTAGGTTTCACCAAGTCTTGGAGCCAGACTCGTAATGATTTGTTATGAGTTTGTTTTTGTTATGAAATGTAAGGTTGAAGACACTTAATGATAATATTTATAGAGTTTGTAGGTTAGCTTAGGGTTGTTGTGGGAAGATCTTGAGATATTATTTTGAAAATATTTTGGATAAGACTTGATAGGGTTTGAATTTGTGTAAAGATGAATATTTAGGTAAATATGAAATGGTTGAATTGAATATTCGAAGGTATTTTTTACAGAAAATAATAACTTATATTAATAGAGACCAAATATAATCATGATACAAATAATTTGTGAACCAACAGGGAGGGTAAATACAATTAGAGAAATAAAAATTATTTGAAGGTATATGTTTTGTTAAAAGATGTGCAGCCTCATTGTTGCTCTTTTGAATATGAGTATACACGACTTCTTGAAACTTCTTGAAACTTCTTTCTCCAAATCTTTAAATCTTCAGTATGTTCCATATTGACAATCTTCTTGTTTTTTCTTGAATATCCGATGGTATATATTGTTTTAGTTACTTGAGAAAATTATAGGATATAAGAACTTTATTAGCTCTTGAAGATATCCGACGCATTTTCTCTGTTTTATAGGCGGGAAGTAATTTTATACATTTGGGCAATTAGAGATGAATCAGAGCTATTGGGCCGCAACAATGTTCAACTAATATCATAGGAAGAACCCTTGTTCTAAGAATTGGCCGTCTAGCCGATTAATCTGTTGTTTAGGCGCTAGGCGAAGGTCGACTGTCACGATTTTCCTAAAATCGGGTCAGTTTCACGGTCAGCCGATTAATCGGTCAAAATCTAATTAATCGCCGATTTTTCCGATTTTTTTTTGAAAAATTAAAAAAAAAAGTTTAACCCAAAATTGATTTTTTTGGTTGAAATTACTAGTTTAATTACTTTAATACTATAAATAAAATTATTTTCATGTGTATTTGGAACTTTAATTGTATATTTTAAATATATTTATGATGAATATTATTTTTGTGAAGTAAAAATTTAAAAATAATCTAAATACTTGAAAGATTTTTATAGTGACAAGTTTATAAAACTTTAAATGTTATATTATATCAAAGTTATAAATTTAGTGATGATTTATAAATTAAAATAAGTTAAAAATAGTATAAAAACTCTAAAACTAATCCCTGATTAATCCCCGTTTACTCCTTGATTAATCTCATAGGCGCTATGCCCACCCCGCCGCCCGACTAGCGCCTAGCGAGTTTTAAAACATGGGGAATAACCAAACAGTGGTATTCCCATAAATACTCCTAAACAACATATATGACTTGTAATTATTTCTGCCTCTCATTTTCAATTAATAGTATAGATGTCTTAACTCTTATAAATCCTAAGTTTTTTTTTTTTAGAGTGGGTTTAATATCCAAACTTTCTTATGGTTGATTTGGATTTATCTTCATCTCATATGTCACTCTAATATGGATTTCTTCATCTCTTTCTATGTAAATCCATCCTTTTATTTGTTCTCTTATTTTTTATTCACTTAGGTTAGTAGTCTTTTAGTTGGAACACGGATTATGCTAGATTACGATGAACTGATGGTTAAATATTGATTGTTTACGTTGCTTCTTGTTAGATATTTCATTTAAGATTTTCTTAACACTAGATTAGCCAAGAGGTTTGTAGTTTAGAGCTTAGGCAGTTCCACACCCACAAAGTGTTCGATGAAATATTTGAACCAAACCTTTTATGAGTTTTTCTTCTTTAGCCAATGAAAAATGATGTTAGGATGATTAATGAACTTATTGGAATTGATTATTAATGCTTATTTATTATGGAATTGCTAATGAGAGTTATGTTCATACTTAGTTAGTGAAATAATTAGTGTCACGAGAGTGGATTAGTCACAGTTATGAATTCCATGTTCTAGGATGGTGCTTAATAGAATATATTTCATCGTTGTTTGATTGTTGGTTCATTCCTTAGATAGTTGAACTCATGTTCCAATGTTTTACTTTTTCTCCTTTGATATTCACTTATTTTCATTCCTTAGTTTTATAAAAACCAAAACTATTTTGCTCGTGGTGGTATACTTCAGGATTCCAATGTACTGCGTCCAAGATCAGAACGAGCTTGCCGGCGGACCACTGCCGTCCCATTCTTGAGTGAGCTGGAGCGCAGCCATCTTATCCACTGAACTAGCTAGAAGCTATCGCTTCGGGTCGAAGCACTAAAAGTAGTTTAGAATCTCGTATCTATAGTGTGTGATCCTTAGTCTCTGTGGATTTGATAACCCATGTACTACAACGTACATTAGTTTCTTTGATAGAGCCGGATTGAAGAATGCTATTTATCAGTTGTTCTTCATCCTTGTATTGTTGTTGTTCTTCTTCTTCGTCCTTGTTCTTCACCATTCTGAACCGGAGATCGCTCCATCTCTCCATGCTTCTCTTCATCCATCTTTGAAGATTTTCTGGATTTCTTCCAATTCCTTCAGTTTCCAAACCTTGTCTTTTAGAGGGTTTTGATTCTCAACTGAACACAACGGTGGATAGTTGTAACCCATGTTCTCCTAGTTTCACGAAGAGGTAAAGTTACAATTTTGAGAGAGGAGATAAACGAGAGAGTTAACACTTTTCTTTTGTAAAAATGAAGAGAAATTTTGATTTTAATCAGGAAAAGTGAAAATTGACTTTTTATGAGTTAGTGTTGGGTTTTCAGGTGGATGGGTTTGAGTGGGTAAAACCATGGTTTTTGGTGTAATTTTGAAAATTTATCTAGGGTAAGAGCGTAAACACACATCTTTTTATTTAAAAATAATCAAAACAAAAATTGATTTTACGTGGGAGAGTTTACATGCTTGAATTTGAGATTTATAAGCATATGGGGTTTTTTCTCTTTTATTCATCCATGTTAGCTCCAAGTCCAATTCTAATTCTTCCGATTTAACTATTAGTTTTTTTTGGTTTATCCAATTTTGGACCTGTCCAATCCAAAATTTTCTTTCTTTGGGGAGAGATTTGTGTCACCAACTTTCTCTTTCTTGGAGAGATCGTTTTTATCACATTCCTCGGTTTGGTAGAAAACTATTTCCCCAAGATGTACATAAGTTTGGTCTTGAAGGCATTATTACCTATAAGTTTCATTCGCTTGTAGAAGATTTTGGTTATTGTCTATGATTATACGTATTATCCTATCAATTTATTCTTTGTTTTTATGCATCAAGTTTGGACTTCTCATTGAATATATGGGGTTTAAGATTATAATTGCAAGATTGATAATAATATAAGTTTATTTGGCAAAATATCTATAGACAGCTTTTATTATGAATCTCTACCAGTCCAAGTAAGTCATTTCATATTGAACACTAATTTATTTTTATTTTGATCTAACAACAATAAGTTATTTTATAAAGAAACTTGTAAAAATATTAGGGATGAAATAAAATCTTGTGGAAAAAGAAGAAAACCATAGACAATTAATCATCTCACCCTTATCATATTTACCAAAAATAAAATAAAATAATAATCATTTCAGTGCTGTTTATAATAACCACAAATGTTTGTATAAAATGACCCAAGAACCCATCAAAAGACCAAGAAGTCTCTTTACCTTCACCTCTTTTTGGTCAGATACAAGTCAAGTCATAGATTGATGGCTTGATGCATTATTGACTAGAGGAGAATGTATGTTGTTGGAACTCTTCACAATTTTTTTTTAACACATAACTTTTAATAAATAAATAATAAAATTAACAGATATAATTTTTTCAAAATTCTGTTACTAATACAAAAAGTTATTTGTATTTATCTAAAAAATCTACAGCCGTAGGCATCCACCTAAACCAGAAGTGAAGATTACATCTACCCAAGGAAAGAGACCAAACCACCAAAAGGGATTTGGAAAATTTGTTGTAACATAAATAAAAGAAAAAGGTCATACACTCACTTATTGGTGAACTAAGTTAAGAGCAAAGTCCTAACAGTTTACTTTAACTCTAGGGCTTGGGATTCCCATGTATGCTAAGCGTGGTGAGACCCTTACTCTAGGACTAGGCCTTGGAGAAGGAATTGGACCGTATGGTGAAGGAAAACGTGCAGAACCTGGCGAAATCCGAGGAGACAAACTAACTTGTTCGAATGCTTGTGATTGTAGCTCCATTGGATAATCTCTAACACACCCAATTCTTGGACCAACACCACTTGTCCATTTGCAAGACAGCCTCTTTGCCAGCTCGAACACCGGTCTTTCTTGCTCTTTCTCTTCTTCTTTGTTCTCAGTAGTGATGGATTCTTCAGGTTTAGTCTCTGCTTCCTTTTCTTTTGTTTCTTCTTCTTCGTAGCCAGTGGAGTTGAATGATGAATATTCCTCGTTCACAGAGCACCTCTGCATTTAGTTAAGACGAGTGAACACACAATTTTTCATATTTAACATCTATGCACCTAAAAATTGGTTTCCTTACCTTAACATTAGTGAGATCAACGTTGTTCTCTTCTAGGAAACTTATGAACTCCTTGAAATTGTCTTCTGTTGGTAGATAGTGTCCACTGTATGGCCATATAGCCTGAAAAAATGTTTTAAAGATCTTATTAGCTCCTTAACATAAAGAGTAAGAGTATCAAACTAGTAAGGCAATACTAAATCGATACACACCTCAAGAATCCCATCGCGGGCGACCAATCTTCCAGCAGCAGTTGTGGCACCACCAGACAAGAAACTAGAGTGTTGGAAACGACCTTTCTTCTTCTGCCCTACGTATAGGTTTCTAGTGGTACTAAGTACAAAAATCGACTTCGCTTCATCTGTTGAGTTGATTAGAGTCATGTTTTGTTTATACATTAGTCTCCCATCTTCTACTATCACTTCATATGCATCTCTCTCCATCTACAAGTTAAAGAGCACAAACTTCCATTAGTAAAAAAAAAACATGGTAAGTATACTATACTAGATTTTTTTGCTGATAAAACCAAAAGAAAAACTCACTGGTCCAAGATATTTAATGCACTGTTTTTGCAAAACACTCCTTGGGTGATCTTCAAGATTCAATTCTTTTCCATCTCCAATGTCCAACCTTCATTTTCAAATAAATGGAAACAGAGTTCAGAACAGATTCATACAACACTACAAGATTCAAGATTTTTATTGGACTGACCAGTAGAAGAATGGTTGTGCACTCATGCTTGCTGACCAAACATCATAATAGAAGTGCAAGTTGTGACCATAACGATGTCGTGGGTCAATCTATAAATGCAGAGAAGATACAATTTAGTTTGAATCCACAAAATCAGAAATATTTGTTTCAAGTTCAAAGCAATTATAAATGAGAACTTACAGCTTCAAGCCAATGTTGAAGAGCTAACTTTTGAGCTTTTTCATCTTTTGACAAACCTTTTCCAACCTAAATGATAAGATTCAAATCAGTTTTCATAATCCTATAAACTCTAAACATAGAAAATTAACTTGTGGAAATGATGTGAGACCTTAGCAGCTCGTTTTCTAGCTCGTGCCCACTTCGAACCAGCAGTTTCATGTTTCTCTTCTTCAAAGAAAGAAACTGAGCTCATGTTCAGAGCTGCACCTTCTAGAGTCTTCCACCTATTAGACATTTGAAGAAATAAAAGTGATTAGAGTCAACAATTTTGACCCACATTACTATCAAAGGAAAGAGAAAGATATAGGATACTCACCAAAGCTCCTCAACCACAACCGCACAATCCGCTAGATTCCTTCTTGTCCTATAACTCTTGTACACCTTCTGTAATGTAGTTGCAGCTGCATCAAGCTCAGCTACCGGTCTTGGAGAGGAAAACACAAAAGGTGTAGGAGAAGTAATCGTAGGTTTCTTAATCTGGATTCTTTCACAAGTTCTTCCATTCAAAGTACTACGAGTATGCTTCTTCGTCTCGATAATCTCCTCATCCGCCTTGTTCATCGGTTCAGTCTTGGATTCAACTGTAGCTTCCCAGCGATTAAAGCTCAAAGACCGTTCCATATCGGTCTTAGGAGAGCTCTCTTGGTTATTTTCACTCTTGAAACTATTGGTTCTTGATGTTAAACCTCCTTCTTTCAATTTGAAGCTGAAAGATCTAACTTCAAGAAAACTCTCAACAGGGTTCTTGAAACTAAAGAACTGGTTTGTTAAAACTTCTTTCCAAGCCGACAGGAGTATTGAAAAAGATAGTCCCATCTTCTTGATAAAAGAACAAAAAACTTAAGATTCTTCAAGTTGTTTACTCCAAGACACAAATTTACAAAATCCCTGCACAAGCATCAAAATTCAGATCAATCTCTAAAAGTTGACAAACGAATCTTTCTCTAACAACTATCATTCATATATTTAACATTAAAACTAAAAAAAACTATCATTAGTATATTTTATCCACACAAAAAATCACTAATATAATATTATTTTTTATTAAGGTCATTGATATCATCACCACCGACGATGGAGTTAGATTTTGAGAAAATGAATAAAATTTCTCTCTTTCAAAGATTAAAAAAAAACTTACTGAAGCATCTTAATAAGATGTCTAAATCTTTTTTAATCAGCCATGTAAGAATCAGAGACATACCTCAAGAATTGAAGGGCATTAAACACCAAGAACAAGAAGACTTGTTTATGAAATACTTAAAAGTCAAGTTTTTCTCTCTTTGTTCTCTAGAGCAGACTAGAGGAGGAATCAGAAAATTGAATGTGAGCAACAAGTTGAGTAAGGAGCACTATATATACAAACAGCTGGATAATATCTAGTGTGTGTGTAGTTGACGAGTATTAAATGGGGTAAAGTTTTTTTTTTCTTATAAATAAGTCTTCGTGTTGAATATGACAAAGCTTTAATTTAGTGCATATTCAAAGATGGTGTGTGTGGAAAAAAATATAGTTTAAAAATGGACAATAGAAAGAAAGTTACAACGTGTGATAGAGAAAAGTAAAACAGTGTAAGCCCACAGGACACGCTGGGTAATCACACGGTAGCTTCAGAGAAACTTATTATTGAGAAAAATACAAATTTATATTAGTTTATATTTACTTTTTTCCTTCTTTTAGTCTATTTTTGTTTGTTTCGTAGGGTCTTTCTAGAAATTCTTATCTACCATCATCCATGACATTATGAAACGTAAATATCAAATGCAGATATTATGCAAATAGTGATAAGTATTTTACTACTAAGGTTGATAAAGCATAACAATATTTTTCTAAGTTAGTTGTTAACTAAAATTGTATTATTTTGTAGTTTAATAAACATTAAAAGTATTTAAACAACCAATAATCATCAAATTCACCGTTTATGGATCTCTCGAATAAATGCCGTAATTCACAAAATAGGGGTATTCTATAGTTATAAGTTATAACCTATTCATACACAATCTATACAAAAAGCAATTACTTCTTAATTGAAGAGTACTTAATTCAAATATTTGTTTTTTTATTTCTAACATCTAAAAATAGTCAAAAGTAAATTTTGTTGTCTTTTTTTGTGTGGGCAATATCTACCTTTTTCTATTAAACGTAGAACAAGTTAGTTGCAAACTTGCAATAGCTAATTAGAGAGGAACAAAATGTTTACAAGAAAGATTATTTGATTCCTAGCATGAACACTTATCTACTTTAATATTTTTAGTGCGAGGTAGAAAAAATTAGGATTATTTTTTCAAATCGTTAATGACATGCAAACTAATAAGACGTAGTACACATTGTGGCGAATCATACATTAGAGATGAATTAAAGATTTTGGGTAAATTTTAAGTTTATATATTATTTGAGTAGTTTTAAGTTTTAATTTTAAAAATTGGTAGTTTTAGGGTAGCTTTCAATGAGTACTCAGCTATTTTTCTCTTAAAACTATTCATTTTTCAAACTAAAATTTGACTCAAATAACATATAATATTTTTTAACTACATAATTAAAAAATACCTTGCATTATAATAATATATTGTTCATATCAAACTTAAAACTTTAAATGTAAAAGAAAATTGTCTTGATTAGACTTTATTAATATCTATATCATGGAGACGAAACACTTTGTTGGTTTGCTAGTTTCATCTCTTCTTGATGTTTTTAGAAAATTTCAGCTTTTATTTCTTAAACTCATTCTTCTTAATATTTTTTCTTCCACATTACACACTTACTTATACTATATCTTCATTAAAACAATACACTTATAAGACCCTACACATATTACACCATAGTACTAGGGTCTTTTATCACAAGTAACTACTTATGAACTTTACTCTAGACCTTAACAATTTTATGAACTTTACTCTAGACCTTAAAAATTATTAAAAACTTATTGAGAACATTAGATAGGTATTTAGACTCTAGTTAGATATTTAGACATAAGGTTTAAACACATAAATACTTAAATAGGCATTAGCTGATTTGTCAGCCCAATTACTCTCTTCTAACAAACCCATGATTTGGCCCACTTTTCCAAGTTATTTCTTCTTCTTTAGTCTATGATCTCTTAGAGGACTTCTTCTTATTTTGCTTCATTTATCTTGCATTGACTTACATTTCTCTGTGTCTCTTTATTTTTGATTGATTTATGGATTTCGATTTTGAATCAAGGTCCCTTTTGTTATTTGCTGACAATTGCTTTGAGGTTTGGTGGACTTCTCTTCAGAGCACCTACATAGCTCATAGGTCTTGTTCCTTTCATGATTTCATCCTTGATTTTAAAGTATGCAAGTTTTACCTCCTTTTTCTTTTATGATCTCATCGCAGAAGGTTGAATGATGACACCATAGGTTTTTCTATGAATTGGGGCCTTAGGGTGTCAACAATGTCATTTGTGATTTTTGTTTCGTTGCTCCCTCTTGGACAAGAATCGTCTTGTTCTTGTCATATATTACTTCATACCATGCAGATTTTAAAATTTTCTTATTTTGCAGGAGTTCTGGAGCAAGTTGTGTTTCTCCGGCCTTGCTAATTAGTTGATGATTGTTTACTTGTAAGGTTTTAGTTTCATCTTTGTGTTGAACTGTAAGCTTTGGCCACTGACTCTCGATTGAGAAACTTTTGTCAGATATTTCTAATTGTTGATGGTTGAGTTTTTTTGTGTGTTTTCCCTTGAGTCTTTTTCTTTCTCTTAAGTTTTCTATGCATCTCTATTGCAGGTCTATTCTCCCAGCAGCATTTGCTCCCTCTAGACCTTAAATGAGCTCTCTATTGTCCGTTTGGTCTCATTGATCGCCATCTTCCTTTGTTTGCTTTCCTGATCAGTTTTGTTGGCATTTGTTTTACCTTGTTTCCTACTATATTACTGTCTGAACCACTCATGTCTTTGACTCAACTCATTAATTTGAGTTTCTTTTAATGGAGCTTCTCGTTTTCACTTTGAACAGCATTGGTGTTTTTCCTATTGCAAATATTTTGAGATGAAATTTGTTCATGATCATTTGTATCTCAACAATATTCCTTCCAGCTTGTTCATGGATGATGCAATTGCTCTCTTTGAAGGTAAATTCATATCCATTCTAAAATCTTTGAGAAACACATGAGTTTTTTTGTGATTTTAGGGACTACGAATACCTTTTGAATGTCATTCTTTCCTTTCTTTGTCATGATCTCAACACTACCTTTCTCTTGAAAATTAGTACAACTCAATATTTGATCAATATCGGCACATTAACGTTTTTGTTGATGCTTATGAACAAGTTTTCATTTGCAGTAAACATATGGTAGTTTAATTCTTCGTCTACCTCATTACTTTCTTCTTGATTGATTTGTGCTTCTCAACATTTCCTGGCTTTGCAATGTTTCATCGCATAACTTGTTTTGCCACAGTTGAAGCAGGTTCTAGTATATTATTTCTATTGAAATCTAGTATGTTTCTTACATTCTTAAAGTAACACAATTCTTCATTATGTTTCTCTCTTTTGTAGAATCTGCACTGCCTCTTCTCTATGTAGCTTGACTGCCCTGAGTTTAACTTTCCCTTGTCTTCTATACTCAGCTTTCTAAATTTTGCATAGAATACGCTTTCAGCTTATTTTATTCATTAGGGTGTCAGCTATAGCTAGCGAGTTGGATAATTTGAAGTACATCAATAACTTTGACCTTAAGCCTTTTCAAGATGACACTCTCCTTTGTATGTTCTGCTCCAAGAGTTTTCTATGAGTGAGGTGATGGTTATGGGATTTCTTTTTTGACTATTTCCTATAACTCTTGGTTCATTGATGTGGTCCTCATCCTTGCAGCCTAAAACTCGTAGTTCTGACCATCGAAGACAGCTACAGTTACAATGATTGCAGGTTTAACGCTATGACATATATTGTTTTAGATTCTCGAAAAATTTTCTTGCTTTCTAATGATAAGATTTTCACTCTTTTTCTTGATTTTGACAGGCTCCAAGAATCAAGTTAGCTCTGATACCATGTGAATTTTAGAACTTTTCAAGTTTGATTTCTTAACCTCATTCTTCTCAGTCCTTTTTTCTCCATATTATACTAGATCTTTATTACAACAATACACTCATTAAGGCTATAGTCATGGTAGAACATCATACTAGTTTCTTTGATTACAAGCAACCACTTAGGTACCTTACTCTAGACATCAATGATGCGGATGCGTGAACATGATAGTGTCCAAGGGATATTTGGGTCAGTGTGTACCAACTAATAAAATCTTTGGGTACATAATTTCAAAGCTGCAAGTGCACATGTGATAAACAGGTTTTGACAACTAAGAAATCAATTCCCCAAATCTAGTAATTGTAGCATTTGAGGTGTCAATACATAATGGAAAATATGCAATCAAAAAGGATATGATCAGGTTGTTCTAAGTCAAGGTAAATGATGGTTGGTTTTGATGTAACAGATATGAAATAGCAAATGAAAGCAAATAAGAAATGCAAATAAGATTAACAAGCAGAAGGACAACTAGGATTCCTGGGGATTTTGGTGAGATGTAGGGTTCAATCTATCCTAAATGATACTTTCTTATACTACTTATTCAAGCTATTTACTAGATAATGATATTCTTAACAAGCTAAACCCACTCTCATGGTGATTAACCTCAAATCTCAGAAACTTCCTAATCTTGACTCTCATCAATGAAACATAACTGAGATATGAATAAAGATTCAGATCATTAAAGCCAAAATGCTCCCTAGACATCTAATCTCTTAGGCTAGGATGAACAAATCTCTGGAATTAGGATGATCAGATATTTATTGAACATCTTTTGAGTGGTAGATGTCTGGGATAATATTCCAATTGATCAGAAAAGAATAAACATTAAAAACCCTAATCCATAAGAGAAATGGAAGTATTAAAGCATTAACAACATTAAAGAGACGAAATCTAACCCAAATCTACCATTTTCCCCAAAAACCCTAAATTCACTACTTAGATTAAGAACACATAATAAAATGCAAAAATCCAGAAAATGAAATAAACTTCATAATCATAAACAGATAGAGTAGATAAACAAGTTTGCAGAATAAACAAAATGCAAATTCGTAATGAAAATGGGCAGATCTAAGGATCTAAAAACCCAGAAAAATTAAAAACAATAAAAATTGCTTAGATGAAATGTAAATAAAGATAAAACTAAATAGACTTGGCCGAAAATGACCTAGAGATAAGTATTTATAGAGAAGGATTAACTCCCTAAGTAAAAGTAATTAAGAAAAGTTAAAATAGTAAAAACGGGGCAGGACTCGGGATACTTGATCGAGTGGTCATCTCGAGAAGGGTCATTTCTTCAAAGGTGGGAGCTTGACTCGAGATGTTTAATCGAGTGGGCCAAAGTTGTTATCTTGATGTCTTGACTCGGGATGATACCGAGGGATGCATCCCAAATGGCTCCTGAAATCCTTGCTTTGTCTTCAAACTCAGGATGAAACCGAGTGGTGCACCTCGAGTGGCCCCTTCGTCTCTGACTTGGGTGGAAACCGTGTGTCTTGGTCGAGTTACTCCACTCCTATTCCCAAAACCTCCATAAACCTCCCTAAGTACCTGAGAATCATCCAATATGCAATGCAAATACAACATCTAATGCAAAACCTAAATAAATGCAATAAGTATGCAAAATGGACATAAAACTAATGGGAATGACAAATAACAAAGTATAGAGAATTAAGTATACTAAAAACATGCAAATATCATATTTATCAACAGGATATCAGTTATATTACTTAAGGTATTGATACCAAAGAAAAAGCGAGAGAGAGAAGTAGTATTAAAAGTTTAGAGGAACAAGTTAGACTAACACAATAATAAAGAGGGGGCTGTGTGTGTGTCATGCTGAAAGCAAAGGAAACAAAGCAAGAAAATGAGATGAACAATAGAGATAAAGTGTTGGGAATTCAAGGGATTGCAAGAGATTTTGTAATCAATTTATATAGAATAAAATCTAAGAAAATCATGTTTATTTCCAATTATCTGACATATGAAACACTGGAGTTCGATTAACTTACTTTTAATAGAATTAACTGGCTAAAATCTTTATATTCTATTACTCAACTCACACTGGCAATGACACATATCAAAGCATTAATATCAAATTCAATCCTAGTCCATAAAACTCCATAACTAAGTGGCATGTACTTGTTCTGATGCAATACTTAGATCCAAGCTAGTTCTAGCAATTAAGAATGCGGATAACAAAACTTAACAATCTAAGATCAATGGATGGTTCATGACGCTAGCTATATGCATTAAGACTAAACTTAGGACAAAAGAACAGTATAAATGGTCATGCATGGTTCAGATCTCGCCACATAAATCTATAGATACATCACCCCCACTTATTTCCCTCTAAACCCAACAATAAAACTATGCAAGCATGCTTAGAGTAAATATCAAAGTAAGATATAAGAAGTTCATAAATTAATTGCATATAAATAATATGATAAGGTTTAGAGATTACTTCAAATTATGAGTACAAAGAGGTAAAAAAATTTCCTTAGAATCGAAAGTATAGTAAAAAGAAACAGAGAAAAGAGAGAGATGGTGTCTTCGAGTCTCCAATCAATAAGAAGCGGCTTCAAGCTTGTCTCTAGTCATGGCTAGGGTTTATGGAGTGTCTCTAATAAAGGCAAGAAAAAAAAAATGTATCCCAATGATTTGTCGGTCTTTCTTGTCATCTCTTACATTCATTAACTAGTTAAGAGGGTGTGAACTTACTGGGGGAATCATCCAAAGGACATGTCAATTCTCTTCTTACCAAAATCTCTCTAGTATTCTTCATTTCCTCTCTATTTTCTCACTTTCAAGATACAGTTTTCCCTACTTTTCTAGGATATCAATGACAGAAAAATACTCATGGGTTTAGACACCATGTCATCGACCACTTCAATTTTTACTACTCACTTCTTTTTTATATTTATCCTCTTTTCTTTGGAATATTATCCATGGGCACCACTTTAATTCCCACTACTCACTTCTTTTTGACATATATTCTTTTTTTTCTTTGGAATAATATTCATGGGCAGTAAAAAATTCACGAGTTTACGTACCATCCCATCAACGACTTCAACTATCCATTATAGCATATACACACATATATATATATATTCTTATTTTTCGAGTAAAGAAGGAAAAAGAGGGAAAGATCCTTATAAGGAAGTTGCAGTGTCTCGTATGGCTCCAATATTTGTCGTCCATTGTATACCAAACCCCAGAATAAGAAATTAAAAATTATGTTAAGTTTTGATAAGGTTTAGAAACAGAATAGGTTAACTTATACTCCAGTGGCAAGAGACTTTTCAAAATTTTGAGTCAACCCATAGAATTTCCATACTTCGGTGAAGCGATCAGACAAAATCATAAGAGTGTTATTCTAAATCGGATAATCTATCACAAAAGTTTATAATTCTCTAACTGTTTTGACTAAAAATTGACGATATAAAAAAGTGAAACAATTGATGTAAAAATGTCTCAAGTCAACAAAATAGAGAATCACATTAGTAGAGATAGAACATCCTTCCTTAAATCACACTCTCCTCGGTGGGAAAACGAGAGAAACAATGAAGAAAAAACTCAAATAATAGTTAAGTTTGTCACCTTGAACTGCTCTTTTTGTCACTTGACATTGGTTCTACTTGATTTCAATCTATTGATAACATTATTTATTAATGGTTTTAGAATCGGTTTTATAATCATTATCACGTCTTTTAAGTAAAAATAAGATTGTTTTCAATAAAAATTTGTATTATTAGGTTATTAAGCTAATTTAGCCAAAATAAAATTACAGAGAAATTGAGTCTGAAATCGTGAAGAGAATCTGAGAAATTGGGCCATCACCGATCGTTACAAATTGTCACATATCGGTATAAATAAGAGATGGCACCGATCAGTTCATGGTCACCGATTGGTAAAAATTCAGAGAATATTCCAGATTCACGCACTTTATCCGGTATTATTAGATGGGTGAAACTAGTCTTGGTATAAAATCTGATATCAGAAACCCGATCCATACCAATCCGATAAAATCTGATCCCGCTCGAAATTGGATACCTCATAAAATCTAATCGATTTTGATTCTAATGTTTTTTTATTTTGGTGTTGACTCGATCAGATCCCATATCCGACATATATCACTTACATATAGTATATAATTATGTATATTTATATAGATTCTTAAATATATATATATATATTAGTTACCAACATTCATAATTATATGGCATATTCTAGAAAGTTTATTTATGCTTTTCGAGTCACATTTTTCTTTCCAATTAAGCTTCTTCTTGATCTTTTGAAAATATCATTTTTCAATTTATTGGATTTGTTTGGATATTTGTTTTAGGATTTTTAGGATTTGTTTCATATTTTTTTGATTAAATTGCGTCTTTTGGATTCATTCAGCGAGTCCAAAGTATTTTCAGCTTATTACCAGTTTATATATAAATTCTATGATCCAATCTGAATCTGATGAAATGCAAAGTGAATTGAACCAAAAATACACTCGGATAAAGTTCAGATTTGAAAATTGTATTTACGAATAACCTAAACCCGATTCAATCTGATATGAAACCAATCCAAATCAGAATATGCCTAGGGCTAGGTGAAATATTTTTGATTGGTTTATGTATAAATTATGTGATCCGATCCGAATTTAATAAATATGAACAGAACTGAACCGAAGATAAAATCTGATAGTGTTCGGATTAGAAATCTCATATCCAATTAACCCAAACCCGATTTGATATTATTTAAAACCGGTCCAAACCCAAATATGCCTAGGGCTAGGTGAAACGATTTGTGATGAACAAATGTTTATGTTTTGCATACAACTTGACTAAGTCTGTTGCCATCTACACTTGTGAACATATTGAGTTAGGTTAGTAATGCTTGTCAGACTCTTAGTCGAAATTCGAGATGTGTTTATCGTTGGTAATACTTGTATAGATATAATAGGTTGATACACAACGATAGTGGGGCAACTATATTAGTAACCTAAGTTCTACATGATTCTTTACACATCTCATATATATTATTGTATGTTATTCATATGCTTCGTATAAATCCATTTACATTAATATCTATTTAATATCTATTTATTTCTGAATTTAAGATTACATAACATGAGTTTCTCATAAACTCTATGTTATCCTATATTAACTGGAATTATTATAATTCGTAGTGTAAACTATTGTTCTTTATGTATCGATACTTTAAATACTAATATGATGCTATATGCATTGTGCACTTAAACTATTATAAGAGTATAAAAGATGAAGATGTTTTTGAAGATAAGGATGATGATATTTGGAATAAAGATAATGAGAAAGTATGCTAAGTTAAAGGAAACTATCAAAATCGAGACTTCGACCAGAACTACGGAACCATCCAGATTTTTTTCTACAGATATAAACGTAGAAAACCCCTTAAGATCAAATGTATCCAAAGAAGTTTTAAGAAAACATTGCTGGAGGTTTCTAAATGAATAATATAATGGATACAACTCTTAACTGAAGTTTCAGTCCGTGAATAAACAAATACCGATATTTACATTAGAAAATAGAAAACAACCTCAGAAATCATGTTAATGTCGTGAAAACCCATGTTTTAAAACTCACTAGGCGCTAGTCAGACAGCAGGGGTGGGCTTAGCGACTAGGGGATTAATCGGAGAGTAAATGAGGATTAATCAGGGATTAGTTTTATAGTTTTTATAGAATTTTTAAATTATTTTAATTTATAAATCCTCATTAATTTATAACTTTGATATAATATAATATTTAAAGTTTCATAAGCTTGTTATTATAAATATCTTTCAA
Organism: Nasturtium officinale; assembly: GCA_963854855.1. Taxonomy (NCBI): domain Eukaryota; kingdom Viridiplantae; phylum Streptophyta; class Magnoliopsida; order Brassicales; family Brassicaceae; genus Nasturtium; species Nasturtium officinale. Next base: position 11,948,696 of record OY978504.1, on the reverse strand, counting down.
GTATTTAGATTATTTCTAAACTTTTAGTTCACAAAAATAATATTCATCATAAATATATTTAAAATATACAATTAAAGTTCCAAATACATATAAAAATATTTTTGTTCATAGTATTAAAGTAATTAAACTAGTAATTTCAACCAAAAAAATCAATTTCGGATTGATTTTTTTTTTGAAAAAAATCGGAAAAAATTGGTGATTAATCGGATTTTGACCGATTAATTGGTTAACCGTGGAACCGACCAGATTTTAGAAAAATTGCGGCAATAAATTTTGCCTAGCGCCTAAACTGTTGATTTTTAGAACAAAGGTGAAAACGAAAGAATGGATGTGTTAACCAATCGGTACGGTACAGTACAATACCATCTACCTATCAATGATTAAAATTAACTAATGGATTTCTCATATGCCCTGAGGGGCATATGATTTAATCTTTATACCCTCTTCAATGTGTATGTCTCTCGATGTGAAATAATGAAAATATCATTTATTTTTATTTAAAAATATTTTCAACTCGTCGAGTAAAACTGTGTACAATTAACTACCAGTCGTACCCAGTATACATGTAATATACCCTAGTCGTACCCAATCATATCAGATACTTTGTACAACTGACTATCAGTCGTACCCAGTATACCCGCAATATCCCTTAGTCATACACAGTCACACCCAGTCGTACCGGATATATGGTACAACTGACTATTTAATCTGCAATATATCCCTAATCGTATTGGTTGTACCATGAATCCTAGATTCGAACCCGTGTCGTACAGACGTGTACAGAAAGTCCTAAACTACTGATCTACCGTACTTTTTTTTGATATTATATATAATTATATATATATATATACGTATTTAATTGATTTTCGAATTTCATTAAAGAGCAAAATTACTATTTTCTACTAGAAAGAATATATAAGATTAATTTCTTGCCTATTTGAGCAATTCCCGAAATTGAACAGCGTCGTCATAACACGTCGTCATAACAAGATAGAGAATGAGATATAACTGTCCCAGCATGGCACGTGGATGACCCTCCATCAAAATCATCTTGAGAATAATCAACAAAACATTTAAGTCATATCACGAGCAATATGCGACGGACCCCACTACACTTACTGAATAAAGGTTTAGGACTGTACGTGATAAGTTGCTCAGTACCTTCATAAACAATTTCGGGGATAATTACCTCAGAGTCAACATCTCTTTGTTATTTTAAATTTTTATTAAACGTTAGAAAGCTTTTGAGACAACAAATTCTGTAGTGTCTCTAAAAACACAATTGTAGTCGTTACGCGGTGGCGGATACATAAAGTATTTTTACTGAGACTAAATATTTAAAAGTATGAAATTTACAATACTTTTATAAAAAAAGAGGAAAAATGAATAAAAACATGTCACTAGATAAAATTGAACTCTGGTTTTGAGGTCTCAATACTTCAAATATTAACTAATTTAGCCATGTTATTATTTTGTCATAAATACTTTAAATTATGTAATTTAAATAGGTACAAGTATACATGACCAATATATAAGCGTAAGTGTATATGTATTTAACTATAACCGGACTGTAATTGTATAAAATAGTTAAAAATTGTAACCGTAACCATAACCGTAAAATTTATAGTTATGGTTAAATGTAAATTTTAACTGTAACCGTATAAAAACTATTAGTTAACCGTTAGTTAACTGTGATAGTTTTAAAAATAAAATAATTATTTTTATTATTAATTTATATATTGTAATTTAAAATAATCTAATCATATTTAACTGTATATAAATGTAACCGTATATAAGTGTAACTGTTTTAATCGTAACTTTTTTTAACCGTGACCGTTTTAACCGTGACCATTTTAACCGTGACCGTTTTAACCGTATTCAAATGATTAAGGTTAAAATTAAAGGAAAAAATCCAATCATAACCGTTAGTTAATTAACTTCATAATCGTGATCATGTGTATGCCTATTTGCTCCTATTTCTCATGAATGTCCGCCACAATAGAGGAGTTTATCTTTGATCAATTTTCAGTGACTACACCATATATCTATCCTGGCATCTAGATTGTTCTCTGACGAACAATCTTATGTAAAATTCAGTCTTTTGAAATATGCAAAATCCGTCCATGTAAATATTCTTCTTTTGAAAATCAAAGTTAATAATCCTTTAACGAATGTCATAATAGTCAATTCCCTTTCATCTCTATATAAAAAAAAAAGAAACCTTAATAGGAGCTTCATATTCAATAATTAGCACTATACAAAAAAATTTGGACAAATTATCCTCATGGTATTTTCAAATAGTTTTGTTTTATTTTAGTTTGAAATAGTTTTTATTTATTTTCTTTGTCTTATGTTTCCGGTCTTGGTCCATTTTAATAATCAGAATTGTATATAAAAAATAAGGATAAAATTAAATATGGGTTGGTCCGATATCTCTATCATGAGACGTGTGGTTGTACAATTGACGTGGTTTTTGGTGTTTTTTTTGTGTGTTGACCAGTGTCTAATTCTACTCAATCTTTTAAAACTTATTAGCCGTTAGTGGAGCAGTAGAGCTGAACCTAGCGCCTACAAAATTAATGGGGGATTAGTTTTAAAGTTTTTATAGTATTTTTAACTTATTTTAATTTATAAATCCTCACTAAATTTATAACTTTAATATAATATAACATTTAAAGTTTGATAAACTTGTCACTACAAAAATCTTTCAAGTATTTAGATTATTTCTAAATTTTTACTTCATAAAAATAACATTCATCATAAATATATTTAAAATATACAATTAAAATTTCAAATACACATGAAAATAATTTTGTTCATAGTATTAAAGTAATTAAACTAGTAACTACCAAAAAAACAATTTTGGGTTGATTTTTTTTAAAATTTTTCAAAAAAAAAAACGGAAAAATTAGAAAAATCGGCGATTAATCGAATTTTGACCGATTAATCGGCCGACTGCAGAACCGATCCGATTTTAGGAAAATTACGGTGGTCGACCTTCGCCTAGCGCCTAGACGGGCGATTAATCGGCTAGACGGCTGATTTTTAGAACAAGGATTCTACTATAATATGTATTGTTCACCTTATTTATATAATTCATGTTAAACAGTACAAATTTTGTTTGGTTATATAAGACATTAAAGATTTTTTTTTTAAATTTATAGTTATTTTTGGGGTAAAATTAATTAATTAAACGGTTATTGTTCAAGACCGGTTAAGATATAAGTGAATGTTTACTCCTTCAAATATTACCACAAACTCCAAACTACATGTGACATACCTAAAGTCTAAGAAAACTAGATATAACCGGCATAAGATCAGAATCCTAAGTGAAGTTAGGTCTAATCAACATAAGGTTCAAATCAAATTCTGTAGGAATTGAATCTGCGTGACTTATAAGTAGATTAGTCAAGAAATACCTTATAAATTGAGAGACCTCACAACCAAAGAGAACATTAAATATTAGAGTTAAAACCCTACGAAACATATTCTCATTCTCATTGCTTCACATAAATAATGATTAAGAACCTAAAGGAACAAGGATTTCCAGTGATCGGATTTTCGCTATTCCACATAATTTTGGAAAGATCAATGAATTATAATTTAAAATGGTTTTAGTTAATAAAGAAATTTACGGAAGATCGTTAGAGAAAATCCGATCTGTTCCACATAATTTTGGGAAGATCAATGAATTATAATTTAAAATGGTTTAATTAAAAAATGGTTTATTAATAAAGAAATTTAAGCATTCTACAAGTTTAGGAGATTAATTTAGATTTCAATGGGAAATCAACCAACTAGTTTTATTCAAGTATTAAATTCACAAGAAAGAATTATTAATTTATTAATTCAGACTTTTTAGGTCTCCTTTGAATCAACCACTATTGGGCCAAACAACTTCATACCAAGATTAATGGGCTCATAGCCCACATCTCCTAATCGCTCCACTTAACAAAACTCTTCTCTTCTCTCAATTTCTCAGGGAAGAATCAGCGCCTTCGCCGTCGAACAATCACAGGTTCGTCTTTCTTCTTATTACTTGCAGATACAGAATTTAAAACCAATGTTCAAGAACTAGTCTTTAAGGTACTTTGTATAATTTAATTTACTAAAGTTATGAGCTTTTTTTGTTCTTATGAAGATACAGCGTTAGGTAATAATAATGTCTTCTGGTATGAAAATCGTAGAAGAACAGCAAAAGCCAATTGAGAAACTGCAGATTTATCCGACAGCAAAAACTGGTGTTTCTCCTTTTTGGCGAGGTTCTTAAAGTTTTCATCTTTAGCTTTATTGAGAGTGATTTTTTTTGCAGACTGTTTCTTTATATTCAACTGTTTTGTTTCTATTAGAGAAGTATGAAAGAGATGCTAAAAAGTATTGGGATATATTTTACAGACATCATGGAGATAGAGTAAGCTTTTTTGTTTTCTTAGTTAATTTCGATATTGGTGTGATTCATTTCAGCTTTAACATAGGGTGGAATCACTTGTAATTTGTGTAAAGGCTTTTGATTTCTTTAGCTAAAGATGTGAAGGATCCTTTAAATACATGTTTAAATCCTCTCTTTTGATGATATGCTTATATACATGATCTATTACTGATTTATATAAGTGAATCGTATGATGGATTCAATTGTGATGTGGTTAATGATTTATAGTTATTTAGCTGAAGATGTAAAGATTCCTTTAAATACATGTTTAAACACTCTCTTTGATGATATTCTCACACATTAGCTAAATAATCTATGTTTTCGTTTATTCTTTTGCTTTGTGAATATATAAGTGATGCATTGTGTAGCTGCCACTTCTCTGAACTGTTTAGCGTGATCGATGGGTTTGAGGAATTAAGTTAGTTAGGGCTACTAAATTACCAGTTTACAACTCTATCTAGATTAGTAACTCAAATGTTTGTTTGTATGGGGTTCTATAGGAGGAAAAGGAATTATTGTTGAGTCTTGAATGGATCTTGTTCTTTAAAGTAATTCCAGTTTCTTTTTATCAGCAGTATAATCTAATTACCCAAAAAAAATAAATCCTTTCAGTTATTTGTATCAGTATGTCATATCACAAAGTTGTCGTTGCTGTTTTGTGAAAAGTGAGTGTGAGCTCACTGTGCGAATGATACTAACTGTTTCTTGATGTTCATCAGTTTTTCAAAGACCGCCACTACTTGGACAAGGAATGGAATAGCTATTTTTCTGTGAGTAGTAAAACCAATTCTTCAGGTATCTGCTGTATTAACTATTATATTATCCAGTCTGAGTTTGTCTTATTCTCATTTTCAGGTTAATGGAAGTAAAATCATTCTTGAGGTAATTACAAATTCTCAAGCTGCTATTCATCCATATCTAACTAGTTATTTGTTTGCGAAATGAGTAGCTTTGTTGTTAGAATGCTTTTTTTAATAAATTGTTCTTGATTTGTAGGTTGGCTGTGGAGCTGGAAATACCATATTTCCATTGATTGCCACATACCCTCACATTTTTGTTTATGCATGTGATTTTTCAACACGCGCTGTTGACTTGGTCAAGGTCAGTCATCATTCTTAGTTAATGTTTGATTTGTCTCTGCTAGTAAAGTCATTTTACTCAACTCTATGATGTAAGCTTTTATTTGTTGGGGATAAATGATAAACATACTACTGCATTATTCATTAGAGTATCAATTCCTTGTCCGGCAACTTATAGCATTAGTGTTTGAGTCTTAAGTTATTATGCCTGTGAGCGGGTACTTGTAGTGTACTATTTGATGTGTGCTTCACTGGTTTCTAGTTAATGGCCTCTGATATAATCATCAGAGTGTGACATAACTTGTTATGAAATACAGGCTCATACTGAATACACAGAGATGCGTGTGTGTGCATTTCCTTTTGACTTGACCGTGGATGGTCTTGACAAGCATATATCTCCCGCTTCAGTTGATATTGTGACCATGGTATTTTCCTAACAAAAATAGATTATTGTGTTAATGAGTATAATATCTTTGAATCTTTTCATTTCACTTCACGAACTATTTCTCATGTTAAATACTTGTTGCACAGATATTTGTTTTATCTGCGGTATCCCCAGAGAAGATGCCCTTAGTTTTGCAGAACATTAGGAAAATACTTAAGGTATCAAACATATCCTTTCTAATGTACTTTTGAGGATCCATCATCCTATGCAAGTCTGAATTATTCATGTTGAGTACTTTCTTGTTATTCTGTTTTCAGCCAAATGGATGTATACTCTTCCGTGACTATGCTGTCGGTGATCTTGCTCAGGTTTGATTCACCTTTTATTACTTTTAAAGTTGGGTTACCGCTTCTCATATGAATGCCCATTTTGAAAATAATAAATAGTAGTCTAGCTTGCCTTTTTGGAAGAAGAATCAGTTATGAGATTTTGTATTCTTGAATTGAGTTCTCTTTGATCTAAGTGCTTTGGATTACAAAGGCATGGTTACCCATTATGTGTTTCATTATTTAATTAACAGGAAAGGTTTTCTGGGAAGGATCAGAAGATCAGCGAGAACTTTTATGTCAGAGGTGATGGCACTGTAAGTTCTTTCTTTCTTCGGTTTCTTTGGCGCTATTTTCTATTTTTTTTGGCAGAACTGTGATGATTTTATCTTTTCATGCAGCGTGCATTCTACTTTTCGAATGAATTCCTAGAAAGTTTGTTTTCCGAACAAGGCTTTGAAGTTGAGGAGCTTGATGTTTGCTGCAAACAAGTTGAGAATCGTTCACGTGAACTGGTCATGAATCGGCGCTGGCTCCAAGCCACATTTCGTCAATCAAACAGCAACAAAAACCATAGTGATAGGACAATTCCTGCAAAATTGGACCAATCTGAACAAAAGAAAAGCATTTCATCTAAATCTAAGGAGCTAAAACGAAAAGAAGTTGCTGATAATACTGACATTGACATATCTGATGGTCTGGCGATGGAAATGTTCGGAGCCTCACCATCAAGTCATGAGGTAAGAGACTTGAGTAATCTCATTGTTTCTACAAAAAAGTTTCCAAGAACATTTATATTTTCTTTTTGCACTTATAAGTTCATCTCTGTTTTCTATCAAATTTGTTTTCATAGATGAGCGTATTCAAGCTTAAGGATTCTTCTTTCAAAATCAAACTTTTATCGAAAGAATATCAACATACTTGCAAATCTACGGGGTTGATGCTATGGGAGTCTGCTCGGCTTATGGCTTCTGTTCTTGACAGGAACCCAAACATTGTTTCTGGAAAACGAGTGTTGGAATTGGGTTGTGGCTGCACAGGAGTTTGCTCAATGGTAGCTGCCAGATCAGCTAACCTTGTTGTCGCTACCGATGCAGACACAAAGGCACTTACACTATTAACAGAGAACATCACAATGAATCTCCAATCTTCTTTACATGGAAAACTGAAAACTGGTGTACTTGAATGGGGAAACAAAGAGCATATAGAAGACATTAAGAGTTTGGCTTGTGGTGGATTTGAAGTTATAATAGGTACAGATGTTACCTATGTAGCTGAAGCTATTATACCTTTGTTTGAAACCGCAAAAGAGTTGATCTTGCGAAAAATGGAAGACTCAGAAGTTCAAGAAAAACCAGCATTGATTCTGTGTCATATTTTCAGAAGGGTTGATGAACATTCTCTCTTGTCAGCTGCAGCTAAGTTTGGGTTTAAGCTTGTAGACAGATGGGCTTTAAATTCCCGTGAATCGCGTATGGGAAACATCATTGATCGTTGGTTTTCTGAAAAGGATTTGGTTGCAGAAATCCCCAGTTCTGCTTTGCATATTCTCTACTTTCAGATTGAGGAACTTTGGGGTGGAGGAGGAGCAAATGTGGATTAGATTAAAAGTTTTGTTTTTGGTGATTTTCTCATTGAATCTCAATCAATGAATGTTTTTACATGTATTCTTAAGCAGTGGATTGCGTTGGGTGTTGTTGTTATCTTGTAACAATCATTTTTGGGGTCAAATATTTCAAAAACATTTATGTTGCTTCCTTATGGATTTTTGTAGAATTCTAAAGTCAATAGTCAAAACTTCACATAGATTTCTTTGCATAAATAGAGCTCATAGTAATGACAAGAAGTTGAACAGAAACTAAGACACAGATTTGGTCATTTCATCTTTATATATAAGTATTTCTACTGAAAATCTAAAATATTATATACATATAAATTTTCAAATTAAGCAAAGAAATGGAGAACAAATTGAGTGTAGTGATGATGATGTTTATTTTGGTGGTAATGGGAGCCATTGGAGCAGAAGCAAAAAATCACTTATGTATATTTAAATGTGAAATCACTTGCCATGATCCTGAGTTCACTTCAGATTGCTTCAAACAATGTCTAAAGGATTGCCAACATCATCAGCCGACAAGTACCATTCACTCAATTTCACACTCATTGTAAATCTCTTTCCGTTTCTCTATTTATATGCATGTATCATGTATGTATCATGTATGTACATGTGTGTCATAGTGACATACTCACATTGACATGGTTTCTTTTGTGATGATGCAGAATAAATACTCGAGGAATGGAAGCGATGCAAACGTAAAGATAATAACTTCACAATTTATCATTATGGCTTCTTTTTCTTTTGTTTTTTTTCTACATGTAAACGAAAATCTAGATAGTAAAATGAATAATAATATTAATAATATTTAAATTTATTAATTATATTCATACTAAAATGAGATGAATAAATATTATGTCTAATTCCATGTTTTCAACAAGGTAATTTTGGAGAATAGCTGTTAAAAATGGTATTTTGGAGGATACACATACCCTTATCAACAGTGAACCTCTATAAAATTAATTTTCGATAAATTTATATCTTGATAAATTTACAGTTTTCCATTGACTGAAATATTATCTCTATAAATTAATAAACATAATAAATTAATCAAATATCATAAAATACATTAGTCTCAATATTATTAATTTAGAGAGGTTTTACCGTATACCTATCTATTGATCTGCAAAAACAAATGATTTGGTGTAATGAACCTATTTGTATACATGTGATATATACCTGTCTCTACATAGCCCCCAACCAATAATAATATTGCCCCCACGGCAATTTGTTTCCTCATTTATTAACACATCTATGATTTTAGGCCTATTAAATTTTGTTTTGTCTTTCTAAAATATGGGCATTTCTGTTTAAAATTCATTTAATCCAATCAAAATAGGGTATTTTATATAAGAACTATAAGAGGACCTGCACGTTCGTCCGGGGTTTAAGTTTTGATTCGATGTTGTGCTTTGTAATTGTGTATTGTATATAATCTATAGAGTAATTGAAGTTTCATTTGTTTAAAACAATTTCAGTTTGTTTTATAAAGTTTAAGAATCTTGAAAACATGATTACTACATGAATTATCAATTTATATAAGGGCAGAGTATTTTAGTATATATATAACGATTACCATATGTAATTTAAAATACATAACATTAATATTTAAATATATACTTAATATTACATAATAATTTATTGTTGTTTAAATAAAATAAGTATAGAAAGTTTTATTCAAAATCTGATTCAAAGTCCCGTATGTGATCCATTACTCATTTGCCATTAGTTATCCAATTTATAAAATAATTACATTAATAAAAAAATATGGAAAGCATAAGGTATTTTTTTTTCCAAATAGATCTGTTTCCAAAGAAAAAAACAACCCCGACAATTTAGCTGTTCGATTTCCAAAAAGTTCATGTTATATTTCTTATATTCTTCAAGAAATCTTGTCTGAATCTCTCAGATTATCATCTTTGTCTTGTTCGAAGATACATATTTTCTTTTCATATTCAATTTCTAAGCCATATTTATTAGAGATTAGGTCAGAATTTTTTTCAAAAATCGTGTCCAATTATACCCGATTTTGGCTCTGTTTTATACGCTTCTAGTAGATAATTTCGTTTCTCATTCTATTTGGAACAAATTCATCAAATTGAGATAAGCCAATTTATTTCGTTTAGTAGCGAAAGTACATGTAATTTGTAGTCAATAGTTGTGTATTAATAGATGAATTCATTATTATATTAAGCTTTCTGTTAAAAATATTTGCCTATAGAACATATTTCATTATCTACTAATCTCGTTTCTTTTTGTATCTCTATATTTAAGAGAACTAATTTTTTGATTTTTTTTGTCCAGATCTAACCGACAACTAATTTAAGTTGAATCTTTACTAATTAGAGATTTACCTATCTAATAAGGAGGTCCGATTGTACAGAAGGTTAGTTCATTCTTGTTCTCTATAATGTTACTTATGAGATTTGAATTTAGAGATGTTAAGCTATCGATAATGCATTCTTTTTTTTTGTAAGAACCTTTATTGTTTGTATAACTTAAACAATTTAGACAAAACACTGAAATGTACTTTCCATGTTTCCATATAGAAACTAACTTATATTTGCCATAAAACCTGAATTTTGTGTTCTGTGTTTGTCTTGAGAACATGATAAACTATATAGAATCTCTATTGTTTATATAACAGAGACAATTTGAAACTGAAATCTCTGTTGCGTGTTTTACTTCTGTAAAAGGTAAAAACGAATTAAATCTATTTAAAAACATATCATCATCACCATTCGGGAAATTGTTATTTCAAGCATAATACAGAGAAGAGATTAGTCACAACATATTTATTTGAATAAAAGACTGTAAAAAGCATAAGATACAGAGACGAGATATCAGTTTTAAAGACTAAAATATAAGTATCTAACATCTTTAATTTATAAGATATTTTAAAGGATAAATCTATTAGTCTTGTGAAATATTAACATCTAATGGTTTCTTGTTTTGGTTACAGGTAAGGTTATAATCACATGCATATATGATCCGAAATTAAGAAGGAAGTCAAATTAATTTACAAAAGGTTAGCTCCTTCCAAATCCTATAAAGTCTTTAATGAGATCCCTATTTAGTTGTGTTAGGTTATCCGTAATTGAATCTGATTTGTGAGTTGTGTGTTTTACTTGGGAAAAAGTGTATCTTTAAATGTTGATCACACTTTTTGATGTTAAAAACTGTAATATATAGGATAAATATATAAACTGAAAGACTGAAATTATAAAATCAAAACATTGCAAACGTAATCTTTCAAGTCTTAAGAACACTCAAATGAAAAATCAAAACAAAGTTAAATCTTTCAAGTATACAAAATAAAAACTGAAAATAAAACACCAACCTCAATCTTAAAATAATTCTTCATCTATTCAAGAATACTCTCGGAAGGGATTCTTGAACATCCAGCTTCATCTTCACATACATGCTATAACATAAGACACCATCATATTAAACAAACAACATTAAATCTATATTTAATTGAGAGATAAATTACTAATCTATCAGATTCATATACTATGAACTTTTACCTTTAACCGAGAATCTTTTCCAAAACCATGCTTGTAAAGGTTTTGAAAAATTTGTTTAAACACAACATTCATTGTTTTCTTCAGTGGTTCTCCTTATTCGTTAACTATTAACACCTAAGTAAATGGCAAAAATTGACCTGAACAATTTCAAAGTGCGGAAATATATCTGTACAATCAAATAGTACTATTATATATCTAAACTGATAAATAATTCAAATTTTCAACGTAACATTACAAAATCGTGCCAATATCGAAGTCAACGTTAACGGTGGTTAGTCAACTGTTACGAAAGATGACTTATGCGCTACATGTGTATCGACATGGACTATACGACGTCGTTTGAAGTTGTTCCTCAAGTTAAAAAAATTTGTCACTACCTAGTTTTGGCAAAATCTCATGGAAATGCACTACCGGTAGGCTACGAATGAAATCAATGTTTATACACACATAATTATTTATATACTATATATTTCATAAATACTAATTTTTTTTAAAATGGTTTCTACCTACACTCGAACCCAGGTTCATGTGATGTCATGGGAAGACTCTAACCAGTATGCTACAATAATAATCATTCTATATTCATACATAATTATTTATATACTATATATTTTTAATAATCCTTAGTTTTTTAAAAAAATAATTAGGTTTCAAGTTTTATTCCAAACTGAATCTAGGGAACCATAATCATTTACCGGTAGCCTAGAACCATAATCAATGTACTTGCACTCATTAATTTATATACTAGACTTAGTATAACATCAAGCAAACATTTACTAATTGACTACACATTTACTAATTGACTACACATATACTTATTTATGTAGAAATATAGATTTGAAGTTAAGAGAGAATGAAGAATGATTGCAGAATGAGAGAAAGAATAGCAAGAATGGAGAGAGTTTATGCAAGTCTTAATAATCTTATTCGCTTCTTTTTCTTTCTCATATCTTTTACAAGAGATTTACAAGGATATATATAGACTTTACAAGGAGAAAAAGAAAGGGGCGTGAAGAAGAAGAAAGGGGCGTGGAGAAGAGAGAAGAAGAGAAGGAGACTTGTGGTTGAGCTACTCCAACAGTGTCTCAACAGTAAATGGCGCCCATACCTCACCCATGCTGCGCCCATACCTTCTCCCATACCTCCTTGCTTCCTAGTTTGCTTATCTAGTTGATATCCAACAACTTCCTTTCTTTTCTAGTTTCTTTTCAACTAGTTCATTCCTTTTCCCTCCTTTCTTTGGTTTTGAATTCCTTTTGATTATTCTATCACTTGAATAAGCATCTATCTCAACACTCCCCCTCAAGATTGGTCGGTGAAGATCCTTTAGACCGATCTTGCTATGGATGCGATCACAAGTGACAGATGAGGTTGCTTTGGTGAAGATATCAGCTAGTTGGTTCTCACTTGTTACAAAGGCAGGTTTAATGATTCCTTCTTGAATCTTTTTCCTCACAAAGTGACAATCCACCTCTATATGTTTGGTCCTTTCATGGAATACCGGATTGGATGCTACATGTATTGCAGCTTGATCATCACAATATAGCAACATTTCCTCAGTTTCATGTATTCCAAGATCCCCTAAGAATGCCTTTACCCAAATAAGTTCTTTCGTCACTTCCTTCATAGCTCTATACTCGGCTTCAGCACTAGACAAAGCTATAACCTTCTGCTTTTTACTCCTCCAAGTCACTAGATTGCCTCCTACAAAGGTACAAAAACCGGATGTGGACTTTCTATCCTTCTTATCTCCAGTCCAATCTGCATCGCAATATCCTTGAACCTTTGTGTTTCCATTAGCCTTCATCCATATGCCTTTTCCGGGATTGTTTTTCAGATATCTTAGCAGCCTTTCAATCATGTTCCAATGCTGCATGGTTGGCTTTTTCATATGCTGGCTCACACGGTTTACTGCAAAGCAAATGTCCGGCCTAGTGATAGTAAGATAGATGAGCTTGCCCACCATCCTTTGATATCTTTTAATGTTCTCCAAAGGCTCCCCCTCAGGACTATCTTGATAGCCTTCTTCTATTGGAGTTTTAGCCGGTTTGGATCCTAGCTTCCCAGTTTCTTCTAAGAGATCAAGCACATATTTCCTTTGAGAGATGAACATTTCATCTTCAAACCGTGTCATCTCAATTCCTAGGAAGTACTTAAGTTCCCCCAAGTCCTTTATATAAAAATCGGCCTTCAAGATCTTGTTGGTTTAATCTACTCCATCTTTGTCACTTCCTATGATGATTAGATCATCCACATATATTAATACCACAACCGTTCCTCCTTCACTTTGTCTTGTGAACAATGTGTGATCAGCTTTAGATCTTATGAACTCTCTCTCCAACAGACAAGCGCTTAGCCTTTGGTACCATGCTCTTGGAGATTGCTTCAGCCCATAGATTGCTTTCTTCAATCTGCAAACTTTGTTGCCTTCCTTATGATATCCTTGGGGTGGATCCATATACACCTCTTCTTTCAAGTCTCCTTGCAAGAATGCGTTCTTGACATCCATCTGCCATTGATCCCATTTTAAGTTCACTGCCACTGAGATTAGTATTCTTATGGAACGAAGCTTAGCAACCGGAGGAAATGTCTCGGTATAGTCCTCCCCATCAACTTGAGTATAACCTTTTGCTACCAACCTTGCCTTGTACCTTTCTATCTTCCCATCACTTGTGTATTTGATTGTATACACCCATCTACTCCCAACTGACTTCTTATCCTTTGGTAAGTCGGTTAAGTACCAAGTATTATTCCTTTCCATGGACTTCATTTCCTCTTCCATGGCTTTCACCCATACTTCACTCTCATATGCTTCTTCATATGAGCTAGGAATGTATTCCTTGCTGATTTTTGTGAGAAACACTTCATGCTCCATGGGTAATGTCGCCAAGGAACAGAAATGCTCAATGGGATTTGTGATAATACTAGTTTGAGTGTGATCTCCTCTTTGTGATATGAGAGTGCTGTCGCCAATAGGATCGAGATCTAAGCTCGCCGTACACTCAGGATACTCTCTTATCACACAAGGAAGATTACTCGTACTAGACTCTCCTGGGAGCATAGCAGAATTGTTGTAGCCATAGAAAACACGTTGTCGCCTCTGTCTTGTACTTCTTCTTAGAGGTATGGTTGGCTCAGATTCTCCTTCCTCAACATCCGCTTCTTCTTCAGCTGAATCCTGATCTGGTTCCATATGTGTATCATCTGCATCTCCATGTTCCATGATGCTCTCAGATGGTGCATTCTCTCCTTGTATTTCATCCCTTGTTATTGGCGCTTCATTGAACAGCATCCAATCCATAGATGATGAGACTATACTTTCAAGAGTATCATGATTCTTGGCTCCATAAAAGCTTTCTTTTTCATTGAACTTTACCTCTCTAGACACATATACCCTTCTTGTCTCCGGATTGTAGACCTTGTAACCCTTTTGAATTGGTGAGTATAATGAAAACACACTTCATGCTTCTAGGTTCAAGCTTGTTTCTTTGTCCTTCTGGTAGAAACATGAAACACTTACATCCAAACGCCTTAAGGTGATGTAAGCTTGGTTTCTTTTTGTACAAAACTTCAAATGGTGATCTATCTTCCAAGTTCTTTGTTGGAAGCCGGTTAATCAAATAGTCTGAAGTCATTACCGCATCTCCCCAATGAGATTTAGGTACTCCTTTGGCAATCATGATAGTCCTTGCTACTTCCATAAGGTGCCTATTTTTCCTTTCTCCTATCCCATTTTGTTGTGGAGTGTATGCACAAGATGTTTGATGGATGATGCCAAAGTTGTTGAGTAGCTCCTTAAATCTCTTGCTTACATATTCTCCTCCATTATCACTTCTTAAGACCTTGATTGTTGTTTTGAATTGTGTAGAAACATAGTTGATGAAGTTGGTGAATTCTTCATAAACTTGGTCCTTGGAGTTTAAGAGTGTGACCCATGTGTATCTTGAGTAATCATCAATGTAAGAAACAAAGTACTTATATTGATCCCTTAAATTACATGGTGCGGTCCATACATCCGAGTGTACAATACCAAAAACTTCATCACAAGTTGTGGATGAGATAGGAAAAACTTGTCTACAATGTTTTCTTAGTACACATGCTTCACATACTACTTCTTCTTGAATGAGATTGGGTAAGACCATCTTGAGAACTGCTGAACTTGGGTGTCCTAGCCTTTCATGCCATAATGGACTATCTCCAATCTCCTTCCTACCAGAAACTTCTACATTTGCCTTCATTCCAAGAGCCATTGGATCCTCTTGTTTATTTGCTTCCAAAAGATACACACCATCCTCTACCTTCCCTTCTCCGAGTACATTGTTTGTTTTAGGGTCCTGAAACTTAACAAAGTCAGTCCCAAACAGTGCTACACAATCCAAATCCTTTGTAGCTTTATGAACTGATAGAAGATTAGATGAGAAACTAGGCATGTATAAAGCTTTTGTTTCCTTCTTGAAAAGTTCTAACTTTCCTATCCCTTAAATCGGTTCTGAGCTTCCATTAGGTACTTCTTTTGCCCAAAGAAGGTAGTTGTTCCCTTTGAGCATGACTGAGATTGCTACTCTATTTGTCTCCATTTTCTAGTAATAATACACAATTTTAGTTCTTTCACAACTTGAAGATCCTATGATCTCAACGATATTAATCTCAGAGTGAATAGAACTTAGAAAGGTGTATTGTTATAGATTAGAAGATTTGTAGAGTGCTAGAAGAATTATAAGAGAGTTAAGCGTTTGGAATGCTTAACCTTGCTCTGATACCATGTAGAAATATAGATTTGAAGTTAAGAGAGAATGAAGAATGATTGGAGAATGAGAGAAAGAATAGCAAGAATGGAGAGAGTTTATGCAAGTCTCAATAATCTTATTAGCTTCTTTTTCTTTCTCATATCTTTTACAAGAGATTTACAAGGATATATATAGACTTTACAAGGAGAAGAAGAAAGGGGCGTGGAGAAGAGAGAAGAAGAGAAGGAGACTTGTGGCTGAGCTACTCCAACAGTGTCTCAACAGTAAATGGTGCCCATACCTCACCCATGCTACGCCTATACCTTCTCCTATACCTCCTTGCTTCCTAGTTTGCTTATCTAGTTGACATCCAACAGCTTCCTTTCTTTTCTAGTTCCTTTTCAACTAGTTCATTCCTTTTGATTACTTTATCACTTGAATAATCATCTATCTCAACACATAGTATATAAAATCGATATTAGTAAATTATTATAGCAGTAAAATTTTATCATTTGATGAGGATAATGTTCAAACCTTCGAGTTGATTCAGCATATACTCATTGATCATTTGGACAACATCATTTGCTGGACATAAAATGGCTCTATCCTGATTCTTGATAGAATTTAGGATCTTTTTCAAACTTCAACAACTTACGATCTCCCTAAACCTCTTTATAGATGGCTTCAATTGGATTGTTAGCCTCTGTAATTAGAAAATCCTTAGGGATATGTATCATCACTTCCCTATAATTAGGCTGTGATATCTTCTCATCACCAACAGCTAGAATCCATTCTGAGATGTCTTTAAGTTCCTTAGCATCATTACGGCTCATATTAGCTGATTGTAAACACATATTCTTTGTCAGACTTAAAACTTGACACTCATGCCAAAGATGAGATGAATTTAGTGAAGCCATGATGATTTCCGCCCTACCAGCACCATCGATCACAGGTAGTACCTGTCTGAAATCACCCCCTAATATACCACCTTTCCCACCAAAAGGTTTCTGAGATTCACCTCTAATAATATCTGACAAACTTCTATCCAAAGCTTTAAAGCAATGTTTGCTCATCATGGGAGCTTCATACCATATGATGAAAGATACTTCTTTCACTAAATTAGCAAGATCTGACCCTGGCTTCATGTGACATATGCTACTTTCATCAGGGTTTATAGGAATTTCGAACCTAGAATGTGCTGTCCTATCACCTGGTAATAGTAAAGAAGAAATAAAACTTGAAGCTACATTTATGAATATTTTACCTTCAGATCAAAGTTTAGCTGATAGAGTTTTATAAACAAATGTATTATCTGTTCCTCCAAACTCGTAAATAAAGAATAGTCCTCCTTGATCATTATCAACTGTCTTTATGATTTTATCATGTATATTTCTCTTCTATTCAGTCATTATCTCTAGCCATTTAGTATGTTTATTTTTTCAATTCATCCAGATCATAGTTTGTTTCATCAACAATCAAAACATTTGTATGATCAACAAACTCTTCAAGTAATTGAGATATTTTTTGAAAAAATCAGAAGGGATCTCCATTGCTTTTTAACATTCTGTCAATGTGTTGTAGGGAAAATTTCTGTTTATCCTCATCAGATAGTATTAGTTCTACATAAAAAACAGTTCCAAAAATTATTAACTTTGAAAATGATATTAACTGATTACATATAATATAATAGTATATAATGGTTATTACCTGGTCGGTTATAATATAGTCTATTAGATCGTTCAATGTCTTCTAAAAGTAGTTCCCATGTTTTTCCCAAACCGTTCTGGTTCAGATAAACTCAAAGACTGTCGCATGATAACAAACAAAATATGTCGGAAATTTCCAGTACTCCATAAAATTGTTCTTATTATGTCATCTATAAACTCCTGGTCGTTGTCAAGCAGTCCTAGAGCATAACATGCTTCTTTGAACTTCTCCTAAACTACTCCATCAACAGGTTTAAGATCATAAAAACATGTAGGACATCGCTGTTCATTAAGAAGTACTCTTTCATAATATACTTCTTCCAATCTAAGTGGAACATAGTGTATTCTCCCAATGGTAGAAGATGGTCGTTTCCACAAATGAATTGTTCTTGTCTTGCCATCCCAAGTAAAAAATTCAGGAATTTGAACAAAGTTAATTGTTTTGCTATATGACATACAGTATTCAATTCAAGCAGGGTAGAAACATAGAATTATTCAACTCCGACCGATCTGAAACATATTCCTACATCATCACTCTTAAAATAGAGGAGTTTTTTTCCTAGTAGATGGAAAGATAACCTCATTACTGATGTTGATCGATAATGTATAGGGTTTTTCAAAATTCTCCATCCTGCTTCACATGCAGAAACTTATCTAGAATAGAAAACAGGAATTCCACGTTAAATCATTGGATTATTACACGTTATTTAAATCATAACCAGCTACTCAAAAAGACATTCAAACCTGCAATCAAAGTTATCTTTAATCCCGTTCTGTTTCGTTCCGGTTATTTTAGTATCATTAGGCTCAACAACCACATAAACTCGGTCTTGGCCTATGGTTATATATTTGAATAAGTAATTGATAGATCCAGATTGGTTATACCACTCAACATTAATGTGAGCCTTGTAACAAACTAAAATGGTTTTGTTATATGATATAACATAGTGACTATCACACTTAAAACCATTTTCTCTACAAAAGATTAGATTCCCTTCTCCTATAAACTGGAAAACCATCATTATCAACTTTAGTATGCTCTACATGTTTCTTTGGATAAAACTTAGAAAATTTTCCTTCCACCATACACGATGAGTTCTTGTTGATAGCTCCACATTGTCCATGAAACATTGTCTCTTTAACAACTTCATAGAGCACTGGTTCTCTTTTTTTAGTCTGAGATTTCAGCACAAATCATAATATCAATGTCTTATGTTTTAAGAATTTTATAATCTGAATGCATCCATCGTAATATGTAAGCATGAGGAAGATCTCGTTTCTAGAATTCTATGGTATACATTGCTGAAAACAAATTAGATAGAATGTCTATAAGATACGTATATAGGAACGAATAAGAGTATAATAAAACAAATAAAATGTATACAATACTTACAGGAAACAGTTTTCCCTAACATATGTTAATCATTAAATTATCCATAAGAGAATTGAGTTTCATCTTGAATACCCTGCTGATAATCTCTGGCAGATGATCGATATTTAACTTTCTTTCTAAAATATAACCAGCTCTGTCCATTTAAGGTTGCATGTAAATGTGATGAGAAAATCAGGAAATCCATAATGTTTACATGTAGCCATTGCATCCAAATATAGATTCCTCATATATCTAGGGCCTCCAACAAAAGTAGCTGGTGAGTAGAATTTGTTGCCTTGTTAATCCAGGTCTGTCTTTCCTGATTTAGATGCTTGCCTAATAAATCATAATTACCTGCCCTTAAGATTGAATGATCTAGTTTTAAATAACTAAACCTATTTGACTCAACAGCTGTATAAGCATCCACCAAAAATTGCTGGTACAACCTTTTAGGCAAAAGTAGATTATGTGGTTCATTTTTTCTCTCATGAATACAAAAAGCAAACCATTGATGCAAACTAATATACTTATTATCTTTAGCTGGTTCACCATTTCGTTTCTTTTTTACTTTAGAATCACCTTTGAGAATTCCTGGTCTGTACCCATCATCGCCATAAGGGAATAAGAAAGGATATTGTAGAGAAAGATAAGAAGGATGAATTTCACTTATCCTTTGAAGTGACTCAGATTTCTCTTCAATAACAATGTCTCAACTTGGCATATCTACATGAAAATCATTTGGAACAATTGCAGTAACCTCGGATGCTGTGGGAACTGCATAAGTTCTTCCATCTGTCTTTCTGTCACTTACAATTCTCATGTGAAAGCTTTCTTCATGATTAATATTAAATATGTCCCGAGCCATCCTAAAATTGTGAACATATGGGTTAATTCCATCTAACAGTTTGATTATAGCTTCAGTGACTTCCTTTCTCAACTTATCTTTCTTCTTATACTTGCTAGCATGTTTTCCTTTGCTACATAGTGATTATAAAGAACATTTAAATAAGAATTAGGATATAATGTCGATTGAACATTAATAATACAGAGATTAAACTACATCATTACCTCAAAAGTCCAGCTCTATTTTGAACCTCATTCTCTGTATCGACATTATACAGTTGTGAAAACTTTGCAAAGTCACCATCTTCTGGTTTCAAAATTCCAATCAACTGGCAGTTTTCACCTTGTATCTGGACCAAGACCTGCCTTAACTGTTTTTTTCACAATTACCACCAAGTGAAGTAAATGAGAATATCATGTTACAGGCTCTTATGTTTTCTCTGAAATGTTACTAATCTTATCATCAGTTGTTAGTAAAGCAAACAATAGTTCTGGCTGATTGTGTAGAAAAGGCAATTTTACAGCTCCTTGCAAACAACATTGTAAGAATGCAAGAATACGGTATCTTCTTTGCCTGTTTATGCGCTCTTTATACCACATAATTGCATAAAAATGTGCAGATGAGTATACTGGATCTCCATGATCGAGATATTCTGTAATTAACAACAGAGATAACACAATGCATTTCATATATATATAATATAAAATCCTCTGTATATATAACATAGAAATAAACCGTCCTTATTAATATACCTGTTTCTTTTGTTTTTCTTTTAACAGTTTTAGTTTTTTTCACACCAAAAGCTTTGGTCAAGCTTTCATCTAATATTCGAAGAAACTCAAATCTTTCTTTAACTTATTCTAGGATATCTTTAATGTCTGAATCTTCAGTTTCTGTGTCAGATGAATTCTCATCTGAACTACTACAGTCATAAACTTGTAGATCTTTGCTTAGAGAAAAACAATCTCTAAAATTTGTTTCTAGTTCTGAATGTAGGATTCCTTCATTCAAGATATCATAGCTTCCAGAAGATCCTCTATCAGCTCTTTTCTTCATTCTTGCTAAAGATTTAACGGTTTTGGTGGACAGGTAAAGCCAATTACCTTGGTAGCTATATTAGACAATTTTTTTTATTAATAAGTAATTTGAACCGGTTATGATAACAAATTCATTAAATCGGGTATAAAGTTATGATTCATCTTGTTTGCTGGTAACAGAAGGAGGACTGAATCTTCTAACACTTTTTTGAGCTTGGCTTAAAGGATGTGGAGTAAATAGACCAGTAGAACTTTCAGTGGACAGGTAAAGCCAATTCCCTTGGTAGCTATACTAGACAATTTTTTTATTTAAAAGTAATTTAGAACAGGTTATGATAGGAAATTCAATAAATTGTGTATAAAGTTAATGATTCACCTTGTTTTCTGGTAACAGATGGAGGAATGAATCTTTTGACACTTATTTGAGCTTGGATTACAAAACTTAGAGTAAACAGACCGGTAGAACTTTCAGGTATGTTTGTAACATTCTGAAGTACTTGTAATCGTGTTCTTGTTGTATTCAAATCGATTTCTCTGTTTGGCATAGATGGAAATGTTCTTGTTCTAGCATTATTCCTAGCTGGCCTAAGAGAAATTGTATCGGTAACGGTAGATTCATCTCCTACAAAATGATATTGTTGCTTAGTTTTCATATAGATGTTAATATCAAATAAGATAATGTATACAAATACTTACAAGATATATCTTTTTCCTTTTAACAGGTGTAGAATTCTCATGAAGAGGAGTTAAAGCTGGTTTCTTCTCAGGTATTTGATTTAATCCAACTAATAATTGATTAAAAATTGATTTACTTGAACCCTATTGGACTGGTTTGGAGTAATATTTAGGTCAAAGTTTTCATAATTTCCATCTGCTCTTGGATGTTTGATGTGATCTCTAGTAACCTTTTCATTTCCATCTCTTTAAATGTTCTTCCTGCGCCTCATTTTGCAAAAAAAATATTGTGAAATGATAGCTTTGTGCTCTGATTTATTCGATTAAATAGTATATATATAAGTCAAAGGATTAAGATATTCATAGAAACAAAATCCAGTGAAAATCATTTTACAGGATATTTTAACCTTTCAGTTGCCATGTTTTGAGTATATGTCTGTTTTCATGGTATAAATCTAAGTTTATTTATTTAATTAAAGTTCGTAATATGTTAATTCTTTCACTCTTTTATGTATGAACATAAATCTTTACTAAATTTAGATTTTGTGACTTTGTTTATAATGTTATAAATATTTACTTATAAAGACCATTTGATATGAGCATGGAAACACCAACACTTGGAGAAGAAGAGGAAGATGTCTTGACCATTCCCAAAGGTCCTATGACCCGTGCAAGGAAAAGAAGACTCCAAGAAGCTGTTAGAACAACCCTAAAAATGTCTTGGAAGCAAGAGGAATTCGTCCAAGACAAATCAACCAAGAGATGATCACGTCCATTCAAGCCATTCCTAGTTAATCATCATCAAGTGGCTTGAGTGTGCTCTTTTTCCCTTAGCTTGGTTTTATCCCAATGAGTTTTCCAACTAAAGTTTTTAATGAGGCCTCAAGTTCACTTATATCTCCTTGATGATTAACTTGGATTACATGAAGCCAATGACCGACTCAAGCATCAGCTTATGATATATTTTAGATTATGGTTTTTATTTCATGTTCTTTAGTCCGCAATCTCCTTTAAATTCTAGTCAAACTCACATAGTCTTTTAGTCCAAGTCGTGAGTCTTCAGTTTAAAGTTTTAGGATGAATTTTAGAGTTCCCAAGAGTCATTCTTGAAGGAACTTGAGTCTGTTCAAGTCTCCTTCCTTATTTAAACTCGTGTAAGCCTCATTCTAAAACACCCATCTTTTTATCAACTATTTTGAGACTAATCTCTTTTTTTCTCTGAGAACATTTTCTGATTGTTTGGTGAGTCATATCCAACAATCTTTCGATCCTTTAGTGTGTCATATCCAAAGAATCAAACCTTGTCACCACCAAGTGTGTAATATCTTGGCATGGCATTGAGGAATATCAGTGGACTTCTGCATCCATTGTGTGACCATTCAATCCATCAACAAGGACCCATTCCGCATCTTCTTGTGTTATCATCGATCCACCACCTTGATAAACTCGAGTTTTTGATTCGTTTATGCAAGGATCTATCCAACATCTTTATCCATCATCTTTGTCTTCCATCTTCTTGTGTCCTACCATCGAAAAGTGACGAGTTTTGGGTTGGATCTGCATCATTTGGTATCAGAGCACCATTTTCGAGTTCGGTAGTGAGTTTTTCATACCTTTTCAAATTCTGATCTTTCATTTCTAATCTTTCATCTTCTGACCTTTCATTTCTACCCCCTCACATTCTTGGTCGTGAGTCTTCGTGACACGATCTTGGTCACGCCCAAGATTCAACTTTCTCGTTGGTAGGTTGTAATGATAGACAAAAGGATAGAAGAAACCATATGGCCGAGTTGATGATAAAAAGGACCGTTTGAAGGTCTTCTTTGAAGCGGCCGAATGGTTCTTTGGATAGATATGGGATAGATCCTTGCCTTAGCGAATCAATGACTCAAACTGGACAAGGTGATCGATTGATGCGGGACACAAGAAGTTGCGGAAGGCTCCTTGATACTCCTTGAGGTTTATTTCGGATATTACACACCTAATAAACACTCAACAATGTCTCTTCAAGATATGACACACTCGGGGAAGACAAAGGTTGGTTTTCTGGATATGACATACCAGAGAACCGAGGTTGATTGTTGGATATGACACACCAAACAATCGGAAATGTTCTAAAAGAACTTAGAGAATTTTCTCTGAAAAGAAGTTGATTAAAAAGTTGGATGATTGCCAAGTGAGGCATACAATCGACTTATATAGAGAGGTGACTTGAACAGACTCAAGTGCCTCATGATTACTACTTCTTGGGACTCTAAACAATCATCTAAGACTTTGAACAAAGACTAGAAGTCGACTAGACAAGAAGATAAAAGAGTTTGCGAAATAAAAAAGATGAAATAAAACCATAATCTAAATTATATCATAAAGTTGATGCTTGAGTTGGTCCATAGCTTCATGAAATCGTCTAAGGCATCAAAGAAGCTCCTAAGCTAATCATCTAAGAGATATAAGTGAACTTGAGGCCTCATTAAAAACCTTTAGCCGGAAAACCCATTGGGATAAAACCGAGCTTAAGGGAAGAGCACACTCAAGTTACTTTGAAGATGATTTAACTTAGAGCGACTTGAATGGAAGTGAGCATGTCTTGGTGTTGTTTTTCCTTAGCTTCTTCATGCTTCCACGTGATCCTTAAGATGTTTCCTACAGCTTCTTGAAGTTTTCTTGATCTTGCCCGGGTCATAGGGCCTTTGGGAATGGCCATGGTTCCATCTTCTTTTCCTCCAAGTGTTGGCGTTTCCATGCTCATATCACTTCGACTCACCATCACTCTATTCTATCTTTCATTACCATCTTTTCTTTCTATCTTGCTATTCAAAGATCCGTTGGATCATCTATTCAAAAAAAAAAGAAGGAACAAAAACAAACGTGTTCCAACTCCTTTCCTTCTACCTTAATTAAAAAAAAAACAAGAAACAATATCAAACGTGTTCCAACACTCTTTTTCCTTTCTATCTTTTGTTATTTCGAAACAAAACCAAACGTGTTCCAACATCCTTTTTCTTTATATTCTTTTGATCATTTGGATTGTGGAAAATTCTCATTGAATTTGATTGGAATTTGTTTGATAAGAACAATTGAGAAATCTCTGAATGAGGACATCTTGAGAGTTGAGTGAAACACTTGAGTGAAACACTTGAGAGGGAAAAATAATAGTGAGGTTTTTATTACTAACAGTTTGTTGAGTTTTGCAGGAAAAATTCAAGACATCTTTTAACTTGTTCTCACATTTCATCGAGATATCTCATAGTGAAGCTGAAAGTGATAACACCAATCGTCCAAGAAGAGCCAGAAACAACAACCTGGATGTGCAGACTCTTATGGAAGAAATGAGGCGCCTCTTGTGGCAGGAACTAGATCCCGTTCATGAGAGAATGGACACCATACAAGAGTCGGTGAATCAAGGACTTCCCCAACATCCTGTTGAAGGAAGAAGAAGGGCACAATGACCCTTAGGAAATGAGGAAGGATCAAACTAATACAGCCGTGGAAGTCAAGCTTCTAATGGGGAGCATAGACATCCAAGACGTGTAAGAGAAGCAAAGGAACACAATGAAGACAACCTCGGTAGTCTTAAGTTAAAGATACCGCCATTCTATGGGAAGAATGATCCGGACGCCTATCTAGAATGGGAGAAAAAGATAGAACTCGTCTTTGATTATCACCCATACTCAGAACGGAAGAAGGTTCAAGTTTCTGCAACAGAGTTCTATGACTATGCCATCAACTGGTGGGATCAGATTGTTACAAGTAGGAGATGCAACCAGGAGCCACGTGTGGAAACTTGGGAAGTGATGAAAAACCTAATGAGAAAGAGGTTTGTTCCAAGTCATTACCACTGGGAGTTGCATCAAAAGCTTAGGAGGTTAAGCCAAGCTAGTAAAAGTGTGGAGGATTACTTTCAAGAGATGGAGTCTCTTATGATCAAAGCCGACATATATGAGGATCATGAAGTAACCATGGCAAGGTTCTTGAGTGGCTTGGGTTGAGATATTCAAGACAGGATGG
Source organism: Nasturtium officinale (assembly GCA_963854855.1). Classification (NCBI taxonomy): domain Eukaryota; kingdom Viridiplantae; phylum Streptophyta; class Magnoliopsida; order Brassicales; family Brassicaceae; genus Nasturtium; species Nasturtium officinale. The sequence continues at coordinate 11,922,966 of OY978504.1, read as the reverse complement.
AGCTTTAAACCTATGGAGATTTGGAGGAGATGCCTCACAAGGCTGTTCTAGTAGAACAACAAGTCAAGAGGAGGAGTAGTTCTAAAACAATCTATGGGGCTGGAGCATCTCATGCTAGGTCAAGTTACAAACAAGAGGACAAGACTGTTGTCAAACCAAAACTTGATTCCAAACCTTACGCCCCTACTCAAGACGACAAAGGGAAAGCTATGGCAACTTCTTCTAGGAACAGGGATGTTAGATGTTTCAAGTGTCAAGGGAGAGGACACTACGTCAATGAATGCATTAACAAAAGAACTATGATCCTTATGGATAATGGCGAGATTGAAAAAGAAGAAGAAGAATCTGAGGAAGAAGACAGCTCTGATGCTGAGGAGATTGAGTTACCAGCAACAGGAGAATTGTTAGTAACAAGGCGATCACTAAGCATTCAAACCAAAGATGCTGACCAAGCACAACGGAAGAACTTGTTTCACACAAGATGCCTAGTACAAGGTAAGGTTTGCAGCCTTATTATTGATGGAGGAAGGTGTACTAATGTGACAAGTGAAACTATGGTCAAGAAGTTAAGTTTAGAAGTGAAGAAGCATCTGAAGCCTTACAAGCTTCAATGGTTGAATGAAGATGGAGAAATGATCGTGAGCAGCCAAGTATTGGTTCCTTTAACCATAGGCAAATACAAAGATGAAATCTTCTGTGACATCTTACCAATGGAGGCCGGTCACATCTTGCTAGGGAGACCATGGCAGTTTGATAGAAGGGTCATCCATGATGGGTTTACCAATCAGTATTCCTTTGAATTCAATGGCCAGAAGACCACCCTTGCCCCATTGACGCCACAAGAAGTTCATCATGATCAAACATGGCTGAAACAACAAGATAAAACCAATGTGAGTGACCCCCTAAACAAAACACCTACAAACAAAAATGAGAGTTTGAGAAAAACCAAGAAAAAGGCCTTTGAGAGTAACCCTCTGAGGCAATCAAACTTTCTTGTGAGGTTTAATGTAGTTAAGAGAGCTCTATTCTCTAAACAGCCCATTCTTTTGTTTGTTTACAAAGAGGTTTTGGTAAACCTTACTAATCCAATGCCAGAAGTTCCGACCAATATTTCTTTTCTTTTGCAGGAATTTGAAGATGTATTTCCGGAGGAGAATCCCAAAGGACTACCACCTATCCGTGGGATTGAGCATCAGATTGATTTCGTACCTGGAGCTTCACTTCCTAACCATCCAGCATATAGAACTAACCCTGTGGAGATTAAGGAACTTCAAAGGCAAGTGGAAGAGCTAATGGCTAAAGTCCATATCTGAGAGAGCATGAGCCCTTGTGCTGTGCCAGTATTGCTTGTTCCAAAGAAAGATGGAACTTGGAGGATGTGTGTGGATTGTATAGCCGTCAACAATATCACTGTAAAGTATCATCATCCTATTCCTCATTTAGATGACATGTTAGATGAATTGCATGGTTCTTGCATTTTTCTAAGATAGATTTAAAGAGTGGATATCATCAAATTAGGATGAAAGAAGGAGATGAGTGGAAAACTGCATTTAAAACTAAGCATGTATTATATGAGTGGTTAGTCATGCCTTTTGGATTAACCAATACACCTAGTACCTTCATGAGGTTAATGAATCATGTCCTTAGATCTTTCGTTGGCATTTTTGTGGTTGTGTACTTTGATGACATTCTAGTGTACAACAAGAGCTTTAAGGAACATATAGAACATCTTAGGGCTGTTCTTGATTTGTTAAGGAAAGAAACACTTTATGCCAATCTTAAGAAGTGTACTTTTGGAACAGATAACTTGGTCTTTTTAGGCTTTGTTGTGATTGCAGATGGTGTAAAGGTAGACCCAGAGAAGATTAAGGCAATCATGGAGTGGCCGAGTCCAACAACCATTAGTGAAGTGAGAAGTTTCCATGGACTTGATGGGTTCTACAGGCGTTTTGTCAAGAACTTTAGCACCATTACTGCCCCATTGACTGAAGTGATAAAGAAATATGTTGGATTCAAATGGGAAGAGGTACAAGAAGCTGCATTTCATGCCTTAAAGAGAAGCTTACTCATTCCCCTCTTCTTACCCTTTCTGATTTTAACAAAACCTTTGAAATTGAATGTGATGCCTCAGGGATTGGTATTGGTGCTGTGTTAATGCAGGAGAAGAGACCTATAACATACTTCAGTGAGAAGCTTGGAGGAGCAACTCTCAACTATGCAACTTACGACAAAGAGTTGTATGCTTTGGTGAGGGCCTTACGAACTTGGCAACATTATCTCTGGCCGAAGGAGTTTGTAATACACACCGACCATGAATCTCTAAAGTACTTAAAGGGGCAGAACAAGCTGAGCAAAAGACATGCCAGTTGGGTAGAATTCATAGAAACATCTCCTTATGTGATCAAGTACAGACAAGGTAAGGAAAACATAGTGGCTGATGCACTATCCCGGAGGTATGTTCTTTTAAACACTCTTGATGCTAAGCTATAGGGTTTTGAGCAAATCAAATGTATGTATGAGACCGATTCCGGCTTTGGTGAAGCATACAAGTTGTGTGAGAAATTTGCTTCTGGACATTACTTTAGGCAGGATGGTTTTCTTTTCTATGATAATCGTTTGTGTGTACCTAATTGTTCTTTGAGAGACTTGTTTGTTAGGGAAGCACATGGAGGAAGTCTTATGGGACATTTTGGCATTGCCAAGACACTAAAAGTTTTGCAAGACCATTTCTTTTGGCCACACATAAGAAGAGATGTGGATCGGATATGTGAAAGATGTGCAACATGTAAACAAGCTAAGTCCAAGGTTCAAAGCCACGGTTTGTATACTCCTTTACCCATTCCTTATCACCCTTGGAATGACATCTCTATGGACTTTATTGTTGGACTGACTAGGACTAGAACCGGAAAGGATTCTATCTTTGTCGTGGTGGATAGGTTTTCTAAGATGGCACATTTCATAGCTTGCCACAAAACTGATGATGCATTGCATGTTTCTAACTTGTTCTTTAAGGAGGTTGTACGCTTACATGGCATGCCTAGGTACTAAGTTTCTTAGTTACTTCTGGACGACTGTTTGGTCTAAGCTAGGTACTAAGTTAATGTTTTCTACTACTTTTCATCCGCAAACTGATGGGCAGACTGAGGTAGTGAATAGAACATTAGGAACCCTCTTGCATGCATTCATAAAGAAAAACTTGAAAACATGGGAAGATTATTTGCCTCATTGTGAATTTGCATATAATCATGCTGTGCATTCTACTTCTAAGTTTTCTCCTTTTGAAATTGTTTAGGGGTTCAATCCTCCTTATCCTTTGGATCTAATGTCTTTGCCTGAGTGTGAAAGAGTTAACTTTGATGGAAAGAAGAAAGCCGAGCTTATAAAACAGATACATAAGCAAACAAGACGAAACATTGAAGAGACGACAAAGCAATATGTCAAGCATGCTAACAAGGGAAGGCGTGAGAAGGTCTTTGAAGAAGGTGACAAAGTTTGGGTTCACCTAAGGAAAGAAAGGTTCCCAGATGAAAGGAAGTCCAAACTTATGCCAAGGATTGATGGCCCTTTTGAGATCATAAAGAAGATCAGCAACAATGCCTACAAGCTAGATTTGCAAGGTAAGTATGAAATAAGTAATAGCTTTAATATTACTGACTTGGTTCCTTTTGTTGCAGATGATCCAGATTTGAGGAAAAATCCTTTTCAAGAGGGAGGGGATGATATGAGCATGGAAACACCAACACTTGGAGAAGAAGAGGAAGATGCCTTGACCATTCCCAAATGTCCTATGATCCGTGCAAGGACAAGAAGACTCCAAGAAGCTGTTGGAATAACCCTAAAGATGTCTTGGAAGCAAGAGGAAGTTCGTCCAAGACAAATCAACCAAGAGATGATCACGTCCATTCAAGCTATTCCGAATTAATCATCATCAAGTGGCTTGAGTGTGCTCTTTTTCCCTTAGCTTGGTTTTATCCCAATGGGTTTTCCAACTAATGTTTTTAATGAGGCCTCAAGTTTACTTATATCTCCTTGATTATTAACTTGGGCAATTACATGAAGCCAAGGACCGACTCAAACATCACCTTATGATATATTTTAGATTATGGTTTTTATTTCATGTTCTTTAGTCCGCAATCTCCTTTAAATTCTAGTCAAACTCGCCTGGTATTTTAGTCCAAGTCGTGAGTCTTTAGTTCAAAGTTTTAGGATGAATTTTAGAGTTCCCAAGAGTCATTCTCGAAGGAGCTTGAGTCTGTTCAAGTCTCCTTCCTTATTTAAACTCATGTAAGTCTCATTCTAAGGCACCAATCTTTTTTATCAACTATTTTGAGACTAATCTCTTTTGTTCTTTGAGAACATTTTCTGATTGTTTGGTGAGTCATATCCAATAATCTTTCGATCCTTCGGTGTGTCATATCCGAAGAATCACACCTTGTCCCCACCAAGTGTGTAATATCTTGGCGTGGCATTGAGGAATATCAGTGGATGTCCGCATCCATTGTGTGACCATTCAATCCATCAACAAGGAGCCATTCCGCATCTTCTTGTGTTATCATCGATCCACCACCTTGATAAACTCGAGTCTTTTGATTCGTTTATGCAAGGATCTATCCAAAATCTTCATCCATCATCTTTGTCTTCCATCTTCTTGTGTCCTACCATCGAAAAGTGACGAGTCTTGGGTTGGATCTCCATCACCATTATATTAGTATAAAACTTTCGATTAAACATAAGATGTTATGTTTTATTTGGTTTCAAGCAAAAGAGTTAATAAATTCGATTCCCGCTGCAGACACAAACATGTATCATATATTAGATGACCTTACTATATAAAGGTTAGTTCAATTTTCTTTTCAATAATGCTTGTGTATCTTTTGAATGTAGAAATGTTAAGTTATCAGCATGGCATTTGGATTTAATTAGAATATCTAACTTTTGGTGGAGTTGCCAAAATATTTAAACTGAAATGCATGAAACTAATGAATTAAAAACCTTGCCAAAGCAATTAGTTTTAGGTCCAACCATAACAGAAACTCAAAACTAAAAAAAAAACTGGAATCAAAGCTCATAACATGGAGCTTCGAAAATTATAAAACCAATGATAAAATACTTCGTGCAGAAACAACATTCTTTCCACCATCCTTCTCTTCATCCTTCTTTAATTAGAATTTGTTCTTCCTCAATATCTTCAACCTAAATAAGACCCTTGATTGAAGAGATGCATTGCTTTTTAGAAGGTGATGACTTTTCAGATGTATATTCAGAACTGTCACTCTTACTCCTCTTTGATGATGGAGTGGTTGAAACAATACCAATAGAATCAGAAAGATCTGTGCTATTGGTCAAATCAAGTGGTTCCTGAATATAAATTTTTAAAGGCATAAGTTTTAAATACATATTAAATATCAAATATTTATAAATCACTAACTATATGTAATCTTTAGTATACCTCTTCCCCATAAACGCCATTAGTACCATCTGAATCTTCAATATTATTAACATGATTGACATCTTGATCCAACCAAACGTAGGAAACTTTGTAAGTGTCATCCCTACCAGTGATGTTTAGTTTCTCAATATTCACAAGAAATTTGAATGTTTTACCAACTAAAGCTCTCAAAGGCTGAGGAGTATTAGTTGGACCTTGAATCTGTTTTAAAAAATTAGAAAACAATGTAAAAGAACCATACATGAATATAACCATTTCAAATATTCATTAAATTCAATTTACCTCATTCAAGCGTCCATCCAATAGATCACTAGTAGATTGGCCGATAATACAGCATGTAAGTATTTACCTTGGTATCACCTTAGGTTTTTGTCCAAAACATTTGTCAACAAAGGTTTCTTACCCTTTTTGACAATATCATTCTACTTCTTAGGTACCAAGTAGGCTTGTTTGGAATACTTTGTGCATTCAAAGTAATACCAAGCAAAGTATGTATCAATTGTATTGATAGTACACATTATTTCCCACTTACCAACGTAAAACAATACTTATGGATTAATACAATGTTAAAGAATATGTAATTTCTTATACAGGAATTTATAAATATTAGTAATTACCTCCCCAGCTTCAAATATTTCAGAGATAGTTTTCCGAGGAAACCTATCAAAATATTCTTGTTTCTGAACCATTTTTGATTCTTTTGGCTTCTCAACTTGGATTGCCAAAGTTAATCCATCATCTGGTAAACTATAAAAATATAGTGTTTTGATGTTTATTTAAAATTTTATACCGAAATATTTAAATAAATATATACACTATATCAATAATTGATTTTTTAATCCTTTGACACAAACTCTGCAACAACTGGATAGCTGAGATTGCTCTCTAGCAAAGAGGTGTCATATGAATTTCCAGTGGATCTTTCCCCTGTTTTAAATTTTAAGATGACAAAATCCATTAGTATATATTGTATTCAATCCATAAAAACATGATATGGACTACTCCCTTAATCATTTGAAACTATATTTTATACCTTTGAAAGAGCTGATTTTAACAAATCACATAAAATCACAGGATCATTAGATGCATTCTGACATGCATTCCACATTTGAGTAGCAACTTTGTCTCAGAGAGTACATGGTAATGTTTCATCACTATAAAACATTCCATTTAGATGTAACAATTGATAAAGAAATAAAACATTTAATACAACCATGTAAAAACATTATACCTCGTATTTCTCTGCTCAATTTCAAGTTTTTTTGTAGGCTTGTCCTTGATATCACGAGTTTTCAAATTATATACATTCAGACCTATTCCAAGATGTCTGTAAACAAATACAAAATATATGAAAAATTGTAATCAAACAAATACTTTGACATATATAAATATAACATCTTAAGACAATTTCCAATCAATATGTTTTCAGTCAACCATGATTCATTAGAAATATCTTCGAATTTAGCAAAATCGAAATACCAATCATCAGATATTGAAGGACATATGGTGATAGTAGTCGTGTTCATGAAAGACATTTTATATGTATGCTTTGTTGTCCTGAATTTTCCCATTGATTTGGAAAGAGTGAAATTCTCGATGATTTTCCATTCTACAGTTTTAATCAATCTCTGAAACTTGTTCATTAGTGGTTTTTAATCATGGCATGAATCAAAGCTCCCTGCGATTTGAACATATAGATCAGTGATTGTGAACATCGTAATGAAATCTAGCATATATAATAAGATGGTAGTATATATTATTCCGAATCTATATTCACAGATGCGCTGCCAAGATCATTTCACAACTCTCACCACCATATGATGTTAGCTGAATCCATGAGTGGATGATTTTCACTTGTATTATCCATGATGTTTTGAATGGTTTGATTTCGGAAAGACGGATGAAAAGAGCATATGATATTAGCTCACAGATTTTAGGTGAGTAATGTTTAAGTGAGGATTATAGATCGAAGTAGGTTGATATTTATAACATTCTTGAAGTCGGCTACTAAATACTGTGATAGATTTCCGATTCAAAGATTCAGAAAATTCTGTTTCAGAATAAAATCTGGGATATGAAGCATAATTCTTATTTAGATAAGTTTCCGAATATATTATTGGATTTGTTAATTGGTTTTGTTATATTTTCAGTATTAATAATGAATAATTTGAAGCTTACATAGATATAGCTGCATCAAGATCTGTAAATAAGCATTTCAGGTAGATTTGTTTTAAAATTTGAATCAAATTAAACATATATTTTCTGATTCAAAGATTCAGAAAATCCTGTTTGGGAATAAAATCTTGGATATGAAGCATAATTCTTATCTAGATAAGATTCCGAATATATTATTGGATTTGTTACTTGGTTTTGTTATATTTGCAGGATTAATAATGAATAATTTTAAGCTTACAGAGATATAGGTGTATCAAGATCTGAAAAAATGATTTCAGGTAGATTTGTTTTTTTTTTAATTTGAATTAAATCAAACATATGTTGTTTCAATATAGATACATTTGGAATTTTGATTGATTTAAATTTTTAATTGCAGATTAAGATTCCAACAAATAAGATCCATGATCCGAGTTACCCATATTTACATCCGCACATATTTTTCCTCTTAAAATTAGTTTTATACAATGGTATTACATGTTATTTCTTTAGAATATTGAGGACTTTCTCTTAAATGTGCTCCCAATTAAAAATATAGATTTATTTAAGACAATTATGGACCCTAAGTTTTATTCAAAAAATAAAAAATATGGACCCTAATTTATAATGAAAAAGTTGGGGACCCTTACAGCACTCACATCAGTTATTTTTTTGTGTGGATGTCTTTAATTATAAAAATGATTAAAAAAGAAAATTGATGTTTTCAATGAAAGATAGAGTCTTCCCGAAGAGACTTTGGATATTCAGATATGTAAATGTCTTCAAATTTAATAATAATAAATATTTGAGACATCCTCGAAAATATCAAAGATGAGGGGTTTTAGGCCGTCACAACTCTACCTCCTAACTTCACAAGATGATACTTACATACTCTTTCCCAATTTCCATGCTATCAGAAACTTAAAGTAACTTCTACTGTACAAGAGAAATTTAAAGCCAAGAGAGTCTCTGAACAAGTAGCTAGAGAGTTAATGCAGATAGGGTCCCATTATCAGCCCATGCCATCTTCAACAGACATTTAAAACCTTAAAATTTGGGTTTTTATTTCAATTCCAACAAATCATTAAAACTTTATTTTTAAAGTTTCACTATTCAAAACTTTAAAACACTCTATATTTTTATTGTAGTCCTTACAATTTGTATGTCTTCTAAACAATCCAATTCACTTTACTAATTTCAAATATATCTTTAACTATGACATAATATTAAATAAACTCATAAGTATTAATATGAGAAACTTATTACATATATTACTTCAAAATGCAATGATTGATCATATATGGTGAGAATTATAGAAATAAATTTAATAATATACTGCTTTTATCAATGATTGTAAAGATTGTGTAATTTATTTTAAGATTGTGTGTAATATTGTTGTTAATGTATGTTTTATATTTATTCTAACTGTTTTATCATTAATAATAACTATTAGCAATATTGAAAATCATGATACAAATAAATGAATCTCTTCTCCTACCTTCAGATTTGATTCCCACTTGATTTTTGTATCTATCATTTCCTGCAGATCTTAGATTGATGAAGTATGTCCAAGAGGCAAGCAATTCTCTATCTATCTATCGATTTCTCTAACTTCTTTCCAACAAGAGACTAGTGAAGGAAGCATCAGATTATGACATTAAGTTCGGAAATATCAAAACCGAGTTGCATCTCTGCTGGTAGATCTCAGTTTTCTAAAATCTTTCCTCTGTAATCTCTCTCGTGGTTTTTAGCTTTTGTTCATCAATGACTCATCTGCATGTAAAATGTGTCTGTTTCTTTGATTCAAACAAAGTAAAACAATATCTAATGAAAATCTTGAGTTAAATATTGAAGTACTTGTTTGGAAATTTCTGTATTATGCTCATTAACTATTTAGGGTTTTGGTATTGATTTTTTAAAAATTAATTAAATAATTTGTGTTAGGTTTAGATGGTTCCAAAAAAATCAATCATTGATTTGATGCTTAGTTTAATGATCAACAGATATTTGGTAGCTTCTTAATGTGATAAAATATGCTTAGGACTAGGAATAATCTACTGAATGATAGTATTATATGTATGGAGGTTATTAAATGTTGTTTGCTTCACAATGAAAGACTATTTCACATTTAATTTCCTGATTGTTATTGATTTTTGCATGTAACATGTAATATTCTTCTGTTCAGAAGCAATTTGAATCTGAATCCTTACTGCTATGAGGTTTCTAAAGTGAGATTGCTGTCACTCATGGTTGAAAGACTGATTGATTCCAATAGTCAATATAATAATCTTCTAGCTTCTTCTTGCATATTATTTATATAATCTGATGGCCAAAATGGTGGATAATATTACTTTTGTTTCTCATTGCAGGATAAAACGAAGGATATGTTGAGAATCAGCAAAAGAACTTTGATAATGCAATCAATCTTTTTTTGCACCTTACCACTGGAATCGATGCCAATCTTAGATTCAGGAGGTTAATACTTATTTAGCTGTTTCTAATTTTAATATGAATACATCCCTATTGTAACCATGATAATACTACACGGTTGCAGGATTTATGAATTTGAGATAACAATTGAGTGGGAAAGTATAAACTCCATCGAATTGAATCCTTATATGATTTGATCTTCTCGAGAATCAATTGTTTCATCTTTTGAATTGTGAATTACTGAATTTTTTCTTAGTGTGGTTTCGGAAAATAATGAGGAACCTATAATTACGAGATTAGAGAATATGCAGAAAGGTTTTTGCTGTTGAAACATAAACCTTTAATTGATTCTTGTATTGTGTGTTTGATTGACTTCATTACTCATTGATCCCTTTTTCAATGTTGATGCTGTTTTGCTACACATCATTGATCTTGGTATGAGTGAACTCTGTTACTTTGGTTTTTGGAGCAGGGGAAAAGTTTATGTTAAAGGTTACTTTTATGGTCACTTATGGTTGCGCAAGAGTGGGAATATTGATACACGACGAGGTGTGGACTCTACTATTATTAGGAGTTTTGCAAATCAAGGTTATTAATTACCCCAAATGCATTGAAGCATAGATGGGAATCAATCAAACTTGGAATCTAGAAACGATTCATTAAGAATACAAATTGCATCTTAATATAAGTAAATATGTTTTTTTAGTTTTGGTAACTTAAGTTTGAAAATGTAAATAAAACCAGAAAACAACTAAAAATGGTTTTTGAAATCAATTAACGTAAAAGGATCCGAGGGAATGTCGTTGATGCTCTAGACTAATCAATACTGAACTCGTGTGGTTTGAATCTACTTCTTAGAGATAATTCTATGGTTTCAAGACTCCAAACTTGAATAATCCACTCTCATGGTACGAATTAGTTTGCTAACCACTTAAATGGTCATAACTCTCGCTAAACATTAAATAATTAGTAAGCATTAATAACAAGTCTTCTTAACCTCTAAACATCCTAACATCAATTCTATTTAAGATCACCACTAGGTAGTTCCTTACCACAATGAAGAGTGATTGCATTAATGTATTCCTTTGTGTTTGGTTCTGGCTTTGCTGGTAAAGATCTCATAGGTCTCTTGGAAGTGAAAGCCACTTGAGCTACTTGATTGTCAAGATTCTTCACATGTGAAGCCAAGTGCTAAAATTTTCTATTCAACTCATTGTAAGCTCCTTGCATACCACCCATTCTCTTGTTGATCTCAAAAGCGCCCTTGGTTTTCCCTTCCGAGATTTGTTTGAGAAAGAGAGTATTGGGATTTGCGTTCATTGGTTGGGTAGTGTTTGGTATGAAGGTTTGGTTATGGTTGTATTGAGGTCTTGGTTGGAAATTTGGATGGTTTGGAAGTTTTGATTGGCTTAGAATGTTTGGGTTTTGTTTGAGTATTATGGTTTTGGTTGAAAGCTTTGATTAGGTTAGAAATTTTGGTTTGGTTGGAAAGTTTGGATTTGATTTTAGGATAGGTTTGGCCTTGTGGGTTTTTGAAATTGGGGTTTTGGTATGAGAGGTTTGGATGGTTGTGGTAGTTTTGGTTGAAGCCTTTATTTTAAAACCCTCCTTGATTTCCAACATAGTTCACTGTTTATTGTGTTTCTCCATTATCCTCAACATAAACTCCCATCTCATTGTATCTTTTTTTATCATTATCACTCCGCCACAAAGTTAACCGGTTTTTGTGTAAGAAGGAAAGCTTTACTCATCTTGTCAAGTCTATCAGTGGTGTCCTTGAAACTATCCTTAATGCTTTGATCCTGTCAGCTAGTGTCACTCAACTCTCTATCATAGTTTTCTCCATAACATGCATCATACTGAGAAAAATTCTCAATCAACAATTCACTTTTTCACATTCAAATTGTCAAAACTTTCATAGCTTGTCGTGTCTACGGTTATCAATTACCCCAAATGCGTTGAAGCATAGATAAGAATCAATCTAACTTGGAATCTATCAATGAATCATTAAGAATACAAATTGCATCTTAATCTAAGTAAATGTGTTTTTGGTTTTTGTAAATTAAGTTTGAAAATGTAAATAGAGCAAAAAAAACAACTAAAAACAGTGTTGAAATCAAATTAACAAAGTAGAACCCTTGGAAATGTAGTGGATGATCTATACTAGTCAGTACTATTCCAGTGGAGAATCTACTTCATAGACCTAATCCAATGGTTGCAAGACAATAAACTTGATGAATCCCCTCTCATGATACTAATCACTTTTACTAATCATTTAAACATTCATAAATCTTGTTAAACCTTTTAATAATGATAAGCACTAATAACAAGTTTTCTTAACCTTTGAACATCCTAAACACCAACTATCATTGGTTAGGACCGCTTGAAAGGTTTGGATCAAACATTTGAATTTTATCGACCACCTTGTGGGTGTGAGAAATGCATTCTAAACTCAACCTACCAAACATAGATCTAATGATTACAAGCCTAAACTCCACAAATAAAACGTTAATCAACCTTGATCTAAAATCCCAAGAACCCTAAAAGAGACTACTCACTCATAATTATGAAAATAAAATTCATTTGGTTTGATCTTTGCATAATAATAATCATAAGACAAGATAGTCAATATAAGATGAAAATAAAAACTTTATAAGCTTCAAAGTCTAAGATCCTAAGTACATTTAGGATGTCAATTCCTTTTGCGTTTTTCCTCTTTCTGATTTGTTTCCATAAATTCAAGAACACTTAATAAGGACTCAATGCTTATGCAAAATGCATGGATGTGACTAAATGATTTCATAGGCAAGAATATGTACAAATGAGTAACAAATGCAACTAACTAAATGACATGATGGAAATATGGAGAAAAGTAGCAAAAGCTATATGAAATGAAATGTAAAATATAAGAATATTAACTCCCCCAAACTAATCTTTTGCTTGTCCGCAAGCAAACATCGAAAGAAAAGTCGAAGGAGTTGAGATAGGGGCGGGGATTTAAAGCCTTAAAGTTCAAAGATGGATTCAACGTGAGGTCCTTGAAGTTACCTAAGTAATGCAAAACCCAACATACTCTAAACGTATTTCACCATGATCATGTCAAACTGCAATATAATGACTCTAAACCAAAACTAATTTGCAATCACAAATGAAACAACTCTTCACATTCATTAATCTCTATGTGTAGTCTTGCTAATAGAAAATCAACCAAGTCCATTTGGCTAGGTGAAAAGTGGTCAAGATTCGAAAAGGAAGCTCAATGATGTGTGGGTTCCTCTCAAAAATATGATGGGATGCCAATCAAGTTACAAAAGCAATTGACCAAATGTTGGTACAAAACCTCTCCCACTGTTTCTATCCATTTCACATTTAGCCTATTCATCAAATATTTTTGTCATGATCATGACCATCTAAAACCCATCTAGAATCTCAAACCACAAGACCACTCGATCAACAAACTAAAACCGAGTCTTTCTTCTTTCTTAATGCTAACTAGAGAATTTATTTCCCTTGAGCTCTTATGTCCTTTATTTTTCTCTCCTCTTTATTGGTGCCCTATCTAACTTGAATTTTACTTTTCTTTATACACTTAGAGAAGAGACACTAATTTTCTTTCTTAACTTAATTTTTCTTTGAGTTTTTAATTTTCCTTTTCTTAAACAATCTCAAGTAGCTTCTTGTTAACACAAAGACTTTCTGGTTCTTGTTTTTCCTTTGCTCCTTTCTACCACATTAGTATCTAATGATCACTAACCAATCCTAAGCCAAATTTACCTCCTTAATCTAGTGGAAGAGGTATTATTGATCACTTTTTTAAGGATTTAGAACATGAAGCATGAAAAAGACCTCACTCACACAAAGCAATAGGTGGTTTGAAATATATGGTTAGGGTAAGGGTGTGGTACCATCCTAAAGATGAAGATGACCACTTGGAATAAAAATGGTGGTGAAAATGGTAAATGATAATCCGAGTGTGACTTTTAAAACCATGGACAAGTATATCAAAACCATTAGCAAGAGATAGAGTCCAATTTAAATCCCATAATTAGAGAGTTGTTTCAAAATTCAAGAAAGTTTAGCAAAGACTCGAGGCTTTCGAAAGAGGAAAGGGTCCAATGATGGATTCTCCAAGTTTTCAAAACCGAAGTTATTAGTTAAATAGCTAAGTTTATGGTTTCAATCTCAATCCAAATTTATACTCATCTAGGCAATCTCATCATTATCCTATATGCATATGCAAACTATATGCTTCTAGACTCGATCCTATGATGAAATGAGAATGCAAAAATACAAATCTAAATGCTTGTTTTGGCTTTTTGAAAGATTTCATTTTGGTTTTTTATGAAAACATAGTTATATTTAATGCAAGACTCAAAAATCGAAAACAAAACAAAAAATCAAATGAGAATATCCTCTCTCTCCCCCAAATTTATTTTGCACCGTCTTGGTGTGATGATAAATATAAAAAAGAGAGCATCAACAAGATGAAATGATAGAAGAAGAAAGTAAAATGAAATATCTACAAAGATAAGGAAGGATTATACCTAATACCAAGTAGAGGAGTTAAACGAGTAGGAGTCGTTGCTCGATTCTGGAAAGGGCGTAGGAGAACGTGTGGCTTGCCTCTTTTGCCTTTGGCGACACACATATGCAGAAGCTTGGGGAGGCTCACGGTGATCTGAGGTGAAGCTCAAAATTGCCAAGCATATGATATACCAGGTGTTCCTCGTAGATGGTGAGAGCAATAAAGGTAGTAAGCGTCAATCCTAGTGGTCTTCAATGTTTACCGTGAGCTTAATACCTTGGGCAACAATAGTAGGAGTCAAAAAGCCACCAATGCTAAATTTTGGATTGTGAAATGTAGTAGTCATCATCCAATCTTCGATATAAAGGAGATAGTTGATGAAGATGGTGGGGAAGCTCTCAAAGAAACTGTTGCTGCTCAAACATAGTTCGTTGTTAAGCAAAGGAACAGCAACAAGCATCTTGTATTGCATATCCACCAAAGTGACCACTCCCATCTCCTTTCGACACAAGAATGTGTGAGCAATGGTCTTACTAACATATCTAATGGCGGGGTTGCAAGTTATATGCTATTACTGTTGATTTTAGAAGTTTAGGGAGAGATAAGGATGAAGATAAGAGGATTGGCGTAATAAGAGAGAGAGAGATTGCTGAATTTTTCTTCTTATTCACACACATTCAACCAATACAATGCACAAGTATATATAGACTTTACAAGCATAAGCTAAGGAAAAAATATCTAAGGAAGAAGAAGAGAAGAGGTGTGATGATGGAGTGGTTGAGCTGCTCCAACAGTGCAGCTGCGCCCATGCTGTTCCCATGCTGTGCCCATACCTTCTCCCTGCAGCGCCCATGCCTCCTTTGCTTCCTCACTTGGTTTAGTTAGCTTGTCTAGTTGATATCCAACAGCTTCCTTTTCTTCTAGTTCCTTAACAACTAGTTCTTTCCTTTTCCCTCCTTTTCTTGAGTTTGAATTCTTCTTCTTGAGATCACATATTTCAACACTCCCCCTCAAGATTGGTCGGTGAATATCCTTTAGACCGATCTTGCCATATATGTGATCCCCAATGATCGAGGATGTTGCCTTGGTGAAGATATCCGCTAGCTGTTCCCCACTTGCTACAAATGCGGGTTTGATGATTCCTTCTTGAATCTTTCCCCTCACAAAGTGACAATCCACTTCTATATGCTTGGTCCTTTCATGGAATACCGGATTGGATGCTATATGTATTGCAGCTTGATTATCACAATACAACAGCATCTCCTCAGCCTCAAGTATCCCAAGATCTTCTAGGAATGCCCTCACCCATATCAATTCTTTTGTCACCTCCTTCATAGCCCTATACTCGGCTTCAGCACTTGATAAGGCTATAACTTTCTGCTTCTTACTTCTCCAAGTGACTAGATTACCTCCCACAAAGGTACAAAAACCGGATGTGGACTTTCTATCTTGCTTATCTCCAGCCCAATCCGCATCACAATATCCTTGAACCTTTGTGTTTCCATTAGCCTTCATCCATATGCCTTTCCAGGGCTGTTTTTTAAGTACCTTAGCAGCCTCTCAATCATGGTCCAATGCTGCATAGTTGGTTTTTGCATATGTTGACTCACACGGTTCACTGCAAAGCAAATATCCGGCCTTGTAATAGTAAGATAGATGAGCTTGCCCACCATCCTCTGGTATCTTTTAATATTCTCCAATGGCTCCCCCTCAGGACTATCTTGGTAGCCTTCTTCTATTGGAGTTTTGGCCGGTTTGGATCCTAACTTCCCGGTTTCTTCCAAGAGATCCAGCACATATTTCCTTTGGGAGATGAACATCCCATCTTCAAACCGTGTCATTTCAATCCCTAGGAAGTATTTAAGCTCTCCTAGATCCTTTATATCAAAAGCAACCTTCAAGAGTTCCTTGATTCGATCTACTCCATCTTTGTCACTTCCTGTGATGATTAGATCATCAACATAGATCAAGACCACCACTACTCCTCCTTTACTTTTCCTTGTGAAAAGTGTATGATCAGCTTCCGATCTTATGAACTCCTTCTCCAAAAGACAAGCACTTAGCCTTTGGTACCATGCCCTTGGAGATTGCTTTAGCCCATAGATTGCTTTCTTCAATCTACAAACTTTGTTGCCTTCCTTATGATATCCTTGGGGTGGATCCATATACACTTCCTCTTCCAAATCCCCTTGCAAGAAGGCATTCTTGACATCCATCTGCCATAGATCCCACTTCAAGTTCACTGCCACCGAGATTAGGATTCTGATGGAATGGAGCTTAGCGACCGGAGCAAATGTCTCGGTATAATCCTCCCCATAGATTTGAGTATACCCTTTTGCTACCAACCTTGCCTTGTATCTTTCTATCCTCCCATCACTTGTGTATTTGATTGTATACACCCATCTACACCCAACTGGCTTCTTATCCCTTGGTAAATCGGTTAAGTACCAAGTATGATTCCTTTCCATGGACTTCATTTCCTCTTCCATGGCTTTTACCCATACTCCACTCTCACACGCTTCTTCATATGAGTTAGGTATGGATTCCTTGCTGATTTTTCCAAGAAAAGCTTCATGCTCCATAGGTAAGGATGCCAACGAGCAAAAATGCTCAATGGGATATGTAACAGTGCTAGTTTGAGTGTTATCTTCCCCTTGTGATAAGAGAGTGCTGTCGCCAATAGGATCGAGATCTAAGCTCGCCGTACGCTCAGGGCATTCTCTTATCACACAAGGAAGATTACTCGCACTAGACTCTCCTTGGAGCATGGCAGAGTTGTTGTAGCCATAGTAAACACGTTGTCGCCTCTGTCTTGTACTTCTTCTTAGAGGTACTGTTGGCTCAGGTTCTTCTTTGACAATGTCAATGCTTTCTACACCTGGATTAGGTTCACTTTCCTCATACGTGGCTTCATGATCTGAGGTTGGGTCATTCTCCTCATGTACATCATCCCTTGTTCTTGAATCTTCAAAGAATGGTATCCACTCCATAAATGGTGAGCTCATACCTTGAGGGGTATCATGATTCTTAGCTCCATAGAAGCTCTCCTTTTCATTGAACCTCACCTCTCTTGATACATAGACTCGTCTTGTCTCCGGGTTGTAGACCTTGTATCCTTTTTGTGTTGGTGAATATCCAATGAATACACACTTCATGCTTCTAGGTTCAAGCTTGTTTCTTTGACCTTCTGGTGTGAACATAAAGCAGCTACATCCAAAGGTTTTGAGATGATGTAGGCTTGGTTTCTTGTTGTACAATGCCTCAAATGGTGACTTATTATCCAGGTTCTTGGTTGGAAGACGGTTGATCAAGTAGTTTGAAGTCATCACGGCATCTCCCCAATGAAGTTTAGGTACTCCCTTGGCAATCATGATGGTCCTTGCTACCTCCATTAGGTGTCTATTTTTTCTTTCAGCTACTCCGTTTTGTTGTGGAGTATAGGCGCAAGATGTTTGATGGATGGTGCCAAGGTTGTTGAGTAATTCCTTGAACCGCTTGCTTATATACTCTCCTCCATTATCACTTCTTAAGATCTTGATTGTTGTTTTGAATTGTGTAGACACATAGTTGATGAAGTTGGTGAATGCTTCATAAACTTGATCTTTGGTATGTAGAAGAGTAATCCATGTGTATTTTGAGTAGTCATCTATGAATGAAACAAAATACTTATATTGATCTCTTGAATTACAAGGAGCGGTCCATACATCCGAGTGTACAATGCCAAAAGCTTCATCACAAAATGTAGATGAAGTAGGAAACACTTGTCTACAATGTTTCCCTAGTACACATGCTTCACATACTACTTCTTCTTGAATGAGATTGGGTAAGGCCACTTTGAGAACTGCAGAGCTTGGATGTCCCAACCTTTCATGCCATAGTGGACTATCTCCAATCTCCTTCCTACTAGATACTTCTACATCCGCCTTCATTCCAAGCGCTTTCACATCCGCTTGTTTATTTGTGTGCAAAAGATATACTCCATCCTCTACCTTCCCTTCTCCGAGCACTTTGTTTGTTTTAGGGTCCTGAAACTTAACGAAGTCAGTCCCAAACAATGCCACACAATCCAAATCCTTGGTAGCTTTATGAACTGATAGAAGATTAGATGAGAAACTAGGCATGTATAAGGCTTTTGTTCCTTTTTTGAAAAGTTCTAATTCCCCTATCCCTTCAATCGGAACTGAACTCCCATTTGCCACTTGCACATTCCCATGATAAGGCTCAAGATTTTTAAGCATGTCTTGATCCTTAATCATGTGATGAGAAGCCCCTGAATCCACAATCACTTTGTCCTTTTTTATGGAGCTTTTAGAACCGAGGAAGCCCTTACCAGATTCAGTGAGCTTGGCTAGGCTCTTGATGAGGGCTTCGAATTCGGACCTCTTGACCGTATCCTCAACTGGTTGTGCCACACCCATGAAGGCTCTAGGCCCACTTCCATTTTCCTTTAGCCTCTTAGGCCTCAAGTGTGGATGAAGGGTCCAACACTTCTCCTTAGTGTGTCCCTTCATTTTACAATGCTCACATTCCAACACCCTCTTGTCGAATGTAAGATTCTTCCTTGCAAGATGTGCAGCCTCGCTTGGTGCACGAAATAGGTCTCTTGACCCTTCCTCTCTTTGAATCATGCCACATACTTCCGCTAGACTTGGCAGCTTCTCAAATCTAAGTATGTGCTTGATAAGATCTTTGTAGGATGTGTTGAGCGCCAAGAGAAGCCCAAACACTTGATCTTGGTCACGCCTTTCTCCTAACTCCTTGGGGTCCATAGTTTGTGGCCTCAAGATCTCCAGTTCGGCCCACAAGCTTCTATACTCCCCAAACATTTCCTTGAATGGCTTCTCTCCTTGTTGAAGCTCATTCAATGCCCTCTTCACCTCAAATATCCTTGATATATTTGAGATGTTTCCATATACTCCCTTGAGTATATCCCACAACTCCTTGGCGGTATCCGCATATGAGTAGGCCGCCAGGATAGATGGCTCTAGTGAGCTTTGAAGAAGTGAAAGAGTGAAATGCTCTTCTTGCTCTTCCTTGTCATTGTATGGTTCGGCTTCTTCCTTAGGTTCAATGAACTTCCAAAGTCCTCTACCTCTTAGAACGGTCTTAGTAGTTTTTGCCCAAAGAAGGTAGTTATCTCCTTTAAGAACAACAGAAATCGCTACTCTATTCACCTCCATTCTCTTGTAGTAATACACAATCCCAGCTCTTTCACAACTTGAAGATCAACTGATCTCAAGGATATTAATCTCAGAGTGAATAGAACTTGGTAAGATGTATTGCTATAGATTAGAAGGTTTTGAAGATAGCTTAAAGGGATTATGAAGAGAGTTTAAGCGGTTGGATAAAGAACCCGCTCTGATACCATGTTGATTTTAGAAGTTTAGGGAGAGATAAGGATGAAGATAAGAGGATTGGCGTAATAAGAGAGAGAGAGATTGCTGAATTTTTCTTCTTATTCACACACATTCAACCAATACAATGCACAAGTATATATAGACTTTACAAGCATAAGCTAAGGAAAAAATATCTAAGGAAGAGGAAGAGAAGAGGTGTGATGATGGAGTGGTTGAGCTGCTCCAACAGTGCAGCTGCGCCCATGCTGTTCCCATGCTGTGCCCATACCTTCTCCCTGCAGCGCCCATGCCTCCTTTGCTTCCTCACTTGGTTTAGTTAGCTTGTCTAGTTGATATCCAACAGCTTCCTTTTCTTCTAGTTCCTTAACAACTAGTTCTTTCCTTTTCCCTCCTTTTCTTGAGTTTGAATTCTTCTTCTTGAGATCACATATTTCAACAATTACTTGTGCTTTGCATGTAAGGTCCATCACTGAGACACTCCCAAACATGCTTGGGTGAGTGCGAGTAGACCTTAAGCCCCGTATATTGTCCTAGGCCTTGAAAACCATAGACCCTCTTCATTTACTCCCTGGTAATAGAGTATGCTTTTCCACCAACCCAGAAATGCATAGCAATATCTACATCCATGTTGATCTAATTGGGCTCGCCTTCAACGCGTAAAGAAGCAAACTCCGTAGTTAAGTCCATATAAGTCGCGTGAGCAGTCATCACTAACTTCTTGAAACCCATTTTGTCCAATATCGCTCCCACTTCTTCTAAAATCCTAACTTTATCAAGGAAAACCGGGTCGGGAAAATGAGTTCTGGTGAACTTTATTTCTTTGAATCTTGCCTGTATTGAGAATATGAGGTTCTCTTCGGCGATGGGGGCTTCTCTTTGGTTTTCTCTTGTCCATAGCGAAAGCTTTTCCTTTCCTCTTAGGAACATCAACATCCTCACTCTCGCTAGCACTTCCTTCATCACTACCATTACCCGCACTCAACTCAACATCTTCATCCTCATCTCTTTCTTCAACAATCTCTTTACCCTTGGAACGGGTCTTGGAATATTGTCCCATGTTCGTAGGCTTTGGAGTAGCCTTCTTTGTAGTCTTTTCAATCCCTCCTTTCAGTTTGACCATTGTAACCTACAAGATAAATGCAACACTTGTAGAAAATTAGCAAAGCTTCTACAAGTTCAAAGTAATATGACTATGGAGAAAAAGAGGGGATCACATTAGGAAGAGAGAAGAAGAGAGTAGGACTAAACCGGTCAAAAATCAAACATATACAAGGAATTGACTTAATTTTAACCGGATTTGTTGGCTTTGATCTTACCTTGGGCTCACCATCGGTCTCATACTATGAATGAAGATGACCGATGAGAGCTATAGGTTGGCAGCAATCAATGGATTTGATCGATGACACTTGGGACAAGTTTTGTGATTCCCATCGATTGGCTTTGCCTGATGAATATGGCCGATAGAAGCCATCAATGTGTCATGACTGATGAGTACGTCCAATGAAGATCAAGGGATAATTTTTAAGCTCCCATCAATTGGCTTTTCCCCATGAGTATGGCTGATAGAAGCCATCAACATGTCATGACCAACGAGACTGTCTGATACGGCACACCAATCTCGCTTGGCCGATGAATATGGCCGATGAGATTGATTTTATTACTCCATGGATCACTTGAGCTTCTGGCTCCATCCTAAAACTCAAAAGCCAAACGAAACTTAAAAAACAAAATTAATCTAAACAAAGTAGAGAAGATGTATACAATGGTAACATGAGATTGCATCTCAAGCGCACTTGTTTAATGTTATGAGCTTGACTTTCCAAGGTTTTATGTGGAAGTGAGTTCCACAAGGGAAACCGTTGTTCCCTCATCAATCACAGATCTGCCATATATGGTTTCACTATTTGACTGTTCCCTCTTTGATATTGAATGGACCGAGCCAATGAGTCTTAAGCTTTCCGGGAAACAATATTAACCTCGAGTTGAAAAGCGAAACTTCTTGTCATGGAAAGCCTTAGTCTTCTCTTTGTAGTTCTTCAAACTCTCATAGGCTTCAAGTCTAATCTCATCCAACTCATTAAATTTTGTCAACCTCTTCTCTTGAGCGGTTTTGATGTCAATATCAAAATCTTAACTGCACACATCGCTTTGTATTCTAACTCCACTAACATGTGACAAGCTTTCCTGTACAACAAATAGAAAGGCATTGTGCCAATTTCAAAACATATTGTATCATCCAACTTTATAGACCAATCCTTCCGAGTTCCACCAACCATCTTCTCTAAGACTGATTTGATTTCCCGGTTGGAAATCTCAACTTGGCCACTGGTTTGCAGGCGATAGGGGTTGCAACCTTATGCTTAACTCAATATCGCTTTAGAATCTTCTCAAACACTTTATTGATAAAATATGAATCTCCATCGCTGACCACAACATCCGGAATACTAAACCATGTAAAATTATGCTTTTGAACATCCTTAACAGGACCTTGGCATCATTTGTAGGACTAGCTACATATTCAACCTATTTTAAAACATAGTCAACCGCTACCAAGATATACTTGTTACCGTAGGACGATGGGAAAGTCCCATGTAGGCTATGCCCCAAACATCAAAGATCTATACTTTGAAAATGTGAAATTGTGACATATAATTCCACTTGCTTATGCTTCCTTTCCATTGTCATGGATCGCACTTGGTTACAAACCCATGTGAATTTTTGAACATTGTGGATTACAAAAATCCTGCTTGCAAAATGTTTTGAACCGTCTTGAAAGTAGCAAAGTGACCACCATCACTTAAACCTACAATGTTGTACAATACCATCAACTTAATTTTCAATACAAACTATCCTTACAAAATGTGTAGAGGTATGGATCATTGCAATAGAACTGGTTAATGTCTCTAAAGATCTTCTTCTTGGCATAAGGTTATAGCTTGACTGGTTCCCTTACAAATGCCAAGTATTTAACAATATCCGCGTACCAAAGTTCATCTTCTTGTAGACTTCTCACTTCTTCAAGCTTATTAAGTATTTTAATTTTCATCTCAAGAAGACAAATCACCATTAGAGACTCTTTGGGAAGTGAGTAATCTATTGGGATTTCATAATCAACTCTCATTCGTGATAGATGATCAGCAACACAATTTTCAATCTCCTTCTTGTCCTTGATCTCCAAGTCTAATTCTTGAGCAACAAAATCCATCTAAAAAGTCTCGGTTTTACATCTTTCTTAGCCAACAAATGACTCAAAGCTGAGTGATCCGTTTATACTATAACCTTCGAACAAACCAAGTAAGATCATAACTTCTCAAAGGCGAATACTATTGTGAGTAGCTCTTTCTCCGTTGTAGCGTATTTACAATGCACATCATCAAGTGTTCTACTCGCGTAGTAAGTTACATGAAGCTTTTTATGGAACTTTTGACCAATAACCTCTTCCACCGCGTAGTCACTCGTATCATACATGATCTCAAATGGTAGATTCCATTATGGAGCTTGAACAATTGGAGCACTGATAAATTCTTTCTTTATCCTCTCAAACGCTTCCAAACACTCTGCACCAAACTCAAAAGCTACCTCTTTGCACAAACATTTTGTCAGAGGTATAGCAATTTTGGAGAAGTCATTAATAAATTTCTATAGAAACCCGCATGACCTAAGAAGCTTCTAATACCCTTAACGGAATCCGGTGGAGCCAAACTCATCATAACATCGATCTTAGCTCTATTCACCTCAGTTATTTGCTCATATATTTTGTGACCCAAAACGATTCATTTCTTGACCATGAAATGACATTTTCCCAATTAAGCACAAAATTTGTCTATTCACAGCACTGTAACACCCTGCAAAGATTAGAGAGACAAGAGGCAAATGAATCTCTATAGATGGAGAAGTCGTCCATGAAAAATTCTACCACTCTTTCAATCAAATCCACAAATATTACATCATACAACGTTGAAAGTTTTCTGGAGCATTACATAGCCCAAATGACATTATACAGTATTAAAAGTTACCATAAGGACATGTATATGTTATTTTTTCTTCGTCATTTGAGTGTATAGAAAGTTGAACAAATCCCGAATTACCATCAAGAAAACAATATGGGTGAGGTTCGCCAACCTCTCTAGCATTTTATCTATGAATGGTAAGGGAAAATGGGTTTTTCTAGATGCGGCATTGAGTTTATGATCCTCGATACACATCCTTTGCCAGTTATAGTTCTAGTAGGTATTAACTCATCTCTATCATTATTAACAACTGTAATTCCACCCTTTTGATACCACATGAACCGGGGAAACCCAAGTACTATCCAATATTGGGTATATAATTCCCGCATCTAAGCATTTCAGTATCTCTTTCCGCAAAACATCTCTAAGGTTGGGGTTCAACTGTCTTTGATGTTTCACGGAAGACATCAACTCATTCTCTAAGTGTATCATGTGCATACATAAGGTTTCAGAGATTCCCTTGATATCATCAAGTGAGTAGCCTATGGCTTTTCTAATTTTTTTTCAACTTTCCTTAAAAGGTGGAAACTTCATCATCACTACGAAGTTTGCTAATTATAAAAGGGTAAGTAGAGTTTTATCCAAGAAACACGTACATTAACCTTTGTGGAAGAGGCTTGAGATCAATATTAGGAGCTTTTAGTTCACTCCAATCTTCAATCATCACTTTTGATATCTTCTTTCCCTTCAACAGTCTTAACCTCAATGTGATATCGGTTCTATTATTGAAATGAACCTCAAGAAATCCTTTTTTGAAGTCTAGCAACCACTAATATCCTTCACTTTCACCATTAAGCAACTCATTATCTCCTTGCTTAACCGTTAATGCCCTTCGAAGAGAATCCTCTTAGCTATATCTTCCAATAATGTATCCTCAAGAGGATCGATCTCCTTAACCCAAAACGCTTGTCCCTCAATGGTTGGTTTCTTCAACATCTTGTTAATATCAAAGCTCAAACCTTCACAATCTAAATGCCAATTGATCTTTCCCTCTTTAACATCTATCATTGAACACGCAGTTCTCAAGAGTTGGCATCCCAAAATGAGGTGTATCCTTGGCTCTTCATCCATATCGAGGAAAACAAAACCTGCAGGTATCTCAAAATGTCAAATCATTACCGGTAAGTCTTCAAGAAGCCCAATGGGAGTCCTAATAGACTGGTCTACAAGGACTAAATAGATTATACAATCTTTTTACTTTGTAAATCTTTAGAGTTTAGCAACCGAGAGTGGCAATAAACTAGCACTTGCCCCTAAATCACATAAACACTTATTGAAGTAAAGAAGACCAAGAGAGTGTGAAGCTACCAGGATCATTCTTCTTCTTAGTTACTGTAACATACGTGTTCCGGAAACAGGAACAATTTATCTTTTTGAATAATGAGCTGAGTTTTATAGATCTTATTTAAATTAAATAAAAATATGAGGTGTTAAAATGGAGAATCGAACAGTTTCTATGGTTGTTGATGTTGGATCAGAAAATAAGATGGGTTAGATTGATAAGATCAGTAATTAAAGGGAGGATTTGCAAAGATCAGAAAGTTGAGGTACTTCATTACAATTTTGGAAAAACAGAAACCCTAGACCAATTTGAGTGCTGAACCTTCATTTTTCCCTCAAACTTTCGTGTCCACCTACCTAGAAAACAGAGGTTGAAAGTTGTTGATTGTGAGATAGGAGGAAGCTGAGTCTTTAGAGATTAAGACAGAACTGACAAAGCATGGTAGAAAAGCGATTCGACCAAGTAAATCATTTCCAAAGTTAACGAAACTTTTTGTAATTCTAGCTAAGCCTTTGAAGTAGATGGGACACTTTGCGGATTTGGTTTTGAGGTAGTATTTTAAAGGTTATGTGCGTTTTAGTGAGGAGTTCTGTCTCAGATGCGATTTGGACCAACATGCAGTCAACGAGAGATCGCGAGTTCATCTGTGATCGGATCTTCATGAAACTCTGGGATACCTTCAGTACATGTAGGAGTTTATTTGCAAAGGTGTGATTAAGAACTAAACGGTTAGATTTCGATTCATGTTCCCTTCTTAGATGATGATCGTTTCTATTATTTTCCAGATTTTTTTTGTTTAGATATAATGTTGTTTTGTTGATGTGATTGGTTGAAGGGTGAGAAAAGACTGACTATGTTGGTGTGACTTCTAGGGAACCCTAAAAGTTCCAGAGAGTCTAGATCATGTGAAGTTGAAAGGTGTGTTGTTAGGAGACCGCAAAAAGACTAAGGTGAGTGCAGTAGCGTGGCTTATCTGGGTTTTTATGAATAGTTTATAATATAACAAATATTTGCTTGAGTTTCTATGCTGTATGTGGATTGAGTGATTTGTTGGTTTTGTTGATTTGATGTTTGGGCTGAAGTAATTTTTTATAAATTAAATTGCCAAAATATGTTAGAATTATTTATGTTGAAATAAATTTATGAAATTGTTGAAATTGAATATATGACGTTATTTCTGAATGTTTATTTTTGATAATTTTAATTAATTAATTATTTGCTGATAATTAATTGATTGATGAAATTGTTGCATTGTTGGTTGTTGTATTCTGTAAGCATATGTATTATGCTTATAAACTATTTGTTGGCCTGTGTATATAGCTCTGAGATGGGTTAATCGTCTCACTCATTATTTAATAAATACTTATGCATTTCTTCATAATGATGCAGTAAATTTTAGCTTGATGGAGCTTGTGGGACTAAGGCTGCGGAATGGAGATGACATACTGTAGTTGTTGTTTATTTATTTATTGTTTTTATTAATTTATGGTGATGATTTTTTCATGAACTTGTAGATTGTTAGTTGATAATTATGCTGACGTGGTTTTTTTGTGAGTTTATTAAGTTAATTAAGTTAATGTGGTGTTAAAGAATTGTTTATTTCTGTTTGTGTTTGAGGATTTTAATATTTATGGAAATATTATTATCAAAAATATGGGTTGGGGTGTTTCAATTTGGTATCAGAGTGGAGTTGTTTCTTGGACTGTTAGATTTTCTGCTATGATGTATTGGTTGTATGTGGTGAATGAGCTGTCATTTGATTGTTTCTAGTTGTATAGCGTTTAATTTCTTTTGTTGTGGGGTTTTGGGATATGTCATCCTTTCCAGCCGCTAAAAAGGTTCCACGGTAAGATTCTTTCCATTGTAGTTTTATTTATTGTTTGTAAGATTAGTAGTTCGCTGATTTGTAGATGGTTAATCCAAGAAGAGTTGTTGTTTCACCCCATAAGGGGGTTGTTGTTGGCAGAGTGGGCAAAACAAGTAGAGTAGTAGAGTTGAAGCGGAATTACCACAGTAAGTGTGGCGCAGTGTGTGATTGTGCTGCAAAGCAGGTGGGAGTAAGCCCATAATTGATGATTAGAACTTTTTCATGTGGCGGACATTGCTGTGCCATTTAAGGGAATAACTCTGCAAGGGAAGATCCAAGTCAATTAGGAGATGTGTTAGGATTGCTGACCTAGCTGTTGGAGCGGTTACCGGCTGTGGTATTGACTCCGGATGTATCACAGAGAGTTATTTTGCTAGGGAGTGTTGTTCTGAGAATTGAAAGTTGTAGCAGTGGAGTGACTTGCGGTGTCATAGATCCTTGCTGGTGGATTTTCCGTGTCATGGATCCTTGAGTGTGGCAGGACCTCATTGGTTCATCTAGTTGTAGAAGCATTCTATATCATTGCTGATTGATATTGCTGTATGTCTTACTGTTAACTTTGATATAGGTATTTATGCTAGATTTGCTGATGCAGAAAAAGTTCTGATCGATGTTGCGATCAAGGACTAAGCTGTGCTGAAAGGACTGGTGGAAACCAAGTTACTTTTGTGGTGGTGCTAGAAGTTTAGCCAAGGGATGTTGCTAAGGAATTAAGAAGTTTTTGGAAGAAGTATGATCAAGTGGTGATCAAGAGATCAATGTAGCTGAATGGATCGTAAGATCCAACCTAGATCGTACGATCTGGGTTAGAACATAAGCTTTTCTATTTTGTTTTAGACAGATCAATCACAATCTCAAAAGGGTTTTGGTGTTACAGAATTATTTGTGCTTAGAAGTGCGTCGATCGAATTAATTTGAGTACCATTGGAGAATCTATAGAGAATGTAGCCGGGAGTGAGATGGTTGCGAAAGTGGAAGTTAAGAACACGGTTGTGGAGATCTGTGCATAGAGATATGTGTAATGTTAGTGGTAACACGATAGTTTTGGTGGAGCTTCACCAGAAAATACTAATCATGTGCCATGATTGGTATAACAAAAAGATCAAAACCAATTAAGGGTGGTGCTGGATTTCTTACCTTAATTGCTGGAGAGGTTATCTACTGTGGTACCGCATCCATATTTTATGGAACCACGAAGAGCTGATGGCTAGCCAGGAAAGGTTTTGGAAAATTTTGAAAGAGTTCTTGAATTTTCTGGATTATTCTGGAGAAGTTCAAAGAAAGGCTTGGAAGTCTGAACCATAAGTGGGTTAGTTTGGGGTTGCAAACTGGACGAGTTGATTTTGGTAAGGTTAAAGATGGTAAGAAAAGTTGTTGTAGTGCATCGTGTTAAGTACTGAAAAGATATTTGTAAGTTATCTTGTCTTTAAAACTATAAAAGAGTAAACTAAGTTGTAAAGCTGTTAAATCAAAAATGATCTATTAATCATGATCCATGAAATAAGTTTGATGTAGTGAGACTCGAAAGAACTTATTAGACCTATAAAGGTTTGCACGGTAATTGTGAGATCAATCACACTAGAAAATGGTTGTGATTGCAGCCTTGTGAGTCAAGCGGAAGTTTTGCCAAAGGTGTTAGGTATTTTAAAGCGGAGAGTACTTCTAGGTGCTTAAGAGGAGCGTGCTAGAAAAAGTTGCCTGGAAAGGAAAGTTATTAACTATTTGAGAAGAACTTTTATTGAGTATAATTAAAGTTGTTGCTGGGAGTAAGCACATGGTGCGAGCTAGCTGTGCTCTAAGTACTCCAAAGAAAAGATCATGAGTGATCTAGGTTGTTAAGTTTAAGGAACAAGCTGAGTTCTTGAAGATTAAGGAACAAGTTGAGTTCTTGAAGCTTAAATTGAGCTGAATTTGAGGCTGTAGAGGTAGTTGGAGTTGGTTGGTGATTTTAATCTGATATAGCTTATCATTTTGGGAAAGCTAATTGCATTGCTGATGTTTTAAGAGGAATACGAGCAGTTGGAGATTCAGAAAGGGTGTTGAGATCCTTGTAAACATGAGTCGTGCTATGTGATTATGAGAATGAGAGTTGAGCATGATAGTTTCGTGGGAAGTTTTGTTGAGGTTTTGTGTTTTTTTTGGAGTGGCCATTAGTTTGATCACTCGAGTTTAGCAGGATTTTCATACAACAATAACTACCATTCTAGTATCGGTATCGTGCTATTGAGATTATCTATGGTAAGTCATGCAAGACACCGTGATAAAGAACTCAAGTACGGACATGAGTTGCATTGATCTGATTTTGTGCATGAGACTATGGAAGAGATCTGTGTGGTCAAGCTGAATATGAAAGAAGCACAAAGAGATAGAAAATCTACACTGATAAGCATAGAAAGAGGTTGGAGTCTGCAGTTAGGGGATACGGTCTTTCTGAAGATGGCCATGCTGACAAGTCCAAACACGTGTATTTCTGAGACTAAGCTGAGTCCTCGGTAGATTAATTCTGTTAGTATTTTGGAGCAGGTTGAGCTGATTGCTTATAGGATGAAGTTATTGGCTGTGCGGGCATTTCATAAAGTATTTTAGCTTGTTATGCTGAAGAAATGTCTACATAAAGATAATCAGGTGATGGCCGAGATTTCATCTCACATCTTGCCGAGTATGGTTGTAACGGCGAGGCCTTTGGAGGTGCTAGTTCACAGAGTCTGAATGATCAAGAGGAAGAAATTTGCGGAGATGAATGTCTTATGGGACTGCAATGGGGTTGAGAGGAAACTTGAGAACCTGAAGCTACGATGAAACACAAAATTTCCAAGTGGTTTGACACACTGGCAACTTATCTGAAGTCACATGTGTCGATGTTTAGTGGTGTAGGGGTTCATATTCTTGTTGATTAAGCCATTGTACTCGTGTTATTGTCGGTGCTACTAAACGAAGTACTTTTCATTAATATCCAATAATAAGGCAGATATTTTATTGAATATGTAGTGCATGATATTATTGTTTATACTTGGTTTGGCTGTAGGGATAATATTGTGTTGATCCTAATTCTTGGTTTGGGTGGTTAGAACATTGTCCTAATGCTGTTTGATGGGGTTCCGTGTTGTGGAATCTCATTGCTGTGTGGTGTTTACTGGTCAGGTTTCTGTGTGACTCCTGATGCTGTTTCGGTTAGCCACTTGAGATCTTAGGATCTTGCTGAACTTAGCTTCTCGGGTCACGCTGGACTCTAAGATGCTTTGTCGTTCTTTTTGTGCTGAGCTGTTCTTGATATCCGGTAGGCACATATTCATTCAAACCAAGTGGGGTCTTGTGGTGTCCATTTTGGGAGTATTTGAACCAAGTATAGACAATGATGTGTTGTGCCGATAGCAGAAAGGCTATGTGGTGTTGTCCTGATAGCGGAAAGGCTATGTTGTGTTGTGCTGATAGCCGAAAGGCTATTTTGTGTTGTGCTGATAGCCGAAAGGCTATGTTGTGTTCTGCTGATAGCCGTAAGGCTATGTTGTGTTGTGTAGATAGTCAAAAGGTTATGTTGTGTTGTTATGTTAGCCTTGAAAGCTATGCTGAGTTGTGCCATTAATCGTGGAGTTACAATAAACTTATTTTGTTGGTGGTTGTCTATGCTAAGATGTGTTGTGGTTGTAGAGGTATACAGAGCTGAACTGCTACTGGAGTATGATAAGCTGTTGATCGGGAGCAGTCGCCAAGATCATGTTGAGCAGAGAGAACGTTCAATCCTAATTAGATTGATATATCCCAGATTTTGTTGGTCTTGTCTTATATTCTGGGTGGTGAGGAATTCAAGGGTTGGAATAGTTTTTTTGGTTGCTGAAAGAGAATAGCTAATTCTTTTGAAGGGTTTACTATCTGTCACTCAAAGGATAGCTGGTTCTAAGAGGGAGTATACGAATCGTGAGCCAAAAATATTTAAGGTAGACTAAGTGAGGTCACTAGTGAGTGAATTTATTGGTTTACCTGTCTACACTAGTAGTTTCCAAGAGAAAAAAAACTGATGCAAGCTTCGTAGCTGGGTTAATTTGCGAGGGGGTTTGGAGTTCACAGATTCGAGGACGAATCTATTTTTAGTGGGGAGAATTGTAACATCCGTGTTCTGGAAACGGAAAGAATTTATCTTTTTGAATAACAAGCTGAGTTTTATAGATCTTATTTAAATTAAATAAAAATCTGAGGTGTTAAAATGGAGAATCGAACAGTTTCTATGGTTGTTGATATTGGATCAGAAAATAAGATGGGTTAGTTTGATAAGATCAGCAATTAAAGGGAGGATTTGTAAAGATCAGAAAGTTGAGGGATTTCATTACAATTTTGGAAAAACAAAAACCCTAGACCAATTTAAGTGCTGAACCTTCATTTTTCTCTCAAAATTTCGTGGCCACCTACCTAGAAAACCGAGGTTGAAAGTTGTTGATTGAGATAGGAGGAAGCTGAGTCTTTAGAGATGTAGACAGAACTGACAAAGCATGGCAGAAAATCGATTCGACCAAGTAAATCATTTCCAAAGGTAACAATTGTTTTTGTACTTCTAGCTAAGCCTTTGAAGTAGATGTGACACTTTGCGGATTTGGTTTTGAGGTAGTATTTTAAAGGTTATGTGCGTTTTAGTGAGGATTTCTGTTTCAGACGCGATTTGGACCAACATGCAGTCAACGAGAGATCGCGAGTTCATCTGTGATCGGATCTTCATGAAATTTTGGGATACCTTCAGTACATGTAGGAATTTATTTGCAAAGGTGTGATTAAGAACTGAACGGTTAGATTTCGATTCTTGTTCCCTTCTTAGATGATGATCGTTTCTGTTATTTTCCAGATTTTCTTTGTTTAGGTATAATGTTGTTTTGTTGATGTGATTGGTTGAAGCGTGAGAAAAGAAGGTTCTGACTATGTTGGTGTGACCTCTAGGAAACCCTAAAAGTTCCAGAGAATCTAAATCTTGTGAAGTTAAAAGGTGTGTTGTTAGGAGACCGCAAAAAGACTAAGGTGAGTGAAGTACCGTGGCTTATCTGGGTTTTTACGAATAGTTTATAATATAATAAATATTATCTTGAGTTTCTGTGCTGTATGTGGATTGAGTGATTTGTTGGTTTTATTGATTTGATGTTTGGGCTGAAGTAATCATTTGTAAATTAAATTGCCAAAATTTGTAAGAATTATTTATGTTGAAATAAATTTATGAAATTGTTGAAATTAAATATATGACGTTATTTCTGAATATTTATTTTTGATAATTTTAATTAATTAATTATTTGCTGATAATTAATTGATTGATGAAATTGTTGCATTGTTGGTTGTTTTATTCTGTAAGCATATGTATTATGCTTATAAACTATTTGTTGGTCTGTGTATATAGCTCTGAGATGGGTTAATTGATTCATTCAGTATTTATTAAATACTGATGCATTTCTTCATAATGATGCAGTAAATTTTAGCTTGATGGAGCTCGTAGGACCAAGGCTGCGGAAAGGAGATGACATACTGTGGTTGTTGTTTATTTATTTATTGCTTTTATTAATTTATGGTGATGATTTTATCATGAACTTGTAGATTGTTAGTTGATAATTATGTTGATGTAGTTTTTTGTGAGTTTATTAAGTTAATTAAGTTAATATGGTTTTAAAGAATTGTTTATTTCTGTTATTGCTTGCGGATTTTAATACTTATGGGAATATTATTATCGAAAATAAGGGTTGGAGTGTTTCAGTTACTATATTCTTTTGAATGATAGCACTAACTTTATGAGTGAAGAAAACAACACTCTCCAATGATCTTTGTCTCTCCTTTTTTTCCCCTTGATCTTTGTCTCTCCTTTACCATTTCTTTTGAGAAACTTGTTATATGAAAGAGATAGGACTAAGGCATCAAGAATTGGCATTGTGACTGTGACTTCACTCTTTTGTTTCTAGAACATTTCTCTATACTTCTCCATGATTTGCTTCTTGAAGCCATTCGGAAATGGAAGTTTGGGTTCGTATGGTGGAAGCACAAAGAGATCTCTTTCTTGGATAAACGTTTTCACTTTTGGACAGCTCTCTTGTGGTATAGCTCTAGTAGGCTCATCAATAAATTTTCCTTTACCCTTGTTAACAATATCCTTCTCAACCATTTCCTCTAAACCATCCCTATCACTCACAACTTAATCATCCACTATCTCAATCACCACCCCCCTTCTTTAGGCTCAAGTAGCTACAAAATCTGAACCAATGTTCTTCTCCCATTGGGAGGCCTTGTTCTCTGATGAGAAAGGGTAATTATCATCTTGATAGACTCTTCGGGACCTCCATTCATCTTCACCATCATACATAAGCGCTCAAATTGATCAAAATGATCTAGAGGGTCTTCCAAGGATAATCCATTGTACCTTTAGTTCTGAAGTATATTGATCAAGCTTGACTTCATCTCAAATTTATTAGCAGCAATATAAGGGGTTGGAATACCCATAGCTTAAGCTCTAATGTTTGGTGCATCGAGTGCTCCAATGGGTCTAAGGACCAAATGTCCTTGTTGAGGAATCTGCACAAAACTGGGAGGAAAATCTTTATTATTCATCCCTAAACGCTGTAAGTGTTTGAAGAAAAAACGCTGTAAGTGTTCTAAATGATCTCTTGTAGCTCTCCTAGCTTCTCTTTCTAACCGACAAATATCCTCAACACAATCAACCAAGTTTTGTGGACCTTGATTTCTAAGGTTCATGCACCTACAAGAGAGAGACAGAGAGACATCAAAGTGGAAACAAGAGAGGTTAAGTAGTAAATGCAATAAAGAAAACTTAGTCTTAAAACACAATTTACTCCTAGTGATATTAACTAGTTCCAAGTAGGAAAGACGCCAAATTGATATTTGGATCATGCAAATAAAAGTTATCAATTACCCCAAATGTGTTGAGGCATAGATGGGAATCAATACATTTTGGCATCTATAAATGGATCATCAAGAATACAAATGGCATCTTAATCTAAGTAAATATGTTTTTGGATTTTGTAAATTAGGTTTAAAAATGTAAATAAAGCAGGAAATCAACTAAAACAGTTTTAAAATAAAATTTAAAAGAAGGATCCTTGGGAATGCCATGGATGATCTATACTAATAAATAATAAACTAGTGGAGTTTAAATCTACTTTTTAGAGCTAATCTAATGTTTCCAAGACACTAAATTGACTAATCCACAATCACTTTACTAATCACATAAATGTTCATAACTCTTGTTAACATTGAATAATTAATAAGCATTAATAACAAGTCTTCTTAACCTCTAA
This sequence comes from Nasturtium officinale, assembly GCA_963854855.1. Lineage (NCBI taxonomy): Eukaryota > Viridiplantae > Streptophyta > Magnoliopsida > Brassicales > Brassicaceae > Nasturtium > Nasturtium officinale. Next base: position 11,888,621 of record OY978504.1, on the reverse strand, counting down.
CATCCAAAACATCAACTCTAATTGGTTTGGATCAAAAAGAGTTTGAAATGTTAGGATCAAGCATTTTATCGAACACCTTGTGGGTGTGAGAAATGCTTAAGATATAAACCAAAAATATCTTGCTAATCTAGAATTAAACTCAAACTCACAAGTATGGATCTAATATTAGATTATAAGCATAAACTCCACATATATAATATTAATCAACCTAGATTAAGCATCCCAAGAACCCTAAAAGAGACTAATACCTCATGTTTATGAAAACACAAATCATTTGGTTTGATCTTTGCAGAATCATAATCATAAAACAAGATAATCAATATAAGATGAAAACCAAAACTTTATAAAACTCAAAGATCCAAGATCCTAAGTGCAAAAGCTTAGATGAAACTTAAGTGGCTTAGAATAAAGTTTGACAAAAGATAAAATCCTGAAAATTAGGGTTGAGAAGTATTTATAGTAAGATAAGAAACTTGGTTAACACTAAAAATCGGATCTGCTTTAACATTGGTTTATTGAAAATTAAGCTTCATAACTGGTCTATCGGCTAGGCTGAAGATGAGACTGATCAATGGTATTTATCGTAGGGCTGCGGTCGATGAATATGCTCGGTGGTCCATCGGTTAGCCTTGCCCAATGGCACTGGCCGATGGGAGCTCTGGGCAAAACTCTTCAAGCTGCATCGGCGGTAGGTGATCAATGAAGATGGTCGTTGGGTCTATCGGTCAGCTAAAATTGATGGTGGAGCTTGATGGGGATCTCGGATGATTACGGGGTAGATTCATCAGTTGCATCTGACCGTTGGATTTGGCTGATCGGTTCCATCGGTGGCCTCTGGCCAGTGGGTCTGACCGATGGATGATGTGATCTTCAAGCTGTTAATTCCCTTGGACTTTGCCCTCCTTTTGATTCATTTCCATAAGTCCAGTGTTTGATAATGTAAACCCAATCGATGGATTGGTTTATGCATTGATATGATTATATATACAATAAAGAGAGATTCTTAGCCATTGGAGGCTAATCATCTATTTCCTAATATACATAAAAGAATTTATGATTTCCTATTCTAATACCCTCCCTCAGTCACATCGTCAAGAGTTTCGGACGTTGAGACTGGTTTTGAAGTCATTGAACAAATATGAGGGCAGACCCTTGGTAAAGATATCTGCATATTGGTGTGAAGAGGGGACATGAAGAACACAGACTTGACCCAGTGCAACACGTTCTCGGACAAAATGTATGTCAAGCTCAACATGTTTGGTGCGTTGGTGTTTGTCAGGGTTGGTGGATAAGTAGACGGCGCTGACGTTGTCGCAGTAGATGAGAGTTGCTTTTATAATAGGGCAATGGAGCTCGAGTAAAAGGTTACGAATCCAGGTTGTCTCGGCAACAGCATTTGCGACGCCTCTATACTCGGCTTCCGCACTAGACCGAGAAACGGTATGTTGTCGTTTTGAAGACCAAGAGACCAGATTGTCCTCGAGTAAGATGTTGATTTTAGAGGTTTAGAAAGAGATAAGGATGGAGATGAGAGAATTGGCGTAATAAGGAAGAGAAAGATTGCTGAATATTTCTTCTTATTCACACCTTTCTTTACATCACTTTACATGTATTTATAGAGTTTTTACATAGAGAAGAAGAGAAGAGGCGCAGAAGAAGGAAGGAGAGAAGAGAGGAGTTTGCATGAAGAAGAGAGGAGGGAAGGGAGCAGCTCACTGTTTGACTCCTGTTCAAGCTGCGCCCATACCCTGCTGCTGACGCCTCCATGCTTGTGCCCATGCCCTGGTTCTGGCGCCCCATGCTCTCCTTTGCTTCCTCTTTTCCACTTAGTTAGTCTTCTAGTTAGTATGTAACAGCTTCCTTTCTTCTAGTTACATCCTAACCAAGACTTCTTCTAGTTCCTTGTGAACTAGGTTTCCTTTCCCTCCTTCTCTTAGATTTGAATTCTTCTATCATAGAGATCACATATTTCAACACTCCCCCTCAAGATTGGTCGGTAGGTGTCCTTAAGGCCAATCTTGCCATGTACGTGATCCTCAATGATAGAAGATGATGCCATGATAACGATATCCGCTAGCTGATCCTTGCTTGCTCCAAAGACGGTTTTGATGACTCCTAACCCCAATGAGACCACGGCTTCCTTTCCTATGGCCATTACTCTTTCTTGCGGATTAGGCTTTGTCTTCTCTAAGCTTCACTCGGATCATGTCTCCTCGGGCTTCTTGTCTCAAACTTAATCTTGACTTCAAGCTCCTCGGATGACATCTTCTAGCTCACAGAATACTCACATTATCATTGGCTTCCTCTTGATGACTCTTGGGAGTATACTCTATCCGTTGGATGCCACTTCCCGCTGCTTCTCGGATCACCACACCTAATAAGGTCTGAAAGGTGGTTTCTCCTTCGGTTTCCTTACAACATCATCCATAGCTACTCATATGTGTCTCCCGGCTTCCTCTCGCCATTGTCTCCTCATATGGTGCTTAGAGTTCCTTGTTGCCTTGTTTACCGTTCCACAGCTGCCTAGGTGAATGCCTCTTGGTCTGAGCCTCACACTCCATCTATCAAGATCAATCTTGGCTTCAACCCTTCATAGATTTGATCTTGATTCTTCAAAGAGCCATCCGCTCTAATTCCACTTATCATAAGACTCTCCCGGCTTTCTCTTGGAATGCCGCATCTATCCATGGTACAATGTGATAGTCCTCTTCTTCTTGGACCATTACCTAACTTGGTGCTTCAACGGTCTTCTTCAACACTCCCTCTCAAGCTTGGTTCGAGTATGGGAAGAATCAAACTTGACAAGGAAGACCGTTGCATAATTTGGAGCTTCACCGCTTCTTCAACACTTCCCTTCAAGACTAGCCCGTTGCCAAGGGACCACTCTTGCAAAGGAAAGAGTACTAAGCTTGATTATGCCAATGATGCCGCCTCCTCTTGGACTATCTATCCCACTTGCCAATTAGGACAAACTTTTGTCTGCTAGCCATTTTGGATTAGGCCGCAAAGGACATCATCTACCTCCAGATAACACCACCATGAATAGCTTGCTTGAGCCTATACACACTTCTTCTTGTAGATTGCTCCGCTTGGATCGCCACATGGTTGAGTATGATCACCACTCTCTCAAGACCTCCTGGATCAAGTGATTCGGCCTCAAGAGAGGATGAAGACCATGTGGAAGAATATGACCCTCCATAAGCACCCTTTAATCAATACCTTGGAGCAACTACTGCTTGAACCATCTGAATCTTCCGCTTGTTGAAAGATTCACCAATGAAAGATAGCATTAGCCTATGAGATTGGTTTTGGAAGTCATGAACTTCTTGGAAATGATTCTTGCAGAGTTTGATTCGCCTGTTACTAAGGTTGAGAATTCGCCAAGAGCTTCACTGAGTCGCTGTTGCTCTTCTTCTTCTCAAAGCAACAATCGCTCTTAACCTCTTCCTCTGAGGTTTCCCTCTCTCAGCAGCCTTAATCTTCTCCTCCTTAACGCTTGAAGTTACAAGCGAATGTGAGTTTCCAATCACCATAACTTGAATCAAACTCTCAAGAATCACAACACAAGCCCATCCAAAAAAACATTGCTTACTATCTCTTCACCGCTTCTTTTATCACTTTTCCACAATTGATTTTCCTCTTATCAACTGTGTCTCTTTGATCAAAAATTATTGACCACTTCCTTTTCTTTGCAGGAAACATCTCAGCCTTGTGCTTCATCTCTGTTTCATGCAAGTCTTCTACGTGAACTCCTCTTGTCACGTCTCTTCCGCAAGTGTCTTCCGGGTTAAAGATGTGAACTCCTCTTGTCACTTCTCTTCCGCAAGTCTCTTTCGGGATTAAACCTTCCTCAGCTTGCTCTTTCCAAGGTAAGCTTCTCCTTTTCTCCAAGTTTTACTATGAGCTGTCTCATATTTTCCTTGAAGTCTTATGTGAACTAGATTCACACTTTCTTTGACTGTTTTTTGTACAGCCGGTTTAATGCTTCCTCTTCTTTGGAGCTTGCTTGGATCACCATTTAAGGTCACCTCCAGCCTTCTCCTCTTCTAAACCATCACGCCAAAAACATTCTTCATCTCCTAGATGCCTTATTTCCCACGCCATACATGCCAAAAAATCATCACACCATGACAAGCTTCTTCACGGATGGATGATTCTTAAAAAATCCTCTGGATCTTGTTTCCAAAGAGGATCACCAAGGAATTGATATTGATACAACCCCTTTTCAAAGTTTTGTATGTGGATCTAGACTCCACACACAAGAACCACAAAGAAAGATATTTACTCTCTCACACACACCCTATTAAAAACGCATGGGAGGAACAAATTACCCCAGAAAATCTCTCTCTCATGTGTTTAACAAAAGAAAAACGAGTTCCTCAAGGTAAGGAGCCAAGGAGAGCCCAACGAAATCTCCCTCAATTTGTCATCATTTTCTAGTAACAATACACACCCTTAGTCCTTTCACAACTTGAAGATCTTATGATCTCAAGGATATTAATCTCAGAGTGAATAGAACTAAGAAAGTGTATGGTTATAGATTAGAAGACTTTGTAGAGAGCTCGAAGAATAACAAGAGATTAGGCGCTAGATCACTCAACTTGCTCTGATACCATGTTGAAATTAAAGGTTTAGAAAGAGATAAGGATGGAGATGAGAGAATTGGCGTAATAAGGAAGAGAAAGATTGCTGAATATTTCTTCTTATTCACACCTTTCTTTACATCACTTTACATGTATTTATAGAGTTTTTACATAGAGAAGAAGAGAAGAGGCGCAGAAGAAGGAAGGAGAGAAGAGAGGAGTTTGCATGAAGAAGAGAGGAGGGAAGGGAGCAGCTCACTGTTTGACTCCTGTTCAAGCTGCGCCCATACCCTGCTGCTGACGCCTCCATGCTTGTGCCCATGCCCTGGTTCTGGCGCCCCATGCTCTCCTTTGCTTCCTCTTTTCCACTTAGTTAGTCTTCTAGTTAGTATGTAACAGCTTCCTTTCTTCTAGTTACATCCTAACCAAGACTTCTTCTAGTTCCTTGTGAACTAGGTTTCCTTTCCCTCCTTCTCTTAGATTTGAATTCTTCTATCATAGAGATCACATATTTCAACAGAAGACACAATAGCCAGATGTTGAGCGGCGGGTATTAGGACAGCCAGCCCAGTCAGCATCACTGTATGCCGTGAGAGATGTGATGTCGGAGCGGGCAAAGTGGAGACCTTGTGAGATTGTGGACTTGAGGTAGCGGAGAATGCGTTTGAGTGCATTGAAATGCGGTTCTCGTGGATCATGCATGAAGAGACATATTTGTTGAACGGCATAAGCTATATCGGGGCGGGTGATGGTAAGGTATTGTAATACCCCAGCTAGGCTTCGATAAAGTGTCGGATCTTCAACAGGTTCACCAACATCTGCCCAAAGTTTGGAGGCCGTGTCAACGGGAGTGGCACATGGATTGCAGTTTGTCATGTTAGCGCGGTGAATGATGTCCGCTGCATAGTTTTGTTGACTCAAAACCATTCCATTGTTGTCCCTAGTTACAGAAATGCCCAAGAAATAATGAAGTAAACCGAGATCAGTCATAGAAAATTCAGATTTAAGAGAGGAAATGATGGACCTGAGAAGGCTGTTAGAGGAGGCGGTAAGTATAATATCGTCTACGTAGATAAGGAGGTAGGCGAAATCTTGGCCACGACGAAGAACAAAGAGAGATGCATCACTCTTGCTATTTATAAAGCCTATCTTGATGGCGTAATTTGCAAACCGTTGAAACCAGGCACGAGGTGCTTGTTTCAGACCGTAGAGGGATTTTCGGAGTAGGCAGACATGTTCTGGTTTGGTTTTATCAACAAACCCTGGTGGCTGGTGCATGTAGACAGTTTCTTCTAGGTTGCCATGGAGGAACGCATTTTTCATGTCTAGTTGATGAACGGGCCAATCACGAGCTAGAGCGATATGGAGAACTGTTCGGATTGTTGCTGGTTTGACAACTGGACTAAATGTTTCATTACAATCAATGCCCACTTCTTGTGATTTCCCGTTGGCAACAATGCAAGCCTTATAGCGAGAGAGTGTTCCATTTGCATTAAACTTATGTCGAAAAAGCCACATGCATCGAATAACATTAGTGTTGGGGGGCCGGGGGACTAAATCCCATGTATGAGTTTCCTTAAGGGCATTATGTTCATCTGTCATGGCGAATGTCCAATTGGGGTCTTGAGCAGCTTGAACATGAGACACTGGAAGAGGAGAGACAATATCAGTATGAAGAGAAATAATATTTTTAGGTTTAGTGATACCGTTGCGGCTGCGGGTCATCATCCTAGACGGTGGAGGATTGGTTTGAGCCGGCGGTGGTTGAGCGGAAGCAGAGTTTGGTGGTCTGGAATCAGAGTTGGAGGACGAAGAAGAAGGGTCTTGGTGAGTGTTTGGCGGAGGTGATGATAAAGTAGAACTGTTTGGAGATAAGGAGATCGATGGTGTTATGGTTGGTGGAGAGACAGCAATCGGAGAAGTTTGTGGTGAAGGAGGATTTGAAGGAGATGGAGCTGGTAGAGGTGCGGTGACTATAAGAGGAATTTGTGAGTATGGTGCTCCTTTAGAGATGAGAGGAGGAGATGGTAAAGTTGGTGGTGCATATGGGAATGTTGTTTCGTCAAAAATAACATGGCGCGAGATGATTATGCGACGAGTAGAGAGGTCAAGACATCGATATCCTCGATGGTTTGTTGGGTAACCTAAAAAAATGCAGCGACTAGAACGAGGAGAAAGCTTGTTGCTTGATTGTGCAAGCATGTTAGGATAACAGAGACAACCAAACACACGAAGATGTTCATATGAGACCGATTTATTGAAAAGACGAGAAAATGGTACCTCATTATTAATGGATGTTGATGGGAGAATATTGAACAAATGGGCCGCCATATTCAAAGCTTCGACCCAATATGTGTCGGGTAAGTTTGCCTGAAAAAGAAGAGCTCGTACTAGGTTGTTTATTGTACGCAACGTACGTTCAGCCTTACCATTCTGTTGAGACGTATATGGACAAGAAAATCTGGGCTGAATGCCATGAGTAGAAAAAAATTCAAGCATGGAACGGTTATTAAACTCACCACCATTGTCACATTGAAAGGCCTTTATTGGTGTTTGAAATTGTGTTTTTATGAAATTAAAAAAATGTAAAAATTTTGCAAAAACTTCGCTCTTTTGACGAAGAGGATAAATCCAAACAAAATGTGAAAATTGATCAAGAAAAATCACATAAAATTTTATTCCACTAACACTTGGAACCGGAGAGGTCCATATGTCGGAATGAATTATTTCGAAAGGATAAGAGACAACAGATGTAGATGAATAAAAGGGTTGACGAATGTGTTTTCCTAATTGACAAGCATGACATAAAGAAGACACGACATCTTTTGAGCATTTAAGAAAACCATAACTAGCTAATAAACGAAGAACGGAGTCACCGGGATGACCTAATCGTTGATGCCAAATTGACGCAGAAGTAGAACTAAGTAAAGCATGAGGTGATGTAGGTGGAGATGATGGTGTAACGGCGTACAGAGGACCGGTACTATTACATCGGATTAGAGGTGCTTGGGTATGTAAGTCCTTAACAAGAAAGCCAAAAGGGTCAAACTCCACAGAACAAAGATTATCAGTAGTAAATTGTCTTACAGAAATGAGATTCTTAAGTATTTTAGGGCATAAAAGAACATGATTAAGATAAAGAGAACGAGAGTTAGAAGGGAAAGAAGATTGACCAGAAGCAATAGCAGGTAAAAGCGAACCATTACCAACTGTAACAAGAGGAAGAGAAGAACAAGTAGAGATAGAGTTAAGAGTACCCGCTTCCGCAGTGAGGTGAGCGGTAGCACCAGAATCCATATACCAGCTGGCATCTGACGGATCTGTGAGCGTCATGGTGTTGAAAGCATTAGCGAGAGTGGTTGGGATATGGCCCGCATGTTGGACCTGTGATAGTGGAGCATTCTGAGTGGTGTGAGTTGTGAGATATGCAGCTCCACCATGTGTTGGTGCGTGACCGAGAATTCCAGAACCAGAGTTAGGCAATGAAGGAGGAGCCATGTGACGTGGTGGTGTGATCTGTTGAGCCCACTGTTGATTCGGCCAAGGAGACTGGTTGGGCCATTGAGAAGTATTTGGCCATGCGTAGGTGTTGGGCCATTGAGTTGAATTTGCCCATTGCTGATAAGTCCATGGTGGTGGTGAACCTGAATTCCAATTATTGCCTTGCCAATTTGGGTTGCCACCGCCATGTCCACTTTTGTTATTGTGACGACCACCGCCACGACCACCACGGTTTCCTCTACCGCCTTTATTGTAGTGAAACTGATTTTGCGTTGTTGTCAAATCCATACTTGTAATCAAATATTAACAATAAATTTTTATTATGATTTAATTAAAATTAATCTAGATCTTTCCATTTTATACCAAACCCTTCTTAAATAATTAAAATCTGGTTCCTTTATTCTTGGAATAATTTCTGACACAAAAATTCTGGACTATCATAATTCTATATATTCCTTCAATTACACCAACATATACCTCTGATTTCATCTCTCCCCTCTCCCTCTCAAGTCTCTTCTATATATTCTCTTTTGTTCTAGTTTCTCTTCTATAAAAAATCATTGAAGACGCAATTAGGGGTTTCAAAACGGGTTAACCCGCCTCGTTTAGCCCGTCCCATTGCTGGTTGAGTTAATTTACAGTTTTAACGGGTTGACTTGCTATAACCCATGAGTTCTAAACTAATAACCCTAACTCGGCCCGCACTATAACCGCGGGTTTAGCGGGTTGGTCCGCAGAATTTAAAATCAAATTAATAACAAAAAAATAAACTTTTACAATGTAAATTTATCGATAATAAAATAAATGCATCGTGTATCTATCATAAAATTAAAAAACAAAGTAATAAAAGTCATAAAATGCATAATTAAATCAATAAATTTTCAAAGATTCAAATATGAAATTAATTTAATCATTGTCAACGTCTCTAACTTATTAAAACAAAAGAAAAACAAAATGTATTCTTCAAGGAATATATAGAATTATGATAGTCCAGAATTTGTGTGTCAGAAATTATTCCAAGAATAAAGGAACCAGATTTTAATTATTTAAGAAGGATTTGGTATAAAATGGAAAGATCTAGATTAATTTTAATTAAATCATAATAAAAATTTATTGTTAATATTTGATTCAATTACACCAACATATACCTCTGATTTCATCTCTCCCCTCTCCCTCTCAAGTCTCTTCTATATATTCTCTTTTGTTCTAGTTTCTCTTCTATAAAAAATCATTGAAGACGCAATTAGGGGTTTCAAAACGGGTTAACCCGCCTCGTTTAGCCCGTCCCATTGCTGGTTGAGTTAATTTACAGTTTTAACGGGTTGACTTGCTATAACCCATGAGTTCTAAACTAATAACCCTAACCCGGCCCGCACTATAACCGCGGGTTTAGCGGGTTAGTCCGCAGAATTTAAAATCAAATTAATAACAAAAAAATAAACTTTTACAATGTAAATTTATCGATAATAAAATAAATGCATCTTGTATCTATCATAAAATTAAAAAACAAAGTAATAAAAGTCATAAAATGCATAATTAAATCAATAAATTTTCAAAGATTCAAATATGAAATTAATTTAATCATTGTCAACGTCTCTAACTTATTAAAACAAAAGAAAAACAAAATGTATTCTTCAAAAATTCTAAAATAAAACCAATATGAAGATGGTTTTCCTACTACTTTTTGTGTCCAGCGTGTAACTCCAACAGACCGTGGATCAACCCGCAACCCATGCGAGTTTGTCCATCAAAGACCATAGACCGTGACGGATCAACCCGCAATGCCTGTTTTTTTGGGCAATCAAAACATGAACCCTAACCCGCCCCATAGCGGTGCGGGTTATGGTAATCCGCGGGTTTTCAACCCTAATTGACATCCCTAGACGCGATTTTCATATTATATAAGGACATGGTTAAAGAGTCCAATATCAAGTCAGCATCATCACTAGATTGTGTAAAAGAAGATCGACTGTAATTTAGTATTTGGTTCAAATGATGGTTGCGTTTACGTAGTAAAAAGCCTCATTAAGTATTAGCCATTACACCATTCATGATGAACACGACTTCTACCACCAAATAAAAAGAAATATGTTCTACTCATTAACTAAAATAAAAGGGTATTTTAGATGTATTACTATATTATTTTTTAAGATTTATGGATAGCCCAATATAAAACATAATTTTTGATTATTGTTTAATTTATGAAAAGCTTCTTAAAAATAGCTTAATGTTTTGCTAAACATAGATAATGGTGTTTCGCGCCAAACATCTTAATTATGAGTTTTGTATTAGTTAACAGATTTTTCATACATATATTACTTTTAAGTTTTTTAGTGTATTCTTTTTGCTAACATATCAGTGAGAAATTGTTTGATGAATGTTATGAAGATTTTCATTGTTTTGACTAAATCTACAGAGAAAATATTAAAGAAGAATAGCTTTCAATGCTGCGTGGATGAGACCATAGTTTTGTTTGAAAGCTCTTTATTCTTGAAACTTTGTTTTGCAGGTTTGGACACATCATTGATGTAATTCTTCAACCGGACCACTTGTCACACAAATATCAGAGGCAATTTTTTAGATATCATCTTGTGGACCTTGGGCGGATGAGCAATCTCAAACTTTGATTGTTTGATCAAATCAGTTTAGATTAGAGAAATATACCAGTAGGACAAGTACATATTTTGTATTCATTTTCTTCCAGGAAGATTAGTATACTGCTGAATCATAGCCCAAAGCTACAAATTCATCAGCACTAATTTCAATCATGTTCGCTTTCTGAGTTATTCATTTTGTCATTTTCCACATTCTAAATCTCATTCATCATAAGATCTCTCTCTCTCTCTGAGAAGCTAGCACAAATATAACCTACGGATTACAGACAAGTTTATGAAAAAAGAGAGTAGATATGTCGATTGGCCTGTAAAAGTGATGTTTAGATTGAATGATAATATATATAGTAACACCTATGAGGTTAAATTAGGAGAAATGTGTTTTACACAGAATAAAATAAAAAGGTATTTTATATGTATGATTACTATATGAAAGTTTAAGATTTATAGATAACCCAATGCACAAGGTAATTGTAGATTAATCATCAAATATATGAAAAGCCACTTAACATAAAATAAGTACACCCACACATCAAATTTCATTATATTTCTGTTTTCATGTTATTATATTTAACTATTGGTATTTGATATTTTAGTTTAAAATAAAATAAAATATTGACATTTGAAATTTTAATTTAACGCACAAATTTTAGTTTAATAAATTTAAGACATTCCCTTGGTTATTTAAATTAGAAAACAGTACACTTAACAAGTTTTCAGTCGGTTTGTCACGCTCAAAAATTTAGTACTAGTTAATTTTTTGTTGATGTTGAACTCTTGGGAACATGGACCTTTTCCTATGATCGTGTCATTTCAACCCTCAAGAGACTAAAATTTTGTTGTTTTATTTGTTTTGTCAGAATGTGTATTATCATTTGATAATCCAATTCTACAGACCTAGAAATATTTAGACCATTTGCAACAACTATCAATAAATCAGTTTTAAATCCCTTGGAGAAGCTTGAATCAGAATTTGAAAGTACCCCAGATCAGATTAAAATTAAAAATGATTGATGAAAATATTTTTTTAGTGGAGGATCTTCACATTGTGTATTCCCATCAAAATTTTTGTTACGTTAATCTTTATGTATCAGACTGATCAGGTGGCTTTCCGAAGTTGAGTCTAGCTTCCACAAGCCAGTCAAAACTCATTTGTTGATACATGTCCCAATAGTACTGAATATTCTAGTTAGATCAGATTTGGATTATCAAATGAAAGTGAGACACTCTCTAAAACCTATAAAATAACAAAATAATCAGGATCAACAACACAAAAGCAATTACTATCCCAGCCCCTGATTGCACCTCCATCCGTAAGGACCATAATATCATCTGCAAAACTCAAGTGTGCAAGTCCAATTTTTTTACATTTTGGATGGTAGCTAATATGTCTCTCATTTTCCGAAATTTCTAGGAGCTTTGACAACACATTCATGTTGATGAAAACAAATAAGGTGATAGAGCACATCCTTGTCTTAATCCTCTGGTTTTCTGAAGAAACCTGCTAATTCTCCATTAATTTGAACCGAGAAAGATGTTGTAGTAATACACAGAGCTGAGAGATCAAATGAGTAAATGCTGCAGGGAAGTTCATCGCTTTGAGTGTATTCATAACAAAAGAGCACTGAACTGAATCAAAAACTTTGGAGATATCAATCTTAATAGCACATCAAGACAAGACTGCATTGTCTGATTTATGTTGGATACCAATGTTCTATGAACCTAGATGATAATGAAATTCTAGATGTCTGTTTTTCTTTTTGGTGGTTGATTTATTACCAGTTAAAATCATCCGTTCATTTGTTCATTAACAAAAAAAAACTTGTTTCTCAAAATACAAATTTAAAAATATATATTCTTTTATGGAAAATGTAAAAAAACATGAACTTTCAAAAATTGGATGTTTTGATCATGAAGTTACGAAATGTCATTTTCAGCGAGAACTTTTTGTTCACTTTCAATTAAATATATAGCTTTTTTGGTTCGACAATTTGAGCCACGTCGTTAAGTAAATTGACATAAAACTAACTGGAGACTTAACCCGTTACTTTTTAGTCAGTTGATATAATAACATGCCTTAAATTGCGCCGTGAAAACAAGTCTCCAAATTAATTTCGGAAGTCAACAAAAACTTTGAAATTTAAATGATATTTTGTAAGTTCATAATTAAAAGGTCACTTTTAAAAAATATTCTTGCTTTCTGTCATGTTTATTTTCAAATAAGATAACATAAATTAGATCTATTACGATAACGTGTTGCATAAAATCAAATGCTTTAGAATTAGGTATTACAAATTACCTCTTGTTGGTTTCATGTTATCTATACAACAAATGCATTGGAAGAAAATAATATAAATTACCTCTATATCAGTCATGTGTTGGGTAAAACTCAAATTTCCTAGACTAGGTAATCCAAATCGATGTAACTTGTTATACCACAAGTCCGGTGTTACGTAAAAATCTTATACCACTATTGAGATTACCTAATTCTGAGATACTTGATTTATATACAACATGAGACTGATATAAAGGTAATTTTGAATGCATAACTCCGAGGTTTTTGATTTTTAGTCAAAGCGAGATTGATATAAAGGTAACTGTGAATACCTGATTCTGAGGCATTTGTACAGAACACGGAATCGATATATCCAATTACAAAACATTTGATTTTCATGCAACACAAGTTTTGTTGACTTTCTAGTTAAATAGGGAACTTTTTACTAGGTTGTTTGAGGTATGTAGATATGTCAATTGATGGAAAACTAACGGTTAAGTCTTTGGTTGGTTTTTTTGTCAATTGACTTAATGATGTGTGTCACATTTTCCAGTTAACAAAATTTCTCTATTTAATTTGAAATTAAACTAAATGTTCATGTTTTATATGATATTTTGTAAGTTCATGATTAAAAGATATAATATTTGAAAGTTCATGCTTTTTTGATATTCTTTCCATTCTCTTATTATACTTTTGAAACATTATATTTTACACTTATTCATGGACAATATACTTTATTGAATTTAATTAAAATACCTCAACATTGGCCAATTATATTTTTAAACAATGAACTATTTTTAGTAACCTTAACTAAATTCTATTAATAAATTTGACCCTACGTCTAGAATAATTTTTATACCGTTAACAGCTATAATCTATAGTAAGGGGATCTTGTTATAAAAGATAAAAATAACTAGGCTTTTGTATTTACCATAAAAAGCACAAAAATTCTAATAAAACAAAACAATAGTTTGTTTACCATTATGACAGTAACATAGCATCATTTGTAAATGAAAAACATGCAATCCCCGGATTTAGAAGAAAATCAAAAAGATGATTTTATGCTGTTCATCAAAGAAAGTAGATTTGGCAGAAAAATCTAAGAAATGAGAAACTCAGATTTCTAAGTGGATGAGAACAGAAAAAACATATTCCAGAAGAAATCAGAAAGCTGATTCGGTAGCTATGATCTTACCCATTGGTAGATGAAGAATATATTTTTATCTGACATCAAACAAACTATTTATTACTCCTTCCGTTTCTTGGGTTTGAGAGAATTTAGCCCAGATTTTCTATTGGTTATATCATTTAAGGAGGCAGATAATAAGTGAATTTTGAGATTACTTAAAACCACTTTTCTAATTGAGAAACAGAAGTAGTCAAATATTTTTTTGTTGAAGGATTTAGCTTATTATAACATTCTGAGAACTTCTAAATGTAGATGGATGATATTGATTTTCAAGTTAGGTTGAGGAAACACATAATGAGGAAGGGAATCTGTAACAGACTGGTTCTTGGTCAAGGCTCGAGGCCCAAATCGTTCCCATCACCTAACTAAATCATAGAGGAAATTAATTTGAGTTAATTTTAATTTCCAGTTTAATTAATAAATGAAAAGAGGAGAATATATCAGGGGTTTAAGGGTTTAGATCTGAAATTGTGTGCCTTTTGAGAGAGAGAGACCCTGAGAAAAATAAAGAAAACAGAGTATGAGAGAAAAGAAAAATAAGAAGCAAAGAAGACAGATTCAACCAGTCCTGGGAGAAAAAAAAAACGGATGAGCAAATCAAGTTCTTTTCATCTTATATTTTATGGAGACATGGAAGACGTCAAGATCTAGCTGCAGAAGCAAGCTGGTCCCAAATCAGAGTTCTAATCTGAAAGTTATGGTCATTCTTATAGGACGTAGCTCTGCAGATCGGATTTTGCAGTCATCCAACTTCAAGAGCTGTTTCCCGAAAAACCACAAGGATTTAGGCGCTCATAATATATCCACGGAAAGATCCAGATGTCAGCATTCCAGGGCCGTTAGAGGATCTAGATTCTGACGTAACCTCCAATCAAAATTAGAGTATAAAATGACGGTGGCATGACAAAGATTATGGAAATCCTAGAACAAAAACCCTAAATCAGAATCAGGGGCAAGGAAAGTTTGGATAAGCAAAGTCCAAGCACCGATCCTAGAAAAATAAAGTTGAGGCACCAAAGATTCAAGGAAGTAAAGTTCTCATAAATGAAGTTTACCAAAAGGAATGTTTCCTAAAAAGGAAAGTTTCCCGAAAAGAAAAGTTTCCCGAAAAGGAAGGTTTCCTAAAAAGAACATATGAGGATGCCCAGAAGAAGAAATCATGTGTTGCCACTGTCGCCTAGTGTCAAAATATAGTGCATTAACATGAGATTAGCTATAGAATTTTGAGTGTATTAACATGTTTTCCTGAGTAGAGGTCATCAGATGAGAATGTGGCATGGAATGCTACGATTGAACAGGTTGGGGAATCACATGTTTATCAGGTGGGGCCTGAGACTGCTGTTGGTGGTGATGCCGGTGTGGAATTTCAAATCAACTAGGTTTCTAGAGGGATACGAGTTGATCTAGCCGTCCACTATCTTGAGGGTGACGCACATCTCTGGTGGAGAGATGTTGCAGCAAGGAGGTTTCAGGCCTAAATGTTTCTGGAGGATTATGTGGCGGAGTTTAACACCAAGTATTTTCTTCAAAGGTGGTGGAACGATTGGAGAGAGGGTTTCTGGAATAAGGGAATCAGCAATTTGGAAATATGAGGCAGAGTTTAACCACCTAAGAGTGTACGCTGAACATGCTTTAGATGATGAGCATGCCCATGTGAGATGGTTTATGAGAGGTCACCGGGGTGAGTTGAGGAATCTTTGTCTAGTGAGATCGTTTAACACGGTGGTGGAAATGGCAGATAATGCTCCATTAATCTATTAGGGTCTAAGAGAAGAGGTTGTTCTAGTCATCCCGACATTCCAGGAAAAAGAAACCCCAACATTTGTCTGGGCTAAGGAAGGTTAAGAAACTGATTCTATTAGTTTTCATATTAAAGTTATTCTTGTCTATGGGCGGGTATGTGTACCTAAGAGAAAGGATTTGAGGTGATAGATCATGAGTGAGGCTCACGGGAGCAAGTTTTCAATTAATCCAGAGGCATCTAAGATGTATCAGACCTAAAATGGTATTATCATTGAGTTGGGTTTCAGAAAGATCTGGTTAATTGGGTTGCAGCTTGAGATGAGTGTCAGTTAGTGAAGGCTGAGCAACAAGTTCCAAGCGGGTTGTTGTGGAGTTTACCCATTCAAGAGTGGAAGTGGGATATGATTACGATGAATTTTGTAGTAAATCTGCCCATTTTTGGACCAAAGTTTCTATTTTGGTCATTGTTTATCATTTGACAAAGTCAGCACATTTTTGGCAATTAAGAGGACTAATGGAGTTGCATTTTTGGCTAGTAAACATGTCAATGAAATTGTGAGGCTTCATGGAGTAGCTGTGACTATATTGTTGAACCATGATTCTAAGTTTACTTTGGTGTTTTTGAAGGCTTTTCTGGCTGAGATGGGCACAGAGGTACACATGAGTACAACCTATTACCCTCAGACGAAAAGGCAATCCGAGAGAACGATTGACTCTCGAGGATTTGTTGAAGATAAATGTGTTTTACTATGGAGGTCAGTGGATGGGTTATTTGAGCTTGGTATAGTTTACTTACAATAGTAGTTAGTAGAGGAGTACTAGGATGACTCCATATGAGGCGTAGTATGAGAGATCATGTCGTACACCTATATGCTGGAACCAAGTGCTGGGATTTTGTTCGGAAACTGCAGGGAATATCAAGGTTTGAAGCTGTACATGGTGGAAGTGCAAGATCGGCAAAAGAGTTATGCCGCTAAGAGAACGAAAGACCTCAAGTTTAGGGTGCGAGATAATGTGTATCTCAAAATGGCTTTGTTGAAGGGTGCTAACAGATCCTCTACAAATACTAAATTGAAACTAAGGTATATGGGACCATTCAGAATTATTGAGCAGGTTGGACTATTTCCACATTAGTTGGAGTTACCCGAGGTTAAGCGAGCATTTTTTGTAACATCCCGATTCCATCAATTAGAATTATGGTACCAATGCCCATTAAGCCCAAATCCTAATTTAATGAGGGGACTTATACAAATAGTATATTAGGGTTTTGCCTATAATTTTGTGGCCACCTGATCAGAAGAAGAGACAAAGAAAGAAAAGAGAGAAAAAGAAAGAAGAAGAAGAAGGAGAAAATAGATCCGACCAGTTTTGAGAGAAAGGAAAAATGGAGGAGTAAATCAAGTCTTTTTCTTTTCAAAATTCATTGAAAGATGTTCCACATCAATAACTAGCCATAGTCATAAGCGGATTGTAATTAGGATCTCTAATCAGAAAGTTATAGCTGTTCTTCTGAGGCGGATGTCTGCAAATCTAAACATGTCATTGTCCAACTTCAATATCAATTTCCTGGTGTACTGTAATGAGTTAGAAGACGATAAACCTATCAATGGGAAGCCCGAGAGTCAGCTTTGCAGAGCCGTTGTATGATCTGGATTCTGATGTAAATCGCGGCTGTGATCGGTGTTTCAAGATAACGGTGGGTATGATCTTTTTTCAGGAAACCCTAGTTGCTATAATTCAGAAATCCTAATTTCTATTTTTGGGATTTTCTTTTTTGGAAGGTTTTTAATTTTGGAAACTTTGTATTAAAGGAAAGTCTTTGGAAAGGAAAGTTTAGAAAGGGAAAGCTTCTAGAAGAGTAAAGCATTCCAAAAAGTCAGATGCGAGACATGGGTTAGATATGTTTGAAGGATCTGTGGATGGCACCGTTGCGGATAACTGGAGGAGGAAGTTAAAGCGTAATTTGGATCATATGAGGTATCCAGCAGAGAACCTCCTTGACCTATACTAACTATCTGAAGGATGATGCTCTAGACTGGTGGGAGGGGGTTACCGGCGAGATCTGTGGTCGTTATGAAGTGACTTATGAGGATTTCAAGATGGAGTTCTTTAGGTTGTTCTTCCCCCAGGAGACCATGGATGAGAAGTAAAATAATTTGTAAGACATTTGTCAGGGTACTATGAGCATCAGAGAATATGCGTTAGAGTATAGCCGCCTTTGCAGATTTGCTGGGAGATTGATGGATGAAGAAGTGTTGATGCGAAGCTTCATGAAGGGTTTGCAACTGGAGATTCATAACCATTGCATTCTGAGAGACTATCATAACATGGTAGAGTGAGTGGAGAAGGCTGCTATCAAGGATTTGGGTCTAACTGAGGAGCAGAAGCTCGTAAACGGACCATAATCAAAATCAGGAAATGCTTCAGAAACTCAAGAAAGGACATTGGAACAGATGAGACTATCCAGGTGTCAATGTTGTAATCGCCACCACTATGGGGAGTGTAGAAAGGGTCATAATTGTGGAAAGTTTGGCACATTACAAATAATTGCTTAGCAAACCCAAGAGATTTTTACAACTGTGGAAAATCAGATAATTTTAGGGACTGTCCAAGGAGGGAATATTATTACCTGGATCCCTGGCCAGGCGTCAAGGCACCGCCCCCATGAGTGTTTTCTGTCAGAGGCTACAAGGGAACAGGGCATTTTGCTGGTATGTTTCTTTTTGAGCCCTTTTCTTTTACATGTGTTTGTTGTAGTTTTCCTAGCTTGTGAGTATCGCTTGTAGAATAGTTTTTGACTGGGGTAGGATACGGTATATTTTGTTCATCATCAGAGTTATTCATCATTTTGAGAGGCAGTTCTTATGAGTGTTAGTCTTTCCAATGTCCATTTGAGCTAAAGACCAAGCAAGTTCAGACCGCCAGAAACCAAGAAGAGTCATAAGAGGTGGATGCACAGTTTAAGATCAGACTATCCTGGGTGGAACAGCTAAGCTGAGCATGGCTTGATTTCGAGAACAAATTCTTCATAAGTGAGGAAGAATTGTAACAGACTGAATCATGGTTCAAGACTGGAGACCCAAACCGAGCTCATCACTGAACTAAACCCTAGAGGAAACATATTATTTCCTTGTACGTGTAAAAGGAGGGCAAAAAATTTGAGAACTTCCCTGAAACCCTCAGCCGCCGTGATAATAATGCAGGCACCACTGTCGATGACTCTCATCTCCCATCTCCAGTTATTGTTGCTCCAAGGTAAGCTTTAATGGCTTCACTTTTGTCTTTGTTGTGAGTCCTTATGAGTGGATTGATATAACTGTGAGTTATGCTTGTAAATTATTGTAGAAATGTCCACCTTGTCGACCCCAACCGCCGCTCAAACCAGCCCCTCCGGTTTGGTGAGTTTTCAGTTTTCTTCTTTAGAACTGTGATCTTTAAATGGATATATCTTGTTATCCATGTGAAATTTTGTAAAACATACACTATTATTAGAACCGTATTGTTGAGACAAATCTGGAGGTATGAGAACACCCACCGGAAGCCCCACACGCGCCCCCACGTGTCCACATATGTAGATGACGCATTTTGTTGACTTGGTCAACATGGGTAAGTTGACTTGGTGAGTTGGTGGGTTGACTCGGTGGCTCAGCGAGTTGACTCGGCAAAACTCTGTTAACTGGGTTGACACGATTTAACCCGTTTATCTGAATTTGGACTGCTTTGGCCGATTTTAGCTCGATTTTGACTGACTGACTTTGACTGTTGACCATTGACATTTGAATTTGACCATTAACCATTGACTTTTTACTATTTACTCTAACTAGGTGACCAGTTTGTTCTGGATTTTTCTTGGTAAGTTTAATCCGATTTAACCAATGTAAGACGGTTTTTATTCATTAAATCCTTCAAACTAGTTTTGTGTCACTAACAGACTCAGAGACCATTCAAGCATGCATTTAGGAAACCAACTTTCTGTGGCTATGTTGAGGGTTAGGCGCAATCCCCCTTTACTTTCAGTATTACATTGGCCTAAACTCTTCCATCGGTAGTTTATGACTGGAATATGTATGGTCTCCATGATTGAGTCTCTAGGATCGAGTCCACTTTCTTTTGTGTTAAACTGGACATGGGAATTGTAGATGAATTCATATATTGATTGTTTCACATGATATGGTGTTAGTATTGTGTTATATATATATATATATATATATGTGGAGACTCGGTGGAGGTACATAGTCGGTATTTGCGCTGTACTGCCGTGGACTTTTGGGTGTTGGGTACGAACAGTCAGTCGATTGCTGAACCATGACCCCATGGGTATTGATAAAGCGTATACATGCAGTGTGATTGGGCACTATCCCATACTTAAGCATCTTCAGAGGGTGAACGATCACTTACCTCGTGTAGGACCATTGTTTGCTTTGTTTGGGTGCAAGAGGTGCTGTGTTTGCTACATGTTTTGGATCTGGACCCTCATAGTTGTTATGTTAAGCGGGGTATACAGACTTGTGTTGCTTCTAATATCACATACCTCATTGATCAACTCTAATGTTACTCACCCCTTTCTCTTTTATTATTTTTCCTTTCAAGTGAGCATAACGAGTAGTCGGACGTTGATATTCTTGCATTTTACATTGCCCTAGATACAGTAAAACCTCTATAAATTAATAATGTCGGGACCAGAGAATTTTATTAATTAATAGAGGTATTAATTTATCCACAAATTAATAATTTATTAATTTTTATAGAGTTTTCCAAATTTCAAAAAATATTTCATAAAAATTAAAAGAAATGAGAATAATATTTCAGTGTGTTTTAATGCATTAACATATTAGGAAATAATCATTGCATATATAAAATTTAAAATAAATTTTGATGCAATTTGAGAAAAAAATATCATATATTATTGAAATTTTTAAGAAAAATAGAAATAAACTCACATAAAATTATAAATTTACTAATAAATAAATAACATTAAAATCATATTTCACTAAAATGTTATATATATACAATACATTTATATAATTATTAATTTATGTTATTAATGGGATCATATATTTACATAGGATTTTCAAAAAAAATATTATTTTATTATTTTATCGATTTATGTCAAATTTTACACCAGGCCAACTCGGGACCAAGATAATTTATTAATTTAGAGAGGTTATTAATTTATCGAGTATTAATTTATAGATGTTTTACTGTATTATTTTATTATCTTTTCTCCATCTTTGCATCATTTCACTTAGTAAGTTGCATTTATAACTCATTTACATATTATCTTGCCCTTGAGTTTATTTAGTCACATCCAAGCATTTTGCATAAGCATTGAGTCTCTATTAGGTAATCTTTGAGGTTTTGAACTCATGAGATTGAATTAAGAGAATAAAAAGTCTAATTGAGTTTGAAACTTAAAGATCAGGACCCATCGGCCAGACCCACCGTCCGCGGCCAGAAGCCACCGATGATCCCCATCGACCAAGTCCATCGATCAAAGGCATCTGATGAAACTGCCTCAAAACAATCTGAGATCCCCATTCCCGATCCATCTCAACCAATAGACTCAACCGACTACCTTCATTGATCACACACCACTGATGGAGCTTGATGAATTCGGCCCGGAAATCCCACTGGTCAGAACCATCATCCAAGTCTGACCGATGGATCCTACCGAGCACATCCATCAATCATAGCCCATCAATGAACTGGTTCTGAAGCTTCAATTTTCACTGAACAATTATTTAACAAGATCCGATTTATATTGTTAACCAAGTTTCTTACCCTACTATAAATACTTCTCCATCCTAATTTTCAGGGTTTCATATTTTGTTAAAATTTTCTCTTAGCCACTTAAGTATGTTTAAGGTTTGATAAGTGATAGTTGCAGATAAGATGTTGCAATTTGGATTGTGTATCTTTGAATTTCTAAGGTTATAAAGTTGGATTTTCTTCTAATCTTTGATTCTATTCTCTTAATACTTATGATTATGCAAAGATCAATCCATTTACTTTGTGTTTTCATGGCTATTAGTGAGTAGTCTCTTTTAGGAGTCTTGGGATATTATATCTAGGTTAATTAGTGCTAGGTTAGTGGATATTAGGTTTGTAATCATTAGATCCATGTTTGTTAGGTCGAGTTTAATTCTAGACTAGCAAGAGATTTTTGGTTTAGATCTTAAGCATTTCTCACTCCCACATGGTGTTTGATGAAATTTTTGATCCAAATTTTTCAAGCTCTTTTCGATCCTAACCAATGAGAGTTGATGTTTAGGATGTTTAGAGGTTAAGAAGACATGTTATTAATGCTTACAAATTAATTAAATTTTAATGAGAGTTATGAACATTTAAGATGATTAGTGAAGTGATTAGTACTATAAGTGTGGATTAATCAAGTTTAGTTTCTTATAACCATTGTATTAACTCTAAGTAATAGATTAAGACTCCACTAGATTAACATTAGTTACCTTAAAAGTCAAGTTCCACAAAAGTTGGTTGTATCTGTTGAGGATATTCACCGGTTAGAAAGAGAAGCTAGGAAAGCTATAAGAGAGCGATTACTACACTTACATTATTTAGGGATGAATAACAAAGATTTTCCTCCAGGATTTCTGTGGGTTCCTCAAAAAGGACAACTAGACTTAGACCCATAGGAGCATTCAATGCACCAAACATTAGAGCTCAATCTACATGCATTGTGACGCCTTCCATTACTGCTAATAACTTTGAGATTAAATCTAGCTTTATCAATATGGTTCAGAATGAAAAGGTACATTGGATTGTTCTTGGAAGACCCTCTTGATCAATTAGATCAATTGGAGAGATTATTCAGAACGGTGAATATGAATGGAGTTCCCAAAGAATCCATCAAGATGTTACTTTTCTCTTTCTCATTAGGGAACAAGGCCTCCCATTGGGAGAAGAACATTAGTTCATATTTGGTATCTACTTGGGATATGTGTAAGAAGGAATATATCAATAACTTCTTTTCAAACCAAAAGACAACAAAGTTTCGAAATGACGTTGCTAGCTTCAAACAAGATTGCCAATAGAACTTATATGAAGCATAGGAACGGTTAAAGGGTTACACTAGGAGTTTCCCTCATCATGGTATATCTAGGGAAAACTTGTTTGATATCTTCTATAAAGGCACAGTTGAGAAGTACCATTGCGCCTTAGACACGGCATGCTATGGAAGCTAGGACAAATTGAATGTGGAACAGGGTGAGCTGTTGATTGAGAATCTTTCTTAAAATGATGCTTATTATGGAGAAGACTATGATAGAGAGTTGAGAGACACTAGTTGACTGGATCAGAGCATTAAAGATACCTTCAAGGAAATTAAAGACAGACTTGACAAGATGAGCAAGCTTTTCTTCTCACTCAAAAGTCGGTTAACTATGTGGGAGAGTTTGATAATAGTCAACAAAGATACAATGAGATGGGAGTTTATGTTGAAAATAATTGGGAGACACAAGAGGAAGTTAGATCTGCGGGCAACCAATAAGGGTTTCAAAACAAAGGCTTCAACCAAAAGTGCCGCAACCACCCAAACCTCATATACCGAAACCCTAACATTGAAGACCCACAAGACCAAACCTACCCAAAAAATCAACCCCTCCGACCTAACCAGGGCTTTCAACAAAAACCACAACGCTCAAACCCAACACACAGTTTCCAACCAAATTAAAATTTCCAACCAAGACCTCAATACAACCAAAACCAAAATTTCATACCAGATACTTCACATCCACATCAACAAACACCACCAATAAACGATGATCCCAATGCTCTCCTCCTTAACTAAATGTTGGAAGGGCAAACCAAGAGCACTTTTGAAATCAACAAGCAAATGGATGGTATTCAAGGCACTTATACTGAGCTGAGCAACAAATTTGAGCACCTAGGTTCACATGTGAAAAATCTTGACAATCAAGTAGCTCAAGTATCTTCTCTTCCAAATGACATATGTGATCTTTACCGGGAAAGCCAGAACCAAATCCAAAAGAATATATTAACACAATTACACTTCATTGTGGTAAAAACTCTCTAGTGGTTATCTCAATGAGGATATCGAGCCTAAAGAAGGGGAGGTGGTGATTGAGATAGAGGATGATGAAATTTTTATAATAGAGATGGCTTAAAGGTAATAGCTGAGAAAGATGTTGTGTATAAGGGTAAAGGAAAAGTTATTGATAAACCTACTAGGACTACACCACAAGAGACTTTTCCGAATGCAAAAACGGTTTAAAAAAAGATGCCCTCTTTGTTCCTCCACCATATGAACCCAAGCTGCCATTTCTGGGTTGTTTCAAGAAACAACTCCTGGAAACATATAGAGCAATGTTTGATAAACAAATAAGTGAAGTCAAAGTCACAATGCCACTTCTTGTTGCCTTTTGTTCTAACTCCTCCAGATAACAAGTTTCTCAAAGATGCAGTAAAGGAGAGACAAATATTGTTGAAGAGTGTTATTGTCTTAACTCATGAAGTGAGTGCTATCATTCAAATGAAGATAGTAGCCAAGAAGGATAACGACCCTGGTAGCTTCACCCTCCCCTGTTCCCTTAGTCCTCTTTACTTAACAAGTGTTTATGTGATTTAGGAGCGAGTTTTAGTTTAATTCCACTCTCAGTTGCTAATCATTTAGGCTTCACAAAGTTCAAAGATTATAGAATCTCTCTAGTCCTTGCAGATTGATCTATTAGAACTCCCATTGGGATCCTTGAAGACCTACCAGTAATGATAGGACATTTTGAGATACCTACAGACTTTTTTGTCCTTGATATGGATGAAGAGCCAAAGGACCCACTCATTTTGTGATGCCCATTCTTGAGAACCGCTGGTCCAATGATAGATGTAAAAAGAGGCAATATCAATTGGCATTTGGGTGGTGAAGTTTTAAGCTTCGATATTCATAAGATGTTGAAGAAGCCAACCATTGAAGAACAAGCATTTTAGGTAGAATCGATGAAATTTTTTGTGGATGAATTGTTGGAAGAAATAGCTCAAAAATATTCCCTTCAAAGTGCATTAACAATTAAGCAAGGAAATTATGGATTGCTTAATGGTTAAAGTGAAGGATATGATAGATTGTTAGATGTCAACAAAGGATTTCTCGAAGAAGGTTCATTTCAAGATTTGAACCGAAGTCACATTGAGGTTAAGAATGTTGATAGAAAATAAGATATCAAAGTGATGAAAGAGAGGAAGATTGGAGTGAATTAAAGACTCCTAAGGTTGACCTCAAACCTCTTCCACAAGGACTAAGGTACACTTTCCATGGAACAAACTCAACTTACCCTGTGATAATTAGTGAACTCCTAAATGAAGAAGAAGTCTCCACCCTTTTAGAAAGATTGAAACAATTTATAAAAGCCATAGGTTACTCATTTTATGATATCAAAAGAATCTCAGAAACCTTATGTTTACACAGGATCCACTGGAGAATGACTCGATGACTTCTGTTGAACATCAATTGCGTTTAAACCCTAACCTTAAAGATGTGTTATGGAAAGAGATACTGAAACTTTTAGATGCAGGAATCATCTATCCGATCTCTGGCAGTACTTAGGTTTTCCCGGTTCATGTAGTAGCAAAAAAGAGAAATCACAGTTGTTAAAAATGATAAAGATGAGTTGATACCGACTAGGACCATAACTGGTCATAGGATGTGTATCGACTATCATAAAGTCAATGTTGCATTTAGAAAAGACCATTTCTCCATAACATTCATCGATCAAATGATATAGAGGTTGGTGAACCACAACTATTATTGTTTTCTTGAGATTATTCGGGATTTTCCAAATTCATATACACCCAAATGTCCAAGAGAAAACAACCTTTACATATCCCTATGGTATATTCGCTTATTGTAGAATGACATTTGGGTTATGTAACACTCCAACAACTTCTCCATCTATGGAGATTTGTTTACCTCTTGTCTTTCTAATTTTTTCAGGGTGATACAGCGTTGTGAAGAGACAAATCTTGTGCTGAATCGGAAAATATTCCACTTCATGATCAAGGAAGGAATTGTTTTGGGTCACAAGGTATCTGAGCAAGGGATTGAGTTAGATAGAGTTAATATAGATGTGACAATGAGTTTAGCTCCACCGGTGATATGCTCCGAGAATGGTAACTCCATTACTAGCACCGTCAGGCCATGGATGGACAGCCAAAGGCTGGACATGGTATGACCGAGTAACATGTAAGGGTTCAGGTACATGCCGAATCACGGTCAGGTTGTCTTGATGGTTGGTTCTCAAGGCAGTAAGGTTTCTTGGTAGCTAGTTCCCCATGCAGTAAGGATCCTCGATAACTAGTCTCCGATGCAGTAAGGACCTTCTCTCGGTAGCCCGTTTGGTGGCAGTATGGATCTCTTGGGGATGGTTAACGATGCAGCCAAGGATGGTATTAAGAGATCTACCAAGCGGTCCATTAATATTGATGGCCAAACGCTGATGTGGTCAAGGTTTCTTGGTGCGAGTGCCGGAGTGGTACGGATGGATGCGAAGATGATAAGCGATATGATGGAAAGAAACGATGGTAAGGGATGGTAACACCGAAGGAACGATGGTAACGATGATGATAAGGGACGTAATGAAAAGGGCGATGGAATAGAAAAGGATGGTAAAACGTGAAGAACAAGAACAAGGTTGACCGATAGCTGGCCACACGGTATTTGGATAACACCGTGATACAACTAATCAGATTCCGAGCAGAGCTTCAAGGACGTCCGATCTTTAAACTATGTGAGATTCGAAGCAAAGCATTTAGATAATTCGTTTATTCAAATCTACCTTCAAAACTTGAGGTTACATATCTTTAAATAGGCAGGATGTCTAGGGGATCTAACCCTACAAAGGACCAGCGTGTCCTTGGGCATTTACATACCCAAGAAAACTATTAACCCAATGGTTTAAGTAAAAAATGGTAAAAGTAAAAAAGAGAAATGATAGAGATTATGGTCGGACGGTACTCCAGGAACCATTAGTCGGCAAGGAAGATGACTGGCTTGGGCCTAATGCGTCCGGGCCATAAACTCATTAAATACCTTGTTGGAAAAACCACTTAGGGATAAAAAAAACAAGGGAAAAAGAGTGTATATGCCCAAAACGACTTTAGAGGTGTGTTTTCACCAGGTAAGGGTAAAAATAATAAGGATTTGATCCTTGGTCTTCTCTTCTCATGCGGGTCCAGTCCATGCATTCGTCCTAAGGCCTTGTTGATAACAAGGTTGAAGGTCGTTTAGTAGCGGTGGGAATGGTCACGGTCAATGGCTGAAATCAGCATGTTGGGCAATGATTCTTGGCTTCCAGCGGTGTCCGAGTAGGTATCGTCCGGAGAGCTGTCTTCGGGATCAGAGGAAGCTTGGGCCTCATCAACCGGTTTCGTTAAATTATAAGAAGTTTTTTTTGGGTCATGTGGGTTTCTACAGATGTTTCATTAAAGACTTTTCCAAAATAGTTAGACCTCTCACACGACTTTTATGCAAAGAAGTAACTTTTAGTTTGATGGAGAATGTTTGGAAACATTTGAGAGGATTAAGAGAGAATGATCAGTGCTCCAATATTTCAAGCTCCAGACTGGGACTTACCATTCAAAATCGTGTGTGATGCAAGTGACTATGTAGTAGGAGCAGTTCACGGTCAAAAGGTTGATAAAAACTCCATGTCATATACTACGCGAGTAGAACACTTGATGATACACAATGTAAATATGCTACGACAGAGAAAAAGTTACTCACGATAGTATTCACTTTTGAGAAATTCTAATCTTACTTAGGTTGTTCAAAGGTAGTAGTCTATACAGATCACACAGCTTTAAGTCATTTATTAGCTAAGAAAGATGCAAAACCAAGGCTCTTGAGGTGGATTTTCTTACTACAAAAATTCGATTTAGAAATCAAGGACAAAAAGGGATTGAAAATGGTATCAATGATCATTTATCTAGGATGAGAGTTGATTATGGAATCCATATAGATGATTAATTTCCCAAAGAATCTCTAATGGTGATTCATCTTCTTGAGATGACAAATAAGACAATACAAAAACTTGAAGAAGCAAGATCGATCATGGTACACGGTATTGTCAATTACTTATCATGTGGAAAGGAACCAATCAAACTAGATCCTCATGCCAAGAAAATTTTCTTTAGAGATATTAACTGGTTCTATTTGGATGATCCATATCTCTTCACCCTTTGCAAGGATAGTTTGTATCGAAGTCCGTATCTGAGTAAAAATACATGATGTTCTACAACATTACCAAGGTTTGAGTGTTGGAGGTCATTTTGCTACTTTCAAAACCGTTCAAAAAGATTTGCAAGAAGGATTTTGGTGGCCCACAATGTTCAAGAATGCATACGAGTTTGTAGCCAAGTGTGATCCATGCCAACGGAAAGGAAGCATAAGCAAGCGGAATGAGATGCCGCAATCCCCTATATTCTAGAAATTTTTGATGTCTGGGGCATAGAATTCATGGGCCCATTTCCATCATCATACAATAACAAGTATATCCTAGTAACAGTTGATTATATTTCGAAATGGGTTGAAGCTTAGGTAGTCCAACAAATGACATCAAGGTCGTGTTAAGGATATTCAAAACCATAATTTTCTACGATTTGGTATTCCATGTGTTGTGAGCAGCGATGGAGGTTCACATTTCATCAATAAAGTATTTTAGAACCTTCTGAAGCGATATGGCATTAAGCATAAGGTTGCAACCTCATATCAGCTGCAGAGTAGTGGGCAAGTTGAGATTTTCAACCGGGAAATCAAGTCATTCATAGAGAAGACAGTTGGTGCAACTAGAAAGGATTGGTCTGCTAAGTTGGATGATGCAATTTGGGCCTACAAGACAGTTTTAAACTCCAATTGGAACAACACATTTCAATTTGTTATACAGGAAAGCTTGTCACATGCCAGTGGAGTTAGAGTACAAAGCATTGTGGGCAGCTTTTGAGTTTTGACATAAAAAAAACTCAATAGAAGAGGATGATACAACTGAATGAGTTGGATAAGATTAGACTTTAAACTTATGAGATCTCAAAGAACTACAAAGAGAAGACTAAAGATTTCCACCACAAGAAGATTTTATCTAGAAACTTCAAGGTAGGTGAACAAGTTTTACTTTTCATCTATCCAAAACCACAAAACCAAACCTTCCAACCACAAAACCAAACTTACCCAACAAACCAAAACTTTCAACCAAGACCTCAATACAACAACCAAAACCAATACTTTCCAACCAAAGCAAACATTTCAACCAAGACCCAATTATCAAACCCAAACTTTCTTACCCAATGCACCTCCACCAAACCAAAATATACCACCAAACACCACCTCCCCAACACCTCCTCCTTAAACAAATTTTGGAAGGGCAAACCAAGGGCACTTTCGAACTCAACAAATGAATGGATGGAATGCATGGAGCTTATTATGAGCTGAGCAACAAATTTGAAAACCTTGCATCCCATGTCAAGAACCTCGACAATCAAGTGGCCCAAGTTGCTTCTTCTTCCAAGCGCCCTATAGGAACTTTACCCAGAATACCTGAACCCAACCCAAAAGAATACATTAACACAATTACTCTTCGTTGTGGTAAAGAACTCCTTGGTCCAAATCTCAATGAGGACATGAAGTCTAAAGGAAAGGGGGTGGTGATAGAAATAGGGGATGATGAAGTCATTAGCAACAGAACAGATTTTGAAGACATAGAGGAGACAGATGCTGTTGATAAGGGTAAAGGAAAGGTTAATGACACATCTGTTGAAATTAAAGAGTATGGAGGCTTAGGGATTGTTGAGAGAGTGATAGTTGTGGCGTGAGAATGATAAGGAGTTTGAGGTTAGGATACTTGGAGAATGTTTAGGATGAAGATGGTGGCGTGAGTATTGATGTAATGAGGGATTATTGTTTGAGAATGATGATAAGAATGATGATGAGAATGAGAATGATAATGGTTGATGAAATAAGATGAACTAAGGAGAAGCATGGCGCCGGAGAGCTAAAGCTCCACCGGCGCCTTTAGGAAGATAAACAAAGCTTCCTTTACTCTTTTAATCTTCTTATTCTCTTATTCACAACTCTTTCTTTACATTAAGTTTACATAGATATTTATAGAGAAGAGGTTACAAACAACAAGAGAAGAAGGAAGAAGAAGCGTGAAGGATAAAGGAGAGAAGAAAGAAATTGGCGCCAAGAGGAGAGAAGGGAGCAGCTCACTGTTTGCCTCCTGTTCATGCTGCGCCCATACCCTGCTGCTGACACCTCCATGCTTGTGTCCATGCCCCTCTCTGGTGCCCCATGCTCCTCTCTGGCGCCCCATGCTCTCCTTTGCTTCCTCTTTTCCACTTAGTTAGTCTTCTAGTTAGTATGTAACAGCCTCCATTTTTCTAGTTACATCCTAACCAAGACTTCTTCTAGTTCCTTGTGAACTAGGTTTCCTTTCCCTCTTCCTCTTGTTTTGAATTCTTCTATCATAGAGATCACATATTTCAACACTCCCCCTCAAGATTGGCCGGTGGAGGTCCTTAAGACCAATCTTGCCATGTATGTGATCCTCATTGATAGAAGATGATGCCATGATGAGGATATCCGCTAGCTGGTCCTTGCTTGCTCCAAAGATGGTTTTGATGACTCCTAACCTCAATGAGACCTAGGATTCTGAATCCCATGGCCTTTACTCTTCCTTGCAGATTACGCTTTGTTTTCTCAAAGCTTCACTCGGATCATGTCTCCTCGGGCTTCTTGTCTCAAACTTAACCTTGACTTCAAGCTCCTCGGATGACATCTTCTAGCTCACGGAATACTCACATTGTCATTGGCTTCCTCTTGATCACTCTTGGGAGTATACTCTATCCGTTGGACGCCACTTCCCGCTGCTTCTCGGATCACCACACCTAATAAGGTCTGAAAGGTGGTTTCTCCTTCGGTTTTCTTACAACATCATCCATACCTACTCGTATGTGTCTCCCAGCTTTCTCTCGCCATCGTCTTCTCATACGGTTCTTGGAGTGCCTTGTTGCCTTGTTTACCGTTCCACAGCCTCCTAAGTGAACGCCTCTTGGTCTGAGCTTCACATTCCATCTATCAAGATCAATCTTGGCTTCAACCCTTCATAGATTTGATCTTGATTCTTCAAAGAGCCATCCGCTCTAATCCCACTTATCATAAGACTCTCCCGCCTTCCTCTCGGAATGCCGCACCTATCCATGGTACAATGTGATAGTCCTCTTCTTCTTGGACCATCACCTAACTTGGTGCTTCAATGGTCTTCTTCAACACTCCCCCTCAAGCTTGGTTCGAGTATGGGAAGAACCAAACTTGACAAGGAAGACCGTTGCATAATTTGGAGCTCACCGCTTCTTCAACACTTCCCTTCAAGACTAGCCCATTGCCAAGGGACCACTCTTGCAAAGGAAAGAGCACTAAGCTTGATTATGCCAATGATGCCGCCTCCTCTTGGACTATCTATCCCACTTGCCAATTAGGCCAAGCTTTTGTCTGCTATCCATTTTGGATTAGGCCGCAAAGGACATCATCTACCTCCACATAACACCACCATGAATAGCTTGCTTGAGCCTATACACACTTCTTCTTGTAGATTGCTCTGTTGGATCGCCACATGGTTGAGTATGATCACCACTCTCTCAAGACCTCCTGGATCAAGTGATTCGGCCTCAAGAGAGGATGAAGACCATGTGGAAGAATATGACCCTCCATAAGCACCATTTAATAAATACCTTGGAGCAACTACTTCTTGGACCATCAGAATGTTCCGCTTGTTGAAAGATTCATCAATGAAAGATAGCATTAGCCTATGAGATTGGTTTTGGAAGTCATGAACTTCTTGGAAATGATTATTGCAGAGTTTGATTCGCCTGTTACTAGGGCTGAGAATTCGCCAAGAGCTTCACTGAGTCGCTGTTACTCTTCTTCTTCTCAGAGCAACAATCGCTCTTAACCTCTTCCTCTAAGGTTTCACCTCTCTCAGCAGCCTTACTCTTCTCCTCCTTAACGCTTGAAGTTACAAGCAAATGTGAGTTTCCAATCACCATAACTGGAATCAAACTCACAAGTCCATCCAAAAACATTACTTACATCTCTTCACCGCCTCTTCTATAATTTTTCCACAATTGATTTTCCTCTTATCAACTGTGTCTCTTTGATCAAAAATTATTAACCTCTTCCTTTTCTTTGCAGGAAAAATCTCAGCCTTGTGCTTCATCTTTGTTTCATGCAAGTCTTCTACGTGAACTCCTCTTGTCACGTCTCTTCCGCAAGTCTCTTCCGGGTTAAAGATGTGAACTCCTCTTGTCACTTCTCTACCGCAAGTCTCTTCCGGGATTCAACCTTCTTCAGCTTCCTCTTTCTAAGGTAAGCTTCTCCTTTTCTCCAAGTTTTACTATGAGCTGTCTCATATTTTTCTTGAAGTCTTATGTGAACTAGATTCACACTTTCTTTGACTGTTTTTTGTACAGCCGGTTTAATGCTTCCTCTTCTTTCTTGCTGGATGTCTTCATTTGATCACCAGCCACTTTACTTACTGTTCAATGATTTGTTTTCACTTGGAGCTTGCTTGGATCACCACTTAAGGTCACCATCCAGCCTTCTCCTCTTCTAAACCATCACGCCAAAAACATTCTTCATCTCCTAGATGCCTTATTTCCCACGCCATACATGCCAAAAACCATCATGCCATGACAAGCTTCTTCACAGATGAATGATTTTTTATAAAATAATCCTCTGGATCTTGTTTCCAAAGAGGATCACCAAGGAATTGATATTGATACAACCCCGTTTTCAAAGTTTTGTATGTGGATCTAGACTCCACACACAAGAACCATAAAGAAAAATGTTTACTCTCTCACACACACCCCATTAATTAGAAAACGCATGGGAGGAACAAATTACCCCAGAAAATTTTCTCTCATGTGTTTAACAAAAGACCGAGCTCCTCAAGGCAAGGAGCCAAGGAGAGCCCAACGAAATCTCCCTCAATTTGTCATCATTTTCTAGTAACAATACACACCCTTAGTCCTTTCACAACTTGAAGATCTTATGATCTTAAGGATATTAATCTCAGAGTGAATAGAACTAAAAAAAATGTATGGTTATAGATTAAAAGACTTTGTAGAGAGCTAGAAGAATAACAAGAGATTAGGCGCTAGATCACTCAACTTGCTCTGATACCATGTTGAAATTAAAGAGTATGGAGGCTTAGGGATTGTTGAGAGAGTGATAGTTGTGGCGTGAGAATGATAAGGAGTTTGAGGTTAGGATACTTGGAGAATGTTTAGGATGAAGATGGTGGCGTGAGTATTGATGTAATGAGGGATTATTGTTTGAGAATGATGATAAGAATGATGATGAGAATGAGAATGATAATGGTTGATGAAATAAGATGAACTAAGGAGAAGCATGGCGCCGGAGAGCTAAAGCTCCACCGGCGCCTTTAGGAAGATAAACAAAGCTTCCTTTACTCTTTTAATCTTCTTATTCTCTTATTCACAACTCTTTCTTTACATTAAGTTTACATAGATATTTATAGAGAAGAGGTTACAAACAACAAGAGAAGAAGGAAGAAGAAGCGTGAAGGATAAAGGAGAGAAGAAAGAAATTGGCGCCAAGAGGAGAGAAGGGAGCAGCTCACTGTTTGCCTCCTGTTCATGCTGCGCCCATACCCTGCTGCTGACACCTCCATGCTTGTGTCCATGCCCCTCTCTGGTGCCCCATGCTCCTCTCTGGCGCCCCATGCTCTCCTTTGCTTCCTCTTTTCCACTTAGTTAGTCTTCTAGTTAGTATGTAACAGCCTCCATTCTTCTAGTTACATCCTAACCAAGACTTCTTCTAGTTCCTTGTGAACTAGGTTTCCTTTCCCTCTTCCTCTTGTTTTGAATTCTTCTATCATAGAGATCACATATTTCAACAACATCTACTAAGGCTCTTCCACAGGAACCCTCTCTAAAAACAAAAACTTTTGAAAAATATATATCCCTTTTGATATCCCTTTTGTACCTCCACCATATGAACCCAAACTTCCTTTTCTGGGCCGTTTCAAAAAATAAATCATGGAAAAATACAGAGCAATATTTGATATACAAATGAGTGAAGTCACAGTCACAATGCCACTTCTTGATACCTTTTTCCTGTCTCCTCCATATAGCAAATTTCTCAAGGATGCAGTGAAGGAGAGACAAAAATACTGGAAAGTATAATTGTCTTAACTCATGAAATGAGTGCTATCATACAAAAGAAGGTAGTAGTTAAAAAGGAGAATGACCCTGGTAGCTTCACTCTCCCCTGTTTCCTTGGTCCCCTGTACTTCATCAATTGCTTATGTGATCTAGGAGCCAGTGTTAGTCTGATGCCACTCTCAGTTGCTAAACGTCTAGGATTCACAAAGTATAAATATTGTTGAATCTCCTTGGTCCTTGCAGATTGGTCTATTAGACCTCCCATTGGACTTTTTGAACACCTACCAGTAATGATAAGACATTTTGAAATACCAACAGACTTTATTGTCCTTGATATGGATGAAGAGGCAAAAGACCCACTCATTTTGGGATGCCCATTCTTGAGAACAGCTGGTTCAATGATAGATGTAAAGAGAGGAAAGATCAATCTGCATCTAGGTGGTGAGGTATTAAGTTTTGATATTCATAAGATGCTAAAAAGGCAAACTATCGAAGGACAAGCATTTTGGGTAGAAAAGATGGAAAGTCTTGCTGATGAACTGCTAGAAGAGAGAGCACAAGAGGATCCTCTTTAAAGTGCCCTGACAGTTAACCAAGGGGATTATGGATTGTTGAATGTTGAATGCTGAAAGCGAAGGGTATGAAAGATTATTAGACATTGGCAGGGGATTTTCAGAAGAAGGCACATTTCCAGACTTGAATCGAGATCATGTTGAGGGTAACAGTGCTAAGGAAGAAAGAAATAGCAAACCACATGAAAGAGAGGAAGACTGGATCGAGCTGAAGGCTCCTAAAGTTGATCTCAAACCACTTCCACAAGGCGTAAGGTACGCTTTTCTTGAAAAAAGTCTACTTATCCTGTGATAATCAGTGATTTGCTGAATGATGAAGAAGTTTCCACCCTTTTAGGAAAATTAAAGCAATTTAGAAAGGGTATAGGTTATTCACTTGATGATATCAAAGGAATCTCAGAAACTTTATGTATGCATAGGATCCACTTGGAGAATGAGTCGATGACCTCTGTAGAACATCAAAGGCAGTTCAATCCTAACATGAGAGATGTTGTATGGAAAGAGATACTCAAACTTTTGGATGCGGAAATCATTTACCCGATATTGGATAGTACTTGGCTTTCCCTGTTCATTTAGTACCAAAAAGGAAGAATCACAGTTGTCAAAAATAATAGAGATGAGTTGATATCAATGAGTACCATAACTGGTCATAGGATGTGTATTGACTATCGCAAACTTAATGCTGTCTCTAGGAAAGACCATTTCCTACTACCATTCATTGACCAAATTCTGGAAAGATTAGCAAACCATACCAACTACTGTTTTCTTGATGGTTATTTAGGATTTTTCCAAATTCCCATACACCCAAATGACCACAAAAAAACAATCTTTACATGTCCTTATGGTACCTTCGCCTATTGTAGGATGCCATTTGGCTTGTGTAATGCTCCAGCAACCTTCCAACGTTGTATGATATCTATATTTGCAGATTTGATTGAAAATGTGGTAGAAGTTTTTATGGATGACTTCTCCGTCTATGGAGATTCATTTGCCTCTTGTCTTTCAAATCTTTGCAGGGTTCTACATCGTTGTGAAGAAACACATCTTGTGCTGAATTGGGAAAATGCCATTTCATGGTCACAGAAGGGATTGTTTTAGGTCATAAAATTTCTGAGAAAGGGATCAAAGTGGACAAAGCTAAGATAGATGTTATCATGAGTTTAGCTCCTCTAGATTCTGTGAAAGGGATAAGAAGCTTTTTAGGCTATGTGGCTTTTTACAGACAGTTTTATTAAGGACTTTTCAAAGATAGCTAGACCTCTTACACGCCTCTTGTGCAAAGAGGTGACTTTTGAGTTTTATGAAGATTGTTTGGAAGCTTTTGAGAGGATTAAGGAAGAATTAATCAGTGCTCCAATTGTGCAAGCTCCAAATTGGGATTTGCCATTCGAAGTCATGTGTGACGCGAGCGACTATGCAGTAAGAGCAGTTCTTGGGCAAAAGGTGAATAAAAAAACTTCATGTTATATACTATGCAAGCAAAACCCTC
Organism: Nasturtium officinale; assembly: GCA_963854855.1. NCBI lineage: Eukaryota > Viridiplantae > Streptophyta > Magnoliopsida > Brassicales > Brassicaceae > Nasturtium > Nasturtium officinale. The sequence goes on along the minus strand of OY978504.1, from coordinate 11,852,459 downwards.
GATGATGCGCAGTGTAAATATGCTATGACGGAAAAGGAAATACTAGCGATAGTATTTGCTTTTGAGAAATTTAGATCATACCTGGTTGGTTCAAAGGTAATAGTTCACACAGACCACACAGCTTTGAGGCGCTTACTGGCTAAAAAGGATGTCAAACCAAGACTCTTGAGATAGATTTTGTTACTTCAATAGTTTGATTTGGAAATTAAGGACAAAAAAGGAATAAAAAATGGGGTTGCAGATCATTTATCAAGAATGAGAGTTGACTATGAAATCCCTATAGATGACTCACTACCAGAAGAAGCTCTAATGGCAATTCAACATCTTGAACTGACAAATGAGACATTTGCAGAAACTTGAAGAAGTAAGGAATCTGCAAGAAGATGAGCCATGGTACGCAGATATTGTGAACTACTTAGCATGTGGAAAAAGCCAATCAAGCTAGACCCTTATGCTAAGAAAAAGTTCTTCAGATATATAAAACGATTTTATAGGGATGATCCATATCTTTACACACTGAAGGAGAAGATGCATCTCTGAAGGAGAAGTTAATGGTGTTATGCAACATCGTCATTTTGCTACTTTCAAAACTGTTCAAAAGGTTTTGCAAACAGGATTTTGGTGGCCCACTATGTTCAAAGACGCACATGAATATGTAACAAGGTTTGATCCATGCCAATGGAAAGGAAGCATAAGCAAGCGGAATGAGATACCTCAATCTCTTATTTTTGAGGTAGAAATTTTTTATGTATGGGGAATTGACTTTATGGGACCATTTCCATCATCCTATGGTAACAAGTACATCCTGGTAGCAGTTGACTATGTTTTCAAATGGGTAGAAGCTTTAGCTAGTCCAACAAATGATGCCAGAGTTGTATAAAGATGTTCAAGACCATAATATTTTAAAGAATTAGCATTCCACGAGTTGTGATAAGCGATGGAGGATCACATTTCATCAACAAATTCTTTGAGAACCTTTTAAGGAGATATGGTGTTAAACATAAGGTTGCAACCCCATATCACTCACAAACCAGCGGCCAAGTCGAGATTTCCAACCAGGAAATAAAGTCGATCTGAAAGAAGACAGTAGGTGTAACAAGAAAAGATTGGTCTGCCAAGCTAGACTACACAATCTGGGCCTACCGGACAACTTTCAAAACTCCAATCGGGACAAATCTTTTCAATTTGCTATACGAAAAGCTTGTCACATGCCAGTGGCGCTAGAATACATAGCAATGTGGGCAGTTAGACTTCCGAACTTTGATATAAAAACAAACCAAGATAAGAGGATGTTATAACTGCATGAGTTGGATGAGGTTAGGCTTGAGGCTTATGAGAGTTCTAAGAGCTACAAAGAGAAAAGCAAAGCTTTCCATGACAAGAAGATCCTAGCTATGGACTTCAAAGCTGGTGAACAATTTTTACTATTCAACTCAAGGCTAAAACTGTTCCTCGGAATGCTCAAATCTCGTTGGTCCGGCCCATTTACTATCAAAGAAGTGAGACCATATGAAGCTATCATTCTTGAGAAATAATCCGGTGAAGACTTTGTGGTAAATGGTCAACGTTTGAAGCCATACATGGCAGGTCATATCCTTGGAGAGGGAACAACAATTCCCCTTGCTTAACCTCATTCTGAATGAAAACAGGAATGTCGAGCTCATGAAGTTAAACGAGAGCGCTTGAGAGGCATTCTCATGTTATCATTGTACATACATCTTCTCTTTCTTCATTTTTATATTTTTGCTTTCATAAAGTCTTATGTTACATTTTCAATTTCAGAAGCATGCTCACCACCGGTCACCCCCATCGGGCATCAGCCATCATTGGGAGGTTTGATTTTCAATCCGAGCTCACCACCGGTCACCCCCATTGGCCAATAGCCATCGATGGGAGGCTCGAAGTAAGTCAATTAAATACTTCAAACCGGTTCAATTCAAGTGAGAACTTGGTCCATATAATATTTGATATTGGTTATCTCAAAACATTATCTTCTCCTCCCTCCTTCCCTAGCCCCAGGCCATTTTACAACTCATTTCATTGCTCTTTAAGAAATTTTCAACACAAAAATCCCAAGAACTCTCTCAATTCTTTCTTGTTTTCATTGATTTAAAAACCGAACTTCATCATTTTCTAGTATCTCTTGAGTAATCCCTGCCTATTTCCCCTAATTTTTGGCCATTATTCTCCCCACACAAGGTAACAATTTCGTCCTAATTCTCAAAATTCTGGGTTTTGTTTGATTATCTCTCAATTGATCCAATAGAGTATCAATTAACTTTTGTGAGTGACTATATTGAAATTCTTGAGCTGGGTATTTTATTATGGTTAATCTTGTTGGCTAATTGATAGTAATTGAGATAGGATATTTTGATTATATTGATGGCACAATAGCTTGGGAGAAATTTGAGGATTGTGGTTTCAATAGCCTATAATTGTTGATTTGTTGTCACTTTTGAGACATTACATTATTTGGCTTTGGATTGATTCATGTTTGATTGCAAGAGACTTGAAGAATTTTTAATAACTTTCAAACTTTGCAATTGTTCAATTGGTGGAAATGGTTAAATTCAAGGGAATAGTTGAAAAGAACACAACGAAGAACGCCCCTAAGCAAAAGAAAACGGTACAACCATCTAACTCATGTCCAAAAGGAAAAGTAATTGCGGAAGAACAGAGTGAAGATGAAGATGTTAACTTGAGATCAAGGAGCAAAAATTCCAAACAGAGCGACTCCGAATATGAAGAAGCTGTGACACATAAGAGGAAAGGAAAAGGGATTGCTAAAAAGAAATCAACCGCCAAGAACAAACCCAAACCACCTAAGAGAATTTCGTACTCTCAATATATGGCACGGTTCAAGGAGATAAAGTTCATAGGAACTCACTTCCCCGACCCAGTCTTCCTTGATAGAGCTGGTATTCTAGAAGATGTCGAAACCATATTAGACAAAATGGGTCTCAAGAAGTTTGCAGTGACTGCTCATGCAACCTATGTTGATTTGACTAAGGAATTTTTCGCCATTCTACGCATTGAAGGTGAACCTAATGAGATCACCATGGATAGGGACATCTCTATGCACTTCCAGATTAGTGGGAAAGTGTACTCTGTTACTGGCAAAGAAATGATGAGAATCTATGGTTTCCAAGGACTTGGGAAATACACCGAATTAAGGATATTTTCTCATTCAGCTAGGCGTTTCTGGGACTGCATAGGTGAGGGAGCATACAAGCAAAGTGCTAGTAAAAGCACTCTAATTCGCAACCCTGCAATAAGATACGTTCACAAGATTCTCGCCCATACATTCTTGTGTAGGAAAGAAACTGGAGTAGTGACCTGGGTTGATATGCAATACATGATGCTTGGAATCGTTTCTTCTCTTCCCGATGAACCAAGACTAAGCAGCAACAATTTCCTTGCAAGTTTCCCCACCATTTTCATCAACTATCTCCTCTATATCCAAGATTGGCTCATGACTACTACTGTTCACCAACCGATAATGAGCATAGGTGGCCTCTTGACCCCCATCTTTGTGGCACAAGGGATTAGACTCACAGGAAATATTGAGGATTTCACTAGGATTGATGCTTACTACCTTTACAGCTCCCACCATATCGGAGGAACATTAGGCACATCTTATGCTTGGAGGTTTAGACCTCTTCCTGGGGAAGAAAATAAAATCATACTCCCGAACAGTAATCTCACTTCAATAAAAGAACCGGCGAGTATCGAATTCCTTCATGGTGAGCAGCATTGGTATAAAGAAGAAAGGGATGAAGATCTAGCGGGAATTTCCGTAAAGACAGAGAAACAGGTCCATCAAACACTAGCGGGACCTTCTGGAGAAGGAACTTCATCTCCACAATCCACCTATGGGAGTAACCAGTATCATTTTGATCCCTATGATGAACCCATTCACTTCCCAGCCCTCCAAGCGGCTTATATTCATATCAACATGCTCCAGCGCCTAGTGAAATGGCAAGGAAGGGGTTTGAAGAATTTTTTCAAAACGTGCAAGGAACTCTCAAGCGAGCTTAAACAAATCAAGGAGCGTTTTCACCAGCAGGATGCTCCAATCCTCGCCTTGATGAAGTGGTAGACTCCGTTACCGACCGCCCAGTTGAAAGAGAAACTCTTGTGATGGATGAAACCCCAGAGCAAATGGATGAAGATGTTGGAGAAAGACATTCATTCCACGGAGTACCAAGTACCTCAGCACACCATGAACCCCCTTGCGCTTCAGCATATGAACGGCATCAAAGGCAGAAAAGGTGGTCACACGTTTACCCACTCCCATCCCACAATTGAATAATGAATCATATTCGTTTGACTTCTCCGGTTGGTATTAGGTACTACCCTTTTGAACCATTGTAAATAACATTTTTCTTTTACCTTTTGTGGATGGTCTCTTCTCTAAATTTATCTTTACACAACTACTGTGTAAAATAAGTCTGGGGAGAGAGGATATTCCCTTTGACCTTGTGTTCTGTTTTGTTTTCATTTCGTTTTGAGTCTAGATATTGTACATAGTCATCATTCATCTATATATATATGTGTGTTTTTCAAAGCATCTAGATTTGCACTGCATCACTTGCTATGTTTCATAATAGGATCGAGTCTAGAAGCATGTAGCTTGCATATGCCTAGGGGATAATGAGGAAATTGCCTAGACTTAGTCTCTTATTATGGAATTTAACTAGCATTGTAATCACTTGCTAATAGTTTGATATACTCGTCCAGAGATCTTAAGTCACACTTGGGTTATCTTTTAACCCCTTTTTCACCACCCTTGCTAATCCGAGTGGTCATCCTCATCTTTAGGATGGTAATCACAACCCTAACCTTACCACTTCCTTCAAGCCACCCGCTGTTTTGTGTGAGTAAGGCCTTTTCATGCTTCTTGTGCAAAATCTCTAAAGAAGGTGATCGACAAAACTTTTTCCACTAGGTTAAAGGGTTGATTCTAGTTTAAGAGTGGCGGGAGATGGTTGAGAACCAATGTAGTAGAAAGGACAAGAACAAAAATAAACAGGAGCTGGAAAGTCCTTGAACTAAAAAGGTAGATAAAAGAGGCATCTAGAGATTGTTGAGAAAAGGAAAAGCTCATTGAAAAAGTAAGCTAAAAGAATGAAAACTTGCATCTCTTCTCTAGGTGGATAAAAGAAGCAAAATCCAAATAAAAAACGGAGAAAATACAAAGAGAGGCACCAAAAAGAAAAGGGATAAGAGCTTAAAGAAAAGAAAATCTCTATTTAGCAAGAACGAAAAGCATAAGGAAAAGAAAAGAGAGATTATACTCCAGTGAATTAATTGCATGGTCCTTTAGTTTGAGAATCTGGATGAGATTTGAATGATTACTATAATAGGGAGTGTTTGATAGGAGTGATAAATGCAAGCTTGGGTAGAGATAGTGGGAAAAGGTTTGTACCAATATTTGATCACATTCTTGATTGATTTTGTAACTTGATTAGCATCCAATCATGCTTTATTTTGAGAGTCTCCCTTACGTCATGTGAACCTCCTTTTCTTTCATGAACCCTTCCTACCTAGCCAAATGGATGAGATTGATTCTCTTTTAGCAAGACTACATAAAGATTAATAAACATGAAGAGTTGTTTTATTAAGTGATCGCAGGTTAGACTAGGCTAAGAGTGAATAGATAGAGGGATTGGTATGATTATGGCAAAGTACGGATAGAGTAATTTTCGGGTTTTGCCTTACTTAGCGAACTTTGAGGACCTCATGTTGAATCCATTTTTGAACTTTAAGGTTCTGATTCCCCGACTTTATCTTTTCAACTTCTTTGACATGTCTTTGTTTGTTTGCTTCTGGACAAGCAAAAGACAAGTTTGGGAGAGTTAATGTTCTTGCATTTTTACACTTCATTCATCAACTTTTTACTATATTTATCTCCATGTTTTTTCATCACAACATGTGTTAAGTTGCATTTATTACTCATTTGTACATAGTGTCACCATTTAGATCATTTAGTCGTATTCATCATATTGCATAAGAATTAAGTCTTCATTAGGTCATATTGGGAGTATCAATCTCATGAGGATGAACCAAGAGGAAGCACAGCTTGAAGATCATGGTTCCCATCGGCCACTTCCACCGGCCAAGCTCCATCGATGGAGAGCCAAGAAACGTTCCTAAGATTCCCATCGGTCACTTCCACTGGCCAAGATCCATCGATGGGGAGCCATGAAACATTCCTGAGATTCCCATCGGCCACTCCCACCGGCCAAGCCCCACCGATGACACATGCTCGCCTCCTTTCTTTTATAAAGCTAAACCAAGTCAACTTTGGTTTAGGAACTCAACTTTAATGATTTCTCAATTTCATTTTGGTTAATTAAGGATTATGTTTGTCCCTTAGCTGAGACTATAAATACTTAAATCTTATCTTATCCTAGGATATCTTATATTTTGCTAAAAACTTGTTTTGGAGATATTTATGGGATTTAAAATTTCTGGATTTTCTGAGTTTATAAAGTGTGATTTCTTTTCTATCTTCACTTCCATTCTTCTAATAATTATGATTATGCAGAGATCAATTCATTTACTTTGTGTTTTCATGGCTATTAGTGAGTAGTCTTTTGATAGGATCCTTGGGATGTTAGATCTAGGTTGATTAGTACTAGGTTAGTGGAGTTTAGGCTTGTAACGTTTAGATCTATGCTTGTTAGGTTATGTTTAATGCTAGATTAGCAAGAGATTGTTAATTTAGATCTTAATCATTTCTCATGCCCACAAGGTGTTTGATGAAATGTTTGATCCAAACTTTTCAAACTCTTTTCAATCCTAGCCAACGAGTATTAATGTTTAGGATGATTAGAGATTAAGAAAACTTGTGATTAATGCTATTAATCAATTAGTGTTTAATGAGAGTTATGAAGATTTAAGGTAATTAGTGGAGTGATTAGTACCATGAGAATGGATTAGTTAAATTTAGTGTTTTGGAACCATTGGATTAGCTCTAAGAGATAGAACAAGACTCCACTAGCTTAGCATTGATTAGTATAGATCATCTATATCATTTCCAAGGATCCTTCTTTATTAGTCTGATTTCAAAAACCATTTTTACATATTTTCTTGTTTACTTGCATTTTAAATTCTGTTTTCAAAACCCCCAAATCATATTCACTTAGATTAAGATATGATTTATACTTTTAATGTGTTGAAACTAGATTCCAAGTTTGATTGATTCCCTTCTATGCTATAATGCATTTAGGGTAATTGACAACCTATAATAAAAAATCTTAATATCAATTTGGCGTCGTTGCCACTTGGGACTTGTTAAAACCATTAGGAGTTGATTGTGTTTTGAAACTAAGTTTTCTTTCTTGCATTTACTACTTAACATCTCTTGTTTCCACTTTGATCTCTCTCTTGTAGGTGCATGAACCTTAGAAGCCATGGTCCACAAAACTTGGTTGATTCTGTTGAAGATATTCGCCAGGTAGAAAGAGAGGGTAGAAGAGCTGCAAGAGAGCAGTTACAACATTTACAGTGTTTAGGAATGAATAACGAAGAGTTTCCTCAAGGATTTCCGCAGGTTCCTCAGCAAGGACAACCAGTCCTTAGATCTATTGGAGCATTCGATGCACCCAAAATTTGAGTTCAAGCCACTGGAATTCCAAAACCTTCTGTTTCTGCCAACAACTTTGAGATAAAGTCAAGCTTGATCAACATGGTTCAGAACCAGATGTACAATGGATTGTCCTTGTAAACCCTCTAGATCACTTAGATCAGTTTGAGCGATTATGCAGAATAGTGAAGATGAATGGAGTCACCGAAGAATCCATCAAGATGATATTTTTCTCTTTCTCTTTAGGAAACAAGGCCTCCCAATGGGAGAAGAACATTGGTTCAGATTTGGTATCCACTTGGGATATGTGTAAAAAGGAATTTCTCAATAAGTTCTTTCCAAAGCAGAAGACAACAAAACTTCTAAATGACATTGATAGTTTCAAACAAGGCTACCAAGAGAATCTATATGAAGCATGTGAAAGATTAAAGGAACACTTGAGAAGTATCGCCGCACCTTAGACATGGCAAGTTATGGCAGCTTTGACAACAAGAATGTGGAACAAGATGAGTTATTGATTGAAAATCTCGCTCAAAGTGATGCTTGTTGTGGCGGTGACTATGGTGAAGTACAAGAAGAATAAATTCCGGGTTTTGCATTACCTAGCTAACTTCGAGGACCTCGCGTTGAATCCATTTTTGAACTTTAAGGTTCTGAATACCGTCACATTTGCTCAAGTTCTTTGACTTGTCTTTTAATGTTTTCTTGTGGACAAGGAAAATACTAGTTTGGGGGAGTGGATATTATTGCACTTTCCTTGGTCCAAAAAGGGAATTTTGTCTGCTCTTGTATCTTGATAGCTTATGGATGCTTCCATTGCTCAATATTCTTCTAATAACTATTTTAGGTCGCACCAAATCAGAATATAGATGTTGAGGATGTGATTTGAATGCTCTATGGTCCATATATGGTAAGTCTTGGTGTGTTGATGAGTAGGATTGGATCCACCTGATTCAATGGTCATTGTTGCACGTGAATACTCTCTTAGGACCCTCTAGTTGATGTGGAATCTCCCCTGTTTGCCACACATACATTTGATAATATCCAAAGTAGGAAAAGTCCAAATAAGGCAAGTCGGGCGAGATCCTAATTAGAAAATTGATATCTCCCAAACCAAAACTGGTCTTGACTTGATTCTGGTTCTAAATTAATCTCTGTGAGTCAAGAATTGGTAATAATTCACTTCGTAGCAAAAATATCTTCTGGTCTGTTTGGAATCGTCTGCTGACTGCACATAGGTCCAAATCGGGTAAGCTGGAGATCACCCGGTTTGTAAAGTTGATAACTTCGTCTTTTAAACTCCATTTGTTCTGATTCCACTTTGAGGCATGCTCTGACTGAGATGTTGTCTTGATGGCCTCATCATACACTCCCTCTTGATAAATTTTTGACCTTGAAACTGTACAATCTGCACCAAGAGAAAGCAAGTTAGCTTTCATTCTCCATTGGGAGGTTTGGATCTTACCTTGTTTATTGGTTTCTTGTTAATGCATGGTGCATCTGGTGGATACTATTTGAGCTGCATAGCATGAATTCTTCCTCTGTATTCATCATGTCCAAGAGCTGATGGTGCTTTTTGGCTTAGTTTCTCTTTGGACTTGGGTTTGAACTTCTAAGTCTGGTGTCTCTTTGTTTATACCTGCGATATTTCCAACTCCTCTGGCAAAAATCAAATGCATTGATACAGTAATGGAGTAATTTAAAACAGGTCGACATATATCAGTTTAACACAAACTCAGCTCATGTGGCCTGATTAAGGCCTTTGGCGTCTTCCGTATTCAACACGACACATGGGATTGGATCCGGTGGCTCTTCCTTGATCAGCATGTCATGGATGACGTCCTTTATCTTGTCAATGACCATGGGATGATTACATGCTGCTGGTATCTGCTTTCGGTTCAAAGCTTTATACCATTGGGGTGTATGTTCTCATCGGCCTATGTACACATTCAGGGTACATGTTCTTTCTTTGACACTTAAGGTAGATATCAAGTGTATTGTCATGGGAACATATGTACTTAAAGCATTCTGTTTGAGATTATGAGTAAGAATAAGAATATTTCAATATTCAACTATCTCAACAGTATTACTTACTTGGAAGATGTGGGAACAACAACAGTGTTGTTCTCCTTGGATGTTGACTGGGGCATCAATATGCTTCTCTATTGTACCTTAACCTTTCTTAAGCTCTTTCGGTTCCAACAAGTGCATTATCATGGTCTTGGGATCATTAGAAACAAACTGAACCAAATGATTTACTTGATGCGGTTTATGGTCCTTAGTCTTCATGTCACATGATATTTCCTCTTGATCGGTGTCTAGGATGTTTGCAACCTTTGAAACGGGTAGTTCTTTTATCATTCCTGTACCTGTTTCAACATCTCTTGACAAGGACAAGTGCATTAAAACAGCCGTGACATTATATATAGGAACAGACACAGAGTTGTTCTCACAGTGAATGACTGATTCAGAAATTTTAGATTGAACTAGACTATTGCTAGATGAATCTAGTCTTGTTTCTTTTGATGTGGATTTTAACACATGTTTAAAAGGGCAAGTTGCAGCAAAATGACCTATCAAGTGACATATATAACATGTTACATCAATTAACTTTTGAGGATTAGAGAACTTACCTCGGTTTGGCATTACTTGCGGCTTACGTGATTGCATTGAAGTTTGAGCAGGATTTTGAAATAAATTTCGTTGAACCTTTCTTGCTCTTAGTGTTTGCTTAGCCCTGGGTTTCTCCTTAACACTGTGGTATTCACGAGTTGACAACAGTTTTGGTTCTGATTTTAGGTTCCTTGGGGCTGTGTGGTACTTGCAAGTTGTCATGTTGTTGCTCTGAGTTCGGGGCTTCTTCACAAACTCCCTATACATCCTTGCTTTGAGGTCTCTCCAATCTCTCACTGGATTTCTGTTGTAGAATGTGGGTGTGTCTTCTTTCAACCACCACTTGTAAGCATCTCCTTCAAGTCTATCAACAGCATATGATAGCTTTTCACCTTTTGGGATGTTGTGTACTCGAAACCAATGCTTCAGATTGGTTTCCCATCGTAGGTATTCCTCTGGATCTTAACTAGAACCTGAAAAGATGAAAGACAGACTTGTTACCACGTCCTTGGTTAGAGTGATTCCTTGACTCAGCTGGTGCGGTGTTGAATGGCTTTCCAGGTTTGGGGTGCACTCGGCTTGGTAGAGCTCTGTGGAAATAAGTATTCTCTAGACTATGTGAATGAATGTAATCCGCATGTGAGTCTTCACTGGATTCGTCATCATACTCATCCTCACAAGGTTCAACACTCGGCCATCTCCAGGTTCTTTTGGTTTCTTCAAGCATGTTGATGTTACTCTGGACATAGTTTGGAATTGAAAAGTTTTGGTATAGTGGCTCCAATTTAAGCTCGACTCCATCTGATTCTTCTTCAAATTCAGGGTATGAGACGTCATCTCCTGGCCATGGTGGTGCAGCATAGTCAGATTCTTCAGCGTACCATCCTTGGTTTGGCTCTTCTTGCTCAGAGTTGTAGTTGCTGGACACGTAAGAGTCTTCTTCTTCTGAATAACTCTCCATGGTTGCCTCTTGGTTCTCTTTAAGGTTTGGATATAGTGTATCTCGCAAAAAGGAAATACACAAGATGTCAATGGTTTGCCGAAGAAAAAGGAATTTTTTTTTCTTTTTCAAAACAACTTCTTCTATTTCTTTTTTTTTTAACTTATGATAAAATTCAGAAATAGCAAATTCAAAACATGAAATATATGTTTTTTTGTATATAAAAAAATTTGAGTTAAGTAAAAATAATTATAAGAAATTCATACAAAACAATTTTTATGGGCTTTCTTTTGATAAAACTTAAACAAATAACAAGATAAAGCAAATAAACTTGGTTTTTTTGTTTTTTTTTTAAAAAGATCTGAAGCAACTAAAACATAAACAAAAGCAGGATAAAAGGATGGATGAACACAACCTGATTGCAGGAGCTTTTTAAAGCTCTGATACCAGATGATGTAGGAACGCCTCCGGTTTTGTTCTCAATGGATAGGATGAGGGTGAATCAACTAGCTGGTCGCACAACACTCTCTAGATGGCTCATTGAATGATGGAAGGTTGAACAAAGGATAGAAAAATGGACTCCAAACCTATGACAAGCAGAGGGGGATAAAAGATAGATATGGTGTAGGAACAACAAAAGTATTGTTCTTATGGCGATAGGGGATAGTTTGATTGACTCACTCAATCGATGGACACAAAATAAGCTGAATGAATCACTCAAACAACTAATTCTGCAGTCCAGTATAACTTAAAGAATCACTCAATAAGAACTAAGGAACAAAAGACACAAGAATTCACAACTTGTGATAAGAAAACACTTTCTTATTATTTATTTCGGTCAAGAGTCATTTTACAATGGTACAAGTGCCTTGAGCTTTATAGGCTCGACCTCTGGGACTTTCTAACAGTCTAATAATTCAAACAGGAAAGAAAATACATGATAAATGAATGAGAAATATCAAAGGGATTGTCTTTGATGGGATATAGCCGTTAGGCTTGATTTGCAAGGTCCAAAAAGGGAATTTCGTATGCTCTTGTATCTTGATAGCTTCTGGATGTTTCCATGGCTCATTAATCTTCTAATAACTCTTTTAGGTCGCACAAAATCAGAATATAGACGTTGATGATGTGATTTGAATGCTCTATGGTCCATATATGGTAAGTCTTAATGTGTTGATTAGTAGATTGAATCCGTCTGATCCAATGGTCATTGTTGCACGTGAATACTCTCTTAGGACCCTATAGTTGATGTAGAATCTCCCCTGGTCGCCAACACATACGTTTGAATGATCCAAAGTAGGAAAATTCCAAATAAGGCAAGTCGGGTGAGAGCCAAATTAGAAAATTGATATCTTCCAAACCAAAATTGTTCTTGACTTGATTCTGGTTCTCAATTAATCTCTGTTGAGTCGGTGATAATTCACTTTGTAGAAAAATATCTTCTGGTCTGTTTGGAATCATCTGATGACTGCATATAGGTCCAAATTGGGTAAGCTGGAGATTACACGGTTTGTAAAGTTGATAACTTCGTCTTCTAAACTCCATTTGGTCTGATTCCACTTCAAGGCATGCTCTGATTGAGATGATGTCGTGATGGCCTCATCACTTTGATTAAAGTCCTTCCTAAAGAGCAAGTCGTAATCACTTCGAGGGGAAAGGGTCTCAAGCCAACACAATGAGTCACTAGTTGGCGGAAACCTAACCTAGCAACATTGGAGACCCCATGGTCGAGGTTTAATAGGCAAACTGATTGGGGAAGAATCAAGGAAGAAAATACACATTTCTAATTCCTATGAAGTTTAAAGTGTGTTTCCATTGAAATTAAAGGGATGAATACTATATTCTTAATACATTTGTAGCTTTTCTATAAGTGAGATAGAGCGGAGTATTCTCAATTAATGCTACATATATGAGTGATGCCGGGTCACATCTATGAGAACTGAGATGGCTAGATTCTCTAGAGTATTCATAAAGTTAGGATATGTTCAGACCCAAAATGAACAAAATCGTATAAACTAGAAATGCATTGATGATATATGTGTTTCAATTATTGTCTCAGTTAACTACAAAACATGGTTAATTCAAGAATATAGTTCTTTACCCGCAAAATAAATCCGATAAATCGTTACTAGAAATGTTCAAATCCAAATGACATATTTCCAAAGCATATTGATTCTATTTTCTCAGAAACACTTGAACTTATTCAAATGTGGGGTATTCTTGAGGTTGAATAGAAAATGTGGGTGTATTTTGGAGTTTATTTAATTAAAATATGGCAGTTGAAAAATATACCATATTTTGTGAAAAGTCTCTTACTGAAAAACGCACTTCTATGATTAGATGTGAAAACATTCTATGAATCATTAAGAGAGACTTTTTCCTGAGATCTTTTACCCCAAAATAATTATGTGATTATCAAAGTAGAGTTTGCTAGAGTCTTTGTGAGGTATCAATACAGAGATAGATAGTTGTATCATGTAGGATTGTCACTCATAAAACTGCGTAAACCATAGGGGCACAATTTTATCTTACGAGATTGCTTGTTGTAAACCTCTATCAATTAATGCTCCATTAAAAACAAGAGAGAAACAGCAAGCAAGAAGTAATTATCAAGTTGGTCTTTTGAGTTTGTAATAATTGTATTCTTATTTCATACAAATATATATATATATATGTAAGAAAAAAGTATATTGCTTTATATTTGTTGGATCTGCATCTATAGTTTTAAGCAACCGTATTTGGGGCAGAGGAATCTAGTTCATGATCTAAAAGAAAATTGGAGAAGATAAAAATAATCTAGAAGAAACACTGGAGAATATGAATGAACTAGAAGAAAAATTGGACAAGAAGAATTATGCTCTTAATCATTTTTCCTGCTCCTATTGTAATTGTAGAAGGTAATTAATTACTTGTCGATTCTTTTAGTGATTTTTTTCTTTAGCTCTTTGCAGTTAACTTCAAATTTGATTTGTTCGAATAAACTGATTATTGGAACCTGATAATACTTAGTATGATATTTGTGTAGTCAATGATGGGCAGAGAAAGTGAAAATGAAGAGAACCAAATGAAGAAGAGAAAGAAGAAATAGTCTTGCATTGGAATGATTCTTCACGTACTTAAATGCATTCCCCAGATTTTAATATTCAGCTTTTAGTATTTAGTTTTTGGTTTTAGAGATCCAAATATATTTAAATTTTAAATTTTATGATGGTAGTTCTTTGTTTGTAAAGTTTGTAGTTCATAGTGTTACTTATGTTAATGTTAGCTTAGTGAACTGTTGACCTGTTTTAGAATTTAGGTTCCATATTCCTATGGAAACAACGTTTAAGTTACAGTATCTTCCCCTCTAAAAGTTAAATAGCAGTGATGAGTTGACTTTTTGTTGGATTTTGCAGGTGATATATTAACAACCAATAGGGCTGCAGACACTTTAGCACTTTCATTTTTTTATGTGTGTGGAGTATCTGCATACCGGAAAATGGAGAATTTGATAGAAGAAGATATCAATTTTAGGTGTTTTTGTTTAAGTTGTAAGCTATGAAAATTTTGCAGATCCATTTATAGTTTATGTTAACAGTAAATAGAATGGAAAATGGTGTTATATTTTAAATTATGTAGGTTAAAAGTAATGTTAGATTTATCAATTCACAAAGGGTTAAAGATTTATTGATTCGTGTCAGGTTAAAAAGATTATTAATTTACTAATTCTTGTCACTTTAAAAGTGATACTACATTTATCAATCCGGGTCAATTTAAAAGTGATGTTAGATTTATTATTCATATGAATTTAAAAGTGATGATAGATTTCTTATTCGTGTTACTTTAAAAGTAATGCTTGATTTGTTTTTAATTTGTATCACTTAAAAAGTAATGTTAGATTCACCAATTTTTGCCAGTTTAAAAGTGATTCTAGATTTATGAATAGCATCATTTATAAAAATGATACTAAAAAATAATTATTGCGTCATTTACAGCAACATTATAAAAAAAGTTTACTCACTCGATTTAGCGTCACTTTTTAAAATGATGCTATAGTTGAAAAATGACTCTAAAACAATTTTCTTGTAGCGAATATGTGTGCAAAACCTTAAACAGAATTTATATCTAAACAGAGGGAGTACTCAACAATATATATATATATATATATGTACTAAGCTCATTAGCTTCTTTTGCCAAATTGTCAATTTAGTTTGAGAAATTCACTATTAAAGAAGCTCATAAGCTTAGTATAAAACATTTATTTTGTAAATGTGTACTAGGTTCTTGATTTGGCACGTAATTTAATCATTTTATTTGTTAATAAAAATCAACATGAAAAACCCTTGTTATTTTGCTTCTAAATCCGATGATTATGTATATTGCTTTTCATTTAATAAAACATCTCGTTATTTTGTATTAAAATTCATGTTGTTTATGTGATACATAAAAATCTCTCATCATTTTTAGTCTTCAAAACTAGGAAGCATGGAAACTCGCTCCAAAGTCTGTATCCTATTTTCTAAACTTTTCAAAAGCGGAAACTCTCGGAAATACGGTAGAGAAGCTTCATCTAAAAGGCATAACTTAAAAACGCAATGGAAACATTTTTTTACATTTCTAAGATAGAATATAAACTTATTTTCTTATTTAGAAATCTATTAACTAGATAATTTGAAAATATGAGATTTATTATTTTTTAACTTTAAAACCCCTAACTATTTTAAATATATATATATATATCATATATTATTTTTCTCTAAAAATAAATCACAAACTAAAAATTTTAGAAGGTTAATTAAATTTAAAATATATAATATAAATGTTTAATTTTAATGGTTTTGATATTTTTATTTTTAGTTAAACTTTTAATACTATTTATCAGATTTGTGTTGTTTCAAATTTCAAATATATTTTAACAATATAAAAATATATATTGTCACATTTCCAACACATACCATTTTCACATATTTCGCTTTTGATACCCATTCCCGTTCCAATACTATTTAGGTTTGAAACATTTATCTGTTATTGTAAAGAAAAAAGATTAAGTGTCTAAGTTTGTTTCCTAGACAGGAACTCAAATTCATTAACATACGTTAGTTGAGTAGCTACTACAAAAATAGTTAAGAGTTTTAAAAATAGATCTTACCAAAATTGATGTGTATCATTAAGTTTCCTGTATTTTTCTAAACCCCACTTTAATCCTTTTACAACCTTCCATAGTATCATCAGATCATTTAATTCAATTTAATGTCTACTTCCAATTTTTTTAATAACTGTTTTGGACTACTTGCCAA
This sequence comes from Nasturtium officinale, assembly GCA_963854855.1. Lineage (NCBI taxonomy): Eukaryota > Viridiplantae > Streptophyta > Magnoliopsida > Brassicales > Brassicaceae > Nasturtium > Nasturtium officinale. Next base: position 11,836,039 of record OY978504.1, on the reverse strand, counting down.
TATTAATATTCGATGGGGAATATTGGATTCCATAAATCAGTAAAAGATGATAAACACAAGCATAAAGATAAAATAACAAGAGAAAATATTTAAAGACGTGCACATGTTAAAAAAAAGTGAACAAGAGAAATGGCAAAACAAACCACAACATATAACAAACCTTGAACACATTTTAAAGACGCATTCGAAGTTTTATTCCTGTACTTTGGGCGACGGGTAAACTCTGGGATAGGGGGAGGAAAGGATGAGAAGTCATCAGGGAAGCGAGGGGAAGGAGGGTATTTTGGGATCGTGATACTATCTTGGTGAGGGGGCGGGGGAGAGGAAACATGGGGAGATGGAGCAGGAGAGATGATATTCTCTATGGGACAGGGAGGAGGGGAGGAGATGAACGAAACTTAAATCCAAATCGGATCGGGGTACAACTAAAATTGTTTAAATATAACACTGTCGATCCATTTCTAGGTTATATATTTTCTTGAAAAATTAAACATATGTTAAATATAATATAAAAGCATTCAAAATTTTAATAAATTATTGTTAGTTAGATTCAGTTTTACTTTTGTTATTTTATTTTTAATCTTAAAATCAATATTCGAAAAACTAAACTAAATAAGAATTAAACAGTACCCCTAGAGAAAACGTTTTCTTTAAACTCAAAACCACTAACTAAACCTAACTGGACCAAAAAGAAACCTAACAGATAAGGTAAAATAGTAATGACTTGGAGTATTTAAAGACAAAAGACACTCACTGAGTTTGCGAGCTTCCTTTTCAACGCAAAAGACTTTATCCATATAGGGAAACACAAGAAGAAGAATGAAAAAGAAAAGCTTGGAAGAGACTTTAGAAGATATCATCTCTTTATTCCCTTCTAGTTTACTTTTTAGTGTTACTCGTGTTTATGCATTTATATAAAAAAATGTGAAGAGATAAGAGAGAAAGATTCAATTTGTCGACGACTTAGACGTCTTTACTTTGGAAGTCTTCTGCGAAAAATCGTGGATGACCAGTGTTTAATTTAATGATTCACGTGGATTGCATTACACGTAAATAGTTGTGTTTCTTTTCTTTTTTCGTGAGTTACTTTAAACATAAAATGCTAAACTGATTTAATGGTTTAAACTTTTATTGCGTGTTTAGCGTTTCTGATAGTCCCTCTGATTTTTAGCAAGAGATTAATAGACAAAAAGAAAACGATTGGTAGATCCTACAAAAACTAAGAAAGTAGAGTTATGGAGATTAGGATGTGTTCTTGGTTCCGTTCCTATCATAAACGACAAAATATGTTTTTTTTGTTATAAAAACGACAAAACATGTTAATGCACAAAAGTATATAAAAACGAAAAATAATCAACGATGTAGTCTATTTATGTAGCATGATAAAGGAAACGGATACATGCAATTAAAACGTGTAGAAACATAAAAACAATTTTCTCAGAAAAATACGAAAAGTACATGTTGGAAATGTGACATTAAGATATGTTTTCTGTTCCGTTTCTATTATAAAAAATATTATGATTTTTTGTTATCAAAATGACAAAATATGTTAATGCACAAAATATATAAAAAGAAAAAAATAATCAACGGTGTAGTCTATTCATTCCGATGTTGCATAGAAACGGAAACAAGTACGTGGAATCAAAAATGTGTGAAAACATAGAACGATTTAAAAAAAAAAATAGGAAACGGATAAGTGTTGGAAACATGACAATATATATATATATGTAACTAAAAATAAATCTAATAAATTTTAAAAGTTTGAAACAATATAAATCCAATAAATAGTATTAAATTTTAATTTAAAATAAAAAATCATCTCAATAAAAAATTAAAAATATATATCAGAAAGTAAACAAATTTTTTTATCGTTTTTTCCAAATTATGGTTTTTAGAAAACGAATGAAAACATGTTTTCATGGTGTGTAAATGTGTTTCGATCATATTTCCAAATTAGAGATTTTAGGGAACGTGTGAACATTGAGTTTTCATTTTGTTTTGGTTTGCGAAATGGGAAACAGATCAACAAGCAAGTTTCCAAACTTTCTAGATTCATTGGTATCGTTTAATAGCTTAAGTTCAAATTGTGCATGACACATAGAATAGCGGCCTGATCGCTTTCATCGTGGATTGCCAAGTTATTTTTATGTCTTGATCCATTTTTTTTTGGAACTTACCACACAAATTAGGTTCTGGATTTTGTTTCTTGGTGCAACTACTTCTCTGATGCTTTTCAAATTGTGCAGGAAATCAAATCGGCTGATATAGGAATGTTTTGCTGATGGGATTTAGAAAAGTTGAGGTTTTTTTTTTGTCACACAAAATTTTGAGTTTGTATATATTATTTTTAGAGTAAATTTGATAATAAGGTAGTTTGAGAGTTTAAATTTAGGAAGTAGGCAGTTTTAGAGATTAAATTTGTGAAGAAGGTAGTTTATAGGGTAGTTTTGGTTTTGGGTGAAGGATTAAGTTACAAAACTAACCTTCTATCTCAAAACAAAATAATGTTATGTACAAATAACAAAATAAATAACAAATTTTAACCACACCTAAAACAAATAATTACCCATTCTAATTTCACATTCTCCACTAATAACCCATTTGATTTCTGTGGTATGAAATTACCCAGAAAACCCAGGAGTGGACTGGCATTCAAATGATTTCTTGGTGGATGAACAGTAAACCCGAAATGGAAAAACCCAGAAAAATTGGATCACTTTCTGAACCGAGAGGACACTATTGTTTGCAAACTAGTGAAGGAAAGCGTAAGAGAACAGGTGAGAGGAAACGATTCTTCGTTTTGCTTTCTTGAAAATTGTTTTGGTATTGTGTTAAGAAAAAGTACGGAAACAAGTTTCAGAACCGATTTCGTTAATCTGTGGACTATTTGTTAAATATTTCAGTGTTAAACTAGTTTTGTAAATCAGGTACATTTGATAACGAAAATCTTGCTGAAATTTTAGGTGGCAGTTACATAACAGTCATGGCAGGCCGGTGAATAAGGTTCATCACCGGGAGTTGGGATTTCAAGATAGACATGTCTCGAATGGGGAGGAGCATAGATTGTGAAACAGTTGCTGGAGTTGAAGAACTTCGTTTGTTAATAGCGGCTTCTACTCTATTGATGTGACAATGGTTTCAGTTGACCTGAGTTATTAGCAAGAAGATGAGCTGGCAGAAATGAACGATAAAGGGACTGCTCCAGTATAGATACTGATAGATAAATGTTACAGAAGCTTCAGATGTCTTGAAGAAAAAGATAAAAGTTTGAATATTTTTGTAACATTTAGGGAAATGGTGGAGGATAGGTTTGAAATATTGGGACCAGAGGCTGCAGCAATAAGTGGAAAACAGGTTGGAGCAAATTGGAAGACATAAATGGAGTAATCGATCGAAAACAGAACAATGAAGGCGCTATGGTCCTTGAAAGTGGAACAGATAAGACAGAAGAAGATTATTCGCTAAGGAGGGAGACAGACTATCATTCTGTAACTGATGACACTCCTAAGAAAAATGACATTGAAATAGATGATGGTTTTCTGATTGAACATTTAGACAAGATTGAAGCAATTATGAAACATGGAGGTAAGATTAACGAAGATAATATGTCTGGTGTACACCCCAATTCAGGTGTACACGAGGTTACAAGTATGCCCCTTGCCCTTGTTCTAAGTGTAGAGGATGTTCCCAGTGTACACCCAATTCCTCATGTTTCCCCTGTACACCCTGGTCCCAGTGTTCACCCTTTCCCTAGTGTACACTCTGTACCTGGTGTACACTCTGTACCTGGTGTACAACGTGTATCATGTGTACAGGAGGTTCCCTGTTTACAACTTGTTCCTGTTGTATAACCTATAGAGAATGCTGATAATGACGATGATTCTGATAATCCTGGGGCTGAGGTGATTGACAGTGCTGATAACGAAGATGATTCCGAGAACGAGGATAACAAGGAATTTCCTGATACAGGAAGTTATGAGTCAGGAGATTAGGACGTCAATAACTCTTTGGGAGAACATGTAGAATATTAAAATGATGGAGAATATGAGTCAGAAAGACTATGATTATAATTATTGGGATGATTTTGTCAGAAAAGACAATTCGGAAGCTGAGGAATTAGTAGAAACTGGTAGAGGAAGTGCTCAGCCAGTTGTACACTCTGTTTTAGAAAATAAACATAGTTTGGCATTGGTTGCTTGTGATGAAGATGATGATTTTGTCAATCCCCCAAAAAAAACACCGGTGAAATGTAAGCATCAAACCGCCATCACTGGTTTGAAGAAAGAAATCAGTGCTACTGATATATATATATATGGATATGAAGATGTCCCTTCAATGTTTCGTGAAGTTGAAACGAGCAAATACAACATTCATAACCTTGATTTGAGTGAGGAAGATGATGATATATACGTGGGAAGATGTTTCAAGGACAGAGATAGTTTCAAATTGACGCTATTCATGCTATCAAGAAAATATTTAAATTTTTGTTTACCCGACATGCACGGCACTATATCGTGGCATTCTGCAAATGTAATCGTTTTGACTGGAGGGTGTTAGCTGTTAGGGTACGTGATACTGATGAATATTTGCTGAGAAAAGTACATTTGACGCATAGATGTGATGTGGACACACGAGGACAGTTCACTAAACACGCAACATCGAGGGTCTTAGCTGCTCTGGTAAGGTCAAGGTACAAAACACTTTATGGTGGGCCACGTGCTCGTGACTTGCCGGAAATGGTGATGAAACAACATAACATAAATGCAACATATTGGAAATGTTGGAAAACAAAAGAATTGGCTATTGAAGAAGCTCGTGGGACAGAAAAAGCATCTTTCAGGTTGTTACCACTGTATTTATATGTCTTAAAAACTGCAAATCCTGGAACAATTACACATTTGGAAACAGAAGTCGATAAGGATGGAAACAATAGATTCAAGTACTGTTTTTGGCTTTAAACGCAAGTATCAAAGATTGGGAACACTTGAGAAAAGTTATTGTAGTGGATGGAGCTCACTTGAAAGGTAAGTACAAAGGTGTATTACTTACAGCTAGTCGTCAAGACGCAAATTTCTAAGTTTTTCCTGTTGCTTTTGCGGTGGTGGACAGCGAGAATGATGATTCATGGGTTTGGTTCTTGGAAAAATTATCATATATCATAGAGGACAATCCACAGCTTTCAATAATCTCAGATAGGCAGAAATCGATTTATCCTGCTATTTCTCTTGTTTATCCTCAAGCACATCATGGAGCGTGTCTAGTACACCTACAGAGGAATGTTGCAAGTAGATACAAGGGGAAAGGTCTGAAGGCCATTGTTGGAAGTGCAGGGCAAACTTTTCGAGTGAAACAATTCAATAGAATCTGTGATTCCATAAAAAGACTTAATCCAGATGCTGGGAATATCTGGAAGGGATTGGTCTACCGCATTGGTCAAGAGCTCATTTTACTGGTCAGAGGTATAATTTGATGATAAGTAATATTGCAGAATCATTAAACAACACCCTTATCCCTGCAAGAGATTGTCCTATTATTTCAATATTGGAATTCATCAGAAGGATGGTCGGAAGGTGGTTTGAATCTAGGAGGCAGAAAATTGCAAAGATGGTAGGGGAAATACCAGAGGAAGTAGAGAAAGAGTTGGGTGGTCAATTCTAGGCTTCATTTGGTTTATCTACTATCGCTTGCTCTCCATGGGATTTTGAAGTAAGTAGAACTCCTAGATCTGTTTACCATATGTGATACGCTCCTGGAACGGTGGCTTCACTATCAGGGCAGTCAAGCTGGTACGGACGGTCGGAATGGTCGTAGGCAGAGCCTTCGAGGTTTCAGGGACAGACAGAGTTGCGGTAAGGTTTTTCTCGAAGACAACCTCTCGGTGCCGGTAAGGTCTGTCGGTAATAAGTGCGGGTGTGGTGAGGATTCCTCGATGATAGGATCCGGGTGCTGGTATGGATCTCTCGGTAGTGAGATATTGGTGCGGTCAGTGTTCCTTGGCAGTAAGGTCTCGATGCCGGTACGGATCCCTTGGTAATGAGATGCCGATGGGTAAGGATCCCTCGGTGGTAGGGTCTCGATGCGGGTATGGATCTCTCGGTGGTGAAGATGCCAATGCGGTAAGGATTCCTCGACGATAGGGTGGTGTTGCTGGTACGGGTTCCTTGGTAGGGAATCAAGACCGGTGCGGGTAGGGACAGATGCAATGAAGGGGGATGATGGATGATGATGATGATGAAAGTAACTAAGGATAATAGGGATAAGGCGAAAGCGGAACAAAATGAAAGATGGAAGGGGAAAGATGGATAAGTGTGTGAACAATGGATCGAAAGTTGACCACTCAGGGTTTGGAAAACCCCGCGATACGACTGATCGGAGTCCGAGCTGAGTTTCGAGGACAACGATGTTTAAACTACTTGAGATTCGAGAGCAAGCTTTAAGCCAATGCGTTTATTCAAATCTGTCTTTCAATGTCAAGGTTACAAGTTCTTAAATAAGCGATCGCTTTAGGGCATCCGACCATTACAAAGGATCAGCGTGTCCTTGGGCGTTTTAACATGCCCAGAAAACTGTAAAAATTGTTCTTAAGTAAAAATGGTAAAAACAACAAAAGAAGAAGGGATAAAGATTAGGGCCGAGTGATAATCACACGAGCCATGGATTGGCAAGGTGATGACCGGCTCGGGCCTAATGCGTCTGGGCCATGAATCTCGTTAAAAATCTTGTTGGGAAAACTTCTTAGGGATAAAACCCAACAAGGGAAAAAGAGTATCCTGACCCTAAATGACTTTAGTTGCATGTTTTCACCAGGTCAAGGTGAAAACGCTAAGGACTTGGTCCTTGGTGTTACTTGTTGTCTCGGATCTGGTCCATGCATCCCAATTCAGTCCTTGGCTGATTAGCACGTTCAACCTCGTTTGATAGCGCTGGGAACATTCGCGGTCAATGGCTGAAACCGGCATGTCGGGCAATGAACCTTGGCTCCCATTCATATCCGACTCGGCATCGTCCGGCTGGCTATCCTCGGGATCGGAGGAGGCTTGGGCCTCATCAATGTGGATCTACAAAACAAGACTTGCAGTTGCAGAGAGTTTGGTATATTAAACATACCATGCAGACATGTAATAGCAGCCACAACATTCCAAGGACTAGGGTATAGAGGATTGGTGTATAATGTGCATAAAAAGACAACTTGGGCTGCTACAGTCGTGGGAATTACACTACCAGTTCTAGATCCAGAAGATATACAAGCTCCAGATGATGTTAAGAGAATAGAAGTTTGGTCTCCAGCCACACGTCGACAATCAGGCCGACCAAATTCAAAGAGAAAACTATCAACAAGGGATTATCATAAGGTAAGTATATACTTTATTGTCAATGCAAATAAAAGTTATAATAGGTTAATGTTTTCAGATACATTGTTTAAATGTTCAAAGGTTGCAAAGAAGAGCAAAGCAAAAAAATGTGGTAGGTTCGGAAGATCTGGTCATAACAGAGTCACGTGCAAGGCGACAATTCCATAATGTGGTGTCATACACCATTTGTTTGCTTTCTTTGACTGTTTTGTTTTAGGTGTAACACATTTCTATTTTTTGGATTACACCTATTTTGATCTTGCTGGATTACACCTTTTGGTCACAATGTGTCTTGTTATTTGGTATTTCCATGGTAACGATGAATGGTGTTATATCTTTTCTCAATATGTGTACACATGAGACTAGGTGAATGGTGTTATATCTTTTATCAAATAGGTGTACACGTTCAATAGGTGTACACGCTATAGGTGTACAACATTAGGTATACACGGTCAATAGGTATACATGGTCAATAGGTGTACACCCTAAATAGGCGTTCACGCTCATTAGGTGTACATGGTAAAAAAATGTGTACACGGTTAGTGTACGCGGTCATTCAGAGTGGACAGTCAATAGGTGTACATGCTCAATAGGTGTACACGCTCAATAGGTGTACACACTACATAGGTATACACGGAAAATAGGTGTACACGGTCAATAGGTGTACACACAAAATAGGTGTACACGCTCATTAGGTGTACACGATAAATAGGTGTGCATGGCAAAAAGGTGTACACGGTGAGTAGGTCATTAACTTTAACTGAAAAGATGGTCAGTAACTTTAATTGGAAAGACAAGATTACATTAAAATGAAAAGATTACATATTCTGGCGTTAAAAACAAGGGTACATTTTTCGTAGTTATAAAAGATACTTATAGCGATAGTTAAACTGTAATAGCGATAATTAAAGCAATAACTGATATGACAAAAGCAAGCGCAGGAACAAAGACTCCATTTTTGAGTAAACTAGTTTTTGGGATGCCTTGCTTGTTCTCAATTGTCGCATCCGTTGTGGGTTTGCAATGCTTTTAAAACTCAACCTCGGACCTTAGCTTCCGGATCTCATTTCTAGCATTAATCAATGCTACCTTCTGCCATCCGTGTGGTGCTTCAGGATCAACCCACTTGAAGAAGTCGCAACATCTGTTGAAGCGGCTGTTGATTACAGCACATTTGTAGAAGTCTCTCCCAGGGTTTGCGTCCGTCCAGGAGGTCATCACTTTTGGAATATCACCGCAGTCGCACAAGGGGAATTCAGAGCAGGCGTCGAGGTCGAACTAAAGCTAGGGAATTTCATGGTCAAATACTGAGTAGAAAATAAAAGTTAAGTGGGTAAGGAAGAGGTGTCAAAGCAGATGTTCTAGGATACTGTAATATGAAGAGTATTTCATATACAAAAGTAGCATTGAAAAAGGAGGCAATTTCTGATAAACAATTAATGAAAGCTGTAAATTATTTGTACTGGAACGTCAATGTGGCTACTTAAGGATCATATAATTTGTGTTTAAAATTCAAATTTAGTAAAGAGGAGTAGTATGGCAGGGAAAGTTCCAATCCAAAATTTTTGGGAGGCCAAAGTGAAGGTTTGCAAAGTTTCAACAAATGAGATGTACCCAATACATATAATGTATAACCCCAATATATATAGACCCAGTACATATCATGAAAGTAAATCTGCCATTATAAACCCAGTACATATCATGAAAATGTACCCAATACATATCATGTTTCAATAAATCTGTACTTTGCAATATTTCAATAAACGTACCCCTTGTAAACTTTGCAATGTTTCAAAAAATCTGTACTATACCCCTCAACCCCTAAAATCCTGAACCCTAAATCTCAAACCCTATCCCCTAAACCATAATAACCTAAAGACGAAACCATAAATCGCAATGGTGATAATATCATAGGAAAGGTAAGTAAAGATAAATAGTTTATTAAAGATAAAAGCTAAAGTACAAAGGCAGTTCAGATTTGGTGACAAAAGGATTAGAGAAACACACACAAAAATTAAAAAACCAATAATACAAATAACTCAGTCGAAGTTTATAGCTTTAATATCCCCTGTCTGAGCAAATGCTTCGTAACAATCCATGGCATACTTCATTTGGAACTCGTTAAGAGCTTAATAATCAATGGCAGACATCTCCTCAACTCCCAACCATATGCATAAATCTCAAGGAATTTTAAAGCACAAGGTCCACAATCACCAGTTCTTTGGATCTGATAGATACCTTCGGTACGAGACCAAGAGAACGGCAACATTTGTACATGAACACCCAAAATATACGGTAAGCATGCCTTCATAAGCCAGGACGAGCAATTAACCACTGGTACTATTAAATCTGAACTTCATTTTTCCTGGTATGTATGATACCCGAATCTAATATCTCAACATGGTGTAGTGGCAAATTAATAGTCAAACCAACCCAATGAGTGTTGCCCCAGTTCATAGGGACATATAATATATCTACATGTATGAGAAACTCACTCTTTAAATCTTTCTTGGTAAACCTTCCTTGGACATATGCAGCAAGGTTGGACCCCCATGGGACTGTTGACTTGTCAGGAGAACTAGTCCACACTTGAAGTTTACCGGCTAGTAGTTGCACAAACCATGAGTCCAAAAAAACTGCCTTTCTCTTCATTATTTCCTTACCACATTTCTTCCAAATCATAGTAGTGAGAACCTGAATTTTCTGTTACATAGTTGGTGTACAGTCAATCATGGTGGTGTACAGTCAATTCTGGTGATGTACAATCAATTACACTTTTATAAATAACAAAAAAGCATACCTCGGTCTTTAGCCATTCCTGTAAAAATATGAGATACAAAAAAAAGTTATTAAGGTTAAAACATACTTTGTAGGAGATCCCAATAGATTGTGGAAGTTTTTAAATTCATCTTTGTTAACTTCAAGCAATGGCTGATATTCATGTATCTTTGTATGGCTAGTGAATAAAGCCTTAACCTTCGGATCCCCTGTATAAATATCACTTATATTTTTGGATCTATGTCTCTTCAGCTTCTTTACTTCCTGTTCATCAGCTTGCTCTTTAGTAACTACTGCGATTGGATCTACAATTAAAGGAGCACGAAGATTAGGAGACTCGCGGACACGTTTTTCTTCAGGAGTACCTTCTGAGCTAGATTCTGAGGAGATATAAAGCTGAAAGAAAAGTGAATATATGAGAAGGTTTTGTTGAATTTAGAAGTTTAGGGAGAGATAAGGATGAAGATAAGAGAATTGGCGTAATAAGAGAGAGAGAGAGATTGCTGAATTTTTCTTCTTATTCACACTCTTCAACCAATACAATGCACAAATATATATAGACTTTACAAGCATAAGCTAAGGAAAAAATATCTAAGGAAGAGGGAGAGAAGAGGTGTGATGATGGAGTGGTTGAGCTGCTCCAACAGTGCAGCTGCGCCCATGCTGTTCCCATGCTGTGCCCATACCTTCTCCCTGCAGCGCCCATGCCTCCTTTGCTTCCTCACTTGGTTTAGTTAGCTTGTCTAGTTGATATCCAACAGCTTCCTTTTCTTCTAGTTCCTTATAAACTAGCTCTCCTTCTAGTTCCTTCACAACTAGTTCTTTCCTTTTCCCTCCTTTTCTTGAGTTTGAATTCTTTTTCTTGAGATCACATATTTCAACACTCCCCCTCAAGATTGGTCGGTGAATATCCTTTAGACCGATCTTGCCATATATGTGATCCCCAATGATCGAGGATGTTGCCTTGGTGAAGATATCCGCTAGCTGTTCCCCACTTGCTACGAATGCGGGTTTGATGATTCCTTCTTGAATCTTTCCCCTCACAAAGTGACAATCCACTTCTATATGCTTGGTCCTTTCATGGAATACCGGATTGGATGCTATATGTATTGCAGCTTGATTATCACAATACAACAGCATCTCCTCAGCCTCAAGTATCCCAAGATCTTCTAGGAATGCCCTCACCCATATCAATTCTTTTGTCACCTCCTTCATAGCCCTATACTCGGCTTCAGCACTTGATAAGGCTATAACTTTCTGCTTCTTACTTCTCCAAGTGACTAGATTACCTCCCACAAAGGTACAAAAACCGGATGTGGACTTTCTATCTTACTTATCTCCAGCCCAATCCGCATCACAATATCCTTGAACCTTTGTGTTTCCATTAGCCTTCATCCATATGCCTTTTCCAGGGCTGTTTTTTAAGTACCTTAGCAGCCTCTCAATCATGTTCCAATGCTGCATAGTTGGTTTTTGCATATGTTGACTCACACGGTTCACTGCAAAGCAAATATCCGGCCTTGTAATAGTAAGATAGATGAGCTTGCCCACCATCCTCTGGTATCTTTTAATATTCTCCAATGGCTCCCCCTCAGGACTATCTTGGTAGCCTTCTTCTATTGGAGTTTTGGCCGGTTTGGATCCTAACTTCCCGGTTTCTTCCAAGAGATCCAGCACATATTTCCTTTGGGAGATGAACATCCCATCTTCAAACCGTGTCATTTCAATCCCTAGGAAGTATTTAAGCTCTCCTAGATCCTTTATATCAAAAGCAACCTTCAAGAGTTCCTTGATTCGATCTACTCCATCTTTGTCACTTCCTGTGATGATTAGATCATCAACATAGATCAAGACCACCACTACTCCTCCTTTACTTTTCCTTGTGAAAAGTGTATGATCAGCTTCCGATCTTATGAACTCCTTCTCCAAAAGACAAGCACTTAGCCTTTGGTACCATGCCCTTGGAGATTGCTTTAGCCCATAGATTGCTTTCTTCAATCTACAAACTTTGTTGCCTTCCTTATGATATCCTTGGGGTGGATCCATATACACTTCCTCTTCCAAATCCCCTTGCAAGAAGGCGTTCTTGACATCCATCTGCCATAGATCCCACTTCAAGTTCACTGCCACCGAGATTAGGATTCTGATGGAATGGAGCTTAGCAACCGGAGCAAATGTCTCGGTATAATCCTCCCCATAGATTTGAGTATACCCTTTTGCTACCAACCTTGCCTTGTATCTTTCTATCCTCCCATCACTTGTGTATTTGATTGTATACACCCATCTACACCCAACTGGCTTCTTATCCCTTGGTAAATCGGTTAAGTACCAAGTATGATTCCTTTCCATGGACTTCATTTCCTCTTCCATGGCTTTTACCCATACTCCACTCTCACACGCTTCTTCATATGAGTTAGGTATGGATTCCTTGCTGATTTTTCCAAGAAAAGCTTCATGCTCCATAGGTAAGGATGCCAACGAGCAAAAATGCTCAATGGGATATGTAACAGTGCTAGTTTGAGTGTTATCTCCCCCTTGTGATAAGAGAATGCTGTCGCCAATAGGATCGAGATCTAAGCTCGCCGTACGCTCAGGGCATTTTCTTATCACACAAGGAAGATTACTCGCACTAGACTCTCCTTGGAGCATGGCAGAGTTGTTGTAGCCATAGTGAACACGTTGTCGCCTCTGTCTTGTACTTCTTCTTAGAGGTACTGTTGGCTCAGGTTCTTCTTTAACAATGTCAATGCTTTCTACACCTGGATTAGGTTCACTTTCCTCATCCGTGGCTTCATGATCTGAGTTTGGGTCATTCTCCTCATGTACATCATCCCTTGTTCTTGAATCTTCAAAGAACGGTATCCACTCCATAAATGGTGAGCTCATACCTTGAGGGGTATCATGATTCTTAGCTCCATAGAAGCTCTCCTTTTCATTGAACCTCACCTCTCTTGATACATAGACTCGTCTTGTCTCCGGGTTGTAGACCTTGTATCCTTTTTGTGTTGGTGAATATCCAATGAATACACACTTCATGCTTCTAGGTTCAAGCTTGTTTCTTTGACCTTCTGGTGTGAACATAAAGCAGCTACATCCAAAGGTTTTGAGATGATGTAGGCTTGGTTTCTTGTTGTACAATGCCTCAAATGGTGACTTATTATCCAGGTTCTTGGTTGGAAGACGGTTGATCAAGTAGTTTGAAGTCATCACGGCATCTCCCCAATGAAGTTTAGGTACTCCCTTGGCAATCATGATGGTCCTTGCTACCTCCATTAGGTGTCTATTTTTTCTTTCAGCTACTCCGTTTTGTTGTGGAGTATAGGCGCAAGATGTTTGATGGATGGTGCCAAGGTTGTTGAGTAATTCCTTGAACCGCTTGCTTATATACTCTCCTCCATTATCACTTCTTAAGATCTTGATTGTTGTTTTGAATTGTGTAGACACATAGTTGATGAAGTTGGTGAATGCTTCATAAACTTGATCTTTGGTATGTAGAAGAGTAATCCATGTGTATTTTGAGTAGTCATCTATGAATGAAACAAAATACTTATATTGATCTCTTGAATTACAAGGAGCGGTCCATACATCCGAGTGTACAATGCCAAAAGCTTCATCACAAAATGTAGATGAAGTAGGAAACACTTGTCTACAATGTTTCCCTAGTACACATGCTTCACATACTACTTCTTCTTGAATGAGATTGGGTAAGGCCACTTTGAGAACTGCAGAGCTTGGATGTCCCAACCTTTCATGCCATAGTGGACTATCTCCAATCTCCTTCCTACTAGATACTTCTACATCCGCCTTCATTCCAAGCGCTTTCACATCCGCTTGTTTATTTGTGTGCAAAAGATATACTCCATCCTCTACCTTCCCTTCTCCGAGCACTTTGTTTGTTTTAGGGTCCTGAAACTTAACAAAGTCAGTCCCAAACAATGCCACACAATCCAAATCCTTGGTAGCTTTATGAACTGATAGAAGATTAGATGAGAAACTAGGCATGTATAAGGCTTTTGTTCCCTTTTTGAAAAGTTCTAATTCCCCTATCCCTTCAATCGGAACTGAACTCCCATTTGCCACTTGCACATTCCCATGATAAGGCTCAAGATTTTTAAGCATGTCTTGATCCTTAATCATGTGATGAGAAGCCCCTGAATCCACAATCACTTTGTCCTTTTTTATGAAGCTTTTAGAACCGAGGAAGCCTTTACCAGATTCAGTGAGCTTGGCTAGGCTCTTGATGAGGGCTTCGAATTCGGACCTCTTGACCGTATCCTCAACTGGTTGTGCCACACCCATGAAGGCTCTAGGTCCACTTCCATTCTCCTTTAGCCTCTTAGGCCTCAAGTGTGGATGAAGGGTCCAACACTTCTCCTTAGTGTGTCCCTTCATTTTACAATGCTCACATTCCAACACCCTCTTGTCGAATGTAAGATTCTTCCTTGCAAGATGTGCAGCCTCGCTTGGTGCACGAAATAGGTCTCTTGACCCTTCCTCTCTTTGAATCATGCCACATACTTCCGCTAGACTTGGCAGCTTCTCAAATCTAAGTATGTGCTTGATAAGATCTTTGTAGGATGCGTTGAGCGCCAAGAGAAGCCCAAACACTTGATCTTGGTCACGCCTTTCTCCTAACTCCTTGGGGTCCATAGTTTGTGGCCTCAAGATCTCCAGTTCGGCCCACAAGCTTCTATACTCCCCAAACATTTCCTTGAATGGCTTCTCTCCTTGTTGAAGCTCATTCAACGCCCTCTTCACCTCAAATACCCTTGATATATTTGAGATGTTTCCATATACTCCCTTGAGTATATCCCACAACTCCTTGGCGGTATCCGCATATGAGTAGGCCGCCAGGATAGATGGCTCTAGTGAGCTTTGAAGAAGTGAAAGAGTGAACTGCTCTTCTTGCTCTTCCTTGTCATTGTATGGTTCGGCTTCTTCCTTAGGTTCAATGAACTTCCAAAGTCCTCTACCTCTTAGAACGGTCTTAGTAGTTTTTGCCCAAAGAAGGTAGTTATCTCCTTTAAGAACAACAGAAATCGCTACTCTATTCACCTCCATTCTCTTGTAGTAATACACAATCCCAGCTCTTTCACAACTTGAAGATCAACCGATCTCAAGGATTTTAATCTCAGAGTGAATAGAACTTGGTAAGATGTATTGCTATAGATTAGAAGGTTTTGAAGATAGCTTAAAGGGATTATGAAGAGAGTTTAAGCGGTTGGATAAGGAACCCGCTCTGATACCATGTTGAATTTAGAAGTTTAGGGAGAGATAAGGATGAAGATAAGAGAATTGGCGTAATAAGAGAGAGAGAGAGATTGCTGAATTTTTCTTCTTATTCACACTCTTCAACCAATACAATGCACAAATATATATAGACTTTACAAGCATAAGCTAAGGAAAAAATATCTAAGGAAGAGGGAGAGAAGAGGTGTGATGATGGAGTGGTTGAGCTGCTCCAACAGTGCAGCTGCGCCCATGCTGTTCCCATGCTGTGCCCATACCTTCTCCCTGCAGCGCCCATGCCTCCTTTGCTTCCTCACTTGGTTTAGTTAGCTTGTCTAGTTGATATCCAACAGCTTCCTTTTCTTCTAGTTCCTTATAAACTAGCTCTCCTTCTAGTTCCTTCACAACTAGTTCTTTCCTTTTCCCTCCTTTTCTTGAGTTTGAATTCTTTTTCTTGAGATCACATATTTCAACAGGTTTGTAGGTGTAAAGAATCAATATAGGTGTACACGCTAAATAGGTGTACATGCTAAATAGGTGTACACGCTAAATAGGTGTACACAATCAATATAGGTGTACACGCTCAATAGGTGTGCACAATCAATATAGGGGTACACGCTCAATAGGTGTACACCATAATAGCAAGGTTAAACAGAGAGAGTACATGTCCTGAAGGATTCATAACAGTAGGAGTTTTGGGGGAAGCATATCGCTACACAAACGGTGTTGGCGGCACATAAACAGCTAGTTAGTTATCCACTTCTTTGCTTCCCATATATGCTTCAGATGATGATGGCAAGTTGGTCTGAGGGAAAGAAAAGCTTTAGAAGATGATGGCAAGTCGGTATGGAAATAAATCCTAACAAAAAGATGAGTTAATTTACCATGTCCGCAGGTGTTCTTAGGTGATCATTTGGAGAACAAACATAGAAAACTAGTTGGTTACCCGAAACTTTGGTTTCTACATCAGAAATTGTAGATAGGGGCAAATTAATCTGACATAAAAACCAAGGAGGGTACCATATTATCATTTGTTAACAATATCACTAAAGAAAGAGTATATATACAAATATGTTTATACCTCCATAGGAATGGAATTTGGCTCTTTCTCAGCAGGACACATATCATATATAATTTTTTGAGTCTCACCATAGTCATCCCATCTGTTCTTATTATAAGATTTCAAATATCTCTCATCGACGCCTAAATCATCACTGACTTCTGGTTCCTTGGATGCAGGATCAGTGGAAGTGATGGGCACTTGCTTTGATAATGAAAGTATAGTGTTACCAACTTGGATATCGTCTGTGGACTGTCTGTCTCCGATATCATGATCCTCTATAACATCATAATATCCAACATTAGCATTATCATCCCTCAAATAACCATCTCCAAAATCATTATCTCCCACATTAGCATTGTCATCCCTAAAATGACCATCTCCCACATCAGGATCTCCTACATTATCAGCATCATTTGTACCAGCATTCCCGAAAAATCCATCGTCCTGCTTATAGGGCCTAAGGATTGAGAACCTTTTCTCCATTTCCTGCAGCAGCTCTTCTTTAAAAATTTTGTTGGTGTGGAGAATCCAATCTTTGAGGTCCGAAACTAATGCACGTAGATCCTGGTTATTATTTTATTGGAGATTAGTCTCCACAGATATAGGATGTACGTCAGGAGTACCTGAATGTTTCTTAGATGGAGTCCTTTTGGTACGTGTGGAAGACTTTGGGTGACTTTCGAGAGAGGTTTTTTTCTTGGAAGCAATACCCTTTTTCTTAGATGGAGACTGTTGTTGAAATTAAGAGTATGGAGGCTTAGGGATTGTTGAGAGAGTGATGGTTGTGGCGTGAGAATAATAAGGAGTTTGAGGTTTGGATACTTGGAGAATGTTTAGGATGAAGATGGTGGCGTGAGTATTGATGTAATGAGAATGAGAATGATAATGGTTGATGAAATAAGATGAACTAAGGAGAAGCATGGCGCCGGAGAGCTAAAGCTCCACCGGCGCCTTTAGGAAGATAAACAAAGCTTCCTTTACTCTTTTAATCTTCTTATTCTCTTATTCACAACACTTTACATCACATTACATGTATATTTATAGAGTTTTTACATAGAGAAGAAGAGAAGAGGCGTGAAGAAGGAAGGAGAGAAGAGAGGAGTTTGCGTGAAGAAGAGAGGAGGGAAGGGAGCAGCTCACTGTTTGACTCCTGTTCAAGCTGCGCCCATACCCTGCTGCTGACGCCTCCATGCTTGTGCCCATGCCCTGGTTCTGGCGCCCCATGCTCTCCTTTGCTTCCTCTTTTCCACTTAGTTAGTCTTCTAGTTAGTATGTAACAGCTTCCTTTCTTCTAGTTACATCCTAACCGAGACTTCTTCTAGTTCCTTGTGAACTAGGTTTCCTTTCCCTCCTTCTCTTAGATTTGAATTCTTCTATCATAGAGATTGCATATTTCAACACTCCCCCTCAAGATTGGTCGGTAGGTGTCCTTAAGGCCAATCTTGCCATGTACGTGATCCTCATTGATAGAAGATGATGCCATGATAAGGATATCCGCTAGCTGATCCTTGCTTGCTCCAAAGATGGTTTTGATGACTCCTAACCTCAATGAGACCACGGCTTCCTCTCCTATGGCCTTTACTCTTTCTTGCGGATTAGGCTTTGTCTTCTCTAAGCTTCACTCGGATCATGTCTCCTCGAGCTTCTTGTCTCAAACTTAATCTTGACTTCAAGCTCCTCGGATGACATCTTCTAGCTCACAGAATACTCACATTGTCATTGGCTTCCTCTTGATCACTCTTGGGAGTATACTCTATCCGTTGGACGCCACTTCCCGCTGCTTCTCGGATCACCACACCTAATAAGGTCTGCAAGGTGGTTTCTCCTTCGGTTTCCTTACAACATCATCCATAGCTACTCATATGTGTCTCCCGGCTTCCTCTCGCCATCGTCTCCTCATATGGTGCTTGGATTCCCTTGTTGCCTTGTTTACCGTTCCACAGCTTCCTAGGTGAACGCCTCTTGGTCTAAGCTTCACACTCCATCTATCAAGATCAATCTTGGCTTTAACCCTTCATAGATTTGATCTTGATTCTTCAACGAGCCATCCGCTCTAAGCCACTTATCATAAGACTCTCTTGGCTTCCTCTCGGAATGCTGCACCTATCCATGGTACAATGTGATAGTCCTCTTCTTCTTGGACCATCACCTAACTTGTTGCTTCAACGGTCTTCTTCAACACTCCCCCTCAAGCTTGGTTTGAGTATGGGAAGAACCAAACTTGACAAGGAAGGCCGTTGCATAATTTGGAGCTTCACCGGTCTTCTTCAGCACTTCCCCTCAAGACTAGCCCATTGCCAAGGGACCACTCTTGCAAAGAAAAGAGTACTAAGCTTGATTATGCCAATGATGCCGCCTCCTCTTGGACTATCTATCCCACTTGCAAATTAGGACAAGCTTTCGTCTGCTAGCCATTTTGGATTAGGCCGCAAAGGACATCATCTACCTCCACATAACACCACCATGAATAGCTTGCTTGAGCCTATACACACTTCTTCTTGTAGATTGCTCCGCTTGGATCGCCACATGGTTGAGTATGATCACCACTCTCTAAAGACCTCCTGGATCAAGTGATTCGGCCTCAAGAGAGGATGAAGACCATGTGGAAGAATATGACCCTCCATAAGCACCATTTAATCAATACCTTGGAGAAACTACTTCTTGGACCATATGAATCTTCCGCTTATTGGAAGACTCACCAAAGAATTATAGCATAAGTCTTGTGCTTCATCTCCGTCTACTGCAAGTCTTCTACGTGAACTCCTCTTGTCACGTCGCTTCCGCAAGTCTCTTCCGGGTTGAAGACGTGAACTCCTCTTGTCACTTCTCTTCCGCAAGTCTCTTCCGGGATGCAACATTCTTCAGCTTCCTATCTCTTAGGTAAGCTTCTCCTTTTCAACTCCAAGTTTTACTATGAGCTGTCTCATATTTTTCTTGAAGTCTCACGTGAACTAGATTTTTCTTTGGCTGTTTGTGCAGCCAGTTTAATGCTTCCATTCATTCTGAGGCAAGCACCTCTTCTTTCTTGCTGAATGTCTTCATTTGATCACCAGCCACTTTACTTCCTGTTCAATGATTTGTTTTCACTTGGAGCTTGCTTGGATCACCACTTAAGGTCACCACTCAGCCTTCTCCTCTTCTAAACCATCACGCCAAAAACACTTTTCATCTCCTAGATGCCTTATTTCCCACGCCATACATGCCAAAGACCATCACGCCATGACAAGCTTCTTCATGGATGAATGATTCTAAAAATCCTCTGGATCTTGTTTCCAAAGAGGATCACCGAGGGATTGATGTTGATACAACCCCTTTTCAAAGTTTTGTATGTGGATCTAGACTCCACACACAAGAAACACAAAGAAAGATATTTACTCTCTCACACACACCCTATTAAAAACGCATGGGAAGAACAAATTATCCCAGAAAATCTCTCTCTCATGTGTTTAACAAAAGAAAAACAAGTTCCTCAAGGAAAGGAGCCAAGGAGAGCCCAACGAAATCTCCCTCAATTTGTCATCATTTTCTAGTAACAATACACACCCTTAGTCCTTTCACAACTTGAAGATCTTATGATCTCAAGGATATTAATCTCAGAGTGAATAGAACTAAGAAAGTGTATGGTTATAGATTAGAAGACTTTGTAGAGAGCTAGAAGAATAACAAGAGATTAGGCGCTAGATCACTCAACTTGCTCTGATACCATGTTGAAATTAAGAGTATGGAGGCTTAGGGATTGTTGAGAGAGTGATGGTTGTGGCGTGAGAATAATAAGGAGTTTGAGGTTTGGATACTTGGAGAATGTTTAGGATGAAGATGGTGGCGTGAGTATTGATATAATGAGAATGAGAATGATAATGGTTGATGAAATAAGATGAACTAAGGAGAAGCATGGCGCCGGAGAGCTAAAGCTCCACCGGCGCCTTTAGGAAGATAAACAAAGCTTCCTTTACTCTTTTAATCTTCTTATTCTCTTATTCACAACACTTTACATCACATTACATGTATATTTATAGAGTTTTTACATAGAGAAGAAGAGAAGAGGCGTGAAGAAGGAAGGAGAGAAGAGAGGAGTTTGCGTGAAGAAGAGAGGAGGGAAGGGAGCAGCTCACTGTTTGACTCCTGTTCAAGCTGCGCCCATACCCTGCTGCTGACGCCTCCATGCTTGTGCCCATGCCCTGGTTCTGGCGCCCCATGCTCTCCTTTGCTTCCTCTTTTCCACTTAGTTAGTCTTCTAGTTAGTATGTAACAGCTTCCTTTCTTCTAGTTACATCCTAACCGAGACTTCTTCTAGTTCCTTGTGAACTAGGTTTCCTTTCCCTCCTTCTCTTAGATTTGAATTCTTCTATCATAGAGATCGCATATTTCAACAACTGTCTGGTAGGTGGTGGAGAGGTGCCCGATAGTGGATCCGGCAAGTTCTTTTTAGATTGAGATCTTGTGTTCCGCGTTGGAGTGGTGTTAGGGTCATTCTCGTCAGGGATGATTGCTTGCCTTTTAGATTTACGCAATGGATCCATGCCTATTTTAGCTGATCGTTTGAGGGTGCTTTTTTTGCACTACATGTAGTTATTGTTTTTCGCATGACTCTACCTTAAGTTGTTGTTGTACAAGAGATGTTTTCTTCAGCCGCGGCTTCTACCTTGGTATATTAGTATCATGTGTTTGGTAAGCATAGTGGTCAAGAGAAGAGTCACCTCCTACAAAGTCTGCATCAGTGAATTCATGACCAATCTGGATGAAAGATTCCAACATTTCGACTTCGGGATCATGAACTTCATCAGGCCATGAAAAATCTGTTTCTTCCATGACTTCTTCCTGTTCCAATATGGGTTGTACAGACAGCTGGAAGAAAAGATAAAGATTTATGACAGAATTCCAAACATGTGAACACCAGATTCAAAGCATAGTGATGTACACATGGTGTACACCAAACATGTGAACACCGGATTGAAAGCATGGTGGTGTACACCATTGTGTACAGCTTGTACACATAAGTTGTACACCATATAAGACCACCGAGACAACATATGTACAGATAGGACAAAGGAAAACTCAAAAAGAATTAAACAAACAGTTACGAGAGGGTTTACCTCCGGATGTGCTTCAACTTCATATATATCGTCTAAGAGAATGAGGGTTATTTTTCCTTTGCACCCAGTCAGGTTTTGAAGAAAATCTTGCATATCCTATGATGTAGAAATCTTGGTGGTAAGCATTGGAATTAACTCCAAAAAAGCAGTTGGAATGGCAGTGGGAACCCATAGCATGCACTGTTGAACCCATAGCATGCACTGTTGAACGTTTTGGTAGGATCCGGGGATTCAACGATTGGTTGTGGATGGCGAAACCGAGCAAGTGTATCAGTAAAGGATAATCTGCCCCATGGATATTCTAGGAAGACGTTCTAGTCAGCCAACATCTCAACATGGTTGGGGTGGACTTTTGAGTTTTTTATCAGAGCAAAATATGAGACCATCTACTAATGCAATCGAGCTAAAGGTAGTTGTTTCCAATCAGGAAAAGCCATATCCCTGAGCATGTCCATCACTTCAGGCACTCAGATTTCGTTCCTATCATAACCAAACAGTTCGGACCACATCTTCCCCCTCTTAAGTTCTACGACTTGAGGATATGGTATTTTCCACATTTAAGACCAGAAATAATGTGAAATTCGTGCAAAGAAATTTTAAATGGTTGCCAATCAAATACACAACACATCTCATACCTCTTCTTAGTAACTAATTGGCATGAGACGATAGCATGTATCAATTTTTCTGAGTTTGAACACCGCGAAACAGGAAGACTGAAGAGTTTTCCGAATTGAGAATCTAGAATCTTTGTCAATGCATGGGTCCCTTTGAGAATGATAGCAAGATCGCCGATTAGAATGGCTTTGGAATATATGTTGAGACGTGCACCACACCAATAACGGTCTACATCGAATAGGCATTTAGGGAGTTCAGGCAATATGGGTACCTCAGATTCATCTTCGAACGTATTGTTTGACATAATTTGGAGAAGTGTTTTGCACAATTGAAACTGAAATTAGACAATTTTGGTAATCGAAGGTGTTTAGATAAGGAAGTTGCGAAATGATTGGGCAGTTACAAGAATAGAAGTTATGGAACAGTTTCCATTACTCAATTAGAAGCATTTTTAAAATGGAACTGACAGTTATGGAAAGTGGGAAAATAAAAAATTGGACCGACCTGATATCAGAGAATACGGTGTAGAGAAAGTGGAGATGGACGGAGAAGACAAAGTTGTGGCCGTTCTAAACAGGTTTTGTAAGATAAAGAGATACACAAATTGAACTACAGGTCTGTTTGTAGAACATGAGAATAAGCTGGGTTTAGGAAGGGTAATTTCAATATAGGTAGGTTTAAAGAAAAATATGAAATTCATGAAGATATGGTTTTGGCCAAAAAATGAGCGGAAAATCTGGAAAATGGTTGTGGAAGGAGAGAGATAGGTGAGTCAAAAAATTTTAATTCGGGAAGAAGATAACAATTTTAACTGTAGGTTAAAATTGTTAATTGAAAATATAATGGTATAGTGGTAAAATATAACGAAGCGCAAAAGATGTAATAGTATTTGTGGATTCGAAAACTACCCGATTTGCAAACAACTCTAAAACTGACTTCTCTTCAAATTAGAAATTCAAAAACTACCTCATTCCCAAATTTTCTTTATTTTTATTACTTTAAATACTCTGATTGTTTCTAACGTTTGGATATCTTGAAGCATGTTTTATGTTACTGCTTAAACTTCTGCTTCTAGTTTTGAACAGTGTATTCGAGAGCAAATGTATGCCTTGAAAGAGCGAGATTGTGAATCTGTGATTACAGCTGTATATGTACTTTAGTGTATTGGACATTTAATTGTATTACTATTTGGTATGGTTGAGCTTTCTCGATGATAAATGTGTCTTTTGACTAAGTCCCCACAGTCTAGGTCCATCAACGCAATCCTTAAAAATTTTAATACTCCCTCCGTCTCCAAATATATGATTTTCT
The DNA here is from genome assembly GCA_963854855.1 of Nasturtium officinale. Classification (NCBI taxonomy): domain Eukaryota; kingdom Viridiplantae; phylum Streptophyta; class Magnoliopsida; order Brassicales; family Brassicaceae; genus Nasturtium; species Nasturtium officinale. The sequence goes on along the minus strand of OY978504.1, from coordinate 11,812,598 downwards.
ATGATTTTTTCTTGTTTCAGAATATTTGATTTCCTAATATATATTTAATGTATTTTCATTTTCATTTTCAAGGTCAATAAACTAATCAATGTTTTTACATTTACAATAAATAATTAAATGAATGTATCTCAAATGAAGAGGTCGACAAGAAAAAAACTCTAACGATTATCTTTTTAACAATATGAAGCAAGAAGAAAACATGGAAAAAAATGAAAGAGGAAGAAGAAGGTGAATACTCTATGTTAGTATATACAGTAAAACCTCTGTAAATTAATAATATCGGGACTGGAAAATTTTTTAATTTAAAGATTTATTAATTTATCCATAAATTAATAAATTAGTTTTCCAAATTTCAAAAAATATTTCATAAAAATTAAAAAAAAATAGAATAATACTTCAACATGTTTTAATGCATTTACTTATTAGCAAATAATCATTGCATATAAAAATTTTAAAATAAGTTTTGATACAATTTGAGAAAATAATATCATATATTATCTTATTATCTTATCAAAATATGTCAAATATTACACCGGCCCAACTCGGGATCATCATAATTTATTAATTTAGAGAGATTATTAATTTATCGAATACTAATTTATAGAGGTTATACTGTATATAGAGATCAATTTAAATTAATTGAAATAGTTTTGAATCCATTCTAAAATTTCAGTTTTCTTACAAATACTTACACTCAGATTTTGAAAAATTTAATAAATTTTTAAAAGACCTCTCAGCAAACACTCACCAAACGATGTTTGATGTTTATGTATTAATTAGACCTATTGGAAAAAGATAACTGAAGTAATTAAGGATTATAACATACAAATAATTAATAAAAATAACATTTATTATCTTTCTTATTATGTGTGGAAATTCAGAAAAATTTATATTTGGAGACGGAGGGAGTATCTAAGTTTTACTTCACTTGATCCTCATTCGCTGATTACTTCACTTGTTAAGAATTTGTTTTTATCCACTGGGTACCTAAAATGCAGATAAAATTTGTGTTTTAATTCATTTGATCCTTGTATGTTGATTAGCCATTGCAGTAACTGTTTAAACATTGTTCGTTTTTCCAATCATATGTGCCTCATTAACAATATCACACTCATAACTAAAATATCTAACAGTTCCATATCAAAAGAGACGTGAAGATTTATTCCTTTTATTTAAAGAGGATGCTTTTGGTTTTGGTAAAATCCAGGAAGACATATCTCATACACAGGGGCAGACCCACTTTAATAAGAAGATATGGAGCTGTACCAGAAACTATATATATCTCAGTATTATTCACTACAACCCCTTAAACTCGAGTTATCATGTTTGATGCTCTCCTGGTTCTAAAAATAGGTCGCCTACTCGTCTAGCCGGCCGGTTCATCTGTAGTCGGTAAAATTTTGCCTGGATATCGTTTAATCAGAATAATTAATCATTGGAACAATTTAACGTTGATTAATTCCACATAAAGATATTTTAAACATGGGGTGTTCCTAACAATAATTTAATTTTCCATTATTTTAACTACATTTTCTTTTCTTTTCATTTTGTTTCAACCATGTGGGTCCTTCAGTCTTAAACAGCCTCATATTTTCTATATACCAATAATTTAAATCCTGCTATTCCATTTATTTATTTTTGTTAGATAAAATTTAGCATTGAATTTACTATAAAATTTATCTGGATAATTATCCACAAATTCTCTACGGTTACATTAACTAGATTTACACTCGCGCATTGCACAAGATTTCAAATATTAAAATATTACTAAATTACTCATTTATAATAATATTATTATAATTTATAAAAATATAATTATTTTGTAAAATAAATAATATAATATTTTCAATATTTTTATAATCATTTTTCTTCATCATCGAAGTCATATTATTTTTATGTTATCTTTGCTCTCATATAACTAATAGAACTATAAACTTATTCTTAACATATATCAAAATTATATTCTCATTTCGAGTTTCTTATACTCTATTTTCTTATCAATTACTTATTTTTGACTGTTAAAGAATTACATATTTTTGACTCTATTTTTGACTGTTAAAATAAAGAATGTTAGACCATCTATTTTTGACTGTTAAAATAATTTTTTTTTTTAAATATATAATATTTTTTGTTAGCTAGTTTATACTAAAACCTTTTATTTTTAAATTTTAAAAACTTGACTCAAATATTTTACTCTATAAAAATATTTTAATAAAATTTAGAATATAAAATCACTAGTTAATGTTGTGTTAACTATGTTTTCTCCTGGAGGACTTTATTTTATTTTTTATTTTTATTTCATGTATTTGTTGTGTTCTTAGTTTTACTTTATCGTCTTTCATTTCATTTATATTTCTAACAAATATATATGTTATGGTTACATTTAACAAAAATGTACAACTATGTATACATAAACTTCTTTACTATAAAATAAATACTTATATAAATTGAAAGAAATATTGTAAATAAAAAATATGGTTCGAGAAAAAAATATAGAGAACACTATTTATTTCTCTATTCTTAGAGCTAGATATAGAACACCAATAGAGATCATTTTTGCTCTACAGATAGAGATAAGACAACAATTGGAGATGCTCTTCTGAAAATAATAAAAGATACAAAACTAATAACATTCCCGCGTAGCACAAACTAAATCTAGTTTAAAAATAAACAATTGTCGCTCTTTCAATTTGTCCTTTGTTTCTCTCGTAAGAATGGTTTACAGGTCTTTTAAGGATAAGCATATTCAGATTTTCAAAATATTTTGTATTCGCATCTGTATCAGAAATATTCATCATTTCATTATCCGTATTTGTATCAGTAAATTGCGAATATCTGTAAGAGAAATTGAATATCCGCCAGATGTCAATATCTACATATTTTTAATTTTTCCTTGTAGTTAATAATAATAATAATAATATAACAATATTTATGATATTGAGAATCTTTTAAAAACAAATAGGATATAAAAATAAATTTTAGTTTAAACGACGAAATATGAGCTAAATTCTAAAGGTCCAAAACAATATTTTAGGCAGATAAATATATCAGATACTAAAATATTTTAGTTTGACATCTGGAGTTGCTCACGTCTTCCATTCTTCATGTTGGCTTCGACTCTTCAAGTTTCTCTATGCTCTTGGCTTTCTACTTCAGTCAAAGTAAGATCAAATAGGGTATGATTTCTGTGTGATTTAATTGTGAGTTATTGTTTAAATTTGTGTATCTTGACTGATATGAATTCAAGTTAGGGTCTTTTTCATCCTGAGTCATCCAGCTTTAGGCAGGGCCGGTTCAACAATTTTGGATGCCTTAAGCAAAAAATTTTTTTGCTCTTTTTATGCAATATTATAAAAAAAACCAATAACACGAATAAATCATGAATTTTACTGTTAAAATTTTATAATTTGTGTAATCATAATAATAATTATTTACAAAACTAATGGAAGTATTAAAATTTTAATTTAATTTATTGATAATTATCCGAGTGATGTTACACCTTATAAAATTATAATATAAAGTTTTTAATAATGGATCAAAACAAAATTCTATCATTATAATTAAATTTAATATATATAACCTGATAACTAATACTTTCAAATTTTGAAATAAGAAAAATTAATCAACTTAGTTTAAAATTCATTAATAACATACCTAATTTTATATTTTATCAATTAAAACACACAATTATAATTAAATGTCCAATAAAAATAATCTTATTAACTTTAAAATTTAATTTAAAATGCCCAAAACTACTTTAAAATGCCCAAAACTACTTAAAAATACCCAAAATTATAAAACAAATGCCTAAAAAAAATTGATGCCCTAGGTCCATGCCTCAGTTGCTTGGCCTCTGGGCCGGGCCTGGCTTTAGGTCTAATTTTCTTCTATAAGAGTATGTTACTACCAATCATACACATCTGAGATCGGTTTTGGTTCACAATGATTAGTTAATGGACTAGCTAATATAATTGTTCTTTACCAAATTATATACAACCCATAATAATGTTGACTAAACAAATATCATTACGTGAAGGCCTCGTTGCTTCCCAAAGTAAAATTATAAATAGATATTTGAAGATCATATAGATTCTTTACAGCGTTTGCAATATCTTCATGACTGCCTTGTTGCTTTACAAAGCAAAATTGTAAATTGAGATTCGAAGTTTATATATATTCTTTACAGCCTTTGCAATTTCTTCCTGATTTTTTTCATCCCAGGTTTTCATTCTCTCTTTCTGCAAGACGTCAAAACAAGTAAAAAAGATTCAACAGCCAAAATGATATTTTCAGAGTAGATGACATAAATCCAACAGATACGTCTTAGAAAATGAAATGAACGAGAGAATAATACATAAAATTTGATGTAGTATAAATATTTTTCCCAAGTTATATGTCCCTGAAACTAGAAGAACTTATTTTATAAGAATAACGAATTGGGGTTTATGGATTTTAGTTAAAACAAATAAAAAACTGAGGTGTTAATATGGAGAATCGAAAAGTTTTTAGGGTTGATGATGTTAGATCAGAAAATTATGATGAGTTAGCTTGATAAGATCATAAATTATGGAGAATTATTTGCAAAGACTAGAAAGTTGAAGGATTTATTTACAATTTTGGAAAATAAAATCCTAAACCAATGTAAATACTTGAAAACTACTTTCTCTCTAAATTTTTTTGTGGTCATCTAAGTACAAAATAGAGGCTGAAGCTGTTTGTGAGAGAGGAGGAATTTGAGTCTTCGATGAAAAGAGATGTATACCGAACTAACAAGGCATGGTAGAAAATAGATTCGAACAAGTAAATATTTTCTGAAGGTAATGAAATTTAATGTAAATATAACTAAGCCTTAGACGTATAGGCGCCAATTTTCGGATTTGGATTTGAGTTAGTATTGTGAAAGTTTTTTGTATTTTAGTGAGGTGATCTGTTTCACACGCGATTTGGACCAACTTAAATTCAAAGAGAGGCCGTGAGTTCATATGTGGTCGGATCCCTGAAACATTGGCGATAGCTTCAAGACATTTAGGAGTTGATTGTCAACGGTGAGATTAAGAACTGAACGGTTAGATTTTATTTCATGATCTCTTCTTAGAGGATGATAGTTTCTGTTATTTTTCAGATGTTTCTAGTTTAGGTATAATTTTTTTGTTTCGTGATCCCTTGTTGTTGTGATTGGTTGAAGGGTAAGAAAAAGAGGTTCTGATTATGTTGGTGTGACCTTTTAGAAACCCTAAAAGTTCCAGGGAGTCTAGATTTTGTAAAGTTTATCGGTTGTATTGTAAGGAGACCGCAAAAAGGTTAAGGTGAGTGCAGTACTTTGGCTTATCTGAGTTTTTACGAATAGTTCATAGTATAATAGATATTTGCTTGAGTTTCTATGTTGTATGTGACTTGAGTGATTGGTTGAGTTTGCTGATTTGATGTTTGTGTTGACGTAAATTATTGTGAATTAAATTGTTAAAAAGTTTATAATGTTTTATGATGAAATAAATTTTAAAATTGTTGAAATTCAATATATTGAGTTATTTCTGAATATTTTCTTATTTTATTTAATTAATTATTTGCTGATAATTAATTAATTGATGAAGTTATTGTAGTGTTGGTTGTTGAATTCAGTAAATGTATGCTTGTAAACTATTTGTTGGCATGTGTGTATAGCTCTAAGACGGGTTAATCATCTCACTCAGTGTTTATTAAATAATGATGCATCTCTTCATAATAATAAATTAATTTTAGCTTCATAGAGATCGTGGGACCAAGTAAGTGGAAAGAAGATGACATATCGGGGTTGTTATTTATTTATTTTATTACTGTTATTGTTTTAAGGTTATAATTTTCATGAATTTGTAAGTTGTTAGTTGATAATTATGCTGATACATTTTGTGATTTTATTGAGTTAATTAATTTAATGTAGCTTTTGAGAATTGTTTAATTCTGTTTGTGCAGGAAGATTTTAATATTTATGGGAATATTATTATCGTAAAATGGGTTGGGGTGTTATAACCGTTGTTTTTATTTTCTTGCAGATGGAAAGAGATGAGTTTACTGAATAGCAAGTCAAGAGAATCGATGTAATATGCAGTGTAACCCAATGACCTCTGCTTCAACAATGGGTCAAGGACCAGGCAATATTGCAGCAACCTACCAATTCAGAAAAAACCAACATTCCAGATACAAAGTACCACCGTCAAAATCACAAATGTCAATCAATGACTTGGTAATGACTTCAGACCAACTGGACATGATGGAACTGAATCATAAACATCCAGGGAAAACAACATGGTATGAGACTAGACCTTTTCAATATATTTGGTTTACTAAAACTTAGGTTTAAAAATATTAAAATAATTTTCATTATTATATGTAGGTTTAGTTATGATCCAAAAATAACTAAATCTGTGTTGCAAATGATAGATTAGGGTCTACCAATCTTCTGCCCTAAGTATAGATGTCTTCCCGAAGAAATAATATAGTTTTTAGCATACTAAATCCTCTATAATTGGTTACTTTCATTATCAGTTCCACCAGTTTCTTGTCCATTTTGCATACTTACTATATTTACTTAAGGTTTGCATTAGGTATTGCATTTTCATTGCATATTGGATGATTCTTAGGTACTTAAGGAGGCTTATAGAGCTTTTGGGAGTGGACATGGAGTAACTCGACCAAGACACTCGGTTTCATACCGAGTTAGATGCCAAAGCAAGGATCTTGGAGCCACTCGATCAACATCACACGGTTTCATCCCGAGTCCGACATGCCAAGACACCAACTTTGGCTCCACTCGATCAAGGATCCCGAGTCTGACATTCCAAGACACCAACTTTGGCTCCACTCGATCAAGCATCCCGAGTCTGACATTCCAAGACACCAACTTTGGCTCCACTCGATCAAACATCCCGAGTAAAGGTCTCACCTTTGAAGAACTACCCTCGATCAAACATCCCAAGTAATGACTTTGGGCCGACTGGACATGACATTCCGAGTAGAACCCTGTTTTGACCATTTTCACTCTCTTTAATTACATTACTTAAGTGTTTAATCCGCCCCTATAAATACTTAACTCTAGGTCATTTTCGGTCAAGTCTGTTTAGTTTTATCTTTATTTACATTTTATTTAAGCACTTTTCATTGTTCTTCACTTTCTGGATTTTTAAATCCTTAGATCTGCCCTTTTTATTACGAATTTGCATTTTGTTTATTCTGCAATCTTGTTTATCTACTTTGTATTTTTATGATTATGCAGTTTATTTCATTTTCTGAGTTCTTACATTTTGTCATGTGTTTTTCATCTGAGTAGCAAAATATAGGGTTTTTGGGAAAATGGTAGATCTGGGTTAGATTTCATCTCTTTAATGTTGCTAATGCTTTAATACTTCCGTTTCTCTTCTGGATTAATGTTCTTAATGCTTATTCTTTTCTGATCAATTGGAATATGATTCCAGACATTCACCAGTCAAAAGGTGTTCAATGAATGTCTGATCATCTTAATTCTAGAGATTTGTTCATCCTAGCCTAGGAGATTAGATGTATAGGGAGCATTTTGGCTTTAATGATCTGGATCTTTATGCCTATCTCAGTTATGTTTCATTAATGAGAGTCAAGATTAGGAAGTTTCTGAGATTTGAGGTTAATGACCATGATAGTGGGTTTAACTTTTTGTGATGATCATTGTCTAGAGAATAGCTTGCATAAGTTGTTTAAGAAAGCATCATTTTAGTATAGATTGAATCCCAGGTCTTACCAAACCCCCAAGAATCCTATTTGTCATTCTGCTTGTTCTCATTTGCAGTTCTCTTTTATTTGTTATTTCATACTTGTTACAACAACACAAATCATCATCTAGCTTGACTTAGAATAACCTAATCATATTCTTTTTTATTGTATCTTTCGCATTATGGATTGACACCTCAAATGCTACAATGACAAGATTTGGGGAATTGATTTAATAGTCAAAAACATTTTTATCAATTTGGCACCATTGCCATTTGGGAATTGTTTGTTTCATTTTGGATTTCAGAATTTTAAGATCAAGAACTAATTTTGTTTCCTTTTCTGTTTTTCAGGTACCACTTGATGTGTTAACTCAACTTGAAGTCGAGTTTGTTCAAATTCCTGACCAAACTCAGACTCCAAACTTGATCAAACATCGAGTTTGCCTCTTTTCTGTCAACAACTCAGTTTGGCTAATTCGACATCAACATCTCGAGTTTGCACGTTCATCACACCTAACTCGACTTTCAGACTCGATTTCTCATCCAAAGTTAGTAAACAACAGTCACACAATGCAGAATACAAAGAGACAAATTGGAGCAAGTGATATTCCTCATCTGCACTCTCATAGATATGGAATACTACCACCAGCAGTTGACCACTTCGAAATTAAAAGCAGCCTTATCTGTATGGTTCAGAGCAGCATGTTCAATGGAACTTCAACAGAGGATCCTTTAGATCATTTGGATGATTTTGAAAGACTATGCAGCCTCACAAAAGTTTCAGGAGTAAGTGATGATGATCTGAAGCTCAGACTTTTCCCTTTCTATTTGGGTGGCAAAGCAAGAATTTGGGAGAAAACCTTACCATCAGGCTCAATAAGAATATTGACAGATTGCAAAAGAATGTTTTTGACAAAGTTCTTCAGCACAACAAGAACAGCAAATCTAAAGAATGAGATATCAGGATTTACTCAGATAAAAGGAGAAACATTCTCAGAAGCTTGGGAAAGATTCAAAGGATTTACAATCATGTGTCCACACCATGGCTTTTCTAGTGAAACATTGCTCAACACATTATACAGAAGCATTTTCCCAAGATTCAGAACATTGCTAGATACAGCAAGCAATGGGAACTTTCTCCAGAGGGATATTGAAGCAGGCTGGGAATTGGTGGAAAATATGGCACAATCAGCAAGTAACTACTGTGAAGAACCAGCTTAATCAGAGGAACATATCAAAGAAATCAGAATACTTACTGAAAAGCTCAATGACCTTCTTCATCAACAAAAACAACATGTTGCCTCAGTCAACATGCAACTCGGCAATCACCAACAACCAGAGGTTCAGCATAAATGTTATCAAGTACAAGGACAACAACCACCCAACATTTAACCAACAAAACCACATGTGGAACAACCAAAACAAATTATGCAATCACAACAATCTCACACACTGGAAATCACCAACAAGATTTTTGATGCTCAGACGCAAATGACAACTAACTGCAATGCTTTGCAAACACAAGTTGGTACATTCAAAAACGCCTCCTACAGATTGAAACCAGCATTCTCAAGGATCCAGACCAACGACCAGGAAAAGGTATCCAACTATCCCCAGAAGATCAGGCTCATGCTATTACTTTGCGAAGTGGGAAGGAATTACCACCAAGGTTACCACAACACAACACCATTGAGGACATTGAGGAGCAAGAGGGGAAGGAATTCTTCACACCAGATGAAGAACCATTACCCAGTTTAGAAGTCCAACTATACCTCCACCAGTTACAAAACCCACACAACCACAGAAACCAGAAATCCCAGAAAAAAAGAAGAAATCTTACATTCCCCCTCCATACATTCCAAAACTTCCATTCCCAGGACGGTTCTGTTGATTTTAGAGGTTTAGAAAGAGATAAGGATGGAGATGAGAGAATTGGCGTAATAAGGAAGAGAAAGATTGCTGAATATTTCTTCTTATTCACACACACTTCTTTACAAGAGATTACATGTATTTATAGACTTTTTACATTGAAATGAAGAAGAATCAAGGAAGAGGAGAGGAGGGGCGTGAAGAAGGGAAGAGAGATGGGTGAGCTGCTCCAATAGTCTTGTTGCACCATGCCCTGCTCTGACGCGCACCATGCCCTGCTCTGATGCGCCCATGCTTGTGCCCATACCTCTCTTTGCTTCCTCACTTAGTTTAGTTAGATTGTCTAGTTGAGATCCAACAGCTTCCTTTTCTTCTAGTTCCTTCTCAACTAGTTCTCCTTCTAGTTTCTTCACAACTAGTTCTCTTTTTCCTTCCCTCCTTCTCTTAAGTTTGAATTATTCTTCTTCTTGAGATCACATATTTCAACATTCCCCCTCAAGATTGGTCGGTGAAGATCCTTTAGACCGATCTTGCCATGTATGTGATCCCCAATGATAGAGGATGTTGCCTTGGTGAAGATATCCGCTAGCTGTTCCCCACTTGCTACAAATGCGGGTTTGATGATTCCTTCTTGAATCTTTCCCCTCACAAAGTGACAATCCACTTCTATATGCTTGGTCCTTTCATGGAATACCGGATTGGATGCTATATGTATTGCAGCTTGATTATCACAATACAACAGCATCTCCTCAGCCTCATGTATTCCAAGATCTTCTAGGAATGCCTTCACCCATATCAATTCTTTTGTCACCTCCTTCATAGCCCTATACTCGGCTTCAGCACTTGATAAGGCTATAACTTTCTGCTTCTTACTTCTCCAAGTGACTAGATTACCTCCCACAAAGGTACAAAAACCGGATGTGGACTTTCTATCTTGCTTATCTCCAGCCCAATCCGCATCACAATATCCTTGAACCTTTGTGTTTCCATTAGCCTTCATCCATATGCCTTTTCCAGGGCTGTTTTTTAAGTACCTTAGCAGCCTCTCAATCATGTTCCAATGCTGCATAGTTGGTTTTTGCATATGTTGACTCACACGGTTCACTGCAAAGCAAATGTCCGGCCTTGTGATAGTGAGGTAGATGAGCTTGCCCACCATCCTTTGATATCTCTTAATATCTTCCAATGGCTCCCCCTCAGGATTATCTTGGTAGCCTTCTTCTATTGGAGTTTTAGCCGGCTTGGATCCTAACTTGCCAGTTTCTTCCAAGAGATCCAGCACATATTTCCTTTGAGAGATGAACATCCCATCTTCAAACCGTGTCATCTCAATCCCTAGGAAGTATTTAAGCTCTCCCAGATCCTTTATATCAAAAGCGATCTTCAAGAGTTTCTTGATTTGATCTACTCCATCTTTATCACTTCCTGTGATGATTAGATCATCAACATAGATCAAGACCACCACTACTCCTCCTTCACTTTGCCTTGTGAAGAGGGTATGATCAGCTTCAGATCTTATGAACTCCTTATCCAATAGACAAGCGCTTAGCCTTTGGTACCATGCTCTTGGAGATTGCTTTAGCCCATAGATTGCTTTCTTCAATCTGCAAACCTTGTTGCCTTCCTTATGATATCCTTGGGGTGGATCCATATATACCTCTTCTTCCAAATCTCCTTGCAAGAAGGCGTTCTTGACATCCATCTGCCATAGATCCCACTTCAAGTTCACTGCCACTGAGATTAGGATTCTTATGGAGTGGAGCTTAGCAACCGGAGCAAATGTCTCGGTATAATCCTCCCCATAGATTTGAGTGTATCCTTTTGCCACCAGCCTTGCTTTGTACCTCTCTATTTTCCCATCACTTGTATACTTGATTGTGTAAACCCATCTACACCCAACTGATTTCTTATCCTTTGGTAATTCGGTCAAGTACCAAGTGTGGTTCTTTTCCATGGACTTCATTTCCTCTTCCATGGCTTTTACCCATACTCCATTCTCACACGCTTCTTCATATGAGTTAGGTATGGATTCCTTGCTGATTCTTCCAAGAAAAGCTTCATGCTCCATAGGTAAGGATGCCAACGAGCAAAAATGCTCAATGGGATATGTGATAGTGCTAGTTTGAGTGTTATCTCCCCCTTGTGATAAGAGAATGCTGTCGCCAATAGGATCGAGATATAAGCTCGCCGTACGCACATGACATTCTCTTATCACACAAGGAAGATTACTCGCACTAGACTCCCCTTGGAGCATGGCAGAGTTGTTGTAGCCATAGTAAACACGTTGTCGCCTTTGTCTTGTACTTCTTCTTAGGGGTACGGTTGGCTCAAGTTCTACCTCACCATCATTCGCTTCTTCTTCAACAGAATTCTGATCTTGCTCCGCATGTGCCTCATCTTCTACTCTGGTTTCAGATGATTCGCTCTCTCCTTGTACTTCATTTATTAGAGCGTCATTAACCCGCATCCAATCCATAGGTAATGAAGTCACATCCTCCGGAGCTTCATGGTTCTTGTTTCCATAAAATCCTTCTTCTTCATTGAATCTCACCTCTCTAGATACATAGACCCTCCTTGTCTCCGGATTGTAGACCTTGTATCCTTTTTGTGTTGGTGAGTAGCCAATGAACACACACTTCATACTTCGAGGTTCAAGCTTGCTTCTTTGTCCCTCCGGTAGAAACATATAACAAGAACATCCAAAGGTCTTCATATGGTTCACGCTTGGCTTGCTTTTGTGTAGCACTTCAAATGGTGATTTATTATCCATATTTTTCGTTGGAAGCCGGTTGATCAAGTAACTTGAAGTCATTACTGCATCTCCCCAATGAAACTTAGGTACTCCTTTGGCAATCATGAGGGTTCTTGCAACTTCCATGAGATGCCTATTCTTTCTTTCTGCTACCCCATTTTGTTGTGGAGTGTATGCACACGATGTTTGGTGTATGATACCAAGATTATTGAGTAACTCCTTGAATCGTTTGCTCACATACTCCCCTCCATTATCACTTCTTAAGATCTTGATTTTGGTCTTGAATTGGGTAGAGATATATTTGGTGAAGTTAGTAAACGCTTCATATACTTGATCCTTTGAATGTAAGAGTGTGATCCATGTGTATCTTGAGTAGTCATCAATGAATGAAACAAAATATTTATATTGATCTCTTGAGTTACATGGGGCGGTCCATACATCCGAGTGTACAATGCCAAAAGCTTCATCACAAGTTGTAGATGAAGAGGGGAAAAACTGTCTACAATGTTTCCCTAGTACACATGCTTCACAAACTTCTTCTTCTTGAACGAGATTGGGTAAGACCATCTTGAGGATAGCTGAACTTGGATGTCCTAGCCTTCCATGCCATAATGAGCTATCTCCAATCTCCTTCTTGTTAAAAACTTCCTTATCCGCCTTCACTCCAAGAGCTTTTAGCTTTTCTTGTTTATTTGTTTCCAACAGATACACTCCATCCTCCACCTTCCCTTCTCCGAGTACATGATTTGTTTTAGGGTCCTGAAACTTCACAAAGTCAGTCCCAAACATTGCCACACAATCCAAATCTTTTGTTGCTTTATGAACTGATAAAAGGTTGGATGAGAAGCTAGGCATGTATAATGCTTTAGTTTCTTTTGTGAAAAGCTCTAACTCTCCTATCCCTTCAATCGGAACTGAGCTTCCATTGGCTATTTGTACATTTCCATGATAAGGCTCAAGATTTTTCAGCATGTCTTGATCCTTAATCATGTGATGAGAAGCCCCCGAATCCACAATGATCATATTCTTCTTAATGGAGCTTTTAGAGCTAAATAGGTTCTTACCGGATTCTGTGAGCTTGGATAGACTCTTGATGAGAGCCTCAAACTCGGATCTTCTGACCATCTCTTCAACAGGTTGCGTGACTCCCATGAAGGCTCTAGGTCCACCTCCATTCTCCTTTAGCCGCTTAGGCCTTAAGTGTGGGTAAAGAGTCCAACACTTCTCCTTAGTGTGCCCCTTCATCTTACAATGCTCACATTCCAAAACCCTCTTGTCGAATGTGAGATTCCTCTTTGCAAGATGTGCGGCCTCACTTGGTGCACGGAATAGGTCTCTTGACCCTTCCTCCCTTTGTATCATGCCACATACTTCAGCTAGACTTGACAGCTTCTCAAATCTGAGTATGTGCTTGATAAGATCTTTGTAGGATGCATTGAGTGCCAAGAGAAGTCCAAACACTTGGTCTTGGTCACGTCTTTCTCCTAACTCCTTGGGGTCGATTGTGTGTGGCCTCAAAATCTCTAACTCGGCCCACAAGCTTCTATACTCCCCAAACATTTCCTTGAATGGCTTCTCCTCTTGTTGAAGCTCATTCAGCGCCCTCTTCACCTCAAATATTCTTGATATATTTGAGACATTTCCATATACTCCCTTGAGTATATCCCATAGTTCTTTGGCGGAATCGGCATATGAGTAGGCCGCCAAGATGGATGACTCTAGTGAGCTTTGAAGAAGAGAGAGCGTGTATTGTTCCTCTTGTTCTTCCTTAGCTTCTTCTTTTTCATTTCTCACTACAGCTTCCGCTACCTCTTTTGGCTCAACATATCGCCAAAGTCCTCTTCCTCTAAGGATGGTCTTAGTGGTTTTTGCCCAAAGGAGATAGTTGTTTCCTTTGAGCATGACTGAGATTGCTACTCTATTTGTCTCCATTTTCTAGTGACAATACACAATTCTAGTTCTTTCACAACTTGAAGATCCTATGATCCCAAGGATATTAATCTCAGAGTGAATAGAACTAGGAGGATGTATTGTTATAGATTAGAAGATTTGTAGAGTGCTAGAAGAGTTATAAGGTGAGATTTAAGCGGTTGAAGGATAAACCCGCTCTGATACCATGTTGATTTTAGAGGTTTAGAAAGAGATAAGGATGGAGATGAGAGAATTGGCGTAATAAGGAAGAGAAAGATTGCTGAATATTTCTTCTTATTCACACACACTTCTTTACAAGAGATTACATGTATTTATAGACTTTTTACATTGAAATGAAGAAGAATCAAGGAAGAGGAGAGGAGGGGCGTGAAGAAGGGAAGAGAGATGGGTGAGCTGCTCCAATAGTCTTGTTGCACCATGCCCTGCTCTGACGCGCACCATGCCCTGCTCTGATGCGCCCATGCTTGTGCCCATACCTCTCTTTGCTTCCTCACTTAGTTTAGTTAGATTGTCTAGTTGAGATCCAACAGCTTCCTTTTCTTCTAGTTCCTTCTCAACTAGTTCTCCTTCTAGTTTCTTCACAACTAGTTCTCTTTTTCCTTCTCTCCTTCTCTTAAGTTTGAATTATTCTTCTTCTTGAGATCACATATTTCAACAGGTTCAAGAAAGAGTTAATGGAAAAGTACAAACACATCTTTGACAAGCAAGTTAAAGAAATTGAGCTGAAGCTGCCCATTGTGGGTGCTTTTACATTAGTTCCTCAGTACCAGAAGTTCCTAAAAGATGCAGTATTAGCAAGGAACAAAGAAATTCAGGGGATGATAGTTATAAGTCATGAATGTAGTGCAATTATCCAGCAGAAGACTGTTAATGAGAAACTAGGAGATCCAGGTACCTTTACCCTACCTTGTTCCTTAGGACCCCTCACTTTCAAAATTGCCTCTGTGATTTGGGAGCTTTTGTTAGTCTTATGCCATTGTCAGTAGCTAAGAAATTAGGATTTACAAAGTATAAACCATGCAATATCTCCCTAGTTCTAGCAGATAGGTCAATCAGATATCCATATGGTCTTTTAGAAGATTTGCCAATAAGAATAGGGAATGTTGAAGTTCCTACAGACTTGTGGTATTAGAGATGGATGAAGAGCTCAAGGACCCTTTAATCGTGGGAAGACCTTTCTTAGCTACAGCGAAAGCAGTTATTGATGTCAGGAAAGAAAAAAATGAATTAGACTTAGGGAAGGAAATGAAGATGACATTTGATATCAAGCATGCCATGAAGAAACCCACCATAGGAGGATAATTTTTCTGGGTTGAAGAGCTTGATAAACTGGCTGAAGAATTTATGGAAGATTGTATTGAGAAATATCCTCTTCAGAAGGTTCTAACAACTACACATGATGGTAGCCACATTTGCAAAGAATCTCTAGGGTATGAACTGTTGTTAAATTCAAGAAAAGAGGTTGGGAGAACAGACGATTTTGAAGAATTGATTGGAGCAAAAACATCAGAATTATTCAAACAAATGGAAGAGACAAACTCGGTTTTCCATCTCGAGTTAAGCAAAATGAGCCAATCAGCTGCGAAGCCAAACTCGACCAAGATACCGAGTCAGCACCTAATCAAGAAAATTCAGATGATTGGTCAGAGCTCAAATCTCCAAAAATGGAGCATAAACCACTTCCAAAAGGGGTACAATACACTTTCTTAGGTCCTAATTCCACCTATCTTGTTATAGTTAACAATAACTTAGGAGAAAAAGAATTAAACATGCTTTTGACTGAGCTTAAAAGATTTAGAAAAGCTCTAGGATACTTATTAGATGATATCAAAAGAATCTCACCTGACCTGCGCACTCACATAATCCATCTTGAAAATGAATCCTATTCTAGTATTGAACCTCAGAGAAGATTAAACCCAAACCTGAAAGATGTTGTGAAAAAGGAAATCCTCAAGCTTATGGATGCTGGTGTAATTTACCCAATATTTGACAGTACTTGGGTTTCTCTTGTTCATTGTGTTCCAAAGAAAGGAGGAATAACAGTTGTGAAAAATGAAAAAGATGAACTAATCCCTACCAGAACCATAACTGGACATAGAATGTGTATTGATTACAGAAAGTTGAATGCTGCCATAAGAAAAGACCACTTCCCTCTCCCTTTTATAGATCAAATGCTAGAAAGACTAGAAAATCACCCTTTCTATTGTTTTCTGGATGGCTATAGTGGATTCTTTCAGATCCCTATACACACTAATGACCAAGAAAAAACTACTTTCACTTGTCCCTATGGAACCTTTGCTTACAAAACAATGCCTTTTGGATTATGCAATGCACCAGCTACATTTAAAAGATGCATGACTTCAATATTCCCAGATCTAATTGAGGAGATGGTGGAGGTATTCATGGATGATTTCTCCGTGTATGGCTCCTCCTTTTCCTCCCGTTTATCTAATCTTTGCAGGGTTCTCGCAAGATGTGAGAAGACCAACCTGGTACTGAATTGGGAAAAAAACATTTCATGGTCAGAGAAGACATAGTCTAGGGCACAAGATATCAGAAGAAGGAATAGAAGTGGATCAAGCGAAGATAGAGGTGATGTTGCAGCTACAGCCCCCAAAAACCGTGAAGGACATCAGGAGTTTTCTAGGTCATGCTGGGTTTTACAGAAGGTTTATCAAAGATTTCTCCACAATAGCAAGACCTTTGACTAGGCTATTATGCAAGGAAACCAGTTTTGTGTTTGATGAAGACTGCCTGAAAGCCTTTAATCTCATAAAGAATGCTCTAGTCACTGCCCCTATAGTCCAAGCTCCAAACTGGGAATATCCATTTGAGATCATGTGTGATGCTTCAGACTATGCAGTTGGAGCTGTGCTTGGGCAAAAGATAGACAAAAAGCTACATGATATATATTATGCAAGCAGGACAATGGATGAAGCTCAAGGAAGATATGCTACCACAGAGAAGGAAATGCTAGCAGTTGTTTTTGCCTTAGAAAAATTCAGAAGCTATGTGGTTGGTTCTAAGGTCACAGTTCATACAGATCACGCTGCACTTAGATACATCTATCAGAAGAAGGATACAAAACCAAGATTGCTAAGATGGATCCTATTACTTCAGGAGTTTGATATGGAAATAGTTGATAGGAAAGGAATTGAGAATGGGGTAACAGATCACTTATCTAGAATGAAAGTAGGAGAAAAAAACCAGTTGATGACTCTATGCGTGATGAACAGCTACTTGTAGTCTATATTGAAGATGAAACTAAGAGTTTTACAATTTCTGTAAGCGAAGCATTTCACACAGAAGAAACAAAGTGTCCCTGGTACGCAGATATGGTGAATTACAAGGTATGTGAAAGTATTCCATCAAGCCTCACTTATCAGCAGAGAAAAAAGTTTTTTAGAGATGCAAATCATTATTACTGGGATGAACCTTATTTGTACAAAAAGGGAGCTGATGGTCTGTTCAGAAGATGCATAGCAGAAGAAGAAGCACAAGGAGTCCTGGAACATTGTCATGATGCATCCTATGGAGGACACTTCGCTACATTCAAGACAGTTCAGAAACTTCTACAAGCAGGACTCTGGAGGCCAAAGATGTTCAGAGACGCTTATGACTTCATCACAAAATGTGACACATGCCAACAGATGGGAAACATCACTAAGCGAAATGAAATGCCTCAGAACCCTATCGTGGAGGTTGAGATTTTTGATGTATGGGGATTAGACTTCATGGACCCTTTTAACCCACCTTCAAATGAAAATATCTACATTCTGGTAGCTGTAGATTATGTCTCTAAATGGGTGGAAGCTGTTGCCTGTCCCACCAATGATGCAAAATCAGTTATCAAAGTTTTTCAAAAGCATCATATTCCCCAGATATGGAGCCCCAAGGTAGTGATCAGTGATGGAGGTTCCAATTTTATTAATACAGTTTTCGATGGCCTACTCAGGAATCATGGAGTAAAACATAAGGTTGCAACACCATATCATCCCCAAACAAGCGGTCAAGTAGAAGTTTCAAACAGGAAAATCAAGGATATCCTAGCAAGGATAGTAGGCATATCAAGAAGAGATTGGTCTACTAAGCTGGATGATACCCTATGGGCTTATAGAACTGCTTACAAGACTCCCATTGGCAGAACGCCATTCCAGATGCTTTATGGAAAAAGTTGCCATATACCAGTTGAGATAGAGTACAAAGCCATCTGGGCAACTAAGCTGCTAAATTTTGACTTGAAAACAGCTCAGGAAAGGATGGGAATGGAGTTACATGAGTTAGAAGAAATCAGACTGGAAGCCTATGAAAGCTCAAAAATCTATAAGGAAAGGACCAAAGCCTTTCATGATAAGAAGATAATACCAAAGGAGTTCAAAACAGGAGATCAAGTTCTGCTCTTCAATTCAAGGCTCAAACTATTCCCAGGAAAACTCAAATCCAGGTGGTCTGGGCTTTCCAAATGAAAGAAGTTCTTCCCTATGGAGCCATCACATTAATCAGCAAGGAAGAAACAGAGTTCACAGTAAATGGGCGCAGAGTAAAGAAGTATCTACCTGACAGAATCATCCCTGAAGGAACAACTGTTCATCTAGATGAACCACTTATTCAAGCATAAATTCACTGAAAGTCAAGCTCAGAGACTTTAAACAAGCTCACTTGGGAGGAAATCCCATGTCTATCCTTATAAATAAGTAGTTTCTTATAATGTTTTTAACTTCATATAGGTCTGCTTAACATCTCAGGTAAAACGGGATCAAACTCGTGATGCATAACTCAATCAAGAGATCGAGTTTGGGAAATAAGAAGAGTAACTCGAGATGCCACATTCGACCAAGATATCGAGTTTGCCCAAAACAGAAAGCAGACCCGGGACTCAGACTCGTGGTGTGAAGCCGAGTCACCCCCACCACCAGCATACACAAAGGAAAGCATGGATGCGGCTGTCTCATCCTACTTCTCCAAACCTTGAGGTAACATCCAACCTACCATTGTACATATCATGCATATTTGGAACTTTTAATTTCTGTTTAACTGTAGATTCTTTTCCGAATTCTTTATCACACAAGGGACTAAGTGATTTAAGTTTGGGGGAATATCTAGGAAGTATTTAACTAGTTTTCTTTGAATCTTATTTTCAAATTTTTATCCTTGAGTCTGCATACACATATCACTTAAGACATAGAAAAAACCAAAAAAATTTGAATTTTTTTGAAAAACCATTCCACAGAAACAGAGTGTTCATGCAGTTGCATTTTCATTTTAGGATTGAGTCAAGTAATTGCATATAGGATTGCTGCAGTGCATAGGGGAAATATGATGAAAAACACCTTGTAAACTTTCTGAAATAATGAGTGAAGTTTGAAGTTAAGGTAGAACCATGCTCCAATTGCATAACTTTGCATCTAGATTAGGCTGAAAACATGATGAGATCTGGAATTCATATCCCTATCTAGTGAAACCTAAACTGAACTTTAAATTATCATGTTTATGCATTAAAAATTGAACTCATGGATACCATACACATACTTGGGTTATCTTCTCCCTTCTACCACTCTTCGTTAACCCAAGTAGCTGATTCCCATCTTTGGAACAGTTAAAAATCCATTACCCTAACCTTAACCTTCTTTCAAGCCATCATTGCTCTCTGTGTGATTGTGAGACCTTTTCTGCTTAATTGAGCTTTGTTAGAACGTGTTAGGTTGGAGCTGACAAGGATACAATCTCATGTAGTCTGGTTCACACTTTTTGGATCAGTTAGGACTAGTGGGGTTTGTAATTGGGGTTTTGGCTAGGATTTGGATCAGTCTGTTTCTTGTCCATTTTGCATACTTACTACATTTACTTAGGATTTGCATTAGGTATTGCATTTGCATTGCATATTGGATGATTCTCAGGTACTTAAGGAGGATTATGGAGCTTTTGGGAGTGGATGTGGAGTAAATCGACCAAGACACTCGGTTTCATACCGAGTTAGACACCAAAGAGAGGATCTTGGAGCCACTCGATCAAGATCATTCAGTTTCATCCCGAGTCCAACATGCCAAGACACCAACTTTGGCTCCACTCGATCAAGGATCCTGAGTCTGACATTCTAAGACACCAACTTTGGCTCCACTCGATCAAGCATCCCGAGTAAAGTAAACCGAGTAGAACTCTGTTTTTACCATTTTCATTCTCTTTAATTACTTTTACTTAAGTATTTAATCTGCCCTTATAAATACTTAACTCTAGGTCATTTTGGCCAAGTCTGTTTAGTTTTATCTTTATTTATATTTCATTTAAGCACTTTTCATTGTTCTTCACTTCTCTGGGTTTTTAAATCCTTCGATCTGCCCATTTTATTACGAATTTGTATTTTGTTTATTCTGCAATCTTATTTATCTATTTTATCCGTTTATGATTATGCAGTTTATTTTGTTTTCTGGGTTTTTACATTTTGTCATGTGTTCTTCATCTGAGTAGTGAAATTTTGGGTTCTTAGAGAAAATGGTAGATTTGGGTTAGATTTCGTCTCTTTAATGTTGCTAATGCTTTAATACTTTCATTTCTCTTCTGGATTAATGTTCTTAATGCTTATTCTTTTCTGATCAATTGGAATATGATTCCAGAAATTTACCACTCAAAAGGTGTTCAATGAATGTCTGATCATCTTAATTCTAGAGATTTGTTCATCCTAGCCTAAGGGATTAGATGTATAGGGAGCATTTTGGCTTTAATGATCTGGATCTTTATGCCTATCTCAGTTATGTTTCATTAATGAGAGTCAAGATTAGGAAGTTTCTGAGATTTGAGGTTCATGACCATGAGAGTGGGTTTAACTTTTTGTGATGATCATTATCTAGAGAATAGCTTGCATAAGTTGTTTAAGAAAGCATCATTTTATTATAGATTGAATCCCAGATATTACCAGACCTCCAAGAATCATATTTGTCATTCTGCTTGTTCTCATTTGCAGTTCTCTTTTATTTGTTATTTCATACTTGTTACAACAACACAAATCATCATCTAGCTTGACTTAGAATAACCTGATCATATCCTTTTTATTTGCATATTTCCCATTATAGATTGACACCTCAAATGCTACAATGACAAGATTTGGAGAATTGATTTAATAATCAAAAACCGATTTATCATTGACCAAATTCTTTTTATTTGTTGACTGCAGCAAGAATTCAACTATAATCCCACATATACACAACTTGTGCGCAAACATTATGATAAAGTTGCTAAAGAGTATTTTCTAGCCAAGTTTAAAGATGAAAGAACCTCTCGAAAGATGGAAAGAATCAGCCTGAATGGATAATCAGCGATGAATTGTGGAAAGAGTTCATCCAGTACTTGAAAGAGGGTAAAGTGGAGGAAGAGTGTAAAAACAAAAAAACAATCAAAATAGTGAACGAGGAGGTGACGGTCCAGCCAAACACAACACTAGTGTCAAATCTTTTGGAAGACGTTTTGATGAAATGGTAATATTTCAGTTTACATCTTATATATATTAATTATATATCTTATTTATAAGTTAGTTATTACTTGCATAGTTGTTTTCTATTTTGGTAATTTTTAATAAATTTAAGACACAAGAAGCTGGTAGTCAACCACCAAACATGATGGAATTCATGGTTGAGACACATAAATGCAAGAAGACAAATAAAATTATTGACAAAAGGGCCGAAAGGATCATAGAGAGTGTGATGGAAAAGGAGCAAAATATACTTTCTCAAGAGACACATGATGGACTGGTAGTCTGGTACAACCTACGCTTTCAAATATAGAGATCAACAAGCTATTTGTCCAGGTTATTCATACATTAACTTCCCTTCTCTTATTTCTTATTTCCAGCCATAACCAGTGTTACGTGAAAGACGTGAAAGTGCATGCCTTGATTTAGTCCTACGACTGAAAGCTTTTTGATATAGTCATACGATTGTGTTTTTAATTTACAATACTATATACATGCATTGATTTAGAATATTTTATATTTCATGCCTTTTGATGATGATGATCTGGAATCTAGATAATAATATTTCTATGGTATGTAATCTTCATACTGTCATTCATTATCATAACTTTAAATTATTTTAATTGGTGCATAAGATGTGTTATTTTGGATTTGATTATGGTTAGAAGTTAAGTCATATTACGTGAGAGTCTTTATTATGTGTTTTGGTTCTCATTTACTTTACTCTCATGATTCATTGTCTTATAATTCAAAGTAGAAAAATTGAGATTCTTTATAATGAATTAGAATTTCAAATTTTTGTTTGGGTTGTTTTTTTTGTATTAGTTAAACTATGTCATATGCATATTTTATTACTAAATAAAATTATTGGCTTCTTTTTATATTTTTTCAGGAGGTTGATGTTTCTAAAGGTTCTCCTTTTGGGTATAGGAGTCTTCTAGATCGCCTAGACTTTAGCAATCCTTATTCTGACACATGTAACTCGATTTTGGAAGACCAATTACGGACTGCACAGCTTAAGTTTGACGAAATGGAGAAGTTGCAAGCTAATAAGACAAAAGAGGTGGAGTATCTTAATAATCTTATACTCAAGCAATTTCCAAATTTGACTCCTCCACTGACTGAATGATGAGAGATTTGTCAACTTTTAAAATTGTATTAGTTATTGTGTCTTAATTTTGATTTAACATTTAACTATGTAGGAAAGACTTATTTCAATACTTTTAACTTTATTAAACTTATAATTAATTATTTATTTAGAATTTAATTAAATTAAATACAAAAATTTGAATACAATTCTGTAATAAATTCTTATTTTATCTATTTTAAATTTACAAAAAGCCTGAATATATGGTCAAAAATTGGTCATGATTTATTTTGACCATCTTTGATTGTCCAAATGTTTTGAGTGTTTTGACCATTTTATTGGTCCCAAATAGTGATGGAAATATTTGGTCAGGAATGTTTTGACCATTTTATTTTGTCAAAAAATTTATCATTGTAATTGATCACAAGTTTATGACCATTTTATTTTGTCAGTAATTTTTGACCATTTTCTTACCATACCTCTATTAATGTCCATTTATTGAGACTATACTATAAAATATGTGTTATAACTTACTTCTTTTAAGCCCAATTTATGGCCCAATTAAAAATATAAATATATTGATGTTATTGTTTTTGCAAATCAAGATATATTACCCAAATGCATTGTGCATAGATGGGGATCAATCCAACTTGAAATCTAGTTTTAACACATTAAAAGTGCAAATCATGTTTCAGTCTAAGCAATATGTTTTTGGGTTTCTGTAAACAGAGTTTCAAAATGTAAATAGAGCGGGAAATCACTAAAAGGTTTTTGAAATCAAATTAACAAAGAATGAGCCTTGGGAATTTCATAGATGATCTAATCACTCTTATAATACGATATTGCTTATGGAAATCAAATCACTCTTCAATCGGTATATGGGTTGAAATATTTTTTATGTGGCTTCAAAAGAGTTTTTCTTTGGGTTGTTGCTCTCGAAAATCGAAGTGTTAGTCAAATGACAAATCCATCTAAGAAATGGAACAATTAATCAACTCTCATTATTCTAACCCATCCCATGAAATGCATCATATTTTCTATCCTTTAAACTGTATTCTCATTCTCTTTTCAACCCTCATATCAATAGATTCTTTGTTCTTTTTCAATCCTCAGACTCATGATCAATCTCTTTTTTTGTAGTCTCCTAGGAAATTTTTTTGTTACACTCTTAGCTCTTTTTTTTATCCCTTTAAACTTTTCTTTCTTTTGTTCCATACTTTTTTTTAAATAAAATTGTTTTTTGTTTTTGTTTTTGTTTTGACTTATGGTAGATATACTTCCATTCTTCTTATGTATACTTGGGATTTAGAGCTTTTTGGTCTATCACTTGGTTTAACTAGGGACTATTTTAATATCAAAGATCATGATTTTCTTTCTTTCTTTTCAAACACCTAAATCGACACCTATTCTAACCATTCAAGTCATTCATTCCCCACCTATTGAGAATCTTAGGGTGTGGAGTGAGTGGAGTTTGAGAATTCCTAGGAGCAATTGAAGTTGTGGAATGATCATTAGAGAAGCGTGTTCCACTTTTGAGTGTGTTAGTGTGTACTTCCTTCATCACATCTTCAAAGCTCTTTGAACCATTTGCCTTAGTTCCTGTGTAAGTATCGCTTTCTCTTACACTTTAATTTGTACTCTAGCTCTCCATCAACACATTTTAAAGGGTGCAATATCATAGTGGGAATCAATGGAGAGTGAACAAGGGTGGGATGGTGATGTTTGTTCATTACCATCTTTTTCTTCTCAAGATTCTTCTTGGTTTCATTCAACTTCTTGACTTTACCATTTTCATCACAACCATCAAACAAGAAGAATAAACACTCTCCATCCAAAATTTGCTCATCAAGCACTAGAGTTTTATTCACAACCTTAATATCATTCTTCCATTCTAAATCTTCATTGGTGATTGTTCCAAAAAACTTAGAAGACGAAGGCTTGATTGGATAAGTAACTGTAGGATTCATATTGATTAGAGTAACACACTTGGTTGAGAAGTCAATGCTTTCTCCCACGGTGTTGAAAAAGGGAGTTTCAAGAATGAGTTGAAGCTTATCCAGTTTCTCTTTATCTACTACCATGAAGTCTGTTTTGTATTAAACAATCTCCAGCTTTAAGTGGATAGTCTTCAATCAAACCAAGTGGAGGTTTCAAAGAGGCATCAGCATAAGTGATCGAAGAGGAGTACGCCTTTATTTCTTTGATACATATACTCTTCATCATCTTAAGCAACATAACATTCACACTAGCACCCAAATCACACAAGACATTCTCAAATTTCAAATTTCCTAGGGAGCAAGATATGAGGAATGTACCAGGATTCTAAAGCTTGGGAAGATGCTTAGGCTCAACCAATGTGGAAGTTGGAGGCTTAAGCGTTTTTATAAGCTCTTCTACTTTTTCCCAGTTGGCTATGATAACTTCAGTAAACTTTACATGTAGAGGAACTTCAATCAAACTACTTATATGAGGCAAAGGGACTCTAATAATGCTCAATTTAGCTTTGAAACTTGAGAATATTTTCTTTTTAGATTTGGTGAGTCTTCTTCCGGGAAATGGGATTGGAAGTTCGTAAGAAGAAAGCTCATCCTTTGGTGCATCCTCCTTTTCAACTCTCATGGGAACCTTGACTTCTTCCCTAGTAATCACCTCTACATTTCCTTCACTTTGACTAACCACACCAACATCATCCACTCCATATAGTAGTCTAGTGATTTTCTCAACATCCCTTTAGTGATCATTCTCATCACTTGTGAGGATATCATTGCAAAATTCCTTGGGATTTGTTTCAGTTTTACCGGGAAGTGAGTCCATTGGCCTCTTGGATGATGATGAAACTTGAGCAACTCAATTGTAAAGGCTCTTGACATGGGAAGCCAAGTGTTCAAACTTATTATTCAATTTACTGTAAGCTCCTTGCATCCCATCCATTCTCTTGTTAATCTCAAAAGTGTCTTTGGTTTGTTCTTCTAAGAGTTGTTTGAAGAGGAGAGTATTGGGATCTTCTTTGAGGGTTTGGGAAAGTTAAAAAGGTTGGAGAGTAATTGGTATGAAGGTTTGGTTTGGGTTTTATTGAGGTTGAGATTGGTAATTTGGGTTTGGTTGGATTTTTTGGTTTGTTAGTTTGTGATAGATTTGGTGTTGTGGGTTCTCAATGTTGGGGTGCGGTATGAGAAGTTTAGATGGTTGCAGTAATATTACAATGATAGAGATGGAAAATTCTAAAGTCTCTTCCATGCTTCTCCTTCTCCTTCTTATTCTTGTGTTTCCCCAATAGATAAAGTCCTTGGCATCCAAATGGAATTTCGCAAACTTGGTGAGTAACTTTTGTATAATATCAAAATATCTTTAAAAAAAATTAGTTATACC
Organism: Nasturtium officinale; assembly: GCA_963854855.1. NCBI lineage: Eukaryota > Viridiplantae > Streptophyta > Magnoliopsida > Brassicales > Brassicaceae > Nasturtium > Nasturtium officinale. The sequence goes on along the minus strand of OY978504.1, from coordinate 11,786,409 downwards.
ACAATCCGATTTGGTTTTAAGTTTGGTTTAACTAGACTGAAATGACAAAAGTAACACTTAAATGAAATGACACTCTAATATGTATGAGCACGTAACTATGTAGTAAAGCTTTGGATTGGTGCTGGTGCAGAGGAAACAAACTATGATGATTCATGACGGTCCAAAAGCGCATTCTAAGGGGTTATAAACCTTATACACCGAAGCGAAAAGGTGGTGATAATCCACCGCTAGACAAAAATGCCTCCTATTAATCGTCGTAAACGGCCGGAACCTCCAGAAAATGTAGAGTATCCGAGATATCACTACCCCTTCCACACCCCCTCCTCCTCCCTTACCAACCCGGAAGATTATCTCTCTTCCCTTTCCACACCCTCTCCTCCTCCCTTCTCCGCCCCGGAACAGTATCTCCGTTCCCCATCCAGCCATCCTCTAGAGGCATATGCGGACATCACTAAAACTTCGAAAGCGTCTTTAAATATCTGCATGTATTCTAATACGTTGTTGTTTATTTATATGCTGGTGGTGTTCACAAATTGTTATTGACTTACCGAATACAGTATGTTCGATCAAATGTCTATATTGGGAAGTAGTTGTCCAAAACAAATTATTAAACAAAAATGTTAGTAGAAATTAAATCTAATTAAATGGTCTGGTACTATGGAAGATTCAAAGAGGAAGTAAACTAAAGTTGGTTTTAGTAATGTATACTGATTACTGAATATATAGTTTTAAATTTATAATTTGAGAAACATGTTTTTTTTTGTTAATGAACAAATGAGAGGATGATATCACCCTTTAAAAAATACAAAATCATATATTAAGTAATGTAAACAACATTAATTTAATTTTGATTTAGTCTGTTTGATTAAATAAGTAACAAAATTTCAAAATGGATTGTAAGAAGGTGGTGGAAAATAACTGTAAATAAAGGAGAACACAGTTCAACATCAGAAAAACTTTCCATTCTTCTTGTGAAATTTCTGGTAATTTGGATGGATTGGAGTTTGTGGCATGTGCAGTGTTTGCCATGCCTTGCCTCGACCTGCACTGGTAATTTGGAAGGTTTTACCTCCATGCCCATGGCCGCTTGGTTTTTTTTCTTTCTTGCTTGTCAGATCGGTCTACCCACCAATCGGGGAAGCCGATAATGTACCAACACTCTCGTTTTTAATGTCCGGGTCGACCACAGTGAGCACATACTTTTGATCTATCTCGAGGTTTGAGAATTTATTTTCAATTTTATTATCTGATTGTACTGATCGGTGAGTTAAACTGGGATGACCATCGTGATGTGTTGTTTAGAACCCGACCGCATCGCTGTGTTGTTCACAAAAGTCGGGATGTTTCTAGCCTCTGTTCTTCTCTTATTACTTTGGAATAAGCTTCGCCAAGTGTTGGCAAAGGATCCATTCCAATAAGGGTGGTACACAAGTTTCCGAATCTTGAATCATCAAGTCCCATAATAAACTGATTCATTTTTTCTTCTTCCCTTTATTTAGAGTAGTTAATACCTTCTGCATAAGTACATGTTTCAAACTGTTGATACGCTTGTATTCGTCCCACAAAGAACACAAACTTCCGTAGTAGTGAACAACGGATTGTCCATCTTGTCCACTTTGTTCCCCCACCGAGAACCGCTGCTTCAACTCCAACCAGAGCTTATGTGCTTCATCAATAAACGTCATGGTAGACATCACCTTTGGCTTTATCGAAGCACGAATCCACCCAAAATCATAGAGTTCACTGTTTGCCAGTTTTTGAAATCAGGATCATCTTCGGATGGTGTCTCCAAGGTACCATTGATGAAACAAATTTTTCTTTTCGCTCGGAGTGTGTTATGCATCTCCCTAGCCCATTCATTATAATTGTCTCCATTCAACATGACAGGAGAAAATATGGCTCCAGGATTGTCGGAACTCGCCAATGTATAAGGAGATTATTTTATAATTGTTATAACAACCCCAGAAAGAGGATACCATCGTTAGCCATAATGATCAATTAACTAGATTGATTTGAAATATTCGATCAACTAGAACGAAATATTTTTTTTCCAAAAAGTGTTTTTAGGATCTTTGCTCTGATACCATGTAGAATTAGATATCAAACTGACTTGTTTTATTGATTATATTAAGTTTGGTTTTTGTACAAGATGCAAGACATAATCCTAATCCTAATAGCTTTAGATTTCCTAATCCTAACCGCTTTAAATTTCCTAATCCCTAACAGATAGATATAAGTTCATGTTTATCTAACTTATGTTTATCTATATGTAATACGTTCAATTATAATTATTTCTGTTTTAAACGCAGAATTATAAAATTCAGAGAATTATACATCAATATCTTCTTAAAATGTATAGAAATAAATTATCTAAAAAACTATTACTATATAAACATTGAATCATGTCACCAGAAGTTAGCACGTGTTACATTATAACTAAGGGGACTAAGAGTACGGAGTTCATTATCATATTGCAGCGCTTGAGCTTCTTTGTTATCTCGAAAGAGATATTCAAGTTTGAGCCATAAGTCACGTGCAGTGGATTTAGCTTTAAGGATGGTGTCAAGGATATGTTCCGCGACTGTACCATAAATCCACATTTTTACAAGCCCATCGCGTTCTTTCCACTGTATTTCATCATCAGCAGAAGGCGTTGAAGAACCATCTGTGTCCGAGGACACCAAAACTGCTGCAATGAGTTTCAAATAGTTCACGCCACACATCATATAAACATGGCTCTGATACCATGATAAACATGGATCTGATAGCATGATAAGTTTGATGAGACTAAGAACACACATGTGTATAAGGAAGAATTATATTAGACTCTCATGAGAATAATATTACATAACACATTAATTTATATAGATATTCATCTAAACATAATTTTCTAATTTAATGAGAAGATAAATGTAAATAATATATTTAGTAATAATGTTAAACTTCCTAAATTATATATTAACATTTTTCCACAATCTTCTAGATCCTTCTTGATCTCAGTTAACCTCAGTTTGGTTTGGGTCGATCTATCATATCTCCCAATATCCCCCGTCAAGCACATACGTAGGAACACGTGTGAGATTGGACACATCTTCAAAATATCAGCGTTATACCTGGCTATCGGGTTATCATTGATGTTTATACCTGGTGTAGGGTTAAAGCGGCTACATCATCCAGCCGTTGGATCATCAGCGGCGTTTATACCAGGTCATAATGTCAAAGCGGTTACAGCATTCACCTGTTGGATCATCAGCGACGTTTATACCCTGTCGAAGGGTCAAAGCGGCTACGACACAAGCCATAATCATCTTCAATGGATGAGACTTCACAAACACAATCAGGAGACTCACTATCTCCGGTGAAAATACTCTTTTGACAACACAAGAGATTTGCAATCTCTGTTTTCTCACTAACGAGACACACGATCTCGATGACTCTCAACAAAAGAAGATAAACGACAAACTCAAAACGTTCGAGAACTTAGTTGATTTAGAAACTTCAAAATCAACGAACAAGAACGAATGGAGAACAAAGAGTTTTTAAAATAATAGGTCAAAAACTCGTTTGCTCTAATACCATGTTAGATTAGGGCTTCCAACTCAAAACCAATTGGCAATGAATAGATTGGCCCATATCCCTTATATATTAGTGTTGGTCCCTTCATATATCCGATATAGGATCCTAACATGCCCTCTCGAGATGATGGTTCTTACTATCTTATCTCAAACCAAATCCCACTTTAGGATCGGCCATAAGCCTACCTTGGACAACCCTACTTGGGTTAACAAACGAGGTTCTGATACCATATTAAGTTCTATGGGTTTCTAACTCAAAACCAATTGACAATGAGTGGATTGGCCCATATATCATGATAAACATGGCTCTGATACCATGCTTAACATGGCTCTGATACCATGATAAGTTTGATGAGAGTAAGAACACATATGTGTATAAGGAAGAATTATATTAGACTCTCATGAGAAAAATGTTACATAAAACATGCATTTATATAAACATTCATCTAAACCTAATTTCCTAATTTAATGAGAAGATAAATGTAAATAATATATTTAGTAATAATGTTAAGCTTCTTAAATTATATATTAACATTTTCTACAATCTTCTAGATCCTTCTTGATCTCAGTTAACCTCGGTTTGGTTTGGGTCGATCTACCCGATCTTCCAATATAAATCATCTTGTTTAGATCAAGCTGGGTGGGTATGTAGCTTCTAATCTAAGTAATTCCAAAGGGCTTCTAGAGTTGAGAGGAAATGCGGTTGATGCAGAGTTAAGAAATATCAAAATAAAGAAATTAATGATAAAAAAAAAAAAAATGTAAAATATTAAGAAATATAAAAATACAAACTCATGAAATTATGTTTCAATATTTATAGTTTTATAAACAATAATTAATAGCAGAAATATACATTAAAATGAGAGAAAATAAATTAAAATTTATATTAACAACATTAAAATTTATAAAAATGTCGAATGATAAAAATTTATTAAAAGAATCAAAATTTAGCGATAAAGTAGGTGTCAAAAGACATATAAAACAATTTTTATATGTCATAATCATAGAATCCTTATACTTCAATTAAGTATTTTGTTTGCAAATTTTTAACAGTCAAAATATATAATTGATAATAAAATAGAGTATAAGAAAATATAAATGAAAATATAATTTTGATATATGTTAAGAATAAGTTTGTAGTTCTATTAGTTATGTGAGAGCGAAGATAATTTGAAAATAATGTTTCTTCAATGATGAAAAAATGATTATAAAAATATTGAAAATATTATATTGTTTATTTTAAAAATAAATTAGCATTTATTTAGTAAGTTAACGATTAAAATAATTATATTTTATAAATATATTAATATTAATAAATAAATAATTTAGTAATATTTCAATATTTGAAATCTCGCGCAACGCGCGAGTACAAACCTAGTAACTATAAATAAGGGAGAACACAGTTCATTATTAATATCATCCAAAAAATCCAGCAGAAGAGAGAAGAGAGAAAGATCGAGACAACAGCCTTAAGTTCATATTTCAACCCATTTATTTTGGTCATTTCTATATGATTATATCAACTGATCGGTCTCATTATGCTCGGATTAATTCTCCCAAATCTAACTCTAACTCTTCCGGAACTAGCCGTTTTCATCGAATAATAATAGACCCTCTAAAATTACCAACTTCTCCTAATGTTGAATCAACTAAAAGAGCCATTATCTCATAGGTTCCTACGGGCAATTTTTTCTCATATATCTTTAGGTACGGTAACAATTTTTTTCTTAGTGAATTTTGAAAATTGGCCAAATTAGTTTAGAAATATAATTGTAACCAATACCAAGAAAAACACAGTAGATCAGTGGTTCAGACCTTCTGCGTGCGTCCGCGCGACCAGAGTTCGAATCTGGGATTCGTGGTATAACTGGTACAACTAGAGATATATTACGGATATAATATGTAGGTGTACCTGGTAAGACTGGTACAACTATAACAACCTTCCGTGCGCGTCCGCGCAACCAGTGTTCGAATTTGGGATTCAGGATACAACTGGTACAACTATGGATATCTTGAGGTACAACTGGTACAACTAGGGATATATTGCGGGTATACTTGTACTCTAGCTATACTCCGTACCAATGAGTTTAAAACAGTTATAAATAAAATGGGGGGGGGGGGGGGGGGGTTATTGTCATTTAAAATTGAAATGTATAAAAATCGAAGAAAAATATGAGGTTGTTTTTGTGCCCGTAAGAACATATGAGCCATTTTCTCCAACTACTAATATTTGGCGAGTTATCATCTGAAATGTCCATATTTGTTTAAAACAAATCTCTATATCCCCAACTAATCTACATTTTAAAATAATATATTATTTCCCTCTTAAATGATAGAAGACAAAACTGCATCTTTTTAATATCTGATTTTTGTGAAATTCATTTATTCAGTGTCGATCCTCTCCTCCATTTATCTTCATCGTCGCTGTCACCGCCGGCGAGGTCTAAACTTCCAGTACTTGTTTTTCTCCGACGTCAATATGCATTCAGGTTCCTCTTCTCTTCTTTGGCTTCAAATTTCGTTTTGGATTTGCAAATTGAAGATTTAATTGTACTCTAGGTACATTGGATGTTTTACCATGCTTTATGGAACAATTAAGACATTAAATTGGTAACAAATGTAATATAGTTGTTGAATCTCAATGTATTTTAGATTAGAAATCAAAACAATCCAATTAAAGTTTTGCGATAGTAGAACTAGATAAAACTACTATTACTGGTAAATGAAGTATAACTAGTACAACTATTATTACTGATAATTGTGATAATTATAGAACATATGATGTTTTCATGTTTTATGGGTCTATTAGAAATTTAAATTGATAACATATATATTTTAGTTGTTGAATCATATTGTATTGTAGATTAAAACTCAAAACAATCTATTTAGATAATAGAATTAGATAAAACTAGTACTACTGAAAATTGTAGTATAACTAGTAAAACTTATTATTTTTTGTATTATTTTGGGCAGGAAACAATTAGCAATGTCTTCAGTACATTTTAAATACCAATAACACATGTATAGTTTGATGTTGAAGACATCAGCGAAAGAGATAACTTTGTCGATGATAGATGGTTGGATATACAAGGAGCTTGTGTTAGATGAAAGAAAGGTTAAATTGCATTTCACTCACTATCCACTGCTGGTAGGAAGTGAGGAACAATTTACTATTCTTGATGATGAGGATATGTGTGTTTATCTAACATCTATTGACAAACAAAACTGTTGATGTATTTTGTTTGTTGATGTCATCACCATATCGGACCTACCCGAGAAACTGTCAAGAGTGTGGGGGCAAAAATGCTTTTGGTAAAACTTATGACGAGTTGCATTTAATGGTTGTTATTTGGGAATCATGTTAGTGTTTGATTTTGCTTTGTAATACTATATATTGGTCTGGAAACTGGATAAAACTGGATTTCTGTTATGTAATACTATATATTGTTTCTGTGACTATTGAGTATAACTGGTATTCATAAAAATAACAAGTAAAAATAAAACTAGTAAAACTGGTAATAGTCAAAGTAGAATATCTTGTAAAATCAGTAAAACTGGTACAATTGGTAAAAACAATAAAGTTTATAATGAAGGATAATTATTACATTGTATATTAAGAATGAAAGTATATGTCTTGTAAACTTAAGATATATTATAATGTAGGTTAAAAATAAAATTATAATACTTTATCATATTAACTTGTTATGAAACAATCAGCACAATATATTTTTTATATAACTTTGAGGTTATTTTATAAATGATAACCTACTTAGGGTGAAGAAGTTACAAAAATCTATGTCTCAAACATAGAAATGAATAAAAAATAAAAATATATATATTAATCGAGTTATATCAATTGTAAAACTAAAAGAACAAATTTGATGGATACGTAATACTAATTATAATTGAAACCAACCAAAATACTAACTGTTTTCAAAACTGTATGTAACTTTGACAGTCCACATGAGTTAAAAAGGCTGCGCACATCCGAAATTATTATAGGCACCCAAACCCAATTTTCCCAAATTTAAGTTTTACCTCCATTTCATTTTCTTCCTCTAAACCAAATAAATTTCTCCTTTATGTTATATTCTTCTCCATCTCCTTCTCATTATCTGCCATATGGAGACATCATTATCCTTCATCGAGACATCATCTCATCATTATCGATTTTGATTTCAATTTTGGGTAACCTTTTATTTGATTTGTTAGGTCTTTAATTACAATTTTTTGCAGGTCTTCCATTGTTAGAAAATTTAGAGAAATTTTTTGATTAGTTGTTAGGTAATTGACATCAGTTTTGATTTGATGGAAATTTTTGATTAGTTATTTTGGTTGATAACAGTCTTTGTGTAGTGATTTCCATTAGGAATCGATGGAAGATTTGATTAGTGATTTTGTTTGATACCTATATATTGTTTATGTGACTACTGGCTGTTACTGGTAATACTAAATAAAACTATATTGTTTATGTGTAACCGGTAATACTAAGTAATACTATGTTGTTTACATATAACTGATATTACTCGGTAAAAATATTTGGATTAGTTCTTATTTGATTTTGACTACGGTAATCATGGACAAAATATGTGAGATGGATCCTTACTAAACAGAAATGAAGAGACACAAGAAGGAAGAAAATATGTGTGTTTTGATAGCCATCCTCTAAGCGGTCCATGTGATGGAAGGATCATCGACGAGATCTCAATGGAAGTACAGCCAAAAGGAAGACGATATATTAGATGCAATGAGTTTAAGGCTAGGGAAAAGATTGATATCAATTTAGTTATACCAAGTATTACTGATTCTACGAATATATCTCTTCATGTGCAGAATGATGGGTTACATATTCGGAAATGTTGGGAACTCGCTTTTGGAAGATAAGATGAGTAAGTTAAGGAATGAGTTTGGTGAGAAGACAAAGGAGGGAAGCTTCAGACTGCATGAATTGTATATTAACCAATTATGTAGAGAGGTGGAAAAGAATAAAGAAGATATTGTAAATTTAAAGGAGTTAGTGGAAGCTCTTGTGCATCGAATACAAAATATATTTGGGTCTATGTCTATGCCTATGCCTTGATTTGTAAGATGGCTTGGGGAGTTCTTGATTGGTGTAAGATATTTCTCTTATTGGTTTGTAAGAACTATATTGTTGTTTTGTAAGACTTTGGGTTATTGTTGTTTTGTAAGACTTATGTTGCTGTTTTGTAATTGGGTTATTTTTGTTTTTGTAAGACTTATGTTGCTGTTTTGTAAGATTTATCAAGTACTACATATTCTATGAATTCAAATGCAAACAACAACAACAAAACAACATAGTTTTCAAAGTATTACCAATTCTAAAAATTCAAATGCAAAAAAATAAAAAACCAACATAGTTTTACCAAGTATTACCATTTCTACGAATTCTAATGCAAACAACATAAAACATAGGTTGACTAGTTTTACCAGTTGTATGAATTCACCCAACATTTATCTTTGACCTTGTCACTCGGGTTAGGGTTATTGTTTCTTCCCCGTTTAGCACTTGTTTTCTTTGGTTCATTTCCTTGTCTTTTGCTGAAACTGCAAGCTCTTTTGGTGGTTTAAGAGAAGTACAACCATTCTCGTTCATTGGGTCTAGAGAACCAGAATTTTCATCGTCTAGAAAACTCCCACCATCCTCGTCCGATAGGTCTACATACTCCGGCAATCAATGTCCATGACTTTCTTTTTATACTTCATAGTCAGGAAGTAAATTCTGAGAGCTTGCATTGGTGTTGTCTCCTCCTCTGAATCCTACAACAATTACCAAGTTCTACATAGTTATACCATTTTGTATATGACATAAATACATTTTCTCATTTACAATTTTACAACAAGAAGACCAAACAATTCACGAAAATATTTTTGACGAAAACGAATTACTGAGTTATAACTTTTTCAGAAATTTTTCAGATCTACTTAACACCAGTTCTACCAAGTTACACAATTTCTACAAAGTTGCACCAGTTCTACTCAAAACCCAGAAATTTGAATCATTTTCATTAATTCCAAATTCAATTGAATTGAATTCCTACTTTCTACTACTTACCCTCGAGTGGAGGAGTCGTTGAGGGCATGGCTTGTAGTCCCCTCGGCATTGATGATATTCTCATTATCTCCGTATACTTCTTCTTCTCTGTCTCTTTCTATGTATTCTTTGTCTCCTACTTCGCCTTCTACTTCTTATCTTCGCCGTCTTTTTCGTGTCCTTCTTCTTTTTCTACTTCGTGTTCATCATCAACCCAAACCAGAGATGAAACCTTTTCTTTTTCCTCTACATTCTGTTGGACCGAGTTCAAAACCTTCTCTTCATCCATCCACATTTGTCTCTTTGCTCGATTTCTTCCAATTCTTCCCATTTTTATACTTTTTATCAACCATTTCGTGAGTTTTGATCTCAATTAAACACCACAATCAACAAGTGGTTACTCTAGTTTCTCTAGTTTCACGAAGGGAAAAAGAAATGGCAGTTTTGAGAGGATTTTCGGAGAGAGTAACGGTTTTTTTTGCAACATTATGGATAGAAATATAGTTTAATTAAAAAAATTGAAGTGATAAATTGAATTTAGATTTAAGTTTCCGGGTTAGATTTGGGTGGATGAATAAACTCAGATCTTTGATGCAATACTTCATGTTTTGTAAGGTAAGAGAGTAGAACATTCATTTCCATTTAAAAATAAATCAAAATGAAATTAATTTGAAGTTTAGGAGATTTTAGATTTGAATTTGAGAGTTAGAGGCTTTTGATGTGATTTCTCACATTAAGTGCTGTCTGTGGGTTATTTTTTTTTTTTTAAACATACAAAGCAAACAACGATACACAAAATGTCTGTTTTAACATTGTGTGTAGTCTATTGTTTTAAGATAGTTATGTATTTGAATGAAGTAGGTCTGTGTCTTTGCAGGTCTTCTTCTTTGTAGTCAGACACGGGAGCGTTGAGTTTATTTACCGGTTAACCAGAAATCTTCACTCAGAAAGAATTACGGCGAACCTAATAACAAAAATGAAAATTTTAATTAAAACTTCAGATCTTCCCACATGTCAAATTAAATTCAGTAAAACCTTTATAAATTAATAATGTTTGGACCGAAGAAATACATTAATTTAAAGAGTTATTAATTCATCCATAAATTAATAATGATGAGAGTACTTTAATTTGTATTAATTTATTTACAAATTAGGAAATAATCATTGCATATATAATTTTTAAATAGTTTTGATACAGTTAAAAAGTATCATATATTTTGACATGTTAAGAAAAATAGAAATAAACTCGAACAAAATCACAAATTTACTAATAAATAAACAACATTAGACTAATATTTCACTAAATATATTATATATATACAATAAATTTATGTGGTTATGAATTTATGTTATTAATGATACCATATATTTACATAGGAATTAAATTTATTGAGCATTAATTTATAGAGGTAATATAATTAAGGTATAAAAAATCAAGAGCATAAAAAATAAAGTTAAAGTTTCATGTCTGAAGGGGAAAAAGAAATCAGAATGTTTTTAATTAAATTTTCTTAAAACATATTGGAAAAACAGAACATACATATTTTAATTTATCTAAATTTAAAATATACTGAAAACAGTTCTTTTATATATTAAATTTTCAAAAGAAAATCCAACATTTTCTTTATCACATGGAAAATTTGTAGTTAAGAAAAACGTTGTTAGTACATTATTTAACACATGCCTCAATAAAACGGCTATGTTCAATCAAAATGAGAAGTAAGTTGAGCTTGCAAATATTTTATCTATCACTTTTATGTCCTTCTGAAATTAATATAAGTAAATTATTAATATAATTTTTTATCTATCACACAATTTTTTTAATAATAAATATTTTTTATTATTATGGCTAACACTAAAAGCTATTTGAAATAATATCAATTGTCCCAAGAGTATTTTTCGTCATATTAATACTATAGTATGAGAATTCAAAAAAGTTAAAAAAAGATAATACTCTCATAAGAATAAATTTACTTTTACTTGATGAGAATGTTAGTTTATTTTTTCTGTCAGGCATCGTTATTTTAAAATTGTATTTAATTAATAGTTATTTATTATACTTTTTGTAGAATTAGATATCAAACTGACTTGTTTTATTGATTAGATTAAGTGTGGTATTTATACAGCAAGACATAATCCTAATCCTAATAATTTTAGATTTCCTAATCCTAACCGCTTTAAATTTCCTAATCCTTATCAGATAGATAAGTGTTCATGTTTATCTAACTTATGCTTATCTATCTGTAATACTCCCCCTCACGTTGGAGCGTGTAAGTCTTTAACGCCCAACTTGGACATAAGAAAATAAAACTGGTTGCGACCAAGTGATTTGGTCAAAATGTCAGCGATTTGTTCATTTTTCCAGACATGGTGAGTAGTGATGATGCCATCTCGAACTGCATCCCGAACAGCATGACAATCGGACTCAATATGTTTGGTCCGTACATGAAAAACTGGGTTAGCTGCAATATGTATGGCAGCTTTACTATCACAGAAGAGTTGGGCTGGCACAGTGTGTTCAATACCTTATCCCTGTATTAGTCGCCGCAGCCATTTTATTTCTCTGAGTGCTGCAGCCATAGCCCTGTATTCGGCCTCTGCGGAAGAGTGTGAAACAGTATCTTGTTTCTTTGTTTTCCAGGAAATTGGTGAATCTCCTAACATTACCACAAACGCACTTAAGGATTGTCGTGTTATTGGACAAGAATTGTAGTCAGAAACACAGTAGATATTAAGTGTCAAGTCGTTATCTTATTTAAGAAGTATTCCTGAAACCGGAGAACCCTTAAGAAAACTAACAACTCAGAGAGCTGCTTCCCAATGAGCTTCTCGTGGATTTTGCAAGAACTGAGACAAAATATGGACCGAGTAAACCAACTCAGGTCGAGTGTTGAGAAGATATATCAATCGCCCAACTAAGCGCCGATATTTCTTTGGTTCCGAAAGAAGAGGGCCATCATCCTTTGTGAGGTTGTGATTTGTTCAAGCGGAGTTGTAGCAGGCTTCGCACCCAAATACCCACAGTCTGCTATGATGTCTAAGGTATATTTGCGTTGGGACGGATAAAAACCTTCAGACCTACGGCTCACCTCCATGCCTAGGAAGTATTTGAGTTTTCCTAAATCTTTCATTGAAAAGCGTTTGCTTAGATAACTTTTAAACTTCTGGAGCATGTAAGTGTCATTTCCACATATGAGAAGATCAACAACAACGTGGTGCTTTTTAAAACCCATATAAGGACTTCTTTAACCTGCAAACTTTGTCAGGATAAATAAAACATAAACCTGGAGGCAATTTCATATATACCTCCTCTTCAAGATCTCTGTGTAAAAAGGCATTATGGACATCCATTTGATAGACTTCCCAATTCTTTGATGCAACTGACGAAGCAAAGTACGAACAGTTGTCATCTTCACCGCTGGTGCAAAAGTTTCGTTATAATCTTCACCCTCAATTTGTTTATTTCCACAAATAACGAGATGAGCTATGTACCGTTTGACAGTGCCATCAGAATTGTACTTAGTTGTATGTACCCACTGTGAGCCAATGGCGACATTATTAGCCGGAAGTGTCACAATATCCCAAGTGTGATTTGTTTCAAGTGCCTCAACTTCTTTTGACATAGCAATATTCCAGACTTTTATTTTAACAGCTTCTTTAAAAGGTTTGGGCTCAATATTATCCGTAATAGCCACAAGAAAAGCACGCTGTTGTGGAGAAAACATATCATCTGAAATAAATTCTGATAAAGGATATAGAGAATTACCTGGACCGGAAGTCGAGGACTGAGTTACAGAGAGTGAGAGAGCGTGAGGGTTTTCAGAAGTGGAGACAACGTTGTATTGTATATAATCCTTCAGGCGAACAGGAAAGTGCATTTTCGCGTGCTTTTCCAAGCTGGAACGCTGATCACTGGCACTTGTTAAGCCCCAAAAACCGGAACTGTAACTACTGTTGTTTCCGATGCAGAATTTATCGGCACAACAGCTGATGTTGTATCAAACTGGATCAATCACATGAGTGGCCGGCGGGTTTATAACTGGTAACGAGACTTGTTGCTGGGTAGAAAGCACAGGGTGAGGGTCATCGCAAGTCAATTCTGCTGTGGAGTACCAACGCATGAAGTATGATGTATAATCCATTGTGTCGGAAAATAAGATGAAAAGCACATAAACTCAGTTCCGTTGTCACTTCTTATTTGCTTCACTGATTTTCCAAACTGTTTTTCTGTGTAGGCAAGGAAGTTTATCAAAACTGTCTTAACTTCGGATTTTTCTAGCAGAAGTTGTGTCCATACAGCGCGGGAAAAGTCGTCAACAATTGTTAAAAAATAAACAGCACCGCATGAAGAAGGAACACGGTAAGTACCCCATACATCACAATGGATTAACTGAAAACAATAATCTGTTTTATTAAACTATCGAGAAAAAAATTATCTAGTTTGCTTAGCTCTAAAGCATACATCACATGATTTAGAGCTGACTTTAAAAGAATTCCTTAAAACACCGGGTAAAGCTGAAACAACTGAAAAAGCAGGATGGCCTAGCCGTTGATTCCATAACGTAGAAGAAGGATTTGCATGGTATTGAGTTTTGCCGAGATTGTATCTAGAAAGTAGTAAACCACATCACGCTCTTCACCTGCTCCAATTAACATCCTCGAAAAACGGTCCTGTAAGACACAAAGTGTATCAGTAAATAAGGCAATGCACTTTGTTTGTTTCACAATGCACTTGTGCAGAGAATTATACATCAATCTCTTCTCAAAATGTATAGAAATAAATTATCTAAAAACTATTACTATATAAACATTGAATCATGTCACCAGAAGTTAGCATGTGTTAAGTTATAACCAAGGGGACTAAGAGTACAGAGTTCATTTTCATATTGCAGCGATTGAGCTTCTTTGTTATCTCGAAAGAGATATTCAAGTGTGAGCCATAAGTCACGCGCAGTGGATTTAGCTTTAAGGATGGTGTCAAGGATATGTTCCGCGACAGTACCATAAATCCACATTTTTACAAGCCCATCGCATTCTTTCCACTGTATTTCATCATCAGCAGAAGGCGTTGAAGAACCATCTGTGTCCGAGGACACCAAAACTGCTGCAATGAGTTTCAAATAGTTCATGCCACACATCATATAAACATGGCTCTGATACCATGATGAACATGGATCTGATACTATGATAAGTTTGATGAGACTAAGAACACACATGTGCATAAGGAAGAATTATATTAGACTCTCATGAGAATAATGTTAAATAACACATTGATTTATATAGATATTCATCTAAACCTAATTTCCTAATATAATGAAAAGATAAATGTAAATAATATATTTAGTAATAATGTTAAACTTCCTAAATTATATATTAACATTTTTCTACAATCTTCTAGATCCTTCTTGATCTCAGTTAACCTCGGTTTGGTTTGGGTCGATCTACCCGATCTCCCAATATCCTTCGTCAAGCACATACGTGGTAACACGTGTGAGACTGGACACATATTCAAAATATCAGCGTTATACCTGGCTATCGGTTATCATCGACGTTTATACCTGGTGTAGGGTCAAAGCGGCTACATCATCTAGCCGTTAGATAATCAGCGATGTGTATACCAGGTCATAGGGTCAAAGCGGTTATAACATCCACCTGTTGGATCATCAGCGACGTTTATACCCGGTCAGAGGGTCAAAGCGGCTACAACACCAGCTGTTGGATAATCATCTTCAACGGATGAAACTTCACGAACACAATCAGGAGACTCACTATCTCCGATGAAAATACTCTTTTGACAACACAAGAGATTTGCAATCTCTTTTTCTCACTAACGAGACACACGATCTCGATGACTCTCAACAAGAGAAGGATAAACGACAAACTCAAAAATTTCGAGAACTTAGTTGATTTAGAAACTTCAAAATCAATGAACAAGAACGAATAAAGAAAAAGATTTTTTAAAATATTAAGTCGAAAAATCGTTTGCTCTAATACCATGTTAGATTATGAGATTCCAACTCAAAACCAATTGGCAATGAGTGGATTGGCCCATATCTCTTATATATTAGTGTTGGTCCCTTCATATATCCGATGTGGGATTCTAACACGCCCTCTCGAGATGATGGTTCTTACCATCTCATCTCAAACCAAACCCCACTTTAGGATCGGTCAGAAGCCCATCTTGGGCAACCCTACTTGGGTCAACAAACGAGGCTCTGATACCATATTAAGTTCTATGGGTTTCTAATTCAAAACCAATTGACAATGAGTGGATGGATAGACCCATATACCATGATAAACATGACTCTGATACCATGATAAGTTTGATGAGAGTAAGAACACATATGTGTATAAGGAATAATTATATTAGACTCTCATGCGAATAATGTTACATAAAACATGGATTTATATAGACATTCATCTAAACCTAATTTCCTAATTTAATGAGAAGATAAATGTAAACAATATATTTAATAATAAAGTTAAACATCCTAAATTATATATTAACATTTTTCACAATCTTCTAGATCCTTGTTGATCTCGGTTAACTCGGTTTGGTTTGGGTCTATCTACCCGATCTTCCTATATAATTCATCTTGTTTAGATCAAGCTGGATGGGTATGTAGCTTCTAATCTAAGCAATTCCAAAGGGCTTATCAGAATTGAGAGGAAATGCGGTTGATGCAGAAATCGACATCTCACCAACAAAAACACAAAATATAAAAGAAGAAAAAGAGAGCAGAGTAGGATCGCGCTTTAGCATGTATGAATTTAGCTAAATTCCATTAACAAAATATATATAATGTACAAGAGATAAGATCATATAAGATCTGTGCAGTATAGTTAACAAAGATCATATCCAAATCTAAGATTCTCCTATATATAATATAACAACGATATGCATAAATTAAAACACCATATATCAAATATATAATTTATAGTTAAATGAATTTTAATATATACAGTAAAACCTCTTTAAATTCATAATATTGGGACTTTGATATTTTATTAATTTATAGTAGTATTAATTTATTAAAGTTTTATTTGAATTTTAATCATTTAAACTCTAGAATAAAATTAGATAATTTGATCATACTTACCTTAATACTATACTAAATTTTAACTGAAATCATTTGATTTAATTTTGAAAGTTTGATATTTACAAGCAAAAATAAAAAATTTAAAACATGAAAATAATATACACAAATTCAAATATATATATATATATAATAATCTCACTTATTAGATTTTTAAATTTAGTAAAATGATTAAAATAGAAATAATAAATATTCATAATGTAAAGTTATGTTAATCTCATACATTAAATTTAAATTTTATTAAAAGGATCAAAATATAGATGATACATATTCATAAGATGAAAGTATATTGGATATTTAAAAGATAAGTTATAAACTTATAAACTATACTACAATATAGTTATTTAAAAACAAAATATAACAATTGGTTGATACAATAAAATTGAAAATGAGATTTAAAAACATTCATTTTAAAGGAATACTAATATAGTGCATTAATATTATATATATAATATATGATTATTAATTTATGATATTATTGAGACCATATATTTATATAAGAGTTTCAAAAAAAATTTATATTATTATTTTATCAAAATTAAACAAATTTTACAATGGCCCAAATCGGGACTATAAATTTGTTTTTATTTTATAGTGTTTATTAATTTATAGAGTATTAATTTATAGAGGTTCTACTATATATAGCTAATTTAAAAGAAAATAGATTGATTAATCTTAAAAAATAAATTTCTTATTCTGTAAAAAGGAAATGATTAATTTTTTTATTTATTTAAATTTTAAGTTTGATTTGAAATAAGTTCAAAACTTTCACAGAATTTTGATTTGAATATATGACCAATTTTCTTTTCTCCAATTTTTAATTTTCGAATTGAATTATATATAAAAAAACTAGGAAACAATATCTTTAACATAGGTAAATAATAAATTGGAAACTAGATGTAAAACATGGTTTGCGTATGTATTATAACAAACAAAATTTTGAAGTATCTCACCAAAACTGGACACGTATTAATTTATTGAAAATACATTTATTATATTAAGCATATTAGAATTTTTCTTATTGTAAATCTATTCAAATTTTAAACCGAGAAAAATGAAAATTTCATATATTAAAAAACGAAAGAGTTCTTTATCTTAACTCCTATACCATCTACTGTTCGAATCCATGACAAATGGAACCATTCATATTACGATTTGGATTCCTTGAAATACATTTTAACATAATGTATTCATGTGTCAAAATTAGATTAAAGGTGAATAAAAATGTTGATTAAAGTGGATAGTTTGGAAGAGTCAAGTCAGATTGACCAAAATGTCAATCTATATGCATTTGTCCCACAAAAAATATATAAGAGAAAATATATCACAAACCCAATAATTATTTAATTTGTGTTAGATTTTACTTAAATGATTTGGGTCACATCTATACATTTAGTATTATTAAAATATAATCAAATATTGTAACATTGTTTTAAGTTAATTATTTGTGCAGATATTTGTGGCTGTTATAACATAAATCATCATCAATATTTAACATTATTAAGGCAATTATATTGGGCAGATTGTTTGGCTACAATAATGCAAACCTAATGTAGCTGACATGCAGTTATCAATATTGAATTATTGTGATAATTATTATGATAATTACCACCCTTATTGTGATGATTATTTCAAAATTAAATTAATATTGCATTAATTGTATTTGTCAACTGTTACACACTTGAGCTATTATAAAAACCAGTGTCTCATCTCATTATAAGATCACTCAGATTTTTATTGAAATCATTTTTCCTCTCACAAACATAAATCCAGCAACACTCTCTTCTTCTTTTAAGCATAAGTGTCACGAGAGTATATCATAGTTATTTTTGTTCGCATATTCCGTTATTCTAGTATCGGGAATAAATTCCCCTTGTGGTTGTATCCTGATATTCTGAATCGGTTATAATCGTCACACTACGGGCGATTTTAAGAATTAAGGAAAGAAATTACATCTCATCTCCACTCTTTTCTAGTTTCTTCTAAAATCTTTTTCATATTTTTCTTTCCATAATTCTATTTTATTTGCAATTTTCATATTCAGATTTTTCGATTCTTACATCAACTCCTGACACATGAACTCCACAAACATCAACTCCAGTTAAGTCTTCTCCAGATCCATCATATACGTCACCAAAGAGTCCGAGAAATATTTCAAAATGCGTCAACGGATGTTTAGACACTATTATAGATCATATAATCTTTTCTTCTCCTCCCCTCCTCCCTCTTCCCCTATAGGTTTGCCAGAGGAATACACGAACTTGAAGGGAACCACAACTTCGAACGCATCTTTAGTTATGTGCATGTTTTCTTATATGTTGTGGTTTATTTTGCCATTTTTCTCTTCTTCGCCTTTTCTTGAATATTTACATGTTTTCTTATATGTTGTGATTATTCTGTCATTTCTCTTTTTTGTGGGATTTGAATATATGCATCTTTTCTTATATGTTTTTTTGTTAATTGATCGTATTAAAATTAAAAGCAGCAAGAAGGCAAAAAAAAAATCATAGTAACTGAAGAACCCTTTGATAGGAACACTCAACCGGTAAGGATTTGTTATGAACTTCAAATGAAGAACTGATTAACTGAAGGGTCACAAGGTTGCAGAAGAGCCTTTGATATTCCCGTGCTTAAATGTTGCTGGATGTGACACACCAGTCCAACAAAGAAGCCTTCTCGATCTGTTGCCTGATCTGGTGCACAGGTCCAACGAGATAAAGAGTTGTTTGCTTGGATATAACTCACCAACTAAGCCATGAAATGTTCAACAAAGAACAGAGAGATATTCTCAAAAATGAAAGGAAAATCGAATTGATTGAATGAACTGCAGTGTTTACATATTTATACTACTTAGTAGTCAAAGAGACATAAGAGATTGTGCGGAAAACAATGCATAGAAAATGACAACATTGACTAGAATTTTGAAGGTCAGTCAATGGTGGGGAAAACAAGGAAGACTGTACAATCTTCAGCTACTTTTTCCAGATTCGATGTATCCTACTGTATGAACCGCGGTAAGGAGATGGACGAACGGAAAGCTGTCCGCGGGATGTTTCAGGTGACTTTCGCGTACATGATGCATCCTTACTTGACCCAAGTTTTCAGAAATCTTAAGAAGCCTTGCCTTAGAGAAATTAAGATCATCAAAATCCATCAACGGATCAAAATGGTCAGCCAGATCATGAATATGCCCTGTGGTATGGACCAAACGGGCCAGAATAAATAGGCTGTGATCCAAATCGGAATCCTCTCGATCTAAGTTGGTTCTGACTTGACTGTTGGTCTTAGCTTGACGAGTTGGCCGGGAAATACATTCTGTTGTATGGCCAAATTGGTCTTCATGTCGTGGATCCATCCTTAGTTCCTTTCCGGACGTACGCGGATTGATCCGATAGACAGCTTGGTCGGTAGGATCGGAATGGTAAACCTCGGATGACCTGATCGGGACGTCCTGATCTCCATGCTGATCTGTTTCTATGTACTGCGGCACATCATTCCATCCTTCTTCAAAAGGATTTGTCCACAAATCTGTTGAAATATGTGATCTCAAGAAGAAGAATTCAAACACAAGAGAAGGAGGGAAAAGGAGAAAACTGGTTGAAAAGGAACTAGAAAGAGAACAAGTTAAGAAGGAACTAGAAGAAAAGGAAGTTGTTGGATCTCAACTAGATGAACTAACTAAACTAAGTAAGGAAGCAAGGAAAGGCATGGGCACAAGCATGGGGCGCCAGAGAGAGGCATGGAGTGCAATACTGTTGGAGTAGGTGAGCTGCTCCCTCCTCTCTTCTTCACGCAAAACCTCTCTTCTCCTCTTCCTTCTTCACGCCATTCTTCTCTTCTTCTGCACCTCCTCTCATTCAAATGTCTATAAATATATGTGTAACCTCTTGTAAAGATTAGTAAGACTAAGAGAATAAAATACATACAAACTTTAATAATCCCTTGCTATTCTCACTCTTAGTCTCTAAACATTCTTCAATCTCTTAAACTTATAATTTCAACATGGTATCAGAGCGGGTTATCTACTAAACCGCTTATTCTCTTCTTGATTCCTCTAATACTCTACAAGGCTTCTAATCTATAACAATACACCTTCCTTAGTTCTATTCACTCTGAGATTAATATCCTTGAGATCATAGGATCTTCAAGTTGTGAAAGGACTAAGATTGTGTATTATTACTAGAAAATGGAGACTAATAGGGTAACAATTTCGGTTATGCTCAAGGGAAACAACTATCTCCTTTGGGCAAAAACCACCAAAACTACTCTTAGAGGCCGAGGACTTTGGCAATATGTTGAGCCAAAAGAAGGAACAGAAGTGGCGGTGAGAAATGAGAAGGAGGAAGCTAAGGAAGAGCAAGAAGAACAATACACTCTTTCTCTTCTCCTAAGCTCACTAGAACCAACTATCTTGGCGGCTTACTCATATGCGGATACCGCCAAGGAACTTTGGGATATACTCAAAGGAGTTTATGGAAACATCTCAAACATATCAAGGATATTTGAGGTGAAAAGGGCATTGAATGAGCTCCAACAAGAGGAAAAGTCATTCAAGGAAATGTTTGGGGAGTATAGAAGCTTATGGGCCGAGTTGGAGATCTTGAGGCCACACACTATAGACCCCAAGGAGTTAGGAGAAAGGCGTGACCAAGATCAAGTGTTTGGGCTTCTCTTGGCACTCAATGCATCATACAAGGATCTTATCAAGCATATACTTCGATTTGAGAATCTGCCAAGTCTAGCGGAAGTATGTGGTATGATACAAAGGGAAGAAGGGTCTAGAGACCTGTTTCGTGCACCAAGTGAAGCTGCACATCTTGCAAGAAAGAATCTCACATTTGGAGACAAGAGGACGTTGGAGTGTGAGCATTGCAAGATGAAAGGACACACTAAGGAGAAGTGTTGGACCCTCCATCCACACTTGAGGCCTAAGCGGCTAAGGGAGAATGGGAATGGACCTAGAGCCTTCACGGGAATTGCACAACCTGTTGAAGAACTGGTTAGAAGGTCTGAGTTTGAAGCTCTCATCAAGAGCCTAGCCAAACTCACAGATTCGGGTAAGAGTTTTTTCAGCTCTAAAACACCCATAAAGAAGACTAGAATCATTGTGGATTCAGGGGCTTCTCATCACATGATCAAGGATCAAGATATGTTAAAGAATCTTGAACCATGCCATGGAAGTGTACAAGTAGCCAATGGAAGCTCAGTTCCAATTAAAGGGATAGGAGAGTTAGAGCTTTTTAAAAGGGAAACAAAAGCATTATACATGCCTAACTTCTCATCTAATCTTTTATCCGTTAATAAAGCTACAAAGGATTTGGAGTGTGTGACTGTGTTTGGGACTGACTTTGTTAAGTTTCAGGACCCTAAAACAAACCATGTGCTCGGAGAAGGGAAGGTAGAAGATGGTGTGTATATCTTGGAATCAAATAAACAAGAGGAACCAATGACTCTTGGAATGAAGGCAGATGCAAAGTTTTTTGGGAGGAAAGAGATTGAAGATAGCCCATTATGGCATGGAAGGCTAGGACATCCAAGTTCAGCAGTCCTCAAGATGGTCTTACCCAATCTCATCCAAGAAGAAGTAGTGTGTGAGGCGTGTGTACTAGGGAAGCATTGTAGACAAGCTTTTCCTACTTCATCTACAACTTGTGATGAAGCGTTTGGCATTGTACACTCAGATGTATGGACCTCACCATGTAATTCAAGAGATCAATATAAATATTTTGTTTCATTCATTGATGACTACTCAAGATATACATGGATCACTCTTCTACATACCAAAGATCAAGTGTATGAAGCCTTCACCAACTTCATTAACTATATCTCTACCCAATTCAAAACAAAGATCAAAGTATTGCGTAGTGATAATGGAGGTGAATATGTGAGTAAACGATTCAAAGAGTTGCTCAACAACTTTGGCATCATTCATCAAACATCGTGTGCATACACTCCTCAGCAGAACGGGATAGCTGAAAGGAAGAATAGACACCTAATGGAAGTAGCAAGGACTCTCATGATTGCCAAAAGAGTACCAAAGTTCCATTGGGGAGATGCCGTAATGACATCAAGCTACTTAATCAACCGACTTCCAACCAAAAATCTGGATGATAAGTCCCCATTTGAAGTGTTGTACAAGAAGAAACCAAGCTTAAATCATATCAAAACGTTTGGATGCACATGCTTCATGTTTTTACCAGAAGGACACAGAAGCAAACTTGAACCTCGAAGCATGAGGTGTGTGTTCATTGGATATTCACCAACACAAAAGGGCTACAAGGTCTACAATCCGGAAACAAGAAGAGTGTATGTGTCTAGAGAAGTAAGGTTTAATGAACAAGAGAGTTTCTATGGAGCTAAGGATCATGATGCTTCTAAAGGAATGATCTATTCATCCATGGACTTGATGATGTTTGATGAAACGCCAAGCCTATGTGAAGAAGTACAAGAAGAAACATCTGAGAACTTCATAGAGCAAGATAGTGCGGATAATGCACATGAGGAAGTGGATCAGAATTTGGATGAAGAGGGAGCGGATGCTGAAGAAGGACAGGAGCCAACTATACCTCTAAGAAGAAGTACAAGACAGAGGCGACAACGTGTCTTTTATGGCTATAACAATTCTGCTATGCTCCAAGGAGAGTCTAGTATGAGTATTTTTCCTTGTGTGATAAGAGAGTGTCCTGAGCGTACGGCGAGCTTAGATCTCGATCCTATTGGCGACAGCACTCTCATATCACAAGGAGGAGATCACACTCAAACTAGTATTATCACATATCCCATTGAGCATTTCTGTTCCTTGGCGACATTACCCATGGAGCATGAAGTGTTTCTCACAAAAATCAGCAAGGAATACATTCCTAGCTCATATGAAGAAGCATGTGAGAGTGAAGTATGGGTGAAAGCCATGGAAGAGGAAATGAAGTCCATGGAAAGGAATAATACTTGGTACTTAACCGACTTACCAAAGGATAAGAAGTCGGTTGGGAGTAGATGGGTGTATACAATTAAATACACAAGTGATGGGGAAATAGAAAGGTACAAAGCAAGGCTGGTAGCAAAAGGATATACTCAAGTCTATGGGGAGGACTATACTGAAACATTTGCTCCAGTGGCTAAACTTCATTCCATAAGAATTCTAATCTCGGTAGCTATAAACTTGGAATGGGACTTATGGCAAATGGACGTCAAGAATGCCTTCTTGCAGGGGGATTTGGAAGAAGAAGTATATATGGATCCACCCCTAGGGTATCATAATGGAGGCAACAAAGTGTGTAGATTGAAGAAAGCAATCTATGGGCTGAAGCAATCTCCAAGAGCATGGTACCAAAGGCTAAGTGCTTGTCTCTTGAAGAAGGAGTTCATAAAATCTGAAGCGGATCATACTCTATTCACAAGACAAAGTGAAGGAGTAGTAGTGGTAGTCTTGATTTATGTTGATGATCTAATCATCACAGGAAGTGACAAAGATGGAGTAGATCAAATCAAGGGACTCTTGAAGGCCGACTTTGATATAAAGGATCTAGGGGAGCTCAAGTACTTCCTAGGGATTGAGATGACACGATTTGGAGATGGAATGTTCATATCTCAAAGGAAATATGTGCTGGATCTCTTGGAAGAAACCGGGAAGTTAGGATCCAAGCCGGCCAAAACTCCAATAGAAGAAGGATACCAAGATAGTCCTGAGGGGGAGCCTTTGGAGAACATTAAAAGATACCAAAGGATGGTGGGCAAACTTATCTATCTTACCATTACAAGACCTGACATCTGCTTTGCAGTAAACCGTGTGAGCCAGCATATGCAAAAGCCAACCTCACAACATTGGAACATGATTGAGAGGTTGCTAAGGTATCTAAAGAATAGCCCTGGAAAAGGTGTATGGATGCATGTTAATGGGAACACAAAGGTCCAAGGTTATTGTGATGCGGATTGGGCTGGAGATAAAAATGATAGAAAGTCCACATCTGGTTTTTGCACATTTGTGGGAGGAAATCTAGTAACCTGGAGGAGCAAAAAACAGAAGGTCATAGCCTTATCAAGTGCTGAAGCAGAGTACAGAGCCATGAAAGAATTGACAAAGGAGTTGATATGGATAAAAGCGCTTCTAAAAGACCTTGGAATCCAGGGAGATGAAGAAATGCTGTTGTATTGTGATAATCAAGCTGCAATGCATATAGCATCAAATCCGGTATTTCATGAAAGAACCAAGCACATAGAAGTTGATTGCCATTTTGTGAGAGGGAAGATACAAGAAGGAATTATCAAAACCGCCTTTGTAGCAAGCAAGGATCAATTAGCTGATATCTTCACTAAGGCAACTTCAACTATTACTTGTGATCACATTCATGGCAAGATCGGTCTTAAGGATATCCACCGACCAATCTTGAGGGGGAGTGTTGAAATATGTGATCTCAAGAAGAAGAATTCAAACACAAGAGAAGGAGGGAAAAGGAGAAAACTGGTTGAAAAGGAACTAGAAAGAGAACAAGTTAAGAAGGAACTAGAAGAAAAGGAAGTTGTTGGATCTCAACTAGATGAACTAACTAAACTAAGTAAGGAAGCAAGGAGAGGCATGGGCACAAGCATGGGGCGCCAGAGAGAGGCATGGAGTGCAATACTGTTGGAGTAGGTGAGCTGCTCCCTCCTCTCTTCTTCACGCAAAACCTCTCTTCTCCTCTTCCTTCTTCACGCCATTCTTCTCTTCTTCTGCACCTCCTCTCATTCAAATGTCTATAAATATATGTGTAACCTCTTGTAAAGATTAGTAAGACTAAGA
Organism: Nasturtium officinale; assembly: GCA_963854855.1. Lineage (NCBI taxonomy): Eukaryota > Viridiplantae > Streptophyta > Magnoliopsida > Brassicales > Brassicaceae > Nasturtium > Nasturtium officinale. Next base: position 11,760,909 of record OY978504.1, on the reverse strand, counting down.
GAATAAAATACATACAAACTTTAATAATCCCTTGCTATTCTCACTCTTAGTCTCTAAACATTCTTCAATCTCTTAAACTTATAATTTCAACATCCGTATCATCTACAAGAGAAGGAGAAAGATCAGCAACATTAAAGCTTGAAGAAATGTTATACTTACCTTGCAAATCAAGGTGATAAGCATTGTCACTGATTTTTCTAATGATCCGGAATGGACCATCGACCCAGGGCATGAGTTTGGATTTTTTTCCTCCGGAAATCATTCTTTTCTTAGATGAACCCAAACAAGATTTTCTTCCTCAAAAACAACCTCATTTCATTTCTGGTTGGCATATCTTTTGTATACTTCGGTCTTGGCTTCAATATTTTCTCGAACTTGTTCATGCAACTTTGTGATTGTATCCATCTTCCTCTTGCCATCTGTACTAACACTTTCACTCAAAGGCAAAGGCAAAAGATCAAGTGGAGATAAGGGATTGAAACCATAGACAACTTCAAAAGGCAAGAATTAGGTAGGAGAATGCAATGCATGATTATAAGCAAACTCAACATGAGACAAACATTCTTCTCAAAACCTAAGATTTTTCTTAACTAATGATCTTAGCAATGCAGACAAAGTTCGGTTCACAACCTCAGTTTGACCATCAGTCTGTGGATGACAAGTTGTGGAAAACATCAATCTTGTTCCTAACTTAGACCACAAAGTTTTCCAGCAATAACTAAGGAACTTAACATCACGATCAGAGACGATTGTCTTAGGCATTCCATGCAACCAAAACATTTCCCTAAAGAACAATTCAGCAACTTGTACAGTATCATCAGACTTATGGCAAGGTATGAAATGTGCCACATTTGGAGAGCCCTCATCAAAGCATACAGCTCCTGATCATAAGTGGGATAGTTGAGTGTGGTGCCTCCAAGCTTCTCACTGAAGGAAGCAATGGGTTTCCTATCCTCCATCAAAACAACACCAATACCCACTCCAGAAGCATCACATTCAATCTCAAAATTTTTAGTGAAATCTGGAAGAACAAGTAAAGGGGCTTGAGTTAACTTCCCTTTAAGGATCTGAAATGCCTCTTCTTGGGCTTGTCCCCATTTGAAACCAACATTTTTCTTGATCACCTCAGTGAGTAGAGCTGTTATAGTACTGAAATTGGGCACAAATCTTCGGTAGAAACCAGCAAGGCCATGAAAACTCCTCACCTCACCAACAGTTGATGGACTAGGCCAATCTCGAATGGCTTTGATCTTCTCTTCGTCCACTCTGAGTCCATCTGCACCTACAGCAAAGCCTAAGAAGACCACATTATCTGTTCCAAAAGAACACTTTCCAAGATTAGCAAACAGGCGTTCCTTCCCAAGGATTTCAAGAACAGACCTCAAATGCACTTTATGTTCATCAAGGCTTTTGCTGTAAACAAGAATATCATCAAAATAAACAACAACAAAATGTCCAATAAAAGACCTCAAAACATGGTTCATCAAACGCATGAAGGTACTAGGTGCATTAGTAAGACCAAAGGGCAAGACAAGCCACTCATACAAACCTAGTTTCGTTCTGAATGCAGTTTTCCATTCATCTCTTTCTTTCTTTCGAATTTGATGATAACCACTTATCAAATCAATTTTAGAAAAGACAGTAGAACAATGCAATTCATCTAGCATGTCATCAAGCCTAGGAATAGGATGCCTATACTTTACCGTGATATTGTTGATGGCACGGCAGTCCACACACATACGCCATGAACCATCCTTTTTTGGCACAAGCAGAACAGGCACGACACAGGGGCTAAGACTTTCCCAGATATAGCCCTTCTCAAGAAGATCTCCAATCTGTTTCTGTAGTTCCTTGGTCTCCATCGGATTGGTACGATAAGCTGGCCGGTTTGGTAGAGATGCACCCAGAACAAAATCTATCTGATGTTCAATGCCTCGTATTGGTGGCAATCCCTTGGGATTCTCATCTGGAAAAACATCAGAAAAATCCTGCAAAACATCTAACAACTCACTTGGAATCTCCAGTGCAAGGTCAGAAGAAGAAAAAGCCTTAAGAGATTCTTTGTACACAAGTAAAACAAATGGCTTTTGAGAGAAAAGATATTTTCTTACCTGACTTTCTTTGATAAAGAAGTTGGAGTTTCTTCGAGATGCTTCAGGTTGGTCCGATTTAGTCGCTTTGTCTCGACTGTTCTTAAGCTGGACATGATCTTGGTGGACCTCTATAGGAGTCAAAGGAACTAGGGTGGTCTTCTTTCCTTTGTGATCAAAAGAATGTCGGTTGGTGAACCCATCATGTATGGCCTTTTTGTCAAACTGCCAAGGTTGACCCAAAAGTATGTGGCATGCATCCATGGGAAGAACATTACAAACGACCTCGTACTCATATCGACCAATGGTAAGAGGGACAGTGACTTGTTCCTTCACATACTGCTCACCGGCTTCATTTAACCATTCCAACCTGAAAGGTCGAGTCAGTGGCATTGTCACAAGCCCTAGTTTTTTTGACAAGAATGTCACTAGCAACATTAGTGCAACTACCACCATCAATGATCAAAGAACAAATGTTTTCAGAGATTAGATAATGAGAATGAAAGAGATTCTCCCTTTGTTCTCTTTTGTTGGTTTTGGGCTGAACACTTAAGGATCTTCTGGTGACAAGTAGGGGACCGTGAGCTGGGTAATCAAGGCTGTCCTCTTCATCAAAGATCGGACCATAATCAGCTTCAAAGGTCGATTTAAAGTTACTGGCTTGATCTTCATTCACCTCATAGAATATGGGACTAAGTGTGTCATCCAAAGGCTTCCTAGCAACAAGAAGTGGCCCATGATGTGGATATTCAAATGGTTCTTCCTCATCAAAGACTGGTCCAAGATCCTTCTTGTCCACTATGTCATCCTCGGACTCCATCTCACCATTCTCCATGAGAATCATCACTCGTTGGTAAGGACATTTGTTGGCATAGTGTCCTAGTCCATGACACTTGAAGCACTTGATGTCTCTAGCACGGCTTGAAGTCTCCACTGTTTTTCCTTTGTCAACATGAGCAGAAACATCAGTTTTAAAAGAATTTGTTATGTTTGAAGACTTACCTTTGTCTTGATAGCTAGATTTGGGAGTAAAGACCGGTTTAGAGTAGCTCTTTCTCTTGGTTTGTTGCTCGATCAGAATGGCTTTGTGCAACATCTGGTTTAGACTTTCATAGTCTGAAGATCCATTCGATCTTGGATGTCCCGGTTAAGTCCAGCTAGAAATCTGGCCATGGTTGCCTCCAATGTCTCATCTACATCGGCCTTGATCATCAGGATCTCCATTTCCTGGATGTATTCTTCTATGGACTTGGTTCCTTGCAGCAAACATCTCAGCCTTTGGTGAAGGTCACGATGGTAGTGTTCTGGAACAAACCATCTTCTCGTCAAGGTTGTTAGTTCATCCCATGAAGCTATTGGTTGGCCTCCATTCCTTCTCCTGCTAGTCACAACTTGATCATACCAATTAATAGCATAACCAGTAAATTCAGTAGCAGCCAATCTAACCTTTTTAAGTTCAGAGAAATTTTGGCAATCAAACACAAGTTCTATTTTTCTTTCCCATTCAAGGAAAGCATCAGGATCATTTTTACCATCAAAAGTTGGGATTTTAAGTTTCAAACCTCCTAAGCCATTATCAACTCTTTCTTCCCTAGCAAAAGGATTGTCATCACCTGGATCTTGGTTTCGCAGACCTCTCCTAGGTCGGTTGATGGAACGAGTATCATCCTCTTGGTATTCCTCATCATCGTGGATGCGATGGTTACTCCTTGGACGGCCTCGTCTTGCTCCAGTTCTGGCTTGGGTTTGTTGACTAACTTGCATCTCATCAAGTCGTTGATGGATTTGTTCCAAACCTGCATTCACAAGGTTAGTAATATTATCATTCAAAGCTCGCATATGCAAGTTAGATAAACCAGCATAAGAGTTTTCTGATCAGCTCATTTCATCTTCACTACTCATGGTTACCTGAAAATCTTAAATAGAAAAGATTAGTAGATAAAAATCTTCACACTCTCAAGTGTTTGATCTCACCCCCTCAAGTGTTTCTCTTGGAATTCTAATGGTCACTCAACAAGTTTTTCTCAAAGTTCTAAGTGATCAAATCAAGTAACTCAATGGTTAATCCAAGAAAACAAGAGAGTTTTCCAGATAGAAAGATAAGAGATTAGATATCAAAATCCGTATTAACCACCTCAAAGGCTGGATTTCTCCTCAGCCAGTAGGCTTTCTCTTCCACCACCAATCCACTCAATTCAACTTTTGAACTTCTCTTCTCTTTTTTTTTAAAAATTCGTAGATCTTTTTTTATGTATGGATGGTAATGAGGGGCCCAGATTTAAGATAGGTAGAAGAAGAAGTGATTGAAGAAAATCGAAGATGAGAAAGATGGAAATGAAATACCAGAAGAGTGGCTCTGATACCACGTGAAGAACCCTTTGATAAGATCACTCAACCGGTAAGGATTTGATATTAACTTCAAAGGAAGAACTGATGAACTGAAGGGTCACACAAAGGTTGCGGAAGAGTCTTTGATATTTCCATGCTTAGATGTTGCTGGATGTTACGCACCACTCCAACAAAGAAGCATTCTCTATCTGTTGTTTGATCTGACGCACAGGTTCAACGAGATAAAGAGTTGTTTGCATGGATATAACTCACCAAGTAAACCACGAAATGTTCAAAAAAGAACAGAGAGATATACTCAAAAATGAAAGGAAAATCGAATTGATTGAATAACTGCAGTGTTTACATATTTATACTACTTAGTAGTCAAAGAGACATAAGTGATTGTGCGGAAAACAATGCATAGAAAATGATAACAGTGACTAGAATTTTGAAGGTCAGTCAGTGGTGGGGAAAACAAGGAAGATTGGTCAATCTGACCCTTCAGCTACTTTGTCCAGATTTGATGTATCCTGCTGTATGAACCGCGGTAAGGAGATGGATAAACGGAAAGCTGTCCATGGGATGTTTCAGGTGACTTTCACGTACAGTATGCATCCTTACTCGACCCAAGTCTTCAGAAAATTTAAGAAGTCTTGCCTTAGAGAAATTAAGATCATCAAAATCCATCAACTGATCAAAATGGTCGTCCAGATCATGAATATGCCCTGCGGTACGGACCAAATGGGCCAGAAGAGATAGGCTGTGATCCAAATCAGAATCCTCTCGATCCAAGTTGGTTCTGACTTGACTATTGGTCTTAGCTTGACGAGTTGGCCAGGAAATACATTCTGGGGTACGGCCAAATTGGTCTTTAGGTCGTGGATCCATCTTTAGCTCCTTTCTGGACGTACGCGGATTGATCCGATAGATGGCTCGGTCGGTAGGATCAGAATGGTGAACCTCAGATGAACTGATCGGAATGTCCTGATCTCCATGCTGAGCTGGTTCTATGTACTGCAGCACATCAGTAACCCATTCTAAACTCTTATATATATGACGAAACAGAATCTAAATAAGAGAAAAAATGCCCATCTTAAGGAATAAGCCTACTATAAGTTTATGAATCGTTGCTGAGTGCGTTAATCAAGAAAACCAGAGCTGCATAATTTCAGAAGCTAGAACTGGATTTTGAGGTCTAACTGCAGATATCTTGTTCTTAATGGTTGATTCTATTTTGCGAATGATGGAATCTGAGGATGGATGAAATTGTTGATGGAGAATATTATTACCAGCTTTACAGATCTCAAAAATTGACACACTAGGAGAAGGCTAAAACCTCATTAATTTTAAGAGACCAAGTTGAGGAGAGTGGATAGCCTGCAATTCTAGAGCTTAGATTTTACCAGATTGCCTTGAGAATACGGTCTCCTTGTGGTTGACTGTATTCTCTCTTGCACGTGTCTGCTTTCAGAAACCGTGTCTAGATTTTTCAGGTTTCTACAATACTAGATTTTTCACATTTCTGAAAAAAATATAAAAACCTTTTTTTATTTTCTAAGAAATTTGAAATTCGTTTTTATTATTTATTTATGGATTTTCAAAACGTTTCCCGTTTTTATTTGGTTTCTAATTGATAAAAATGCTTCTGTGGTTGCTTTATTTAGAAATTTGGCGGAACTTTGTATACTGTACACGTTCTAATATATTTTTGACGGGTTTATACGGTCAATTTCACAAACGATTTCTCAAAATAGGATCTTAACGTGCTGGAAAAAATAAAAATAATTGTTTGAGTTACCCTTAATTACGGATTCTAAAACAATATTTATTAATTCTAAAAATAAAGATGATTTATACACACTTTTATAAGCAAATTACACAAACGTTATTTTGGGAAATAAATAAATAAATTAAAAATAGTTTTTGAAAATGCTTCTAGCAATTCAGAAAATTTTATATTTATATTATTAACAGTGATGTAAAAAATTTTTAACGCTATTTTAAATAGATATTTTCAATATTGAAATCTATTTGTCTTTTGTGAACAGAAAATAGTGAATATTTTTAAACGCTATCTTAAATATATATATATATATATATTTTCAATATTGACATCTATTTGTCTTATGTGAAACATGGATGACTAAAAAGGTGTCAATGACGTCAACATCACAAGTGAGACGACGACCCTAAATGGGAATGGTCTTCCATTTTCCTGATGTCTCGAGTGTTCCGAGTGTCATTATGACTCCGGAAAAATTTGATGGCTCCAACTTCAAGTCATTACAACAAAAGATGCATTTCTTTTTGACTATGTTGAAATTGGAGAGGTATCTCATCGCGGTCGAACCTGTTTTGACACCTGGATATACCGACATGCATGCTGTGGCTAGTATCCATGCATGGACCTATGGGGATTATCTGTGCCGAGGCTACATCAAATCTTGCCTGGTGGATCAGCTGTATAAGGCATATAGTGAGGTCAAAACTTCCTAGTAAATTTGGTATTCTCTGGAAAAGAAGTATAAGTCTTATCATGTGGGCTCAGGAAAATTTATGCCAAATTCAAACAAGGGGATGTCTAAGAAGACTGCACCTCAAGCCTCTAAGAGCTTTAAGAAGCAAGGTGCGCCTAATAAGTTCACCCAAAAGTGTTCGTGCTTTCATATAAAATGGCACACAGTTGAGGATTGTTGAAAGAAGGCAAAGACGCTCACTCAAGCTCATTTGATGGAAGATTACCTCTGTGCGGTGGTTATGGAGGAAAGTGTGGTTGATGAACTCACTCAAGAGTGGTTATATGACACTTGTGCTACTTCTCACATCTGTTTTGATAGGACAATGTTTCACACCTATCAAAAGAGCAAGTCTGATGTCTGTATGAAAATGATAATAATGCTCACTCCAAGATTGAAGGCACTGGCAAAGTGGTGCTGAGGTTTACCTCCGGGAAAGCGATAACTCCCACTAGTATGAAGCATAAGCCTGACCTGAGGAATAATATTATCTCCGGAACTTTGATGAGCAAGCATGGCTTCGCAATAAGTTTAGAGTCTTACACGCTGATTCTTGAGAAAATAGGGTGTTTCTGGGTAAGGGATATGTTAAGGAAGGACTTGTGAAACTGTTGTGTAACACAGTCCTTAAGAACTCTGATATATCCGTTTCTGAAGTTTCAATGAATAAGAAACATGTTGCTTACTTGGTTGAGTCTTTTAATATTTGGCATGAACGATTAGGACTTGTAAATTATAAATCTTTACAAAGATTAATTAATTTGAACTCAATTCTGAAATGCAAATTTATTAAAGATAAATGTGAAGTATTTATTCAAGAAAAACTTACTAAAACACCTTCACCTTAAGTCGCAAGAACAACCGAACCTCTCGGATTAATTCACACAGATTTGTGCGACTTAAAGTTTGAACAATCTAGAGGCGGGAAAAAATATTGAGTCACTTTCATAGAAGATTGTACAAGATATTTTTATGTATATTTTACTACATAGTAAATATGAGGTCTTGGAAAAATTCAGACAATATAAACTCGAACTCGAAAAATCAACTTCAGAAAACTATTAAAATATTTCAAAGTGATAAAGGAGGCAAATATAATGGTCCATTTAATGCATTTTGTTATGAACATGTCATTATACATCAAACTACCGCTCCCTAATTACCAGTCTAATGGAGTTGCGGAACGAAAAAAACAAAACTTTGAAAGAAATGATTAATGCAACGTTACAGAAATCTGGCAAAATACCGCATAAAGTAACTGGCAAAACTCCATATGTACTATGGACAGGTAAAATACCTTCTTACAAATACCTGAAAGTGTGGGGTTGCCTTGCAAAATTCGCTGTGCCGCCTCCTAAAAAGATTTCAATCGGACCTAAAACCATAGATTATATTTTTATCAGATATGCATACAATAGTAGTGCTTATCGGTTTCTGGTTCATAAATCAGATGTACCAGATATTCATGTAAATAGAATAATGGAATCAAGAAATGTATATTTTTAACACATGTTTCCGTGTAAGGATAAACAAAGCCTAAAATGAGCTCGTGATGGAAGAAACATACAAACCTCAACTACTGAGGCAAGCACTTCTGGTACTTCACTTGGTTAACCAGAAGAAAATGAAAAGTTGAAAATGAACCTCGACAAAGCAACACATCTCGCAAGGAAAAAATCTTATGGTGACAAATTTCTAATGGTATTTTCTGAAGGAGAATGAGCCAAGAAAGTTCACTGAAGCCATGTCTACACCAACCACATCTTTATGGATCGAAGCCTTTAATATTGATATCGAATCCATTATGAAAAACCATAGATGGAAGATAGCCGATTTACTGAAGGGTTTAAAGAACTAAGGTGTAAATGGATTTTCAATACCAAGTTAAAAACTGATGGTTTAATTGATAAATACAAGGTTAGGCTTGTGGTGCAAGGTTTCCAACAAAAAGAAGGTTTGGATTTCCTTGACACCTATTCTCCGGTGACGAGAATAACCTCCGTTACAATGCTAATAGGAATATCGGCATTAAGAAACCTAGAAATCCATCAAATAGATGTTAAAACTGCTTTTCTAAATGGAGATTTAGAAGAGAACGTTTATATGAAACAACCTGAAGGTTTTATTATCCCAGGACAAGAACAAAAAGTATGTAGACTTGTGAATTCATTATATGGACTGAAACAAGTTCCAAAACAATGGCATGAAAAATTTGACAATATAATGATGTGTAATGGTTTCAAAATTAATGAATGTGTTAAGTGCATTTATATCAAATTTACTCTGAGCGGGTATATTCTGTTGTGATTATACGTGGATGAGATGCTCATTATTGGTAGCAATAAAAACATAATCCAACAAACTAAGAACATGCTTAGCGGCCAGTTTGAAATGAAAGTCATGGGTCTGGCAGGTGTCATCCTAGGGATTAAAATCACTAGAAATTCTGACGTAATTACCTTGTCTCAAACTCATTATGCTGAAACATTCTTGATAGATTCAAGAAATTCACAACTGGGACAGCATAAACTCCTGTTGATTCTCAACTCCACTTGACTAAGAACTCGGGTGAACCACTATCTCAAGTGGAATATGCACATATAATTGGAAGTCTAATTTACTTAACAAATTGCAAAAGACCCGATGTAGCTGACGCGGTCAACGTACTAAGTCGCTACAAAAGTAATCCAGGTCATAAACACTGGAAAGCCATAACAAGATTATTAAACTACTTACAATATACAAAACGTTGTGGGTTGAACTACGGTAAAGAAACAGCAGTTCTAGAAGGATAAGATGATGCAAACTAGATATCTTACTCTAAGAACTCGAAATCTACAAGTGGATACATCTTTAATTTAGGAGGTGCATCTGTATCATGGAAATCTTCCAAATAAACTATGTTGGCTAGATCCACCATGGAGTCAGAGTTTATAGCTCTAGATAAAGCCGCAGAAGAAGCTAAATGGGTTCAGAACTTCTTGGGAGATATTCCAGTGTGAGAGAAACCAGTCCCGGCAATATGTATACACTGAATAATATCTATAATGGTAAAGCTCATCACATCAGAAGATAACCTAAAACAATTAGACATTGATCACAAGTGCTGTGATAATGATCGATTACAGCAAATCAGCGATAATGTAGCAGATCCATTTACTAAAAGTTTGGCTCGTGATCAAGTTTTAAAATCATCAAAGAGAATGAATTTATTGCCTATAACCACAGAAGATATTTGATGGTAACACCATCTACGTGACTGAATATCCCAAGATGTAGGTTCAATGGGCTTTAAAATTTATTACTCAGATCTCAAGATGATAAACAGTGCTTCCTGTATTTAAACAAGGATTAGCGTTAGCTTTTAATGATTTGAGTCCATAGCTTTGAAATGTTCATGGAGTATTGCAGTATACTTCTAAAACAAAGACTTGTAGAGATCACCTAGTGAGTGTGAAATGAGCCCGTTTCTAGGAGCATGAAGTTCAGTCTATATTCTCTAAGTTGACTCATGAATTACTAGGCAAGTTCAAGGCAAAAATGAACACAATAGAGAACAAAGTTCTACGAGAAAATTAGCTGGGTAATAATTGTTTTCTAGCTTTAGATAAACATCCAGGTGGTTCAAGACATCATGTTCACCTCATGGCCGAGTAATCCGATGGATATTAACAATGAGTGGTTCAAGACTGAAATATGCCAGCATCTCAGACAGAGTAAAATTTTGTTTATACTCTCGAAAGTATTTTTATCGAGTCTGTCCCGTATGTCTAGTTCGTTGAATTCTCATATGTTTATAGTAATTTCTATTCATGTGGGGGATTGTTGGAACCCATTTTATGATAAATGGAACCATTCTTATTATTATTTGGATTCCTTGAAATAAACATTATAGGATAACGTATTCATGTAACAAAATTGGATTATAGTTGAATAAAAATGAGGATTAAAATGGGTAGCTTAAAAGCTTAAAAAATTCAAGTCAGATTAACCAAATGACATTTTATATGCATTCCTCCCATAAAATGTGTATAAGAGAAAATGGATCACAAACCCAATAATTGTTTTATTTGGATTGGATTTTACTTAAATGGTTTGGGCAAAATCCATACATTTAGTATTACTAAATACAATAAAATATTTGAACATTATTTTAAGTTAATTATTTCTGTAGATATTTGTGGCCAGTATAACATAAATCATCATTAATATTTGACATTATTAAGTCAATTATATTGTGGAGATTTTGTGGTTACAATAATGCAAAGGTAATGCAGTTGACCTGCAATTATCAATATTGTATTATTGTATTATTGTGATAATTACCACTATTATTGTGTTGATTATTTCAAAATTAAATCAATATTGCATTATATTTGTGGCAACTGTTACACACTTGAACTATTATAAAAGTCAGTATCTCCTCTCTCTGAAATCATATTCCTCTCATAAAAATAAATCCAACATTTCTCTCTTCTTCTTTTATGTGTAAGTGTCTCAAAAGTATATCGTAGTAATTGTTTTTTGCATATTCCGTTATTCTAGTGTTGATAATACGGTCTCCTTGTGATTGTATCCAGGGAATCTGAATTGCTTCAAACCATCACACTACTGGTGATTTTAAAAATTAAAGAAACATATAATATCTTGCCTCCACTCTTTTTTCGGTTTTTTCTAATACCTTTTTCGTCTTTTTCTTTCCGTAATTTTTTTTTCTTTGCAATTTTCATATTCGGATTTTGCGATTCTTAGATCAACTCCTGACACATCAACTCCAGTCAAGTTTTCTCCGGATACATCGTATACGTCGCCGACAAATATTCCAAAATGTGTCAATATAATATTTTCAGACACTATTATAGATCATATAATATTTTCCTCTCCTCCCCTCTTCCCTCCTTCCTCTTCCCCTATAGGTTTGCCAGAGGCATACACGAATTTTGAGGCCACCACAACTTCGAAAGCGTCATTAGTTATGTGCATGTTTACTTATATGTTGTTTATTTTGCCATTTTTCTCCTCTTCGTCTTATTTGAATATGTGCATGTTTTCTTATATGTTGTTATTTATTTTGCCATTTCTCTTTTTTGCGGGGTTATAATATATGCATGTTTTCTTATATGTATTTTTTGTTAATTGATCGCATTGAAATTAAAATAGCAAGAAGGCCCAAGATTTTACATAGTAATCCATTCAAACTCTTACAATGACGTAAATGTTGGAATATGTGATCTCAAGAAGAAGAATTCAAACTCAAGAGAAGGAGGGAAAAGGAGAGAACTAGTTGTAAAGGAACTAGAATGAGAGCTAGTTGATAAGGAACTAGAAGAAAAGGAAGCTATTGGATATCAACTAGACAAACTAACTAAACCAAGTGAGGAAGCAAAGGAGGCATTGGCGCTACAGGGAGAAAGCATGGACGCCTAATGGAGAAGGCATGGGTGCCTAATGGAGAAGGCATGGGCGCCTAATGGAGAAGGACTCACCTCTCTTCCTCTTTGTAACTTCTATATAAACACATGTAAAGCTCTTATAGAAAAGATGAATACAAGGAAAAATCTTATTACATTCATTCTCTCTAAATCCTCTCATCATTCTAAACACTATATAATCATCTAAACTCTTAAAATCAACAAAGTTCTTCATGGTATCAGAGCGGGTTTATCCTTTAACCGCTTAATCATCATCTTATAATTCTTCTATCACTCTACAAAGCTTCTAATCTATAACAATACATCCTCCTAGTTCTATTCACTCTGAGATTAATATCCTTGGGATCATAGGATCTTCAAGTTGTGAAAGAACTAGAATTGTGTATTGTTACTAGAAAATGGAGACAAATAGAGTAGCAATCTCAGTCATACTCAAAGGAAACAACTATCTCCTTTGGGCAAAAACCACTAAGACCATTCTTAGAGGAAGAGGACTTTGGCGATATGTTGAGCCAAAGGAGGCGGCGGAAGCTTTAGTGAAAAATGAAAAAGAAGAAGCTAAGGAGGAACAGGAGGAACAATACACGCTCTCTCTTCTTCAAAGATCACTAGAGCCATCCATCTTGGCGGCCTACTCATATGCTGATTCCACCAAAGAACTATGGGATATACTCAAGGGAGTATATGGAAATGTCTCAAATATATCAAGAATATTTGAGGTAAAGAGGGCGCTGAATGAGCTTCAACAAGAGGAGAAGCCATTCAAGGAAATGTTTGGGGAGTATAGAAGTTTGTGGGCCGAACTGGAGATCTTGAGGCCATAAACTATGGACCCCAAGGAGTTAGGAGAAAGGCGTGACCAAGATCAAGTGTTTGGGCTTCTCTTGGCACTTAACACATCCTACAAATATCTTATCAAGCACATATTGAGAAGCTGCCAAGTCTAGCGGAAGTATGTGGCATGATACAAAGGGAGGAAGGGTCAAGAGATCTATTCCGTTCACCAAGTGAGGCCACACATCTTGCAAGGAGGAATCACACATTCGACAAGAGGGTGCTGGAATGTGATCATTGCAAGATGAAGGGGCACACTAAGGAGAAGTGTTGGACTCTTCATCCACACTTAAGGCCTAAGCGGCTAAAGGAGAATGGAAGTAGACCTAGAGCCTTCATGGGAGTCACACAACCTGTTGAAGAGATGGTCAGAAGATCCGAGTTTGAGGCTCTCATCAAGAGCTTTATGCCAAGCTCACAGAATCCGGTAAGAGCCTATTTAGCTCTAAAAGTGCCATTAAGAAGAATAGGATCATTGTGGATTCGGGGGCTTCTCATCACATGATTAATGATCAAGACATGCTGAAAAATCTTGAACCTTATCATGGAAATGTACAAATAGCCAATGGAAGCTCAGTTCCGATTGAAGGGATAGGAGAGTTAGAGCTTTTCACAAAAGAAACTAAAGCATTATATATGCCTAGTTTCTCATCTAACCTTTTATCAGTTCATAGAGCCACAAAAGATTTGGATTGTGTGGCAATGTTTGGGACTGACTTTGTGAAGTTTCAGGACCCTAAAACAAATCATGTACTCGGAGAAGGAAAGGTGGAGGATGGAGTGTATCTGTTGGAAACAAATAAACAAGAAAAGCTAGAAACTCTTGGAGTAAAGGCGGATAAGGATGTTTTTGACAAGAAGGAGATTGGAGATAGCCTATTATGGCATGGAAGGCTAGGACATCCAAGTTCAGCTATCCTCAAAATGGTCTTACCCAATCTCGTTCAAGGAGAAGAAGGTTGTGAAGCATGTGTACTAGGGAAACATTGTAGACAGGTCTTTCCCTCTTCATCTACAACTTGTGATGAAGCTTTTGGCATTGTACACTCGGATGTATGGACCGCCCCATGTAACTCAAGAGATCAATATAAATATTTTGTTTCATTCATTGATGACTACTCAAGACACACATGGATCACACTCTTACATTCAAAGGATCAAGTATATGAAGTGTTTACTAACTTCACCAAATATATCTCTACCCAATTCAAGACCAAAATCAAAATCTTAAGAAGTGATAATGGAGGGGAGTATGTGAGCAAACGATTCAAGGAGTTACTCAATAACCTTGGTATCATACACCAAACATCGTGTGCTTACACTCCACAACAAAATGGGGGTAGCAGTAAGAAAGAACAGACATCTCACGGAAGTAGCAAGAACCCTCATGATTGCCAAAGGAGTACCTACATTTCATTGGGGAGATGCAGTAATGACTTCAAGCTACTTGATCAACCGGCTTCCAACCAAAAATCTGGATAATAAATCACCATTTGAAGTGCTATACAACAGCAAGCCAAGCGTGAATCATATGAAGACCTTTGGATGTACTTGTTATATGTTTCTACCGGAGGGACAAAGAAGCAAACTTGAACCTCGAAGTATGAAGTGTGTGTTCATTGGCTACTCACCAACACAAAAAAGGATACAAGGTCTACAATCTGGAGACAAGGAGAGTCTATGTATCTAGAGACGTGAGATTCAATGAAGAAGAAGGATTTTATGGAAACAAGAACCATGAAGCTCCGGAGGATGTGACTCCAGTATCTATAGATTGGAGGTGGATTAATGATGCTCCAATAAATGAGGTACAAGGAGAGAATGAATCATCTGAGAATATCATAGAGCAGGGAACTACGGATGATATACTGGAGGAATCAAACCAGAGGTTATCTGAAGCAGAAGAGGATGCGGAAGAAGAACCAGAATCAAGTATACCTCGAAGAAGAAGTACAAGACAGAGGCGACAACATGTCTTCTATGGCTACCACAATTCTGCTATGCTCCAAGGAGAGTCTAGTACGAGTAATCTTCCTTGTGTGATAAGAGAGTGTCCTCAGCGTACGGCGAGCTTAGATCTCGATCCTATTGGTGACAGCACTCTCATATCACAAGGAGGAGATCACACTCAAACTAGTATTATCACATATCCCATTGAGCATTTCTGTTCCTTGGCGACATTACCTATGGAGCATGAAGTTTTTCTCACAAAAATCAGCAAGGAATACATTCCTAGCTCATATGAAGAAGCATGTGAGAGTGGAGTATGGGTGAAAGCCATGGAAGAGGAAATGAAGTCCATGGAAAGGAATAATACTTGGTACTTAACCGACTTACCAAAGGATAAGAAGTCGGTTGGGAGTAGATGGGTGTATACAATCAAATACACAAGTGATGGGAAGATAGAAAGGTACAAGGCAAGGTTGGTAGCAAAAGGGTATACTCAAGTTTATAGGGAGGACTATACTGAGACATTTGCTCTGGTTGCTAAGCTTCATTCCATAAGAATACTAATCTCAGTGGCAGTGAACTTAAAATGGGATCTATTGCAGATGGATGTCAAGAACGCATTCTTGCAAGGAGACTTGGAAGAAGAGGTGTATATGGATCCACCCCAAGGATATCATAAGGAAGGCAACAAAGTTTGCAGATTGAAGAAAGCAATCTATGGGCTGAAGCAATCCCCAAGAGCATGGCACCAAAGGCTAAGCGCTTGTCTTTTGGAGAAGAAGTTCATAAGATCTGAAGCGGATCATACCTTGTTCACAAAACAAAGTGAAGAAGGAATTGTTGCCGTATTGATATATGTTGATAATCTAATCATCACAAGAAGTGACAAAGATGGAATAAATCAAATCAAGAAGATCTTGAAGGCCGACTTTGATATAAAGGACCTAGGGGAGCTTAAGTATTTTCTAGGGATTGAGATGACACGATTTGGAGATGGAATGTTCATTTCTCAAAGAAAATATGTCCTTGACCTCTTGGAAGAAACAGGGAAGCTGGGATCCAAGCCGGCTAAAACCCCAATAGAAGAAGGCTACCAAGATAATCCTGAAGGGGAGCCATTGGAAGATATTAAGAGGTATCAAAGGATGGTGGGCAAACTCATTTACCTTACTATCACAAGGCCGGATATTTGCTTTGCAGTAAACCGTGTGAGCCAACATATGCAAAGACCAACCATGCAGCATTGGAACATGATTGAGAGGCTGCTAAGGTATCTGAAAAACAATCCTGGGAAAGGCATATGGATGAAGGTTAATGGAAACACAAAGGTTCAAGGATATTGTGATGCAGATTGGGCTGGTGATAAGATGGATAGAAAATCCACATCTGGTTTTTGCACCTTTGTGGGAGGCAATCTAGTGACTTGGAGGAGTAAGAAGCAGAAGGTCATAGCCTTATCTAGTGCTGAAGCCGAGTATAGAGCTATGAAGGAGGTGACAAAAGAGTTAATTTGGATAAAGGCACTCCTAGATGATCTTGGAATAAATGAAGCTGAAGCAATGCTATTGTATTGTGATAATCAAGCTGCAATACATATAGCATCCAATCCAGTCTTCCATGAAAGAACCAAGCACATAGAAGTTGATTGCCACTTCGTGAGAGGGAAGATTCAAGAAGGAATCATCAAAACTGCCTTTATAGCCAGCATGGATCAACTAGCGGATATCTTCACTAAAGCAACCTCAGCCATTACTTGTGATCACATTCATGGCAAGATCGGCCTTAAGGATCTCCATCGACCAATCTTGAGGGGGAGTGTTGGAATATGTGATCTCAAGAAGAAGAAATCAAACTCAAGAGAAGGAGGGAAAAGGAGAGAACTAGTTATAAAGGAACTAGAAGGAGAGCTAGTTGATAAGGAACTAGAAGAAAAGGAAGCTATTGGATATCAACTAGACAAACTAACTAAACCAAGTGAGGAAGCAAATGAGGCATGGGCGCTACAGGGAGAAAGCATGGGCACTGCAGGGAGAAAGCATGGGCGCCTAATGGAGAAGGCATGGGCGCCTAATGGAGAAGGCATGGGCGCCTAATGGAGAAGGACTCACCTCTCTTCCTCTTTGTAACTTCTATATAAACACATGTAAAACTCTTATAGAAAAGATGAATACAAGGAAAAATCTTATTACATTCATTCTCTCTAAATCCTCTCATCATTCTAAACACTATATAATCATCTAAACTCTTAAAATCAACAAAGTTCTTCAGTAAATGAACCTAAATAAGAGAGAAAATGCCCAACTTAAGGAATAAGCCCAATATAAGTTAATGAATCGTTGCTGAGTAGATGTGTTCATAGTGAAAACCAAAGTTGCATAATTTCAGAAACTAGAGCTAAATTTTGAGGTCAAACTGCAGATATCTTGTTCTTAATGGTTGATTCTATGTTGTGAATGAGTGAATCCGAGGATGGATGAACACTTTGATGGAGAATATTATTATGAGCTCTCCAGATTTCAAAAATTGAAGACTGCCATCCTTGGAGAAGGAGGAATCAGAGCTTCGTGTTTACAGAGAAGGCGAAAAGCTTGTCAATTTGAAGAGACCAAGTGGTGGAGAGTGGATAACCTGCAATTCTAGAGCTGAGAATTGACCAGACTGCCTAGGAGAATTAACAAGAAAAATAGAGGTGATCTTTACGTTCTGAAACTGATTACACAGGAAGAATACAGAGGTACAGGTAATCCCCAAGAGAGAATACGGTCTCCTTGTGGTTGACCGTATTCTCTCTTGCACGTGTCTGTTTTCATGAATCATGTCTAGATTTTTTCATGTTTCTGCAGTTCTAGATTTTTTACGTTTCTGAAAGAAAATATAAAAACCTTTTTTATTTTCTAAAATTTTTTAATTCGTTTTTATTATTTATTTATGGATATTTAAAACGTTTCTGGGTTTTATTTTAATTATTAATTAATTTAAAATCTCTAAATGGTTTTTATTCAGTTTTTAATAGTTAAAACGCTTCTGCTGTTGCTTTATTTAGCAATTTCGCGGAACTTTGTATATCGTGCACATTCTAATATATTTTGATGAAATGGTTTATACGGTTACTTTCGCGAAACGAATTCTCAAAATAGGATGTTAACAATCTAGAAAAAATAAAAATAATTGTTTGAGTTATGCTTAATTGCAGATTCTAAAACTTTATCTATTTATTCTAAAAATAAAAATGATTTGGACACGCTTTTATCAGCATATTACAAAAACATTATTTTGGGAGAATAAAAGAATAAATTAAAAATAGTTTTTTGAAAAAACTTCTAGCAATTCAGAAAATCTTCAGTTTATTTAATTTCAGTGATTTAAATATTTTAAATGCTATTTTAAATATATACATTTTCTATTTTTAAATCTATTTGTCTTTTGTGAACCAGAAAATGATGAATATTTTTAAACGCTATTTTAAATATATATATATTTTCAATATTGACATCTATTTGTCGTTTGTGAAACATAAAAACAATGAATAACGAAGGTGTCAATGACGTCAACATCACAAGTGAGACGACAACCCTAAACAGGAATGGTCTTCCACTTTCCGTGTCTGATGTCCCGAGTGTTCCGAGTGCCATTGTGACTCCAAAAAAAATTGATGGCTCCAACTTTAAGTCGTGGCAGCAAAAGATGCATTTATTTTTGACTACGTTGAAATTGGAGAGGTATCTCTTCGAGGTTGAACCTGTTTTGTCACCCGGAAATACCGACGTGCATGTTGTGGCTAGTATCCATGCAAGGACCCATGGATACTATCTGTGCCAATGATACATCAAAGCTTGCCAAGTGGATAAGCTGTACAAGGTGTAAAGTGAGGTCAAAACTTTCAAGGAAATTTGGGATTCCCTCCAAAAGAAGTACAAGTCTTATAATGTGGGCTCAGGAAAATTTGTGCCTACTTCAAACAAGGGGACCTCTACTGGATTACTATGTTGTGATTTATTTTGTTTTTTCTCTTTTTTGCGGGGTTTTAGTATATGCATGTTTTCTTAAATGCTTTTTATTAATATATTGCATTAAAATTAAAATAGCAAGAATGCCCAATTTTTTACATATTATCCCATTCTAAACTCTTGCAAATGACGTAAACGAACCTCAATAAGAGAAAAATGCCCAACATAAGGAATAAGCCCAATATAAGTTAATTAACTGTTGCTGAGTAGATGCGTTCATCATGAAAACCAGTGCTGCATAATTTCATTTTGAGGTCGAACTGCAGATATATTGTTCTTAATGGTTGATTCTATGTTGCGAATGATGGAATCTGAGGAAGGATGAAAACTTTGATGGAGAATATTATTAAGAGCCTTCCAGATTTTGAAAATTGAAGACTGCCATGCTAGGAGAAGGAGGAATAGGATCTTCGTGTTTCCAGAGAAGGCTAAAAGCTCATTAATTTGAAGAGACCAAGTCGAGGAGAGTGAATAGCCTGCAATTCTAGAGCTGAGATTTTACCAGAATTCCTTGGAGAATTGATAAGAAAATATAGATGATGATCTCTACTTTCTTGAAACTGATTACAAAGGAGGCATACCGAGTTAACCGGTAATCCCCAAGAGAGAAGTCTATCACCCGTTGGACATCTATTGAGAATTACCAACCAAGTTAGAGTTTTGTAATTCGGGATTCCTTTCTTTATCCATACTAGTTAGGAACAAGGATGCAAAGGTAAGTAATCTCTAATCTGATTGTAAATGAGGCTAGAGCTGAAATACTTCCTAACCATGTTATTAACTATTCAAACTTGATATGCTCCCGCATACCAATGATCCAGACGGTATGGTACCAGTCTGTCCTGGCACCGTTCTACGTACCACGGATCCACCCGGTACCATATCTTGAACCGTGGACTCAGCTGGTACCATCCCACGTACCACAGAACCAGGCTGTATGGTACCAGCATGTCCGAACGCAGTCATAGGATGCATGCATAGCCAAGGCTTGACCGTGCCCCTTGTCCAAGCTGGAAACATCAAGAAGACCAAGGCCAAGTGCTATAGGACGCTCTTCAACTCCTACCTTCAAGACATTGGACCGTGAAGCTTGTGGACAATGGTAAAGGGACAATGAAGCCAGCCAGGACGCTCAATATCACATCTTCAGTGTCCTTACCATCACTTGGTAAGGACAACAAGATGCAAAGTGAATTGCACTCTTTTTCTCCACTCAGATTTTTCCGAAAGAGGTTTACCGAGGGGTTTTTAATGAGACAAGGAAACTTGATGGATCACAGCCAGGCCTTTTGTACTCAGGTTGAAGGATACGCATGAGGAGACCTTAGACAAAATGGCTATGATTTTATCTCATGAAAGGTCTTAACAAACCGGCCTTCTTCCCTTACCTTTATTTATTTACCCGATTTATTCCTTTTGTTACTTTAGCCCAAATTGCACGTATATCTATCATTGGGCCTTGTATTTTGTGAACCTAATTCCTACTTGGCAGCCTATTTAAGAGGCTGAACTCTTTCTTGTAATGCTCAGATTTTTCATATTGAATTAAAGTTATTTCCTTAGTTATTCTCTCTAGTTCTTCAAGTTGTACCTTGTGAATGAACCACCAAGGAGTCTTCCGAGTTGTTGCTAGGAACTCACGCTCCGGTGCTGAATTGTGAGGCTAAACCTTCACCTTTCAAACCCTATCTTCCTTTTCACTTCTTTAGCTAGCTGTTTGTCGAGTCAATTCTTTAGAGTTAGCTTGAGCTTGTGAACGAATCACCATTGTAGCTCTTTTTAGGCCTTGGCTTAAGAACTCTGTCTTGGTGTTGTATTTTGAGGGTTTACCGCTTTACAACCTCTACCCTTCTTCTTCCCCTCATTTGCTGGATTTTGGGTAGAGTAAATCCCCAAGGGTTGGCTCCATCGCCCCGCTTGTGAACCGCTTCTTGAACCGCCGACTGTACCGCCCTTAGAGTGGTCTTGACCTCCTATTCGGTGCGTATCAACTGGTATCAGAGCTCAAAAGGCTCCTGAAAGATCCAGAGGTTGTGTTGTTCTAAGCTCGTTTAGGTTTTCTTAGTTTACCACTTTATCATTCTCGCATCTTAGTATAAGTTTACCTTATCTCTTTCATGAATTAAAACTTGAAAAAACCCATAAAATCTGATCGTTTATCTTATTTGCTGTTTGCATTTCTTTCTTTGGTTAGAACCACCTTTTAAAACGTCATTTAGCTGCATTTATGTGTGTTACCGAGTGTTAGAGTCTTGACCAAGTGTTAAGACTCCATAGCTCCGGAAATCTACATTGTTGTTCAGTCTCGCTCAGGAAGACACTTCTTTTTCCAGGGCAGGAATATTCCTTGAGACTGGTGGGAAACAACCCAGAGTGGTCCCATTTTATTTGTAGTTTAGTGCCACCTCAAGCCACTATTTTGTGGAGCTGGAGCATTAGCACCAAGTGGTCCACACTAGCTATTGTCATGTTCCATTAGCTGTCTTGTGCATTTTTAAATTTAAAGTTTAAAATAACATTTTATCAGTCCTAAATTTGTGTTGTTAATCTGTGCGAGGCTGTACCGGTCGTACCGGCCACATAGAAGAATGCACCACAGAAGATGGTCCGGACAAACAAAACCTGCATCCGCATGTCCCAAACCTCCAGCTGACTGCACATACCTTTGCCGGCCGAGTAGACCCAGAAGCTTACCTCGACAGGGAACGACGTATGGACCACATCTTTGACTGCTATGCCTACGACGAGCAATGCAAGATCGCCTATACCGCAGCTCAGCTCACCGACCATGCCATAACATGGTGGGACAGAGACCAGTCTAAACAAAGATGGAACCGTGAAGGGCCTATCCCAACCTGGGAAGAAATGAAGTTTGTTATATGCCGACGGTACGTCCCACCCTTATTCCATCGATACCTCCAAAGGCGGTTTTGCCGACTAACCCAAGGAAGCAAAATGATCGAGGAGTACTACGAGGAGTTCAAGCATCTAAGGAACCAGCTCCAACTGGAAGAAACTGAGGAAACCTTCATGGCCCAGTTCCTTAACGGCATACAAGACCGGATCGTACACAAGGTTGACAGACAATCCTATGGAGAATTTAAGGAACTATTTCACATGGCCATCCAAGTTGAGAGCCAAGTTAAGAAGAAGAGCAACAACCTCAACCGTACCCAGCCCCAAAGAGCACCAAGCTGGGCTCCTAACGTCAAGAACTTTAAACCCCCAGCTGCTGTGATCGACTCCCACTTCAAGCCTCGGCCCCTAGAGACCAAACTGGTGAACCATCCTCGCCCTGATGCCAACAATGTCTGCAAAAGGGATATCATTTGTATCAAGTGTCAAGGCCATGTCCATTTTGCCAAGCATTGTCCAAACCAAAGGGTCATGATCATTACTCCAGAAGGTGAGTATGAGTGATGAGAACCACGATACAACCAAAGAGGGAAAATAGATGGATAAAGGTTGTAAAGCAAGGGAGAAGCCTCACAATACAATGCCCAAGAGTGAGTTCCGAGTTAAGACTTAAGAAGAGCTCAAAGGCGGTTCGTTCACAAGCTAGCAGCTAAACCTAAGGATGGACTCTACCTAAGCTTAACTACAGAAGTGAAAAGAAGATAATGTTTTTGAATGGTGAAGTGTTAGCACGACTCATCACTGGAGAGCAAGTTCCTAGCTACAACTCGGAAGAGCTCCTAACTGTGGTTCGTTCACAAGCTACAATTTGAAGAACTAGATAGAATAACTAAGGAAATGAATTTCATCAAATGCAAAAACTGATCATTAAAAGCGAGGTTCAGCCACTTTAAGTAGGCTGCCAAGTAGGATATAGGTTCATAAAAAAAGGCCCAATGCTAGAATACACACACAATTTGGGCTAAAGTAACAAAGGGCACAAATTCGGTAAATGAAGAAAGATAATAGAAGAATGCCGGTTTTGTTAAAGCCTTTCTTGAGATACACTCATGGCCGCTTAGTCTTAGGTCTCCTCATGCGTATCTTTTGACCTGAGTTCAAGTGGTCCAGCCATGATACACCAACTTTCCTTGTCTCGTTAAAAACCCCTCAGTAAACCTCTTTGGGGAAAACCCGAATGGAGAAAAAGAGTGTAATTCTTTCGGCATATTGTTGTCCTTACCAAGTGATGGTAAGGAAACCGAAGATGTGAACTTGAGCATCCTGACTAGCTTCATTGTCCCTTGGCGATCATCCATAAGCTTCTTGGTCCATTGCTTCTTGAAGGTACTAATTGAAGAGTGTCCTATAACGCTTGGCCTTGGTCCTCTTGATGTTTCCAGCTTTGAGAAGGGGCACGGTCAAGCCTCGATCGTGCATGCATCCTATGACTGGGTTGGAACGTGCTGGTACCATACTGCCTGGTTCTGCAGTACATTGGATGGTACCGGTATGATCCACGGTACATGGGATGGTGCAAGGACAGACTTATACTGTACCGTCTGGTTCTTTGGTATGCGGGAAATCTTGTACTTAGCTGGGAGTTCTAGGCGGTAGGAATTGTCACTGATCTTCTCTAGGATGCGGAGAGGTCCATCTCCTCTTGGAAAAGCTTGTCTTTCCGGTACTGGGGAAACCTTTCGGGCCAAAAATTCAGCCAAACCCACTCGCCAACTTCATAGGAAGCCTTCCTCCGATGTTTGTTTACCTGGCAGACATATTGTTACGTCCTTTTCTTGATATTATCCCAGACCTTCTTGTGCATGTCCTTGATGAAGTTGGCTATGCTGGTGCCGAGCGTGCTGTCCTTATCTCCGGGTGGCAAAGGTAGAATGTCAAGTGGGGTAAAAGGATTGAACCCATAGATGATCTGGAACGGTGGGGTCTTGGTTGTGGAATGAACACAGTGATTGTAGGCGAACTATACATATAGCAAGCATTGGAGCCAAGAATGATTGTTCCAGTTGAGAACGGCTCTGAGGATAGAACCCAGCTTTCTATTGACAACTTCAGTTTGGCCATCAGTCTGAGGATAGCAAGTGGTAGAGTATAGCAGCTTGGTTCCGAACTTCTTCCATAGACTTTTCCAGAAGTGGGCTAAGAAACAGGGTTCACGGTCAGAGACTATAGTTTGGGGAACTCCATGGAGTCGTACGATCTCCTTGAAGAAGGTGTCAGCAGTCTTTGAGGCCGTCGGGTTGGATCCGGGACTTGGTGACTTATGCATCTAGAACAGAAACGTTCAACCATCTTGCTCATCTTAGGCAGTAGAAATGGATTATAAGAACGGCCAAGGTCTTGTGGACACCGAAATATCCCTCAATCCTCCTCCAAGTGCTTCTTGGATAAGTAGGTTCCTGATGGAACCTTCCATAAACATTGCCGCCTACCTTTGAAAAGTAATCCCTCATGCAGGTTGTGCTCTCCTTTTCCTCGGTTGGTAAACTTATCACCCAAGCTTAGATCGGAGGCATATTGTTCCTTGATGCCTTCAAATCGTAGAACCTTGGCTTCAACAGCGGTGATCAAGGCATATCTCCGAGTTAGGGCATCAGCTACCACGTTCTATTTTCCATTCTTTTACTTGATACTGTAGGGAAAAGTCTCTATGAACTCCAACCACTTGGTGTGTCTTCTCTTTCGGGTTGGTTTGCCCTCGGACGTGCTTGAGCGTTTCATGGTCAGTATGGATAACAAACTTCTTGGCGAGGATATAGTGTCGCCATACTTCTAGGGCTCGGACCAGGGCATACAGTTCCTTGTCGTAGGTGGGGTAGTTGAGTGTGGTTCCTCCTAACTTTTTAATGAAGTAGGCCACAGGTCGTCCTCCTTGGGTGAGGAAAGCACCTATGCAGATTCCGGATGCGTCACACTTGACCTCAAAGGTCTTCTGGAAGTTTTGAGAGTGAGGAGCGGGGCTTGGGTTACCTTCTTCTTCTTCAGGTCTTCAAAAGCTTGGTTCTGGTCTGGCCCCCAACGGAATGGTTCACTCTTCTTAAGGATGGCGGTCAAGGGAGCGGCAATAGAGCTAAAATCCTTGACAAAGTGCCTATAGAATCTGGCTAGGCTATGGAAGCTTTGGAGTTGGCTAATGTTGGTGGGCATGAGCCATTCTTCTATGGCCTTGACATTTTCTTGATCCACCTTAAGTCCCTGCGAACTAACCATAAAACCTAGGAAAACTAACTCGTTAGCATAGAAGACACACTTATTCATGTTGGCGTATAAACCTTCTTGTCGAAGAGTGCTCAACACAGTCTCTAAATGACCTAAATGGTGACCAGTGTTCTCACTGTAAACTAAAATATCATCAAAATAAACCACAACAAACTTGTTGATGTAGGAACGGAGAGTATGGTTTACCAATCTCATGAATGTGGATGGAGCATTAGACAAACCGAACGGCATCACAAGCTACTTTTATAATCCTTGTTGGTCTTGAAGGCAGTCTTCCATTCATTCCCTTCCTTCATCCTGACTTGGTGGTATCCTCTCTTGAGATCAATCTTGGAGAAGATCTCTGATCCGCTAAGCTCATCTAGCATATCATCAAGGTGCGGTATTGGATGGCAGTACTTGATTGTGATATTGTTGATGGCGCAGCAATCAACACACATTCTCCAAGTTCCATCCTTCTTTGGCATGAGGAGGACTAGCGCGGGACAAGGGCTTAGGTTCTCTTGAATGTACCTTTTTCATCATTTCACACACTTGTTTCTCCAATTCTCGTACTTCCTCTGGGTTCACACGGTATACTGGCCGATTTGGGAGCAGAGAACCAGGTATGAAGTCAATCTGATGCTCTATGCCTCTGGGAGGGGAAGGCCATCCGGTATATCCTCTGGGAACACGTCTTGATAGCGTCCTATGAGTCCTTTAACCTCCTCTGGTATGTGTGGTTCCGAGCTACATGTGTCATCAAAATCTTTGAAAACCATTAGTACCACAGGTCCTGGCTCAAGGTTTTCCTTACAATACTAGTGTTGATGAGGAAACTAGACTTGGCATTAGGATCCTTGGAAAGCTTACGCTGCAACTCATTAACATCAATATGTTTTATAGGAGCTAGGCTAATCCTATTATGGTCATGTGTAAAAGAATGAGGTTGGTCCGGCCATTATGGATGACATCTTTATCAAACTGTCATAGACGTCCAAGTAGAACGTGGCTAGCTTGCATTGGAAGTACATTGCAAAGGACTTGATCCTTATATTGGCCGATAATAAAAGGTACTAATACTTGCTCATTCACTTGGTTGAGGGATTTATCGTTAAGCCACTTAAGTTTATAAAGATGAGGGTGTTTAGTAGTGGTTAGGGTGAGTTTGGAAACCATGTGGGAATTTTCCACATTGGTGCATGAGCCTTCATCAATAATCAAGCCGTAAACCTTCCCATTTACTGTACAAAAGGTGTGGAAGATGGTTTCCCGTTGAGATTCATCTGTGTCTGTTGTTGAAGCTTTGAGGATCCTCCAGAGCACTAGAAATTCTCCTTCATCAGGATACTCTGTGACGGCTTCCGGGGCTTGTGCTGGTTCTTCTCGGGTCCCTCCACTCTTCTTGTGACTAATACTTGCCTTCTGAATTAATGATCATGACACTCTGGTTTGGCAATTACTTGGCAAAATGTTCATAGCCTTGACACTTGAAGCAAATGATATCCCTTGTGTGTATGTTTCTGGCACCAGGGCGAGTATTACTTGGCTCTCAACTTGGATGGCCAGGTTGAATAGTTCCTTAAATCTTCCATAGGATTATCTCTCGACTTTGCATATGATCCGGTCATGTAGGCCGTCAAGGAACTGGGCCATTAGGGTTTCCTCAGTTTCATCCAGTTGGATCCGGTTCCTTAGATGCTCGAACTCCTCGATCATCTTGCTTCCTTGGGTGAGTTGGCAAAACCGCCTTTAGAGATTTCGGTGAAACAAGGGTGGGACGTACCATCGGCGCATAACTAACTTCATTACTTCCCAGGTTGGGACGAGCCCTTCATGGTTCCGTCTGCGTTCGGACTGGTCTCTGTCCCATCATTTTAGGGCATGGACGGTGAGTTGGTTAATGTGTCAGTTTAAATCCAAATAAAAGATTGCAAGTCCACAGACAATCAGAGTAATCTAGATGGGATCGAATCCACAGAGACCAAGGTTACACTACGATTCTTTGGGAATGAAATTAGCTAAGACAGAAATAAGAAGTTTGTTTGTAATGGTAATGAAAATAACTAAATAAACAAAGTAACTTATAAATTAAAAAGCGCTATGTCTAGGGAAATTCGCAGGAACTCAGAGATCACGAATCAAATAACTATTCAGGGATTAATAAGAACCGTCTAGAACTCAAACATCAATGTATAACCAATCCACTGTCATGGTATCAATTATTTTATCTAGCAAGCTAATATCTAAACTGTCATTTGAACTTAGAATTCTAAACAAGCATTAAAGAGAAGGTTCAATATGTTCAAGGATCGCCTTAACATCAGCTTGCATTGGCTAATGACAATACGTCCATCTATGTTCTTTCCAGCAACCTATAACACTGTTGGTGAATAGATTAAACCTTGAATCAGAGACTAAGTGATCAATTTAGTGTAAACAATAATATCAACCATAGATTAAGAACCCTAAGATAATTCCCTATCTATGTATGATTCAAAGATTCTGAAATTCCCTTGAAACCCTAAACTTAACTAAGAAACTACTCAGACATGGATGCAGAGAAATATGAAAGAGATAAAGAAGAAAACATGATTAAACTGAAAAATAAAGAGAAAGGGTCTAGAAATCTTCTCCAATTTTCAAAAGGATGAATTTATTTGCCCCCAGTTGCATTAAAACTAAAGAACAATGTTTTTAACTAAAAAATGCAGAATATATCTAAATATTTGAGTCTAGGGTTTTAAAAATATTATGAGATGAATTGGGTCGGGTCCAAAGTGATTTATATCAAAAATTGGGCCATAAATCCGCATCTGTAGGTGTGATCGATCAATCCATGCGTTGGAACAATCGATCTGATACTCCCGAACAAATCCCGAACTGCTTCAACTGCTCGTCAGATGGACATGACTTCAGTAAAACAGTCATAACCTTCTAATTGTCCATCAGAATGACCTCAAACCAATGCCATATGAAAGCTAACTCGCGTGAATATCTTGTATCCAAATGTCATCAAATTCTGTTAATAATAAGATGTTCAACGGACGGAAAAATTCTAATGGTTCAGCATAATCCTTCAT
Organism: Nasturtium officinale; assembly: GCA_963854855.1. Classification (NCBI taxonomy): domain Eukaryota; kingdom Viridiplantae; phylum Streptophyta; class Magnoliopsida; order Brassicales; family Brassicaceae; genus Nasturtium; species Nasturtium officinale. Next base: position 11,732,558 of record OY978504.1, on the reverse strand, counting down.
CTCCAACTGCTAATTTGATTATATCTCCACTCCTAACACATAAACTTCAATCCAAACATGTAATCACCTGAAAAGACTCTAAAACAATAAAAAAGACTCTAAAACTATAATTAAGAATCATCAAATATGACATATATCAATTCTCCCAGACTTGAATCCTTACTTGTCCTCAAGTAAGAATAAACAAATAAATCAAACTTAGAAGAAAGGTTTGAAAATAAAAAAAACACATATCATCATCAGAATACCACAATCACATTCACAATTGTAAAGCCACTAAAATTCTTACTTGAAAAGATCTAGACCACCATATAATTCATCACTAGCATTCTCAGCTTCCCCGCTTCAACCCAAAATTTCACAACATAATCCAACAGCCCTTCATCGCTAGGTCTCATCTCTGATCTCAATGCAAAGGACCTTATACACTCATTCAGGAACATCACAATAACAAACCAGCCATACTATATTTTGATACTCTTTCTCTCCCCCAAACTTATTATTTTCTCATTCCTTTTTCATTCTTTTTTTTTAATTATAATAACTCAAATTTGTAGGCGAATAATGGTATCAAAGGAAAATTTCCTAACCTCGTTTCCATACTTTGTGTGATCATCGTAAGCTTGAGTAAAATAATGAGGTCAATGGAAATTTTCACACCTCTTTACTTAATTTAGAATCATCTCATATTTATACATTTATTATATAAAAGTAAGGAGAGGAGTACCATTAATTTAACAAAAACTGATCTGGTCAAGTTTGAATGTGGAGTCAAGCCCATAAAGACTGATCACATTGATGAGGTAAAAGGAATAAATAAAAATTAGCTCAGGCTTTAGTGGATTTCTATTGAAATTATGGGAATCTCAAGTCAACCAGTAATGATCGAATCAGTGGTCACATAAGCTTCTGAAGTTGTGGTGGTTTCCTCGGAAAATTCTTGTTTCCACACTAAAGTTTTGACTCAAATTAAACGAAGCACTGACTCATAAGAAAATAAAAGATAATGTCAGTAACTACCTATCCCAGATTTAAACAACACTGTCCCCAGTGTTATAAAAGCGTAGGTTAAGTGGGTAAAGAAAAATAACAAGGATTTTTAATAAAAACCCAAAAATTATCAAAAGAGGACTACTTGAGCCTCGGATTGATCATTCTAAACTCCCTCTTTGATCGTTCAACTTTCAGAACGATCATTCTGATAAGGATCGATCGATCCTAATTTTTTTTTCTTTTTTGTTTGTACAGAAAATGCACAGATCGACCGTGTAAAACAAGATCGATTGATCTGAAATTTTACGGCTCTTTTGACCCCCATGGAGCGATCGTTCCCTACATAAAATGATCATTCTGCTTTTTTGCATGGATTGATCGTGCAAAACAAGATCGATCTGAAAACTTACGGCACTTTTAGGCCCAATGGATCGATAGTTCCTTGTATGGATCGATCGTTCTACCTCCGTTTTTGTTTCTGCACGGAAAATGCACGGAACTATTTTTTAATATCTAATAAATAAAGAAAAACAAAAGTATTTACACTTACAGTGGGCTGCCTCCCACTAAGCACTTATTTTGAGTCATTAGCTTGACTGCTGTGATGTCTAAGTGCAGCGAGAATCCGTAGGAGGATCAGAGAGTGGTGGAGGTGGGTTGAGACGCTATCCGCTTGATCTTTGATCATGTACATTCAGCTCCATAACTTTACTCAGCATATTATCCATAAATGTTTGGCCCTTTTCCTGAAATCATGGAGTTATAATAGCTTTAGCTTTAGAGAATGGTCTAGACATACCTTTGTATTTCATCTTATACTCAATGGTGTTCCCAAAATATCTCAGCGGTGTCAGAGTCACAGTTGCACCTGATAGTATTACAATGCTATGCAGTTTGCTCTTCTTCTTGACCTTTTGACATTTCTCTTCTTTAGCCTCCATCTTAATGTCATTTACTGCAGATAATATGATATCTAGCTTCTTTTCTTCAATGGCGATATAAGAGCCATCTTTGCTATCAATCTCGGGAACTGAATCATAGAAAACATTCTTGTTGATGTTAGAAAGACATACTCTCTTTTTAGGTAGATCAAAAAGTGCACTAGCTGTACCAAGGAAAGATCTCCCCAGAATCAAAGGTATATATGCATTATCAGTCATCTCTACAACTTTAAAATCAGTAGGCCTTCAGCAATTCTCAATCTGCACATGAAGATCTTTAATCCATCCTTGTGAAGTTGTTGATGAACAATTAGCAAACCTGAGAGGTATCTTAGAGGGTTGCAGATCAACAATGCCCAGAGAATCTGCTATATCCTTTGACATTACATTCACAGTGGACCCAAAATCACATACAGAGTCCTCAATATCAAGTCCAAAGATGTAATATAGAACAACAAACCTCCTTGTATCTTCAGGTTTTGGCAATTGAGTTATGAGATTCTCTATATTATCATTGGAAAAATCTCTAATCTCCTGCAATTCCATGATTTAATCAGTTTTCAGAGCCTTATTCTGCACAAGATCTACATCTTTTCACTTTCCAAATGATGCCATTGCATTGATACATTGGATTAATGTATGTTCTTCCAGGAAGCAGTTCATCTTGCTTCTTCACAGACCCTGCAGTCTCTGCAATCTGAGTAACTTGAGTGTCCAACAGTTTCATGTGAGCAGAGACAGCATAATACTTGTTATTAAGATCATTTTACATGTTGTCCACCTTCAGATTGATCTCATTAGATGAGCTTTGTAGCTGGAAGAGAAGCTGTTGCATAAGAACCTTAACTTCATCTTGAGAATTATTAGATGAGGTAGCATGACCTTGGAAAGAGGTTGAAGGTGCTGTCTGGACGTTATGAAAGGGTTGTTTCTGCTGTAATCCACTCTGAAATATACTCGGATCCGATTTTTTCACGAAAAGTTTTCTGAAAATCAAAATTTGCACGCCTGTCATGAAAATCCTTGATAATTATAATGATGCCCAAATTTTGCACGAACGTTTTTCCTTGAAATTTCTGACCCTGGAAAATCACCTGCTGTGAGTAGATTTGATCCTGTGTGTTCTCCACATTTGTGCTCATATAAGAGAGATTTGGATGATTTCTATAGTTCTGATTAAATCCCCTGTTTTGCACAAGTCTTTGTCCATTCACATAATTCACTTCCTGAAACTTGGAAAGTCGGCTTTTACATCCCCGGAATATATAACTATGTTCAATTCATACCCCCATTATAAAGTAGGCTAAAACATACCTCCAATAACAAATCATTTTAATATCGACCCTTCAATTTTAATTTTGTGCTAAATTCAACATTAACCGTTACGGTATTAATATATCGTGAAATTTTACCTCTGTGAAATCCATGTTAGATACGATGTTGTTTAAAATTGAAAAAATTGAAAAAACAAAGACAAAACGACTTTGTCAGAGTGTATCTGGTTGTTTTATCATAAATTCTTACGACGTCGTTTTATGATAAAACAACAAAATACATTCTTACAAAGTTATTTTGTTTTTGTTTTTTCAAAATTTTCTCTATCTTAAATAACATTGTATTTAACATAGATTTCTCGGAGGTAAAATTTCACGGCATATTAACACCGTAACGAATAATGTTGGATTTAGCACAAAATTAAACTTGAAGGGTCGATATTAAAATTATTTGTTATTTGAGATATGTTTTAACCTACTTTATAATGAGGGTATGAATTGAATATAGTTATATATTCTGGGTATGTAAAAATCAACTTTCCCCTGAAACTCATCAGATTTTTCCTCAACCATTTCCTGACAACAAATTGTATCTGATCCATCTTCACACAGCTGAAAATTTCTCTGATTTGCTTTCATCAACAAACTCACTTTTGCAATCAACTCTTCTATCTTCTAGGAATCTACATTGTTCATACTGCTGACTCTTTTTCCCGATCATACTCTGGGCACCTAGTACTAGCCAGCTTCTTGATATATTGTGTTTTTAGTGTTTTAGCAATATTCTTTTCATCATTATCTTCCATTTTCATTACATATTTAGAGTTTAGATGAATATTTGCATGTGTTTCAATCTTATATATGTCTTGGAGCTGAATAAAACAATAAGGAAAGAAAATGGTGTGAGAAAACATTAATGATGATCAAGAACCAATCCCAAGTATCTTAAAGATGTACTCGTTTGGAGACTTTACGTTGTGCTATAGCTCCAGAATGCTTCATCAAAGTTGTAGAAAATTGAGTTAGCGTTCAAATGGAGGTAAGTTTAAGTGATTTGGGTATTTGGTTAGAAAGATACGTTAATTTTACCTCCAGCGGCCATTCTCGGCAGCCTACCTAAGCCGGCACGGTTCTGGGGAAGGAGAACTGGGAGATTGCAAGGGCATCTCCAGCGGCCAAGGCACACCGCTGGAAATCAGCGGCCAAGGCACACCGCTGGAAATCAGCGGCCAAGCATGGCGGCCAAGGCACACCGCTGGACCTGTCTTCTATTTGAAGAAATTCAGTTTTAACAAATCCGAGTTTAGATGTTAAACCAAGTTTTTATCTTAGTATAAATAGGAGATGCACCTAAATTTCTAGGATTATGTTTTGTTTTAAAGGATTTTAGTCACTCTTATTCTCTTGTTACTGTTTCGAATCTTTGATCTTTGGAGATTAAGAAGGATTTGATTTCATTTTGTTTTTGAATTTATTCTCTTAATGTGTATGATTATGCAAAGTTCAAACTCAATGATTTGTGTTTTCATATCCATGAGTAAGTAGTCTATTTTTGGATTCTTGGAATGTTAGATCTAGGTTGATTAGTGTTAGGTTAGTAGAGTTTAGACTTGTAATCACTAGATCCATGCTTGTTAGGTTGTGTTTAACGCTAGATTAGCAAGAGATTGTTAGTTTAGATTTTAAGCATTTCTCATGCACACAAGGTGTTTGATGAAATGCTTGATCCAAACTTTTCAAGCTCTTCTCAATCCTAACCAGTGAGAGTTGATGTTTAGGATGATCAGAGGTTAAGAAAATCTGTTTTTAATGCTCATTGATCAATTGGTGTTTAACGAGAGTTATGAACATTTAAGGTGATTGGTAGAGTGATTAGTACCATGAGAATAGATTAGTCAAGTTTAGTGTTTTGGAATCATTGGATTAGCTCTAATAGGTAGAACAAGACTCTACTAGCTTAGCATAGATTAGTCTAGATCATCCATAACATTCCCAAGGATCTGTCTTTGTTAATTTGATTTCAAAAACCGTTTTTACTTATTTTCCCGCTTTTTTCATTTTAAACTCTCTTTACAAAAACCATAAACATATTCATTTAGATTAAGACATAATTTATACTTTTAATGTGCTAAAACTAGATTCCAAGTTGGTTTGATTCCCTTCTATGCTACAACGCATTTAGGGTAATTGATACCTTGGTTTGCAAAAATCTTAATATCAATTTGGCGCCGTTGCCACTTGGAACTTGTAAAGAGCATTATGAGTTAATTGAGTTTTGCGACTAAGTTTTCTTTTTTTGCATTTATTACTTAACATCTCTTGTTTCCTCTTTCATCTCTCTCCCTTGTAGGTGCATGAACCATAGAAGTCACGGCCCACAAAATTGGGTTGATTCTGTTGAGGACATTCGCCAGATAGAAAGAGAAGGTAGATGAGCTGCAAGAGAACGGTTACAACACTTACACCGTTTAGGGATGAATAATGAAGAATTTCCTCTGGGATTTCCGCGGGTTCCTCAGCAAGGACAACCAGTCCATAGACCTATTGGAGCCTTCGATGCACCCAACATTAGAGTTAAAGGTACTGGAATTCCAACACCTTCCATTGCTGCCAACAACTTTGAGATAAAGGCAAGCTTGATCAACATGGTTCAGAACCAGAGGTATAATGGATTATCCTTTGAAGACCCTCTAGATCACTTAGATCAATTTGAGCGACTATGCAGAACAGTGAAGATGAATGGAGTTTCCGAAGAATCCATCAAGATGATACTTTTCCCTTTCTCATTAGGAAACAAGGCCTCCCAATGGGAAAAGAACATTGGTTCAGATTTGATATCCACTTGGGATATGTGTAAGAAGGAATTTCTCAATAAATTTTTTCCAAATCAGAAGACAGCAAACTTCGAAATGATATTGCTAGTTTCAAACAAGGCTACCAAGAGAACCTATATGAAGCATGGGAAAGATTAAAGGGTTACACTAGGAGTTGCTCTCATCATGGTATCTCTAGGGAAAATTTGCTTGGTATCTTCTACAGAGGAACACTTGAGAAATATCGCCGTGCCTTAGACACGGCAAGCTATGGAAGTTTTGACAACTTGAATGTGGAACAAGGAGAGCTGTTAATTGAGAATCTAGCTCAGAGTGATGCTTGTTATGGCAGACAATAGTATCAAAGAAAGCTTCAAAGACATCAATGATAGACTTGAAAATATGAGCAAGGCTTTCCTCCTAACTCAAAACCTGTTAACTATGTGGCAGAGTTTGATAATGGACAACAAGGGTATCAACAAGTATATACTGAGCAGGGAGTTTATGTTGAGGATAATGGAGAGAAACAAGAGGAAGTTAATTATGTAGGTAACCAAGGAGGATTTCAACACAATGGCTTTCACCCAAACTACCGCAACCATCCAAACCTCTTATACCGCAACCCCAATGTTGATAACCCACAAGACCAAACCTATCCCAAACTACCAAACCAAGCTTTCCAATCAAACCAAAGTTTCCAACCCAATCAAAACTTTCAACCAAAACCACAATACTCAAGCCAAAGCCAAACTTTCCAACCCAATCAAACCTTCCAACCAAACCCAAATTACCAACCTCAACCTCAATACAACTAACACCATACCTTCATACCAAACACTAACCGACCCCTTCAACATTCCCAAACACTCAAAGAAGATTCCAATACTCTGCTCCTCAAACAAATCTTAGAAGGGCAAACCGAAAGGCACTTTTGAGATTAACAAGAGAATGGATGGGATGCAAGGAGCCTACAATGAATTGATTAATAAGTTTGAACACTAGGCTTCCCATGTAAAGAGCCTTGGCAATCGAGTTGCTCAAGTTTCATCATCATCCAAGAGGCCAATGGACTCACTTCCCGGTAAAACTGAAACAAATGCCAAGGAATTTTGCAATGTTATCCTCACAAGTTATGAGAATGATCATAAAAGGGATGTTGAGGATATCACTAGACTTCTATATGGAGTGGATGATGCTGGTGTGGTTAGTCAAAGTGAAGCAAAGGTAGAGGTGATTACTAGTGAAGAAGTAAAGGTTCCCATTAGAGTTGAAAAGGAAGATGCACCAAAGGATGAGCTTTCTCCTTATGAACCTCCAATCCCATTCCCAGGAAGAATACTCACCAAAGCTAAAAAGAAAGTCTTCTCAAGCTTCAAAGCTAAAATGAGCACAATTGGAGTCCCTTTGCCTCACATGAGTAGTTTGATTCAAGGTCCTCTTCATGGAAAGTTTATTGAAGCTATCTTAGCCAACAGGGCAAAAGTAGAAGAAATTATGGAAATGCTCAAGCCTCATCCTTTCATATTGGTTGAGCCCAAGTGTCTTCCCAAGCTTGAGAACCCTGGTACATTCCTCGTATCTTTCTCCCTTGGAAATATGAAATTTGAGAATGCCTTGTGTGATTCGGGTGCAAGTGTGAATGTCATGTCACTTGAGATGATGAAGAGTATAGGTATCAAGGAAATGAAAGAGTACTCCTCTTCGATCACTTATGCTGATGCCTCTTCGAAGCCTCCACTTGATTTGATTGAAGATTATCCACTTAAAGTTGGAGATTGTTTAATCCCAACAGACTTTATGGTAGTTGATAGAGGAAAACCGGATAAGCTTCCACTCATTCTTAGAACTCCATTTCTCAATACCACAGGAGCAAGCATCAACTTCTCAACCAAGTGTGTCACTCTAATCAATGTGAATCCTACATTTACATATCCAATCAAGCATTCCTCTACCAATTTTTGTGGAACAATCACCAATGAAGAGTTAGAATGGAAGAATGAGATTAAGATTGTGAATGAAACTCTAGTGCTTGATGAGCAAATTTTGGATGGAAAGTGTTTATTCTCCTTGTTTGATAGTTGTGATGAAAGTGATAAAGTCAAGAAGTTGAAGGAAACCAAGAAGAATCTTGAAAATAACAAGATGGTAATGAACAAACACCACCATCCCACCCTTGTTCACTCTCCATTGGTTCCCACTATGACCTTGCACCCTTGGAAATGCATTGATAGAGAGCTACAGTACAAAGTAAAGTGTAAGGGAATGTCAAATCCCTTTTTTATGGTTAAAGCGATCCTTACACCAAAGCTTAAGGCAACTGGTTCAAAGGGGTTTGAAGATGTGATGAAGGATGTACTCACTGTCACATTCAAAGGTGGAACACGCTTCTCTAATGCTCATTCCACTTCTTCAACCGCTCCTAGGAGTTCTCAAACTCCACTCACTCCACACCCTAAGATTCTCTACTAGGGCCAAGGTATGGTCCTTTCCCTTTCAATGTATGTATCATTTTATTTTTGCTTTTTGTTTTAACCTTCTCTCTCACTTCTGTTACACCGAGATGGTGTAATTCAAGTTTGGGGGAAGGTTTTATGTCTTTTAATCTTGTGTTTTATTTTCTTATTTTTCTTTTGTAGTTTCTTTTGCATAGTAAGATTGAGTCTAGAAGCATTTTAAGTTTTATTTGCATAACAAGTTCATGCTTATGATTAAGATCATTGCCCTTAGTCATAGTTATTTGTTGTTTGAACAACTTTGAAATAAGAAAAATCCATGCTTGGACCTTTGCTCCTTTCAAAATGCACCTTCTAGTTTGGTAAAGCTCACTAGATTTCTTGAAGCATCTCTATGAATTTGAACTTAACTTGAATTTAATTTTCTTGCTTATGGGGATTTAAATGCATTTTCACGGTTGACTAAGGTCACATTCGGGTTTTCTTATCCATTCTACCACCCTTTGCTAACCCGAATGGCCATTCTCATCTTTAGAACGGTTCCCCTACCTTTAACCTGGACCATTTCTTTCAAACACTTTTATATATTCTATGAGTGAGACATTTCTTTGATAATGCTATGATTTTGCAAAACCTTCGGGAACGACAAATGTTAGCTCTCATTTTAGGCTAGCAATGGTAAGTCTAGCTCTAGGCAGGGAATAAAAGACTTGAATGGCTAGAATAGGTGTTGATACAGGTGTTGGAAAAGAAATCTTGAGAGTATCAGTAACAACAAATGTTAGCTCTGGTTTTAGGCTAGCAATGGTAAGTCTAGATTCAGATGGGGAACGAAAGACTTGAATGGTTAGAATAGGTATTGATTTGGGTGTTGGAAAAGAAAGAAAGAATATCTTGATCATTGATATCAAAAGAGTCCCTAGTTAACCCAAGTCAAAAACCAAAAAGCTCTAAATCCCAAGTATATAAGAAGAAAGAGAGTATAGCTACCATAAGTTAAAACAGAGAAAAAGAAACTTATAATTATATGGAGCAAAAGAAAAAAAAGTTTAAAGGGATAGAAAAGAGCTAGGAGTTGAACTAAAAGGTTTTCCTAGGAGACTAAGAAAAAGAGATTGATCGTGAGGGTGAGGATTGAAAATGAACAAAGAATCTATTGATAGGAGGGTTGAAAAGAAAATGACAATAAAGTTTAAAGGATAGAAAATATGATGCATTTAATGAGATGGGGTAGAATAATGAGAGTTCAGTTTTGTATGCATCAATTGTTCCCCTTCTTAGATGGATTTTGCATTTAACTAGCACTCCTATTTATGAGAGCAACCACCTAAAGAAAAACTCTTTTGAAGTCACATCAAAAAGCTTTTAATCCATAAACCGATTGAAGAGTGATTTGATTTCCACAAACAAGACCGCATTATAAGCACCTTAATGAATGTTAAAGAGATGTCTTCTATTTGATTGTGAGTTTTTGCTTAAGCTTAGAGGTTGCATTAGAGTTTTGTATTGAAATGAGCATGGAGAATTACTAGAGAGTAAGATGTTTTTTCTTGCACAATTTAACTATCTTTGAGGACAATGTGTTTTATCCTTTGTTTGGTAATTTTTGGTTTGAATCTCAATTTTCACATATCTTTCCCAACTAGATTCTTATTGTTTGCTTAAGGACAAGCAAGAGATAAGTTTGGGGGAGTTGATATATTGTGTTTTTAGTGTTTTTAGCAATGTTGTTTCCATCATTATCTTGCATTTTCATTACATGTTTAGAGTTTAGATGCATGTTTGCATGTGTTTCAATCTTATATAGGTCTTGGAGCTGAAGAAAACAATAAGGAGAGCAAATGGTGTGAGAAAACATAAATGATGATCAAGAACCAATCCCAAGTATCTCAAAAATGGACTCGTTTGGAGACTTTACGTTGTGCAGCTCCAGAGTGCTTCATCAAAGTTGTAGCAAATTGAGTTAGCACTCCAATGAAGGTGATTTTGAGTGATTTGGGTATTTGGTTAGAGAGATAAGTTAATATTACCTCCAGCGGCCTACCTAAGCCGGCACGGTTTTGGGGAAGGAGAACTGGGAGATTGCAAGGGCATCTCCAGCGGCCAAGGCACACCGCAGAAAGCAGCGGCCAAGCATGGTGGCCAATGCACACCGTTGGACCGGTCCTCTATTTGAAGAAATTCAGTTTTAACCAATCCGAGTATAGATGTTAAACCAAGTTTTTATCTTAGTATAAATAGGAGATGAACCTAAATTTCTAGGATTATATTTTGTTTTGAAGGATTTTAGCCATTCTTATTCTCTTCTTACTGTTTTGAATCTTTGATCTTTGGAGATTAAGAAGGATTTGATTTCATTTTGTCTTTGAATCTATTCTCTTAGTGTTTATGATTATGCAAAGTTCAAACTCAATGATTCTTGTTTTCATATCCATGAGTAAGTAATCTATTTTAGGATTCTTGGGATGTTAGATCTAGGTTGATTAGTATTAGGTTAGTGGAGTTTAGGCTTGTAATCATTAGATCCATGCTTGTTAGGTTGTGTTTAATGCTAGATTAGCAAGAGATTGTTGGTTTAGATTTTAAGCATTTCTCATGCCCACAAGGTGTTTGATGAAATGCTTGATCCAAACTTTTCAAGCTCTTCTCAATCCTAACCAATGAGAGTTGATGGTTAGGATGATTAGAGATAAGAAAATCTGTGTTTAATGCTCACTGATCAATTAGTGTTTAACGAGAGTTATGAATATTTAAGGTGATTAGTGGAGTGATTTGGACCATGAGAATGGATTAGTCAAGTTTAGTGTTTTGGAACCATTGGATTAGCTCTAAGAGGTAGAACAAGGATTTTTCTTTGTTAATTTGATTTCAAAAACTATTTTTACTTATTTTCCCGCTTTATTTTCATTTTAAACTCTCTTTACAAAAATCATAAACATATTCACTTAGATTAAGACATGATTTATACTTTTAATGTGCTAAAACTAGATTCCAAGTTGGTTTGATTCCCTTCTATGCTACAACGCATTTAGGGTAATTGATACTTTGGTTTGTAAAAATCTTAATATCACTTCTATAGGCGTTTTTTCAAGGATTTCAGTTCTATTCCTGCTCCCTTAACCACCATCCTTAAGAATATTGAAGCATTCCGTTGGGGGCCAGACCAGAACCAAGGTTTTGAAGACCTAAATAAGAAGCTAACCCAAGCCTGCTCCTCACCTTGCTTGACTTCCAGAAGACCTTTGAGTTCGAGTGCGACGCATCCGGAATCGGCATAGGTGCTTCACCTAAGGAGGATGACCTGTGGCCTACTTTATGTTGAAATTATAAGTTTAAAGAGATTGAAGAATGTTTAGAGACTAAGAGTGAGAATAGCAAGGGATTATGAAAGTTTGTATGTATTTTATTCTCTTAGTCATACATATCTTTATAAGAGGTTACACATATATTTATAGACATTTGAATGAGAGGAGATGCAGAAGAAGAGAAGAATGGCGTGAAGAAGGAAGAAGAGAAGAGAGGTTTTTGCGTGAAGAAGAGAGGAGGGAGCAGCTCACCTACTCCAACAGTATTGCGCTCCATGCCTCTCTCTGGCGCCCCATGCTTGTGCCCATGCCTCTCCTTGCTTCCTTACTTAGTTTAGTTAGATCATCTAGTTGAGATCCAACAACTTCCTTTTCTTCTAGTTCCTTCTTAACTTGTTCTCTTTCTAGTTCCTTTTCAACTAGCTTTCTCCTTTTCCCTCCTTCTCTTGTGTTTGAATTCTTCTTCTTGAGATCACATATTTCAACACTCCCCCTCAAGATTGGTCGGTGGAGATCCTTAAGACCGATCTTACCATGAATGTGATCACAAGTAATAGTTGAAGTTGCCTTAGTGAAGATATCAGCTAATTGATCCTCGCTTGCTACAAAGGCGGTTTTGATAATTCCTTCTTGTATCTTCCCTCTCACAAAATGGCAATCAACTTCTATGTGCTTGGTTCTTTCATGAAATACCGGATTTGATGCTATATGCATTGCAGCTTGATTATCACAATACAACAGCATTTCTATATCTCCCTGGATTCCAAGGTCTTTTAGAAGCGCTTTTATCCATATCAACTCCTTTGTCAATTCTTTCATGGCTCTGTACTCTGCTTCAGCACTTGATAAGGCTATGACCTTCTGTTTTTTGCTCCTCCAGGTTACTAGATTTCCTCCAACAAATGTGCAAAAACCAGATATGGACTTTCTATCCTTTTTATCTCCAGCCCAATCCGCATCACAATAACCTTGGACCTTTGTGTTCCCATTAACATGCATCCATACACCTTTTCCAGGGCTATTCTTTAGGTACCTTAGCAATCTCTCAATCATGTTCCAATGTTGTGAGGTTGGCTTTTGCATATGCTGGCTCACACGGTTTACTGCAAAGCAGATGTCAGGTCTTGTAATGGTAAGATAGATAAGTTTGCCCACCATCCTTTGGTATCTTTTAATGTTCTCCAAAGGCTCCCCCTCAGGACTATCTTGGTATCCTTCTTCTATTGGAGTTTTGGCCGGCTTGGATCCTAACTTCCCGGTTTCTTCCAAGAGATCCAGCACATATTTCCTTTGAGATATGAACATTCCATCTCCAAATCGTGTCATCTCAATCCCTAGGAAGTACTTGAGCTCCCCTAGATCCTTTATATCAAAGTCGGCCTTCAAGAGTCCCTTGATTTGATCTACTCCACCTTTGTCACTTCCTGTGATGATTAGATCATCAACATAAATCAAGACTACCACTACTCCTCCTTCACTTTGTCTTGTGAATAGAGTATGATCCGCTTCAGATTTTATGAACTCCTTCTTCAAGAGACAAGCGCTTAGCCTTTGGTACCATGCTCTTGGAGATTGCTTCAGCCCATAGATTGCTTTCTTCAATCTACACACTTTGTTGCCTCCATTATGATACCCTAGGGGTGGATCCATATATACTTCTTCTTCCAAATCCCCCTGCAAGAAGGCATTCTTGACGTCCATTTACCATAAGTCCCATTCCAAGTTTACAGCTACCGAGATTAGAATTCTTATGAAATGGAGCTTAGCCACTGGAGCAAATGTTTCAGTATAGTCCTCCCCATAGACTTGAGTATATCCTTTTGCTACCAGCCTTGCTTTGTACCTTTCTATTTCCCCATCACTTGTGTATTTAATTGTATACACCCATCTACTCCCAACCGACTTCTTATCCTTTGGTAAGTCGGTTAAGTACCAAGTATTATTCCTTTCCATGGACTTCATTTCCTCTTCCATGGCTTTCACCCATACTTCACTCTCACATGCTTCTTCATATGAGCTAGGAATGTATTCCTTGCTGATTTTTGTGAGAAACACTTCATTCTCCATGGGTAATGTCACCAAGGAACAGAAATGCTCAATGGGATATGTGATAATACTAGTTTGAGTGTGATCTCCTCCTTGTGATATGAGAGTGCTGTCACCAATAGGATCGAGATCTAAGCTCGCCGTACGCTCAGGACACTCTCTTATCACACAAGGAAAAATACTCGTACTAGACTCTCCTTGGAGCATAGCAGAATTGTTATAGCCATAAAAGACACGTTGTCGCCTCTGTCTTGTACTTCTTCTTAAAGGTATGGTTGGCTCCTGTCCTTCTTCAGCATCTGCTCCCTCTTCATCCAAATTCTGATCCGCTTCCTCATGTGCATTATCCGCACTATCTTGCTCTATGAAGTTCTCAGATGTTTCTTGTACTTCTTCACATAGGCTTGGCGTTTCATCAAACATCATCCAGTCCATGGATGAATAGATCATTCCTTTAGAAGCATCATGATCCTTAGCCCCATAGAAAATCTCTTGTTCATTAAACCTTACTTCTCTAGACACATATACTCTCCTTGTTTCCAGATTGTAGACCTTGTAGACCTTTTGTGTTGGTGAATATCCAATGAACACACACCTCATGCTTCGAGGTTCAAGTTTGCTTCTGTGTCCTTCTGGTAAAAACATGAAGCATGTGCATCCAAACGTTTTGATATGATTTAAGCTTGACATCAAGCTACTTAATCAACCGACTTCCAACCAAAAATCTGGATGATAAGTCCCCATTTGAAGTGTTGTACAAGAAGAAACCAAGCTTAAATCATATCAAAACGTTTGGATGCACATGCTTCATGTTTTTACCAGAAGGACACAGAAGCAAACTTGAACCTCGAAGCATGAGGTGTGTGTTCATTGGATATTCACCAACACAAAAGGGCTACAAGGTCTACAATCTGGAAACAAGGAGAGTATATGTGTCTAGAGAAGTAAGGTTTAATGAACAAGAGAGTTTCTATGGGGCTAAGGATCATGATGCTTCTAAAGGAATGATCTATTCATCCATGGACTGGATGGTGTTTGATGAAACGCCAAGCCTATGTGAAGAAGTACAAGAAACATCTGAGAACTTCATAGAGCAAGATAGTGCGGATAATGCACATGAGGAAGCGGATCAGAATTTGGATGAAGAGGGAGCGGATGCTGAAGAAGGACAGGAGCCAACCATACCTCTAAGAAGAAGTACAAGACAGAGGCGACAACGTGTCTTTTATGGCTATAACAATTCTGCTATGCTCCAAGGAGAGTCTAGTACGAGTATTTTTCCTTGTGTGATAAGACAGTGTCCTGAGCGTACGGCGAGCTTAGATCTCGATCCTATTGGTGACAGCACTCTCATATCACAAGGAGGAGATCACACTAAAACTAGTATTATCACATATCCCATTGAGCATTTCTGTTCCTTGGCGACATTACCCATGGAGCATGAAGTATTTCTCACAAAAATCAGCAAGGAATACATTCCTAGCTCATATGAAGAAGCATGTGAGAGTGAAGTATGGGTGAAAGCCATGGAAGAGGAAATGAAGTCCATGGAAAGGAATAATACTTGGTACTTAACCGACTTACCAAAGGATAAGAAGTCGGTTGGGAGTAGATGGGTGTATACAATTAAATACACAAGTGATGGGGAAATAGAAAGGTACAAAGCAAGGCTGGTAGCAAAAGGATATACTCAAGTCTATGGGGAGGACTATACTGATTCATTTTCTCCAGTGGCTAAGCTCCATTCCATAAGAATTCTAATCTCGGTAGCTGTAAACTTGGAATGGGACTTATGGCAAATGGACGTCAAGAATGCCTTCTTGCAGGGGGATTTGGAAGAAGAAGTATATATGGATCCACCCCTAGGGTATCATAATGGAGGCAACAAAGTGTGTAGATTGAAGAAAGAAATCTATGGGCTGAAGCAATCTCCAAGAGCATGGTACCAAAGGCTAAGCGCTTGTCTCTTGAAGAAGGAGTTCATAAAATCTGAAGCGGATCATACTCTATTCACAAGACAAAGTGAAGGAGGAGTAGTGGTAGTCTTGATTTATGTTGATGATCTAATCATCACAGGAAGTGACAAAGATGGAGTAGATCAAATCAAGGGACTCTTGAAGGCCGACTTTGATATAAAGGATCTAGGGGAGCTCAAGTACTTTCTAGGGATTGAGATGACACGATTTGGAGATGGAATGTTCATATCTCAAAGGTAATATGTGCTGGATCTCTTGGAAGAAACCGGGAAGTTAGGATCCAAGCCGACCAAAACTCCAATAGAAGAAGGATACCAAGATATTCATGGCAAGATCGGTCTTAAGGATCTCCACCGACCAATCTTGAGGGGGAGTGTTGAAATATGTGATCTCAAGAAGAAGAATTCAAACACAATAGAAGGAGGGAAAAGGAGAAAACTAGTTGAAAAGGAACTAGAAAGAGAACAAGTTAAGAAGGAACTAGAAGAAAAGGAAGTTGTTGGATCTCAACTAGATGATCTAACTAAACTAAGTAAGGAAGCAAGGAGAGGCATGGGCACAAGCATGGGGCGCCAGAGAGAGGCATGGAGCGCAATACTGTTGGAGTAGGTGAGCTGCTCCCTCCTCTCTTCTTCACGCAAAACCTCTCTTCTCTTCCTCCTTCTTCACGCCATTCTTCTCTTCTTCTGCACCTCCTCTCATTCAAATGTCTATAAATATATGTGTAACCTCTTGTAAAGATTTGTATGACTAAGAGAATAAAATACATACAAACTTTCATAATCCCTTGCTATTCTCACTCTTAGTCTCTAAACATTCTTCAATCTCTTTAAACTTATAATTTCAACAGTAGGCGACTATGTATCTCGGAAGGCTCAACAGGAACCTACTTATCCAAGAAGCCCATGGAGGAGGATTGACGGGACATTTTGGTCACCACAAGACATTGGCCGTTCTTAGAAACCATTTCTACTGGCCTAAGATGAAGATGATGGTCAAACGCTTCTGTGCTAGATGTGTGGCTTGCCAAGCCGCCAAGTCCCGGACTTAACCCCATGGCCTCTACATGCCCTTGCCCATTCGAACCGAACCTTGGTTGGATCCATCCATGGACTATATCATGGGAATATCAATGCTGGAAGGAATGATCAATCATGGTTGTGGTCGATCGGTTCTCCAAGATGGCTTGCTTCATCCCCAAAAACTACCGACACCTTCTTCAAAGATATTGTCTAACTCCATAGAGTTCCCGGAACCATATTCTCCAACCCTGAACCCTGTTTCTTAGCCCACTTCTGGAGAACTTTGTGGAAGAAGTTTGGAACCAAGCTGCTATAATCTACAACTTTGCATCATCAGACAGATGGCCAAACTGAAGTCGTCAATAGAACGCTGGGTTCTATCTTTAGAGTCGTTCTTAACTAGAACAAGCATTATTGGCTCCAATGCTTTCCGTATGTAGAGTTTGCCTACAATCACTCTGTTCATTCCGCAACTAAGACCTCGCCATTCCAGATCGTCTATGTGTTCAATCTTTTAACCCACTCAACCTTTTACCTTTACCACCAAGAGATAAAGACAGCATGCTCGGAACGAACAATGCCAAGTTCATCAAGGACATGAAAAAAAAGGTCCGGGATAATATCAAGAAGAGGATGGAACTATATGTACACCAGGCAAACAAGCATCAGAGGAAGACCTCTTATGAAGTTTGCGAGTGGGGTTTGGCTGCACTTTACACCCAAGATGTTTCCCCAGTACCGGAAGGACAAGCTTTCTCCAAGAATTTATGGACCGTTCTGCATCCTTGAGAAAATCAACGACAATGCCTACCACCTAGAACTCCCAGGTAAGTACAAGGTTTCCATGCATTCAACGTAACTGATATAGCCCCAATTCTTGCAGAGGATGAACCAGTTTTGAGAACAAAATCTCTAGAATAGGGATGAGATGATACGGTCATGTGTACCGAGGATCCAAATGGTACGGTACCAGTCCGTTCTGGCACCATCCCATGTATCGCAGATCCAGCCGGTACCGTATCTCATACTGCGGACTCAGCCGTTACCATCCCATGTATTGCAGAACCAGGCAGTATGGTACCAGCACGTCCTAACCCAGTCATAGGATGCATGTATGACCAACGCTTGACCATGCCCCTTATCCAAGCTGGAAGCATCAAGAGGACCAAGGTCAAGCGCTATCAGACGCTCTTCAACTCCTACTTTCAAGAAGCATTGTACCGTGAAGTTTATGGAGAATGGCCAAGGTAAAATGAAGCCAGACAGGATGCTCAAGATCACATCTTCAGTGTCCTTACTATCACTTGGTAAGGACAATAAGACGCCAAGTGAATTGCACTCTTTTTCCCCACTCGGGTTTTTCCCAAAGAGGTTACCGAGAGGTTTTTAACGAGGCAAGCAAACTTGGTGCATCATGGCTGGGCCATTTGGTCTCAGGTTGAAAGATATGCATGAGGAGACCTTAGACAAAATGGCCATGATTCTATCTCAAGAAAGGCCTTAACAAACCGGCCTTGTTCTCTTACTTTTCTTCATTTACCCGCTTTATGCCTTTTATTACTTTAGCCCAAATTGTGCATGTATTCTAGCATTGGGCTTTATCTTTTTGTGAACCTAAGCCCTACTTGGCAGCTTATTTAAGAGGCTGAATCCTTTCTTGTAAGCTCAGATTTTGCATATTTAATTAAAGTCATTTCCTTAGTTATTCTCTGTAGTTCTTTAAGTCATAGCTTGTGAACGAACCACCGAGGAGTCTTCCGAGTTGTTGCTAGGAACTCACTCTCCGGTGCTGAATTGTGAGGCTAAACCTTCACCTTTCAAACCGTACCTTCCTTTTCACTTCTTTGGCTAGCTGTTGGTCGAGTCAATACTTTAGAGTTATCTTGAGATTGTGAATGAACCACCATCGTAGCTCTTCTTAAGCCTTGGCTTAAAGAGGCTTTACAGCTTTACAACCTCTACCTTTCTTCTTCCCCTCTTTGGTTGGCTTTTGGGTCGAGTAAATGCCCAAGGTTGGCTCCATTGCCCCGCTTCTGAACCGCTTCTTGAACCGCCGACTGTACCGCTCTTATAGTGGCCTTGACCGCCTATTTGGTGTACATCAAAACTGGTGAGTAATCTCTTTCTGATAAATTGACTGCAGAGAGATAAAATAGAAGATCCTCGAACTGATCTGATCGTGCTTGTGGGAGAGTCCAATATCCGTTGGATGAAACAAATAAAACCAGAGCATCCCTAGGGATTCCATAATTTCGTGATCTGTTATCACCAGTGTAATCTATGAGTGGCCCAAAGGAAGTCCATGGATCTTTCCAAAATCTGCACTTGCTAACATTACCTGGAACAATCTTATACCACTGCCTCACTAAGAGCCTCAGCTTGAGTAAGTTTCTAATGGTCCAATTTGAGTTTTTGTTTGTTTTAAATCCAAGAAACATCTATCTTTAATAATATTTTAGTGGATCCAGGCTGCCCACACTAAATTCTGTTATGAAGAGGAGCATCCAGATGAGCTTTATGGCACATATGCGATTCCAGACAAGTAAATTCTTTACTCCCAACCCTTCCTCAGCTTTCGGACTGGTTACTGCCTCCTACGCTATCTTTGCATAATGACTGCCCTCTAGAGTTCTTTTCCATCAGAATGAGCTGCACATTGAATTGATCAGTTTGATGCATCTTTTAGGTATAACAAATGCTCCTCACCAAAAGTTAGTAATCCTTGACATAATAGTATTCAGCAGCTGCAGCCTACCAGCAAAAGATAAGTATTTTGCAGTCCATGAATTTATTTCTCTTAATCTTTTGCAATAGTGGCTCGCAGTTAACTTTTGTCAATTTCTTGGTGCAAAGTGGAAGCCCCAGGTATCTGATGGGAAGTATGCCCTGGGTTAATCCAGATTGAGCTTCTATTGCTAGAGACACTTCCGGTGATAAATCACATGGGAAGAAACAACTTTTCTGAGGGCTGATTGCATGTCCAGATAGCGTTTGAAATTCAGATAAGACATTGAGGATTCCTTGGACAGATTCAGAGGAACCATCCAAGAATTTCAAGAGGTCATCTGCGAAACAGAGGTGAGTGAGCTTGTAGACTTGGCATTTGGGGTAGTATCCCATCCTTCCTTGCCCAGCAGCAGCATTCTGTAAATGAGAAAGGACATTCATAATGATTCCAAACAGGTAAGGCGATATTGTCTTAAACCTCTACTACCCTTAAAGTATCCATGAACAGATCCATTTATTCCCACTGAGAAGGCAGTTGTTGTGATGCATTCCTTATTCCATTTGATATAAATTTCAGGGAGGTTGAGAGCTGAGAGACAACTGATCACAAAATTCCACCTCAAAATATCAAAAGCGTTGGCTATTTCCACTTTAAGGTGAGTCTTTTAAGTAATTTATTGAGGTGATAATCATTTACCAGTTCAGCGGTTAGTATAAAGTTTTCCAAAATTAGCATTCTTTTGATAAAAGTTGTTTAATTATAAAAAATAATCATAGGAAGAAGAGGTTGATTCTTGCCACTAGGAGCTTAGACATAGTTTTGTACAAGTGTTGCAGCAAGAAATGGGCCTGAAGTCCATGACATATGTGGCCTCTGGAGTCTAAGGGAGTAAAGTGAGAATTGTTAGGTTGACAGAAGTAGGCATTTGTGGTGAGACAGAATTTTGAATTGAACCAACAACTTCATCCCCTAGAATATTCCAAGCCACTTTATAGAAACCTGAAGTTAACCCATCTGGACCTGGACTCTTATTACGATTTATTTTGAACAAGACTTTTCTGATTTCCTCTGCAGAAGGGATTAGAGATAGTAAATTTATCTCATCATTGGAGCAGTGATAAGAGTAGATTAAGGATATATTGGCCATAGTATAAGGAGATGGTGGTGGAATGACGGGGCTGAAGATGCCTCTAAAGTGAGAGAGAACCAAGTTTCCTATATCTTGTCGAGTAGTAGCAATGGAACCATTACGTCAGAGTAAGGAGTGAATAGCATTGTAGGCTGCTCTTTCCATGGCTACCTTATGAAAAAGAACTGGTGTTTTGGTCTTCCAAGCTCAGCCAGAATATCCTTGATTTCTGTTTGAAGTAAGCTTCCTCAATCCCTTGTAACATTTCGAGCTTTTCTATACATTGCCTTTCTTGCTGGAAATTTTCAGGAGTGGGATTTTGTAATGATTGTACCTACCCAAGCTTTGACAAACTGTTAGTCTCACACACTCTTTTTTGCTAAAAATACTATGAAAGGTATACAGCAGAGATTTAAAAAGCTATGATAGAATAATATATAACAGCACAACTAAAATTGCTATTATATCGATGACCCTACCATAGATGCGGAAGTAATAGCGTTCTCTAAGATGCTATGGTATATCATTAATAGCATTATATGTGTGTTATTAATGCTGGTTTTTCTTGTAGTGTAGTGGCCTGCATGAGTTTTGAATGCTGTCTTGTACACATCTTGAGGAGACATCCTGATCTGGTGGAAATCAGCGAGAAGATCCAGCTTGTAAAAATATGCTGAGCTCCCATATTTATCAAGGATAAACAACAATTACGATAAGACACGAAAGACTCTTCACTCCAAGTTGATTGAGGAATTCCCCAAGTTTACGCTCCATTTATCGAGGTAAGTAAACAATTTCTTGAATGTGGCAGCCATTGAAGAACATAAAACGCAAAATCAAGATTATAAAATGAGGAAATTGTAATTTCTTAGTACTCCTATTTATAATAATCTATTTCCTCGAGTGCTTCTTATAGCACGTGTCATTTTCTAGTTTCCAATTTCAAGTAAATTTAGGAAATTCAAGTTAAAATAATTAGGAAATTCATGTTATTAATTTGGTTAATGTTCAAATTTCAACCGGTTAAAGTCTAAGTAATTATAATTTATGCCTGGTGGTGAAACTCCATGAAATTTTAATTTCCCAATATCTTGACCAAAACATCAGTTATACAAAATTCTGATTTGCCAAGATTTTGCTGATTCTTGCTATATTTCTCACCCACTATTTTCAACAATCTGGTTTCACCAGTTTTAGATTAAGGTAAACCATATATTCCCATTGTAGATCCGGTTTAAACCGGTTTCATGGATAAATACGTAATCTTTCCTGTTTGGGGGTCTAAAAATCATAATAATAACCATGAACAGTTTATTGGATCTTGTTGCAGATGCTTTAGTTGCCGTGGAATGCATTGACGAGAACTCGAAACCGAGTTTCAAACAAGATGTGAAAACAGACGAGGGCGGTGAATTCATAGTGAAGCTACCTTTCACTGTGCACATTCATGTAAAGAAGATCAACAAAAGATATACATGGAGTTTCTCCACCAGGCATAAACTATAATAACTTAGACTTTAACCGGTTAAAATTCGAACATTATTTGGTCAAACCAAATTAATAACATGAATTTCCTAAAAATTTTAACTTGAATTTCCTAAATTTACTTTAAATTGGAAACTAGAAAATGACATGTGCTATAAGAAACTCTCGAGGAAATAGATTATTATGAATAGGAGTATTATGAAGTTACAATTTCCTCATTTTTATAATCTTGCTTTTTCGCGTTTTATGTTCTTTGATGGCTGCCACATTCAAGAAATTGTTTACTTACCTCGATAAATGGTGCGGTAAATATGGGGAATTCATCAATCAACTTGGGTGAAGAGTCTTTCGTGTCTTATCCTATTGTTGTTTATCCTCAATCAAGCAAAGGAATATGGTATATATCCTTGATTGTTTGCTTATTGAGTCCCCCATAGTCAACACATAGCCTCCATGATCCATCCTTCTAATTCACTAGCACTATAGGCAATCCATAGGGGCTAGAACTGTATTGTATAACTACCTGGGTAAGCAGTTCTCTGATCAGCTTGTCACTGAAATCGTTTTGCATGGAATTCTATCCATATGGTCTCTTATTTACCGGATTAGCGCCCACTTCTGTTGAAATCTAGTAATCAAAATCATCTCTGAAAAGGGGTAGTGATGTGGGCTCGGGTAATAGGTCCTCAAATGTACTTAGGAGATAATGCAGCGATGGAACGCATTTCCAAAATAGGCTTTTAAGAAACGTGTAGAAATGTGTTTCCATCGAGTTTCCATCAAGTTTTGATTTTTAAACATTTTGAAAAAGGGAAACTGATCTTCGATCTAGATTCCATGCTTCCTAGCTATTTACAATGATCTATACCCAACACTCGCAATTTGGATACAACCTAAACGTCCTTAACTCTAGATAGATCAAGACAATATAAGCAGTTTCTATCACTGAAGTTAACAACTAACACATTTTCTTACACAACAAAATATATTACACTGTTATCAGACTGAAAACCACACATTACAAAGCCAATATACTACTCAAGACAATGACAGTGATATCTAAATTTTAATATCTTGCTTTTTATGGGAACCAAATTATCTAATGGTTATCTCTCTTGCAGTATCTTAGATTTTGTTCACTTAAGTCATGGGATTTTGAATGGTTATTTTTAATTTGTGCACTTGTCCATACCTTAGTTCAACAGATATGCAAGTAATAAACTGCAACTATTTGGAATGTACAATAATCACTCCTTTATCACATTCATTTATGGAGCCCCCCAAATAGATAGCAAATCAAAGGTTTAGAATGATATCTCAGATCTTGGATCTTCCTGGGATACTGTGGTTTATCACAGTTGATTTTAAAGAAATTATCGATAACTCAGAGAAGAAAGGAGGCCCGTAAAGACTGGAAGGGTCTTTCATTCCCTTCAAAAGCTTTGTTTCTGAAAATGGCTTTTGGAATATTAACAAGTTCTATTGGCGTGGCCAAGGACACTCTCATTTCATCCATTCTCGTCTTGATAGAGCCTGGCCAACTGTGCATGGTCGGAAGCCTTTCCATGAAAATGGTGCCATTACCTTTGCTTTGAGTGATCCAATCACCACCCTCTTCTTACCATCTTTGACGTGACTCAAACCAAATCAAAGTGGGTCTTTAGATTTGATAGGAATCTAAGAAAAATTGGACATGAAATCGATAATTGAGGATGCATGGAGTAAACAGTTGAGAGAATCATTGTTTGATAATCTAAATCACTGCCGGCACAACATCATTAAATGGTCCAAGACATACAATGAATCAAAGGTCTGGGAGATAAGAAAAAGAATCAAGAGGATCTGGAAGCTGCATTCTCTGCTTTTCTACCAGATCATGTGTGTATAAAGTGCTCACAAAAACAATTGATGAAGCCTATGAGTAAGTGAACTTTTGTAGGCAACAAAGCAGAATTTTATGGCTACAGAATGGAGATCGTAACTCAGGGTATTTTCATGCCTCCACCAGAGCTAGGAGAGCGGTTAACAGGCTGGTAGTTATCAAGAATGCTGAGGATTACACAATAGTGGAGGATAGTCAAACAGCTCTCAAGATAGCGAGTTTCTATCAAAGTCTCTTCACAGCAAAACAGGAAGGTAATCTCGATGTGATAGATGAAGTTCTCAACCCAGTGATCACAGACCAAATGAATCACAGTATCACTACTATACTGGAAAAAAAAAAGAAATCTTTGAAGCGCTAAGAGGAATCAACCCGGACAATGCACCGCAGCCAGATGGTTTCTCTTCCGGCTTTTATCACTCCTATTGGAAGTATATTGTTGAGGATGTTTGCCATGAAATACAGATTTTTTTTTGTGGAGGGAGGGCTATGCCAGAGACATAACGAAACTCACATATGCCTTATCCCAAATATTAAAGAGGCAAGGAAGATTTCTTATTTTCGACCAATAGCTTTGTGCTCTACACATTACAAGATCATTGCGAAGCTATTAACCAACAGGCTCCAAAGATATCACCTGTCCTTTATTTCCCCACACCATTCAGCCTTTGTCCCATCATGAGTGATCACCGACAATGTCTTGTTCTACCACGATGTACTACATTACATTTTCACCTCAAATTCTAAGGTTTGATGCTCTATGGTGGTGAAAACCGACATGAGTATATCTTATGATAGAATCAAGTGGGGTTTTAAGAAATTGTTGCAGAGATTGGGGTTCAAGTCGGCATGGATTGGATGGGTGATGGAGTGTCTCTACCACATGCTCTTACTCCTTCCTCATAAACGACATATCAAAAGGAAGAGTAGTCCCTACTCGGGTCCTTAGGCAAGGTGACCCATTGCCACCTTATCTCTTTATCTTATGCACTAAAGTATTCTCAGGCTTGTATAGAGTAGCACAGGATCGACAACTCTTTCAGGACTAAGATTCGTAAGTAGAAGCCCATATATCAATCACTTACTCTTTGTGAATAATTCAATATTTTTCAGCAAGACGAATGCCTAAAATTGTGAAACTCTCTTAGAAATTCTTTAAGTGATATGAGGATGCATCAGGACAGTGCGTTAATGCATCTAAATCTGGTATAACTTTCTCATAGAAAACACCATTGGAGAAAAAGAAAAGTGAAACATACTCTCGGCATCGAGCAAGAAGGAGGAGTTGGAAAATATTTAGGTTTACCCAAACACTTTGGAGGACAAAGACATATTTTCACAAGCATAGTTGACAGAATTAGAAAAAGAAAGCTGTCATGGGCCAATCGGTTTCTCTTAAGGACTTTGAAACAAAGTTCTGCTCAAAGCGGTTCACTTGGCCATTCTCTCCTATGCCATATATTGCTTCAATATCCCTCTCTCTCTTTGTAAAAGGATCCAATTCGCACTCACACAATTCTGGTCGGGTATAAGCCTGGGAAGAGGAAGATGAGCTTAGTATCTTGGAGCAAACTCACTCGAATAAAGGAATAAGGTGGTTTAGGCTTCTGTGAGATTGTAACTTTCAACAATGTGTTGCTCGCTAAAATATCTTGGAAACTTATTCAAGACCCTGAATATCTCCTTTATAAGGTTTTATTGGGCCTATATTGTCACTCTTGCTCTTTTATGGAGACCATTGTACCTTCAAACGCTTCCCATGGGTGGAGTGGAATCCTAGCCAAATGCAAGATTTTAAAACATGGTTAGGCTGGCTGGTAGTTGATGGCTCTCAGATCAGATCAAGGTTTAGGGATAACCATGGCTGTTGCCCCCCCCCCCCCCCCCCCCCCCCCCCCGTGACATCTTGGTCAGCGACCTGATTTCCTCTCAAACCAAGGCTTGGAGCATTGAAGCTATTCAGAATATTTTGCCTCGACATGAGGAGGAGATTCAAGAAATCTACCTTAGCCCACTCTCTGTTAAGGATTGTCAACAATGGCTCCTAAAAAAAATTGGGCATTTATACTTCCAAGTTGGGATGCAAAACAATATCGAAAACTGGCCGACGAGGAAAATTATAAATGGCATGCAAATATCTGGAAGCTTCGAACCTCACCAAAACTCAAAACTTTCCTATGGAAGACCACAAATGAAGCTCTATCAGGGGGGTGTTTCTAGCAATCAGAGGTATCCAAGCAGGCTTGACCTACAAATTTTTTTGGAGAAGAGGAATCCGTCCTGCATACTTGAAGTAGACAAATCCAAAATACCTCGATATTCCTGTCTCTATCTATCTTCAGTGATTTTAGCTGCACAAAAATTAAAATAAAGACTTTAGTTCATCTCCAGAGACCCAAAATATCACAAAAATTTTATTCAACAATACCAAAAGTATAAAACAAAACAGCTGAAGATTCTTAAAAAATATGCTTACCATCTACGACTTCACTGAAATGGGTAAAATCATCGCTCAAGGATGGTTGTTAGTTCCCCATGACACACCTGAAGCAATTTTCGAACTATAAGGTTATCAAAATCTCTTGGTGCACAGTAATTTGTGTGAGAGCTCGTTAGTGCAGGACTGATTACTAATCCACCAGGGTGAGGCAGTCTACTCATCCAAGACAGAAAGTAGTTCTGGATTATCATGAGTAGAGATACCACTTGATAAAGAGCTTCTCTAACAGCAGAGGGATCTCCAATTATCTGAAAGTCAACAACCAATATTCATAAAATATATAAGAAGCATAACCACACACTAACTCAAAGCTCAAAAACTTTGTTAGAAGACTTGTTACATTACATGAAGAACCTCATTGTTTCTCGAAGCCAAAGCAAATATGGTCAGATTATCACTTAAAACACGAATCTGAGCATTGATTTCATTACTATATAAATTTTGGATAACTTGCCCACTTCTCCCAATAAGGCAACCAATTTGATCAGAAGGATCAAGCATCCTCACGATAACCATTTGTTTCTCATTATATGCATCACCATTGCTTAGTTCTTCAGAAACAATCATATCGATAACCTTGAAAAGAGCATCCAAAGCAAGACAAACAAATCTTCATCATCTTCAGTATCTCCTCACTTGTAGAATATATAACAACCATGTAAAACCTCGGTTATCCTGATCTTTGTTTTAGTCTCATACCTAATCTGTTTTGCAATCTCACCACCTTTCCCAATAATACCCCCAGCTTTTCTCAGAGGACACAAGTAACGATACATACTATCTTCATCCGTTTCTAGTAACATCAACCTTTAGTAAAGTAATATCAAAATCATTATGAAAGTACCTGAGGCAACAGTTGATGTACCGGTTTCCTTTGCTGGTTGCATCTAGAGCTAAAAATTCATGAAAGAAATAAAACCGGCTCAATTCAGTTGTTTATTGTTAAGTTGCAAATCAAATCTATTGCTTTAAGTCTCTAAGACAATTACAAAAACAGAAGGCTCAAAACAGGTAGCTTTCTTACCAATTTCCTGACGACTTCTTGCACATCTTTAAAGCAATTCATGTGTTCCGAGCTGCCGGTACCCTATAACACCATCAATGAAGTCCAATGCCACACCCAAAAAAAAACTAATTGAAAATGTATCATGCAAAAAACATTTTCCAACTTTTCATGAAAACAAACAGCTTCTATACCATTTTCCAAAATGTGTCAATCAAACTTAGCAATGTTTTTATTGTTCCACAAACATTTGAATATTCACATTATCTGGTAAAGCAAAATTATGGTCATTCCAGAGCTGAAAGGATATAAATTGAAATGGTTCTCTTTTTATCCAACCACGACACTCTTAGAAGCTAAACAAAGGAATTATATCCTAACCTTAGCAATTCCTTTGTTTAGCTTCTCGACGACAATATGGAAATCAACAAACAAAAATCTGTTCATAGAATTGTATTCTAACCTCAGCAAGAGTCGATCGGAGGGAAAAAGAGATGAAAAGCTCTCGGTGATTGCCTGGGAAACCTTCTCAACTGTAGCAAGAGTTCTCAAAATCTCCTATGCTACAACGACGATGGCTCCGATATTTCACCACCTTTGGGGCATTTCGTCAAACAGTTTGTGCAATTTGTCAAGAGGAAGACGAGAGATTCCAAGCAACAAACAAAACCTTTGGGAGGACGTGAATTGGATTAGTCTGCCTTGCAATATAAAAAATCTGAAGAAAAGTAGAGCCATTCTAAAATGCCAGAGTTTAGTAAAACGTATTCCAAAATGTCAGCTATATGTTAATTTATTTATTAAACATTTTTATTTGAAAAGTGTAGTTAAAGTAAAAACCTATGTAAAATTCAAAAACTACCATGTCTACCAAATGACCCGTTCCAACTCACCCAACTCCCCACCCGACCCGACTGTATTTCTATATTTTTAAAAGAAAAAATAGAAAACTAACTCTTTTCCTTTTATATCATCATAAAAATGTTTGAGATTTTTAACTTAAAATCCCTAATGTCGGTGAACTCTCCGGCGAACTCAACTCCACTCTTCCCCCTCCTTTGAATTTTCCAACAAGATACAGGCGAGAATTCAACAAGATTCTGGCGAGAAATGTTGCCCACCACGTCCGTAAAACGTTTGGTTTCTGCAAAGTTCTTTATTCCATATCCCTCCGGCATGTTCCTCCATTTGTCCTAACCGCCTGTCAATCCTAATGTCTATGTGTCCACCGCTGTATCTCATGTTCTCACTTCTAGAGTCTAGTCAATGTTGTTGTCTTTTCATTACCCTTTTCTTCTTCTATATAACTCTAGTTTCTTCATAATAAAACACAGACATCTTTGTTTTATAAAAATCAGATTGAGTTATCTTTAGTTCTTTGAGAACAAAATCTCGATTGTTTGGTGAGTAATATCCAACAGTAAAATCGATTTGTTCGGTGAGTCATATCTGAAGAATCAAACTTTATCTTCTCCAAGTGTATCATATCTTGGCGATAGCATTGATGAATATCAGGGGTCTTCCTCAGCCTCTGTGTGACCATTCAATCCACCATCTATCCTTTTACCCCTCGAAAGTGCATCAATCCTTGGGAGTTCATATCAGGAACTGTTGCCACCAGAACACGAGACGTTAAATGCTTCAAATTCCAAGGAAGATGACATTTTGGAAATGAGTGTATTAATAAGAGAGTTTTGGTTTTACTGGAGAGTAAAGAATTTAAATCTGCTGATGAGGCACCAGGATACTCATAAGGAGAATTATCAGAGGAGGAACCTATGAAGGGATAAGTGCTAGTTGCTAGAAGATCTCTGAATTTGCAAACAAAAGCTGAAGAACTTCTTTCACACTGCTGTATGTTCAAGGAAAGCTTTCTAGTTTCATAATTGATGGTGGAAGCTGCACCAATGTGGCTAGTGAGACAATGGTCTAGAAACTTGGTTTAAAGGTTAATAAGCATCTTAAACCATACAAACTGCAATGGTTGAATAAATAAGGGGAAATGAAAGTGACCAATCAAGTAGCAGTTCCAATCATCATTGGCAAGTATGAAGATGAAGTTCTTTGTGATGTCTTACCAATGGAACCATGAAATATTCTTTTGAGTTGACCTTGACAATCAGATAGAGGGGTTATACATGATGGTTTCATTAATAAATATTATTTCGAGTTTAATGGCAGGAAAACAGTGCTGGTGCCCATGACACCTAAAATTTCCATTAGGAACAGCTCCAAATCAGAAACAGAGAGGACAGCAAGGATAAATCAGCGGAAATCAAAAGAAAATCAAACAATTTATATGCCAAGGCTGGTGATATCAAAATATGATTGTTTGTTTATAGGAAAGTTTTTCTAAGCTTGACTGAACTTGCACCGGTACTTCCGAGTGAAATGTCTTCTTTGTTGCAGGAATATCAAGATGTCTTTCCAGAAGACAATCCCAAGGGCTTATTACCAGTACGTGGGATTGAACACCAAATATACTTTGTTCTTGGTACAAGACTTCCTAACCGACCAGCCTATAGAACCAGTCCTGTTGAGACCAAATAATTGCAAAGACTGGTTGAAGAACTCATGGAGAAGGGTCATATCAGTAAGAGATTGAGTCCACGTGATGTTCCAGTATTGATAGTGCCTAAGAAAGATGAGAGATGGAGGATGTGTGTTGATTACAGAGTCATCAATAATAGCACTGTAAAGTATCTACATCCTATTCCTAGATTAGATGATATGCTTGATGAGCTGCATGGGCTTGCATTTTCACCAAAATTGATCTTAAAAGTGGCTATCATCAGATTAGGATGAAAGAAGGTGGTGAATGAAAAACCGCATTTAAAACCAAACGTAGTTTATATGAATGGCTGGTTATGGTATTTGGTCTAACAAATGCACCCAATACTTTCATGCGCCTAATGACTCATGTTCTTATAGCTTTCATAGGAGTGTTTGTTGTATTTTATTTTGATGATATCTTGATTTACAGCAAATATCTAGAAGAACATCTTGAACATCTTGAGTCTGTTTTGAGTGTGCTGAGAAAGGAAGAACTATATGCCAACCTAAAGAAGTGTTCTTTTCTACATATAATTTGGTTTTTTTAGGTTTTTTGTGAGTGAAGATGGAGTTAAGGTGGACGAGGAGAAAGTAAAAGCTAAGAAAGACTGGTCAAGTACAAAGACAAGTAGGTGAAGTAAGGAGTTTTCTTGGGTTTGCTAGATCTTATGGAAGATTTGTGAAGGATTTCAGCACAATCGCAGCCCCATTGACTGAAGTAATCAAGAAATATGTTGGATTCAAATGGGGAGAAGCACAAGAAGCTGTCTTTCAATGCCTAAAAGAGAAGCTTACTCACTCACCTTTTTTAAGACTTCCTTATTTTACTAAAACTTTTGAAATAGAATGTGATGCCTCAGGAATTGGTATTGGTGCTGTTTTGATGTAGGACAGGAGGCATATAGCATACTTCAGTGAGATGCTTGGTGGAGCAACTCTCAACTACGCAACTTATGACAAAGAGTTGTATGCTTTGGTGAGAGCTTTGCAAACATGGCAGCCTAAGTAGTTTGTCATACACACTGATCATGAGTCTCTCAAGTACCTAAAGGGACAGAACAAACTCAGCAAGAGACATGCCAGAAGGGTTGAATTCTTTAATACTTTCCCATATGTGATCAAATATAAACAATGTAAAGAAAACATTGTTGCTGATGCACTGTCCTGAAGGTATCTTCTCTTGAATTCTCTTGATGCTAGACTACTTGGATTTAAACAGCTTAAATAAATGTATGAAACTGACTTAGATTGATAGGAAGCTTTCAAATCATGTGATAAATCTGTACTGATCATTAATTTAGTCAGGATGGGTATCTATTCTATGAAAATCGATTATGTGTGCCTAACTTCTCTTTGAGACACTTTTTTGTTAGAGAAGCTTAGTAGGAGGCTTGATGGGGCCTTTTGGAATTGATATGACTCTTAAGTGTGTGCAGGCTCATTTTTAGTGGCCACACATGAAGATATACATAGAGAGAGTCTGTGGGAGGTGTGTCACTTGCAAACAAGTTAAGTCTAAGGTTCAGCCTTATGGTTTTACACTTTTTTACTTATTCTTACTCATCCTTGGAATGATATTTCTATAGACTTCATTGTTGGATTTCCTAGGACCAGAACAGGAAATGATTAATCTATATTTGTGGTTGTTGACAGATTTTCAAAAATGGTTCATTTCATTGCATATCACAAAACTGATGATGCATTACATGTCACAAAACTGATGATGCATTACATGTCACAAAACTGATGATGCATTACATGTAGCCAGTCAGTTTATTTAAGAATTAGTTTGTTTGCATGAATTGCCTAGAACTATAGTGTTAGATAGAGATACTAAGTTTCTTAGTCATTTCTGGAAAACTTTATGGTCTAAACTTGGAATTAAACTGCTATTATGCACTACATGTCATCCACAGACTGATGGTCAAACTGAGGTAGTAAATAGTACTCGGTAACACTCATGCGCGCATTCATTAAAAAGAATTTGAAATCTTACAATCATGTCATACATTCTTCTTCTAATTTTTCACCATTTGAAATTGTTTATGGGTTCAAGTTTATCTCACCATTGGATCTAATACCTTTACCTTTGAGTGAAAGAGTAAGTGTTGATGGGAAAAAAAGGCAGAGATGGTGAAACATATTCATGCTGAAGCTAGAAAAACTTGGAGTAAAAGACTAAGTAGTATGCTATATAAGCTAACAAAGGTAGGCGTGAGATGGTCTTTGAAGTAGGTGATCTAGTTTGGGTTCATTTGAGAAATGAGAGGTTTTCAAATGAAAGAAAATCAAATATTATGACAAGAATTATGGTCCTTGCACAATCACACAGAAAATCAGAAACAATGGCTATACACTTGATTTGCAAGGTCAGTACGATGTTAGTGACAGCTTCAACGTTTCTGACTTGGCTCCTTTTGTTGCAGATGACCCAAATTCGAGAAAAATTCTTTCCAAGAGGGAGGGGATGATGTGATCATGAGAAGGCAGCATGGACCAGTTTAAGAAGAGATCAACAATAAAGATGTCTTAGTCATTCCAGAAGGTTCAATGCCTCGTGCTAGATCAAAGAAGCTCAAGGAATCTGTCACTAGAAATCTTAAGTCTATTAAAGAGCAAGAACAATGTCTTGGTCAAATTTTCAATCATGAAGCCTTCACCTTATGGAGTTCTCTCCAACCATCTGATCAACAATCTAGCAAAATCTGTCGTGTGTGTGCTCTTTTCCACTCGCTTAGTTTTGTCCCACCAGATTTTCCAAGTTAGGTTTTTAGCGAAGCCACAACTGTCATTACCATATGCTAACTGTTGGTCCTATTTAGTTATATAAGTTCTATGTTTAACTCTAAGGATTTTTATGCTATTTTTTCTTTTAAAACTTGTCTTATGTTGTACTTAGGCCCGAAATACATGTTTTTAAGTTTTTTTATTTCCAAGGACTTGTGCATGTACAAACTCCTTGTTTATGTACCTTGTCAAAATCCTTTTTGCAATCTATGATATTTTCAATCAAAAAACAAAAAATTGTTTCTTTCTTCTCTAAGTTTTGTTGAGATTTTTGGGGTTTGCTGGTATGTAATATCCAGATTTAGGTTCTCTGATTTAGTTTGTAATATCTGGATCAGAAGCCTTGGAGTATCAAGAGATCAAACCATCTCTCTTGTTCCCGCTTCATTCCACAAACCTTGGAAAGTTTGAGTCTTTGATTCACTTTTGCAAGGATTATCCATGTTCCATCAGTTCCGTTTCCAGAGATTCATCCTTGGAGTGTATTACCTAGTCGTAGACTGATTTATCAACTTAGTCAGTTCTTCTTCAATTGTGTGTTCCCAATTTTCCGAATGTGTAATCCATCGTCCTGCACATAAAGACACACACCAATAATCTCCAATACCACATAGTTTCAGTAATTAATACCAATAAAAAGTAAGTAATCTCGTACTCTCACCTTAAACACATTGGACGTAAATAACTTCTTGCATATCGTCTGTGGTTCAGTTGAGATCTCATCGATGATTGTACCTCGCATCGACATTTTCGAGGAGGAATCCCGAAGTTATCATCCAAAATTAAGGTACACATTTTATCTTCTTTCTCTATCTTATTCATCTCATCGTACCAAGGGTTCCCCTCAAATCTCTCCATGTGTAAACTTAACCTACAACTATTGCAACAATCTAAAGAGAAGTAAATTTTGATAAATGGAAACTGCAGAATCCTAGTTCCCAAATTGCATAATCTAATTTTATTTAACTCTACAATTTGATTAATATTAAGAGGTACACCAACCTTTGTTGATTATGGAAAACACCCACAAATCTCCAACCTATTTGCTGAAATGATAAAATCTCTCTCTCTCTCTCAAAATTTCCTTTCTTTTCTCTCTGTAAAATACAAAGAAGTCGTGTGAAGAAAAGAAGAGAGAATAAGAAGAAGATTTCCAAATATTTAATATAAAAGATAATTTTACAAAAATGGAAAATATCTAAATTTGTTTCAGTCAATTAGCCACACGTGTTTTAATTTGGCTCACAAGTTCAAATTGGCAGCTAGAAAATATTAAATAATAGGAAACATATATGCATATTTGTCCGAAGCTATACATTTGGCCATTTATCCTTTTAGTTGGACATTTGCGTTTTCAAAATTTTTTAGGTTGGAATTTGATGTATATTATTTTATTTCACTTGGGCATGATATTTTATACTATTAAATATCATTTTAAAACTTTTTATATAACAAGTTTAATGAAATCTTATTTTTCACCACTTACATTGTTTACATATACTAAATGAGTTTTTAATGTGTATACAAACATTTTATTAATTAAATTCAGAGATAATTGTTCAAAGATTTTAAAAGTTTCGTTGTTGAGTAATAAATGATTTATTTGATCCATGTTTGACATATGTAGTTGGTCTTACTTTACCCAAGGTTGACAGATGTAGTTGACCTTACTTGACCCAAGTTGGATGACTCTACATGGCCTTACTTGACCCACGTTGGAAAAATAAAAAAAAATCGAAAATACAAACATAAATGACACATATTCTCAGATGTTCTTACTTGGCCCTAGTTGTAAAAATAGGAGAATCATAAATACATGTTCTTACTTGTACAAATCAGAAATTAAAAATAAGTAAAAGTACAAATGAAGAAGTAAAAACTACTTATGTTTTCTCATGCTTGCTCATCATTACCTTCGAGCTGCAACCACATATCCAAGTTGATGTCAGCCACATGCGTGTTATGCCTCTTTCCCTTACTGATTTTTTTGTATCATCGGGCGGTAAGGCAAAGATTTCTTTTACTTCAGATGGAACAATCTAGAGAGACTCATGTGGCATTACATGAATAGTTTTGCAATATCCCAATACCCATGTTTCAATCAAGTAATATTTGTAGCAGAGTCTTCGACTTGGATACTCGTCGGTCTATTTGACTTTCTCATGAATGTGCGGCTAGTGCATGGATGCACAGATACTTATCTATATCAAAACATTCTCCTTCAAATCCAACAAATAATTTATCCCTAGCCAATATGCTTTTCTTGCATGCCTCTCTTTGTTCATAGTTCGATATTCTGGAGTCCTAGGTAGAGGAACAATACCAATCCATCCAGAACTTGTTACTTCACTAATTGTGACACAAGGGTTTACAGTCCTCTGCAATTAAGCTATGTCTACCATTAGTGAAGTATCATCTACCAAAGTATCATCAGTATCATTATATTATCATTTTACTAATGGTGACACGAGGGTTTACAGTCCTCTGTAATTAAGCTATGTCAACCATTAGTGAAGTAACATCTACCGAAGTATCATTATATTTTCATTTTACTAATCGTGACATGAGGATTTTCAGTCCTCTGCAACTAAGCTATGTCGACCATTACCAAAGTATCATTATCATTTTAATAGATAACTTAAAATTTCAATATAAAGAAATTCAAAAGTAATAAATTCAAAAAGTTTTGTACCGGGAATTTATTGGATATTCTAAATAGAAAAGACCTTCTCAGTTTGATAATAAAAAATGATATAGATTCTAAATCATTCAAATCACTATTTCTTTCTCATTTGGATGTGTATGATATACCCCACAAGACTTGTATATAATCAGAAAATAAATTTGTTTGTAAAAGCGTAGGATGAATGAAAAAAGATAATGAATTCTTGAATTGCTAAAAAAGCGAAGGTGTCAACCAGATTTTTTGGGAGTAGAGTTGGGGATAGAGGGACTTGAACCCTTACTATTTAAAAAGTCAACGGATTTTATTCCTACTATAAATTTCATTGCTGTCAGTATTGACATGTAGAATGGGACTCTATCTTTATTCTCGTCCAATTAATAAGTTCCACCAAGGATCTATCAGACTATGAAGTGAATCATTTGATTCAATTAATATTTGATTTTTTCTTAATTTTCAAATTGATTCACAACATTTCTATTTTTTATAAATAAAATATAAATCGAGATTCATGTTGTCTTTACGAGATTGTTTTGTGTTACCTATATTTAGAAAATATAGGCCTTTCTCCTTCATCCTTTTGATTTAAAGTTTACATGGAAGGATTCCTTTATCAACACGAGGTAGTGAATTTCATTTGTTAGAACAGCTTCCATTGAGCCTCTGCACCTATCCCTTTTTCTCGCTTTCTAAACTTTGGATTGTTTGCGTAAACAAGGATTTGGATCAGGATTGCCCATTGTTAATTCCAGGGTTTCTCTGAATTCGAAAGTTATCACTTAGTAGGTTTCCATACCAAGGCTAAATCCAATTAAGTCCATAGCGTCTACCAATTCCGCAATATACCCCTTTTTATTAGGATCTCATTATAATGTCTTTCCATTTTTATTATGCAAAAACTTTGGAATTCATTACATATAGATACTTATTTCTTTTGGTAACTTCTTTCATTTTTGTGAGCCCCACCCAAGTTGATTTAGTCTAATAAAAAAGATTATATCATTTTTGTATTTGCAATTCAATATGGTTATATATAACATAACATATAAACATTCTTCTTTTTCTCATATTTGTCTTAAATTTTAAGAAATTGTCAAACGGTCGATTCTTTTTTTACTTTCATGAAAATAAATTTGTAATTATTATTAAAAAGTAAACTTCGACAATGTGCAATGGAAAAATATATTAAGTCTACTTCATAGGTTTGAAATTTGAATAATTATAAAAATTATATTCGAATATTAATTCTAATAATTCTAAATATTAGAAATAAAAAGATAAAATAGTATATAATAATAATAATAATAATAATAGCAATAGGTTAGAAAAAAACAAGAATTTCAAATCAAATATCATTTAACTTAAAAAAAAAAATTTCTGATCTAATTAAGATTTTTTATTTAGAAACTAATAAAATTCATATAAGAATTCGATATACTGCTTTATTCTATTAATTAAGGTTATGTTTTATTTATTGAATTATAGTCACTATGTATTTGAGCCCGCTTAGCTCAGAGGTTAGAGCATTGCATTCAAGCTGTAGCAGCACCATCGCTAAAATTTGTCCTTCTTTAAGGCATTTGCCCCGCCAAACCTGAGGTTTTTGATGCATACAAGTATTTTTGTTTGAGCATCCATACATAATTAATGGAATGCTTAGCGTATCCCCATCGCCCAAAAAACTACCTTCTCAGTGTCAGTATAAATGATT
The DNA here is from genome assembly GCA_963854855.1 of Nasturtium officinale. NCBI lineage: Eukaryota > Viridiplantae > Streptophyta > Magnoliopsida > Brassicales > Brassicaceae > Nasturtium > Nasturtium officinale. The sequence goes on along the minus strand of OY978504.1, from coordinate 11,695,274 downwards.
TTCCCTCATGTTCGGCTATAGCGGGAACCCCTGAATCTAAAGCCACTTGGTATTCCAACTCAGTTCCAACAATACACTTTTCGGACCGAGAAAGTGGAACTACTTGATGTTGCATATTAGAACTCATTAAAGCTCGATTTGAATCATTATGTTTGATAAAAGGAATTAGGGAAACTCCAATGGAGAAATATGGGAAAGGAAAAATGCTTCAAAGATGAACCTCTTCCCATGTGATAGTCAAAACTTTGCCCCGATTAAGAGCCAAAGAGTTTCCTGCCACTATTATAAAATATTCATCTTGACTTGGTGATAAAATGCATCCGTATCCGTGCTCTTTTTGTTTCTCAAGGAGTTCATAAAATAGACTTTCTAACGACCTCCAATCTTTAATTCTGGCATGAATTGATAAACATCCAATAAGTCCAATATTGATTCATTCAGACGTGTCAATGGGTCAAATACGCCCATAGTGCCAAGGATGGATATCTCATATCCAAAACTAGCAGTTCGCCCTATTAATCCGCCAGGGCCCAAATAACTCAATTTTCTCTCATGAACGATTTGTGTCAATGGATTAGTTTGATCCAAAACTTTAGATAGTGGGTGTAATATGGAAAAGGATTCATAAGTAGTTGTTAACGGAGTTGATGCTACCAAATTCTGAGGAGTATGTGTCAATTTATGCCTAATTGCTCCGGATATAGTTCCCTTAACTATATTTTCTAAACGAGCCAGAACCAACCTGAGCTGGTCTTGGAAAATATCCGCTACAGAGCGAATCCGTTTATTTTTCAAATGATTCAGATCATCAAGTGTACCCATTCCAAATTTCATCCCAATCAAATGATCGGCAGCTGCTAACATATCTCGTGGTAATAACAATATATTGTTCTGAGGTCTATTAAGATTCAGTCTCCAATTAATATTTTGGCGACCATTCCTTCCCAAGTCACACCTTTGGTTAAAGAGTTTTTTTTTATAAATCCTTACATAAGGATCAGAAAAAATTATTCAAGGTGGTAGCTGTTAAGCTCTGTCACATCTAAGTGACTAGCAATAACACATTGTGTGTGCACTTCATTCTCCAGAAAGTTTCTCAATTATCGCATCAATCAAATGTAATAGATAGTGATCCAAGATTTCTTAAACACACTATTCAATGGTTCCACAGACTTGCTAGTGTCTAAATTGTTCTTCTCTCCTTCAAAAAAGCATCTTGCCCATGTATCTACCTCTATACTCTTATCCAAATACGCACCGGCTTTAGTCCACCTACTCTTAAACTCACCATACTCTTTGTTGAACTTGCTTTTAGTATAAGAATGAGCACCGACCCTGATTTTTTCAACGCATGAATCCTTTTCATACTTCACATGTCCTCACACATTTTGAGCCAAATGCCAAATACAATGCGCATGCAATGCATTCGGGTACACTTCACAGACTGCCTTGATGATGCTTGTATGCCTATTGCTTATAAAAACCAAACCACGTATGTCTGGTACATCTGTTTTTGGCTTTTTGAACAACCAGGTCCAGTTAGCATCTTTCTCACTATCAATTACACCAACCCAATAGGGTAATAGTGATGATTACCGTCCTTAGCTGTTGCAAAAACTAACATACCACCATATAGAGTCTTAAGAATTGTTGCATCTACAGTTATCACTTTCCTCATTGCAATAAACCCTTCAATGCTAGCGACTAAAATAATGAATAAGTATTGAACATTTTCTCTGAATCCAATTCCACATATTTTATTGTCCCAGGGTTGACCTCCTCTAACATGTACATATAAGAAAATAACTTCTTGTAACTCTCCTCAGGACCCCCTCGCATATCACTAACATGTTGTTTTTCCCTCTCCATGCAGTCGAGTAGGAATAATGCAAACCAAGTTTTCCTTTAACAAGACTCAAGGTGTTTTTTTGTAGTGGGGGTCTCCAAATTAGATTGATAGTCTTCATGCAAAGCTGTGCTACTAATCGTGGTCCCTTTCTGAATACTACTGCTTGCTGTCTCAATATTCCGAGAGCATGTATGCATCTTTCTATGGACTCTTAACACTATAAAAATCATAATTCAAAATTCTTGCTGCATTTAAATACCAACTACAATGGCTGCATCGTAGTATAAGCCACGTCGTGTCTTACTTATATGTTTTAAAACCATAACAGTATTTATTTACAGCTCTGTTTATCAAATCTCGCAATGCCTCCTAAGAACTAAATTCTTGATGAATTTCAATCCATGTACCATCTTCCCATTCCATTACTATTTTACTTCCTTCAACAGAACGTGGAAGCACTACATACTCATACATACAATCAAAAACTTCATCCTCATGGTTACCCATCAGGCTATCCACGGCAACCATTTCATTACCACCATTAGCAGCATTAACAAGATGTTCACTAACTTCACTAACAAGATTTGCACTAACTTCACTAACAAGATTTCCACTACCAGCATTATCCATCACATAATTCTCTTGTTCTGCTATTTCACCGTCTCTGAAAATAGTAAAGGCAATGTTCCCTCTATTTGAAATCATATCACCATAATTCACACCAAACGAACTTGCTTGCTCCACTCTTGAATGTTTCTCCATCCTCTTGTTGTTTTCCAAATCCGTCAATAACTTCTTATTCAATAAAGGTTTAAATCTCTCTTTATCCACTGATGTTATAAAAACAAATAAATCCTTGTCATTTACAATATATGATTTTCTCTTACATTTAGAAAGACTGTAACTCAGTTTCAGCTTCCCAGAACTTTCCCCCTTTGCAACCTTCCTACAGATTTTTTTCTACTAAAACATCATAAGTTATCTCCTCCAACGATGACATCTTAAATTATATATCATATATATAATTCCTTGAAATCCACTCATGCTCTTCTGAATAGTACCCTCCATAGTCAAATGTATGTTTGTGGTATGGATGTTGTTCATCATCCCTTCCTGAAAACATAATAATAAAAGCTGTCACTATAACAAATTACACAGTTAACCTTCAGTTGTATCATTTGTCCCATTAGTTCACTTTCAACAGTTATACCATTTGTCTTAGTTGTCCAATTTTTCAGTTGTACAATTTGTCCAGTTTTCTGTTGAAGTATAATCAAATCTCGTATAATACAAAGTCACATTTGTATAAGTTGGTTATTAAGTCAAGAGTCACGAGTTGTCACTCGTATAGTTGTGTCTTTTTACGTACATGTTCGTGTCTTATCAAAACAAAATTTCGTTTGTATAAGTAGATTGAGTCTAGTCCTTGAAACATAATAGAGTGTAATACAATCAACTCAATATAAGTTTGATTACATTCATACTCTGTTTTTTCTTCAATACCATAAAAACATCAAAACACTAACATGGTATCAGAGCTTTACGATTGAGAGGACAAAAAGAGAGAAAGCACTAGTTTACAACTTATAGCAAAAGAGAGAAAGCAACAGGAGATATCGCATACGTTAGTCAAAACTAAGACGGAACGATGCAAGGCTCTTCACACCAAGTGATCCCTATATTCGATGGGGAGAAGTATGACTTCTGGAGCATCAAGATGGCAACCATTTTTAGGACCAGAAAACTGTGGTCTGTGGTTGAAGAAGGTGTGCCAATCGAACCGGTACAAGAGCAAGAAACCCCTGAAACAAGAAGAGCAAACACGCTCAGAGAAGAAGCAGTGTCAAATGACACAATGGCTTTGCAAATTTTGCAAACTGCCGTCTCTGATCAAGTTTTCTCACGAATTGCAGCAGCATCAACGTCAAAAGAGGCTTGGGATGCATTAAAGGCAGAATATCAAGGTTCTCCTCAAGTCAGATTGGTTAAACTTCAAACATTACGTAGAGAATACGAAAATTTGAAGATGTATGAAAATGACGACATCAAGACATTCACCGATAAATTAATTGTTTTGGAAAATCAATTAACTTATCATGGTGAAAAGAAAACCGACTACCAACTTATACAGAAGATATTGATCTCTCTTCCAGCCAAGTTTGATAGTATTGTTAGTGTCTTGGAGCAAACTCGTGATTTGACTTCACTAACAATGACGGAGCTGATCGGTATTTTAAAAGCACATGAGGCTAGGATAACCGCAAGAGAAGAAAGCACTAATGAAGGAGCATTTAATGTTCACACCAAAGGAAAGAAATCTGGTTTCAACCAAAACAAAAACAAGAGTCTTGTTAGTCAAGGAAAGAAATGGTGTGAGTTTTGTAAGAAAAACAATCACACAGAAAATGATTGTTGGAAGAAACCAAAGGAAAGCGATCATGGAAAGAATCAGAGAAGTAACAAGGAGTGTTATAATTGTGGTAAGATCGGTCACTTCGCAAATGTATGTCGCTCAAAGAAAAAGGAAAGAGCACATGTAAGCCTTGAAGAGGAAGACTTATCTGAAGATCATATGTTGTTCAGTGCAAGTGAAGAAGGAACAACAATAGTTACAGAAGACATTTGGTTAGTAGATAGTGGATGCACTAATCATATGACGAAAGAAGAAAGATATTTTTCTAAGATCGACAAAAATATCAAGGTTCCAATTAAAGTTGGAAACGGAGAAATGGTCATGACAGCGGGTAAAGGTGATATTACAGTCATGACAAATTATGGGAAGAGAGTCATCAAAAATGTTTTCTTGGTGCCTGGTTTGGAGAAAAATCTGTTAAGTGTTCCTCAAATCATTTCAAGCGGCTATCGAGTGTGTTTTAAAGATAAGAGATGCATCATCTTTGGCGCAAATGGTAAGCAGATTATGAACATTCCCATGACTCACAAAAGTTTCAGAATCAAGTTGAGTTCAGTACAAGAAGAAGCTATGAATACAAGTGAGCAAGTGGAAATGGAGACATGGCACAAACGACTTGGTCATGTAAGCAACAAACGGTTGCAACAAATGCAAAACAAAAATTTGGTAAATGGTTTACCAAAATTTAAAGTCAACAAGGAAGTATGTGAGGCGTGTAATCTTGGGAAGCAGTCACGGAAAAGTTTTCCAAACGAATCTCAAACAAAGACAAGAGAAAAGCTTGAGATTGTGCATACAGATTTATGTGGACCGATGCAACATAAATCTCTTGATGGAAGCCGGTACTTTCTATTGTTTTTGGATGACTACACTCACATGTGTTGGGTTTACTTTCTCAAGCAAAAGTCTGAGACCTTCTCAATGTTCAAAAAAATCAAGGCAATGGTTGAAAAACAATCAGATTGTACCATCAAGACATTAAGATCTGATGGAGGTGGTGAGTTTACTTCACAAGAATTCAATCAGTTCTGTGAAAAGGAAGGAATCAACAGGCAAGTCACGTTGCCTTATTCACCACAACAAAATGGTACATCAGAACGCAAGAATAGATCTTTGGTGGAGATGGCAAGATCAATGTTATTTGAGCAAAGTTTACCGCTCAAGTTATGGGCAGAAGCGGTATACACCTCCGCTTATCTTCAGAACCGTCTACCGTCAAAGGCAATTGAAGACGATATAACACCTATAGAGAAGTGGTGTGGACACAAGCCAAACGTGTCACTTAAAAAATTTTGGTAGCATATGTTACGTACATATTGCTGATCAAAAACGGAAAAAATTTGACGCTAAGGCAAAGCGTGGAATTTTTGTTGGATATAGCAATCAATCCAAGGGGTATAGAGTTCTCATTCTGGAAAATGAGAAGATTGAAGTATCAAGAGATTTTGAGTTTGAAGAAAACAAGAAGTGGGATTGGGATAGACAAGAAGAAGTCAAGAAAAATTTTGTGCTACCCATGAATGATCTACAAGCACTAAAAGATCAAAGTGAAAGGATATCCGGTTCTGTTGATCAAACCGAAAGTATCTCCAACCCGGTCTCCTTTCAACATGGTGACCATAATGACGAAGAAGGAGAAACTTCAGAGCCACCAAAGAAGTTCAAGTCCATGGTGGAAATCATGAGAATCGCACCAAGAGTGGAACTTGACGAAGCAGCTCAAGTAATAGAAGCTTGTCTTCTTGCACATGAAGAACCACAAACTTACAATGATGCTTGTAGCAATAAAGAATGGAGAAAAGCCATGAGTGAAGAGATAGAAATGATTGAGAAAAACAAGACATGGAAACTAGTAGACAAGCCGGAAGAGAAAAATGTGATAAGCGTGAAGTGGATCTACAAGATCAAAACAGATGCAAGCGGAAATCCGATTAAACACAAGGCGAGACTAGTTGCAAGAGGGTTTTCTCAAGAATATAGAGTTGACTATCTTGAGACATTTGCCCCTGTCTCAAGACATGATACAATACGAGCTCTACTTGCATATGCGGCTCAAATGAAGTGGAGATTGTATCAAATGGACGTCAAATCTGCTTTTCTAAATGGAGAACTAAAAGAGGAAGTCTATGTCACTCAACCACCTGGTTTTGTGATTGAAGGACAGGAAGAGAAGGTGTTAAGGCTATACAAAGCCTTATATGGCTTAAAACAAGCCCCACGGGCATGGTATGGAAGAATAGACACATACTTTATTCAAAATGGTTTTGAGAGAAGTATGAATGATGCTGCCTTATACATCAAGAAGCAAGGAAGAGATATGTTGATCGTTAGCTTATACGTTGACGATATCATTATCACTGGGAGTAATATTCATCTCATCAAGACATTTAAGGAAAATATGAAGAATGAATTCGAGATGACGGATCTTGGCTTGTTAAACTACTTTCTTGGAACGGAAGTAAAGCAAGATGATCATGGCATATTTCTTTCACAAGAAAAAAATGCAAACAAACTTATTGATAAGTTTGGAATGAAGGAAAGCAAGAGTGTAAGCACTCCACTTACACCACAAGGAAAAGGAAAAGAAGATGACAAGGAGTATGAAGATCCGACTAAGTTTCGAAACATTGTTGGAGGGCTTTTATACTTATGTGCATCAAGACCTGATGTGATGTATGCAAGTTCCTATCTCTCTAGATACATGTCATCACCACGTGTAAAGCACTATCAAGAAGCAAAAAGGGTGTTAAGATATGTCAAAGGAACGTCAAGTTTTGGAGTTTCATTTACAAGTGTGGAGACACCAAGATTAATAGGCTACTCAGACAGCGATTGGGGTGGTTCTATTGAAGACAAGAAAAGCACATCAGGTTATGCTTTTAGCCTTTGATCGGCTATGTTTTGTTGGCAATCAAGTAAGCAACAAACAGTAGCTCAATCAACAGCAGAGGCAGAGTATGTTGCTGTATGTGCAGCGGCAAACCAAGCCGTATGGTTACAAAGACTTATGGAGGATTTTGGATCAAAGTTTGAAGAAGGGATTCCAATCTTATGTGACAACAAGTCAGCAATAGCTATAGGCAAGAATCCGGTGCAGCATAGAAGAACAAAACATATAGAAATCAAGTACCATTACGTACGTGAAGCGGAGCACAAAGGACTAATTCAACTGGAATATTGCAAAGGCGATGATCAACTCGCAGATATCTTCACAAAAGGACTAAGTGTTTCAAGGTTTGAAGATCTTAGAAGGAAGGTTGGAGTGAAACCGAGATATGATTAAAGGGGAGTGTTGAAGTATAATCAAATCTCGTATAATACAAAGTCACATTTGTATAAGTTGGTTATTAAGTCAAGAGTCACGAGTTGTCACTCGTATAGTTGTGTCTTTTTACGTACATGTTCGTGTCTTATCAAAACAACATTTCGTTTGTATAAGTAGATTGAGTCTAGTCCTTGAAACATAATAGAGTGTAATACAATCAAGTCAATATAAGTTTGATTACATTCATACTCTGTTTTTTCTTCAATACCGTAAAAACATCAAAACACTAACATTTTCCTCTCTAGGAAGATCTCAAACTCAATTTATCTAATAAGAGATTCAATTCAAACACGGTTCATTCCGGTTTAACAACTAAATTCAATTACATTTGACAAATATTACCATTATACAGGATTACCAACCAAATCTCTATACCCAAACAACTAATTTTAATATGAATCAAATACTAAATTTTAAAAAAAAATCCTCAGACCCAACAAATAAGAACAGTTACTCTTAATTCTCAGCTTTCATACTTGGTGGAAAGAGAAGCAGAATTGTTTCCACTGGAAATTATGTCCAGCCGGCCAGCTTAACGGAGATCAGCAGCAAGTTTGAAAAGCGTGGAAGAGGGGAAGAGCAGAAAAAATGGTGGAGTTATTTTTGTTTTTCATTTTACTTTTGAAACAAATAAATATGATATGTACAGTTTTAGAAGGTATATGGTGGAGTTGTATGTATTTTATTAAGGGAAATTGTATAAATCACTTGTCTTATGGCATAGAGATTAAACGTTGGCAGTGCAGATTAAAATCCTGAAGTACCGAAGAAGAGAAAGAAGAAACTAATCATCTTTAGAAAATAATTTCTAGTTAATATCATATTTCTAGTAATATTCAAAAGATACACTAAAAATAGAAGGAACCAGATGACCAATATTAAAAAAAAAAAAAATTGGAAATTGTAAAAAAAAGCATAAACTTTCAAACTTTGGAAGATTATAGCATCATCTATAAAAAAATGTCATTTAAAGCATGAATTTCGAGTTGAATTTTTAATTTATTAGCAAACTTTTGTTGACTTTGTAGTTTTGGACATGAAAATAAATCCACAAACAGAACCAGTTGACGGGGTTATATTCCTTTAACAACTTTGTTAACTTAAAGTGACACATTTTTGTTTTCGCTTAATACAACATCGCTTTAAGCTAACGAAACCAATAAACCCCAAATCGATAGATTTCAGATTTTTTTGTCTTTCTTCTTATTAATAGAGTAATCAAAGTAATAACATTTAAGCTTTTTAACTTGTATGCTTTGAAATGGAATAGAAAAATATACATTGTTCTAAATCACATTCATCAATTTAGAAGAAAGGCAATGACTTGTTAAATTATGAACTTTGCTTTGTTCAAGAATAATCTATGGATCTTTCTTACCTTGTTATTTTTAATCTTAAGGCAGCAGAAGAATGTACATGGGTGCTCCAGCTTAATCAAAAACATACTGGAACGTTGATGCTAAGGGTTCAAACATTTTTCACTCTTAAACAATTCAATTCTGCTCATTTTGATGTTACCAGACTTTAGGAGTTGAATCCTTATTCCGAGGTTTATCAGAACCTCTAGGCTCGCTTAGGAAACACTTGTTATACACTCTCTTTTGCTTTCCTTTTTTACTAGTTCTGCCTCATTGGATTGGATTGGATTAAAACAGTGTGTTTTGTTTTTCTTGTCAAGAAAATTCCCTTGCTTCAATTCCCGAGTCCGAAGAAGAGTTAGAAGAAGATGAAGAAGAGAGTGTCATTGAACAAGATGCAGAAAAAAAAAAAAAAAAGTAGAAAAGGAGATGAATTTGGTGTCGATGAGCTAAGAGACAAGAGGTTTGAGTCTGTACTTTCCGTTAAAAATATATAGAGACCACAAGAAAAGACGCAATAAACATAGGGGAAGTAGTTGAACCTAAAACCCCGGAGGTTAGATAACAGAACAGCAAGGACGTGGCTTTATCTGGAATATCCAATGGATGGAAAGCCATTCCTAAGCCCAAGGTTCATTCCAAACTTGATTACACTCGGTGGGATACAGCTGAAAATGATTCTAGTGAAGAAGATGATGACAACAGAGATGACAGTGATGATTCTCCACCTCAGTACAGATTCCGTGTCAAGACTTTCGGGTTGCGTCCTCTGAAGTGACGAAGTGTAGATAGGAACATTTTATCCCTACAAACATCTGAAATCGATCGTTTTGAGGTTTGTTGGTTTCGTAAGTTTAAAACGAAATTGTTTTAAGTGAAAACAAAACTGTGTCATTTTAAGTTAACAAAGTTGTTAACGGAATATAACTCTGTCAGTTGGTTCTGTTAGTGGTTTTAACAGCATGTCCAAATCTACACAGTCAACAAAAGTTTGTTAATAAATTAAAAAATCAGCTCGAAGTTCATGATTTAAACGACATTTTGATAGTTGATGCTTTAATCATCCAAATTTTGAAATTTTTTGCTTTTTGACATTTCCCAATAAATTTAGAAGGATCCGCATAATCAGGTAAAAAAGGGTCCGCATCCCTTGAACCGAATCGGAAACAAAAATACCAGCATGGATCGGCTTTGATTGTATTTGAATATTACAAAAAGGGTGAAAACAATTGTAACTAAAACTCAGTGGCAAAACATGTAATTAAGTATAAAGGACTCAAATCGCTCGTAATTATTTCTGCCTCTCATTCTCAATTATTAGTATTGATGCAAATATTAAAACTGAATTGATTTTCTCAAATGGTTTATTTTGAAAGAATATCTAGATTTAAAATTAAAAACCAAAAACATAGATTTAGGCATTTCTAGATTCATCATAAAATGCTTCCTAATTTTATCTTCTCTATTTTTCTCTGCATAAAAAGGTTGAGAGAATTCGAGATTTGCATTCATGTAGCTCAAGGTGGAGGATCAGGGCAAAATATTTATAAAAGTGGAAATATAGGCATTCTACTAATAGCAACATAGATTTCATCAATATTTTTGTAAGTTTTTTATAACTATATAATACTAATAGTTATATTATCATCTAAACTCATTGTGTGCTTGATTAACTATATTTTGTTATATATTCTTTCAGGGAGACAAAATCCAAACCACTATTCCTAACAATTTTATTACCGACTATGAACATCATTCGATAGAGGGAAGTTGGAAAAATATTTCTTTCTTTACAGTTGAAATGGAGACTAGAACAATGAAACATACCAAACATGAATTAAGGATTATTTTAGATCATGATACACTTGTTAGGTCATGTAACATAGCAAACAATCAAAGAATTTATAATTTTGTCTCTTTTATAATAATCAAAATTAGAATTTTCTTTTCACCAACCACTCAGTATGTAATATTTGCATATTAAGTATCTAAAATTTATATTATGTGATAATTTTATCTGATATGATCATGGACCAGCTAGCTGGTGGAGATGAAGAGATCAACATCAAACTAGCTGAAGAAGAAGATGTCTTGGAAGCAAGAGGATTGTCTTGGTCGGAGCTTGAGCAACCAAAAAACACTTATCACCATTCTAGCCGCCTCATCTTCAAGCTGATCATCATCTAGGAAAGTGGCTTGTATGCTCTTTTCTTTTGGTTTGGTTTTTTTCCACTGAGTTTTCCAAACTAAAGTTTTTAATGAGGCCTCAAGTTCACTTTCATATCACCTAGATAACATATCTTTGCTGCATCTCAAATGCATTGGACCAACATATTATATACCTTATTTAAACTATAGACTATGGTTCCTATTTTTTGTTGTATGGTTTCACAAACTCTTTGTAAAATATGGTATAAGTTGTTGGTCTTTGTTTAGAGTCCCAAGGGAGCGTGTTCCCTTAATTATGTTGAGAAACTTGAGCCTGTTCAAGTCGTCTCTCTATTTAAACTTGGTGTATCCTTCTTCATAATTCACGCAATCAATTCTATAAAAAACTTAGTTCTCTTTTGTTCTCTCTTTTACTTGTTTACGAGTTTTAGAGTAATCTTGGTTGTGTGTGATACCCAGCAAACTTATGGGAGCCGAATTCAGTGTGTCATATCCGAACTAGTCATCTAGGAGTATCAAGGAGCCTTCTTCAGCCTCTTGTGTCACCAAGCAATCCACCGCCATGATAAACATGAGACTCTGATTCGTTTATGCAAGGATCTATCCATATCAATCCAGAGAAACATCCTAGGAGTTCATTAAGTGGTATCAGAGTTACTCTGGATAAGGAAGTTCTCGATCTCTCTTTGGCTTCAGGTTGTTGAAATTAAGAGTATGGAGGCTTAGGGATTGTTGAGAGAGTGATAGTTATGGCATGAGAATAATAAGGAGTTTAAGGTTTGGATATTTAGAGAATGTTTAGGGTGAAGATGGTGGCGTGAGTATTGATATAATGAGGGATTATTGTTTGAGAATGATGATAAGAATGATGATGAGAATGAGAATGATAATGGTTGATGAAATAAGATGAACTAAGGAGAAGCATGGCGCCGGAGAGCTAAGGCTCCACCGGCGCCTTTAGGGAGATAAGCAAAGCTTCCTTTAAGCTTCCTTTTACTCTTTTAATCTTCTTATTCTCTTATTCACCACCCTTTCTTTACATCACTTTACATGTATTTATAGAGTTTTTACATAGAGAAGAAGAGAAGAGGCGCAGAAGAAGGAAGGAGAGAAGAGAGGAGTTTGCGTGAAGAAGAGAGGAGGGAAGGGAGCAGCTCACTGTTTGACTCCTGTTCAAGCTGCGCCCATACCCTGCTGCTGACGCCTCCATGCTTGTGCCCATGCCCTGGTTCTGGCGCCCCATGCTCTCCTTTGCTTCCTCTTTTCCACTTAGTTAGTCTTCTAGTTAGTATGTAACAGCTTCCTTTCTTCTAGTTACATCCTAACCAAGACTTCTTCTAGTTCCTTGTGAACTAGGTTTCCTTTCCCTCCTTCTCTTAGATTTGAATTCTTCTATCATAGAGATCACATATTTCAACACTCCCCCTCAAGATTGGTCGGTAGGTGTCCTTAAGGCCAATCTTGCCATGTACGTGATCCTCATTGATAGAAGATGATGCCATGATAAGGATATCCGCTAGCTGATCCTTGCTTACTCCAAAGACGGTTTTGATGACTCCTAACCCCAATGAGACCACAGCTTCCTCTCCTATGGCCTTTACTCTTTCTTGTGGATTAGGCTTGGTCTTCTCTAAGCTTCACTCGGATCATGTCTCCTCGGGCTTCTTGTCTCAAACTTAATCTTGACTTCAAGCTCCTCGGATGACATCTTCTTGCTCACAGAATACTCACATTATCATTGGCTTCCTCTTGATGACTCTTGGGAGTATACTCTATCCGTTGGATGTCACTTCCCGCTGCTTCTCGGATCACCACACCTAATAAGGTCTGAAAGGTGGTTTCTCCTTCGGTTTCCTTACAACATCATCCATAGCTACTCATATGTGTCTCCCGGCTTCCTCTCGCCATCGTCTCCTCATATGGTGCTTGGAGTGCCTTGTTGCCTTGTTTACCGTTCCACAGCCTCCTAGGTGAACGCCTCTTGGTCTGAGCTTCACTCTCCATCTATCAAGATTAATCTTGGCTTCAACCCTTCATAGATTTGATCTTGATTCTTCAAAGAGCCATCCACTCTAATCCCGCTTATGGTAAGACTCTCCCGGCTTCCTCTCGGAATGCCGCAACTATCCATGGTACAATGTGATAGTCCTCTTCTTCTTGGACCATCACCTAACTTGGTGCTTCAACGGTCTTCTTCAACACTCCCCCTCAAGCTTGGTTCGAGTATGGGAAGAACCAAACTTGACAAGGAAGACCGTTGCATAATTTGGAGCTTCACCGCTTCTTCATCACTTCCCTTCAAGACTAGCCCATTACCAAGGGACCACTCTTGCAAAGGAAAGAGCACTAAGCTTGATTATGCCAATGATGCCGCCTCCTCTTGGACTATCTATCCTACTTGCCAATTAGGACAAGCTTTCGTCTGCTAGCCATTTTGGATTAGGCCGCAAAGGACATCATCTACCTCCACATAACACCACCATGAATAGCTTGCTTGAGCCTATACACACTTCTCCTTGTAGATTGCTCCGCTTGGATCGCCACATGGTTGAGTATGATCACCACTCTCTCAAGACCTCCTGGATCAAGTGATTCGGCCTCAAGAGAGGATGAAGACCATGTGGAAGAATATGACCCTCCATAAGCACCATTTAATCAATACCTTGGAGCAACTACTTCTTGGACCATCTGAATCTTCCGCTTGTTGAAAGATTCACCAATAAAAGATAGCATTAGCCTATGAGATTGGTTTTGGAGTCATGAACTTCTTGGAAATGAGTCTTGCAGAGTTTGATTCGCCTGTTACTGAGGCTGAGAATTTGCCAAGAGCTTCCTTGAGTCGCTGTTGCTCTTCTTCTTCTCAAAGCAACAATCGCTCTTAACCTCTTCCTCTGAGGTTTCCCTCTCTCAGCAGCCTTAATCTTCTCCTCCTTAACGCTTGAAGTTACAAGCGAATGTGAGTTTCCAATCACAATAACTTGAATCAAACTCTCAAGAATCACAACACAAGCCCATCCAAAAACATTGCTTACTATCTCTTCACCGCTTCTTTTCCACAATTGATTTTCCTCTTATCAACTGTGTTTCTTTGATCAAAAAATTATTGACCACTTCCTTTTCTTTGCAGGAAACATCTCAGCCTTGTGCTTCATCTCTGTTTCATGCAAGCCTTCCACGTGAACTCCTCTTGTCACGTCTCTTCCGCAAGTCTCTTCCGGGTTAAAGATGTGAACTCCTCTTGTCACTTCTCTTCCGCAAGTCTCTTCCGGGATTCAACCTTCTTCAGCTTCCTCTTTCTAAGGTAAGCTTCTCCTTTTCTCCAAGTTTTACTATGAGCTGTCTCATATTTTTCTTGAAGTCTTATGTGAACTAGATTCACACTTTCTTTGACTGTTTTTTGTACAGCCGGTTTAATGCTTCCTTTTCTTTGGAGCTTGCTTGGATCACCATTTAAGGTCACCTCCAGCCTTCTCCTCTTCTAAACCATCAAGCCAAAGACATTCTTCATCTCCTAGATGCCTTATTTCCCACGCCATACATGCCAAAAAATCATCATGCCATGACCAGCTTCTTCACGGATGAATGATTCTTAAAAATCCTCTGGATCTTGTTTCCAAAGAGGATCACCAAGGAATTGATATTGATACAACCCCTTTTCAAAGTTTTGTATGTGGATCTAGACTCCACACACAAGAACCACAAAGAAAAATATTTACTCTCTCACACACTCCCCATTAATTAGAAACACGCATGGGAGGAACAAATTACCCCAAAAAATTCTCTCTCATGTGTTTAACAAAAGAAACCGAGCTCCTCAAGGCAAGGAGACAAGGAGAGCCCAACGAAATCTCCCTTAATTTGTCATCATTTTCTAGTAACAATACACACCCTTAGTCCTTTCACAACTTGAAGATCTTATGATCTCAAGGATATTAATCTCAGAGTGAATAGAACTAAGAAAGTGTATGGTTATAGATTAGAAGACTTTGTAGAGAGCTAGAAGAATAACAAGAGATTAGGCGCTAGATCACTCAACTTGCTCTGATACCATGTTGAAATTAAGAGTATGGAGGCTTAGGGATTGTTGAGAGAGTGATAGTTATGGCATGAGAATAATAAGGAGTTTAAGGTTTGGATATTTAGAGAATGTTTAGGGTGAAGATGGTGGCGTGAGTATTGATATAATGAGGGATTATTGTTTGAGAATGATGATAAGAATGATGATGAGAATGAGAATGATAATGGTTGATGAAATAAGATGAACTAAGGAGAAGCATGGCGCCGGAGAGCTAAGGCTCCACCGGCGCCTTTAGGGAGATAAGCAAAGCTTCCTTTAAGCTTCCTTTTACTCTTTTAATCTTCTTATTCTCTTATTCACCACCCTTTCTTTACATCACTTTACATGTATTTATAGAGTTTTTACATAGAGAAGAAGAGAAGAGGCGCAGAAGAAGGAAGGAGAGAAGAGAGGAGTTTGCGTGAAGAAGAGAGGAGGGAAGGGAGCAGCTCACTGTTTGACTCCTGTTCAAGCTGCGCCCATACCCTGCTGCTGACGCCTCCATGCTTGTGCCCATGCCCTGGTTCTGGCGCCCCATGCTCTCCTTTGCTTCCTCTTTTCCACTTAGTTAGTCTTCTAGTTAGTATGTAACAGCTTCCTTTCTTCTAGTTACATCCTAACCAAGACTTCTTCTAGTTCCTTGTGAACTAGGTTTCCTTTCCCTCCTTCTCTTAGATTTGAATTCTTCTATCATAGAGATCACATATTTCAACACAGGTTGACCTTCCGACTTCTCATAAAACCATTTATCGGTCTGTGTTTTTTTTTTTTTTCATTTGATCTGATCATCTTGTTGTCTGTTATTACTTAATCTGTGTGGAATCCTGAAATATTTAAGTGTTTGCTCTCGCTTGGTCACAAGTTGATCTTCCAACTTCTCACATCACCATTGATTGATCTGTGTTCTGTTGATTTCAATCCTTGAACATCTTACTCGTTTAAGTGTTTTTGTGTATTAGATACCATGATGAACAAGTCAGAAGAGAAAGCATAATTGGTTAGGAAGAATAAATTACTAAGAGAGCAGATCACCGAACAGCTGAATAAAATTATGTGCACCACTACGGCTGATATGATAAGGGTCAGTATGCAGGAGATCCGTGTGGAACTTAGGCAGGAGTTGAGAAAAGCTACTGGTCAAGTCCATAGACATGAATCCAGAAGAGAAAGACAATATCAGGCTCAACTTGTCACAAGAAACTGATAACTATTATGAACGCAGGAGTTCTTCTTCTAGGGATAGCCATAGAAGGCAGAGAAGATACATTCCTTTCATGGCAAGGAAGATCCGGACGCTTACTTAGAGTGGGAGAAGAAGATCGAGCTTCATTTCAATTGTCAACAATACACACAATATCAAAAGATCCAGATTTCAGCTACTGAGCTTTATGATTATGCTTTCAGCTGGTGGGATCAGTTGGTGACTACTAGAAGGCGCAACCAGGATTATCTGGTGGAATCATGGCACAAGATGAAGTCACTTATGTGCAATATATTTGTACCAAGCCATTACCACAGTGATCTAAATTAGAAGTCATGGACACTCACTCAAGGATCAAGGACCGTTGAGGAATACTATCAAGATATGGAGTTGTTGATGTTGAGAGCAAGTATATCGAGGATAGAGAAGTTACAATGTCAAGGTTCTTAGGAGGTCTCAACCGTGAGAAGCAACATAATGTTGAGACGCAACACTATGTAGAGATAGAGGAGATGCTACACAAAGCTATTTTGGTGGAACAACAACTCAAGAGGAAGATTCATTCTTGTTCTAGCTATGGCACCACCAAATTTAAAAGCTAAAGAGGAGAAGCCTACCTATCAAATGGAGAGTAAGCCATATCAAAAGGAGGACACTAAGCCAACCAACATATACAGAGATGTTAAGTGTTTTAAGTGCCAAGGAAGAGGGCATTATGCCTATGAGTGCACCAACAAGAGAGTCATGATTCTTCTAAATAATGGCGAGTATTAATCAGAAGATTATGAGCCTGATCAAAAAGATGGAGTCAGTTCTGAAGAAGATTATATTGCAAAGCCAGTTGGTGGAAGATTGTTGGTTGAAAGGAGAACTCTTAACATGAAAGTCAAGGCTGAGATTGAGCAGAGAGACAGAGAGAAAACCTTTTCTACACTAGGTTTCTGGTACAAGGAAAGGTTTGCATCCTTATAGTGGATGCAGGAAGATGTGTGAATGTAGCTAGTGAGACCATGGTGAAGAAGCTAGGATTAAAGGTGCAGAAACATCCTAAACCATACCGCTTTCAATAGCTTAATGAAGAAGGTGAAATGAAGGTCTCCAATCAGGTCTTGGTATCTATCGCTATTGGACAGTATGAAGATGAAGTCATGTGTGATGTGTTACCTATTGAGGCTGGACACATTCTTCTTGGTCGACCTTGGAAATCAGATAGGTGTGTAATACATGATGGCTACTCTAACAAGCATACGTTTAAGTTCAAGGGAAGAAAGACCGTTCTGGTTCATTTGACTCCAAAGGAAGTTCACCACGATCAACTTCAGCTTCAAAAGAAGAAAGAACCTCAAACCTGACTTGAACAAGCATCATGGTATCTATGCCAAAACGGGTGAAATCAAAAGAGCTCTCAATTCTAATCAAGTTATTCTTTTGCTTGTGTTTAAAGAATCGCTCTTAAGCTTAACTGACCAAGCACCGGTGTATCCGAGTGAGATTAAGTCAATTTTACAGGAATATAAGGTGTTTTTCCAGAATATAATCCTTTAGGTCTTCCACCTATTAGAGGAATCGAGTATTAGATTGATTTTGTACTTCCATCAACACTCTCAAACCATCCACCATACAGAATCAACCCTGTGGAGACTAAGGAGCTGCAAATACATGGAGGAACTGATGGAGAAAGGCCATATCCAAGAAAGCATGAGTCATTGTGCTGTTCCAGTGCTCCTTTCGCCCGAAAATGATGTTAGATGGCGCATGTGTGTTGATTGTAGAACAATCAATAACATAACAGTGAAATATCAACACCATATTCCTTGTTTACATGATATGCTTGATGAATTGCATGCTTTTTGAATTTTCTCCAAGATATATTTAAAAAGTGAATATCATCAAATAAGGATTAAAGAAGGAGATGAATGGAAAACTGCATTCAAACCAAGGCACCGAGTACATTCATGTTCTGAGTTCATCGGCATCTTTATTGTTGTGTATTTTGATGACATTTTAGTGTACAGCAAGTGCTTTGAGGATCATATAGAAGATCTTAGGGTTGTTCTTGATGTGTTAAGGAAAGAAACATGTTATGTCAATCTTAAAAAGTGTACTTTTATAACATATAACTTTGTCTTTTTAAGTTTTGTTGTGAGTGCAGATGGAGTAAAAGTAAACAAAGAAAATATCAAAGCAATCAAGGAGTGACTGAGTCCAACTACAATTAGTGAAGTAAGGAGTTTCCATGGACTTGCTGGCTTCTACATGCATTTTGTCAATGATTTTAGCACCATTGCAGCTCCATTGACTGAAGTAATCAAGAAAGATGTCCGATTCAAGTGGGATGAAGCACAAGAAGCTGCTTTCCAATGCCTTAAAGAGAAGCTTACTCATTCTCCTCTCCTTACACTTCCTGATTTTAATAAAACAATTAAAATTGAATGTGATATCTCAGGAATTGGTATTGATGTCATGTTGATGCAGGAGAAGAGACCAATAGCATACTTCAGTGAGAATCTTGGAGGAGAAACTCTCAACTATGTAACTACGACAAGGAGTTGTATGCTTTGGTGAGAGTCTTACAAACATGGTAACATTATATATGGCCTAAGGAGTTTGTCATACATAAGGACCATGAATCTCTCAAGTACCTAAAGGGGCAGAACAAACTGAGCAAGAGACACACCAGATGGGTTGAATTCATAGAAACTTTTCCTTATGTGATCAAGTACAAACAAAGTAAGGAAAACATAGCGGCTGATGCACTATCTCGGAGGTCTGTTCTTTTAACCACTCTTGATGCTAAGTTGTTGGGTTTTGAGCAGCTTAAAGTATATATGAGACTGGCTCAGATTTGAAAGATGCATGTAAGTTATGTGAGAAGTATACTGCTGGCCATTAATTTAGGCATGATGGTTTTCTTTTCTATGATAACTGTTTGTGTGTGTCTAACTGTTCTTTAAGAGACTTTTTTGTTAGGGAGTCACATGGAGGAGGCCTTATGGGCCATTTTGGTAATGCCAAGACTCTTAACGTGTTACAGGATCACTTATTTTGGCCATACATGAAAAGAGATGTAGATAGAATATGTGGTAGATGCAAAACAAACAAGCTAAGTCCAAAGTTCAAAGCCATGATTTGTATATTCCTTTACCCATTCCTTCTCATTTTAGAATGACATTTCTATGGACTTCATTGTTGGATTGCCTAGGACCAGAACCGGAAAGAATTCGATCTTTGTTGTTGTGGATAGGTTCTCTAAGATGGCACATTTCATAGCTTGTCACAAAATTGATGATGCATTGCATGTTGCTAACTTGTTCTTTAAAGAGATTGTGCATTTACATGGCATGCCTAAAACTATAGTTTCTGATAGAGATACTAAGTTTTTAGCTATTTTTGGAAGACTATTTGGTGTAATCTAGGCACTAAGTTGTTGTTCTCTACTACTTTTCATCCGCAAACCGATGGGCAGACTAAGGTAGTTAATAGAACACTAGGAACACTTTTGTGTGCATTCATAAAAAAGAACTTGAAATCATGGGAAGACTACTTGCCTCATTGTTAATTTGCAATATAATCATGCTGTGCATTCTGCTTCTAAGTATTCTCCATTTGAAATTGTTTGTGGGTTCAATCCCCCCCCCCCCTCTCCTTTGGACCTAACAAAGGAAGGCATGAAATGGTCTCTGAAGTAGGTGATCAATTATGGGTTCACATAAGGAAAGAGATATTTCCTGATGAGAGGAAGTCTAAGCTCATGCCTCAAATTGATGGACCTTCTGAGATAAAAAAAAAAAAAAGAATAGCAGCATCAATGCCTACGAGTTGGATTTGCCAGATAAGTATGAAATAAGTAATAACTTCAATGTTACTGACTTGATTATTTTTGTTGCAGATGATCCATTGAGAACAAATCATTTTCAAGAGGGAGTGGATGATATTATCATGGACCAGCTAGCTGATGGAGATGAAGAGATTAAGATCAAACCATCTGAAGAAGAAGATGCATTAGTCATTCCTAAAGGTCCTTGACCCCTGCAAGAATAAGGAGACTCAATGAAGCTATTGGGAGTATTCCTAAGATGTCATGGAAGCAAGAGGAATGTCTTGGTCAGAGCTTGAGCAACCAAGACACACTTATCATCATTCAAGCCACCTCAGCTTTAAGCTGATCATCATCTAGGCAAGTGGCTTGTATGTGCTCTTTTCCCATTGGGTTGGTTTTTCCCACTGGTTTTTCCAAACTAAGGTTTTTAATGAAGCATCAAGTTCACTTTCATATCACCTAGATGATGTATCTTTGGTGCATCTAAGATGCATTGGACCAACATACTACCTTCCTTATGTTATCTATAGACTATGGTTCCTATTTCATGTTGTATGGTTTCGCAAACTCTGTTTAAATATTGTCTATTTCATTGGTCTTTGTTCAGATTCCCAAGGGAGCGTGTTCCCTTAATGATGTCAAGAAACTTGAGCATGTTTAAGTCTTTTTCTATTTAAACTTGTTGTATCCTTCTTCATAATTCACACAATCTATTCTATAAAAAACCTAGTTCTCTTTTGTTCTCTCTTTTACTTGTCTATGAGTTCTAGAGTGATCTTGTTGGTTTGTGATATCCGTCAAACTTATAGTACCTAATTTGGTGTGTCATATCCGAACTAGTAATCTAGGAGTATCAAGGACCCTTCCATAGCCTCTTGTGTCACCAAAAAATCCACTGCCTTGATAAACTTGAGTCTCTGATTCATTTATTCAAGGATCTATCCATATCAATCCAAAGAAACATCCTAGGATATTATTATTATCTTATTTAAGGTAATAATTTATGTGTATATATATATATATATGAAGATTTGTATGGTACGAGGGAAAGTGTAGATCTCATGACCATTGAGGATGATCCATATGATGAGTTGTTTGAAGAAATATTAAGAAATATTTAATTCGTTGGTAGAGACCAGAAGTATGTATACTTAAATCCATATTTTATTTATAAGTTTCACTTTTACAAATATAAAATCTTCTATTTTATATAATCAATTGTTTCAATGTTATACTGGAAGGCTTCTTGATTGTGTGACAATTGATGAACTTGCTGATAAGCTTAATCAGTATTCGCTTAGTCGACGATGAAACTACTCACCGTTATTCTTAGATTCTGGAGAGTCATATGGTAATTATTATGATTACTATGACTATGTTTTTTTTATCATATTTTAGTAATATGCTTATCATTTGTTTGTGAAGTTTTTCAGGGATTGAAATCATCAAGAATGTCAATCAGGTTTCTCAGCTTTGTTTTGATCCTCCTATTTGAAAATGTATTTTAATACCAAACTACTTTGTCATTTTCTATAACGTGTTCATAATTCTTTTAGTTATTTTTTCAGACTCATTTTGGTTAATGTAAGTTCTTCAGATGATAGTGAAGATTAGGCCTGGGCATAATAACCGATACCCGAACCCGAACCCGAACCTGGCCCGAAGTAAAGAGTTCGGATCGGGTATGGATGTACTAAAATACCCGATCGGGTGTATATTTTTTACTCATCGGATACCCGTACCCGATCGGGTATACCCAAAAACCCGAACTCCACCCAAAGTAATCCAAACTTGTATAAAACTTAAATGTTTTAGTTTTTCTTATTTTCATTTTCATATATGTTAATTTTCATGTATTAGTTTAGTTATATTATATAATTTTTACTTGAAATTTTATGTTATTTAATGTTAAATATTTCATAAATTCAAGAACAAATGAAGAAATAAACTTTGTGTTTTGGTTTGGTAGTTTGAAATTTCTGTATTTATTTTGACATTCTATCTAGTTTTAATAAATTTGGGTTGATTTCAAAAAAAAATATAGTGAATATATATGAATATATATCAGTTTTTAAAGTTTGGTTCAAAAATTATTTGAGTTCGGGTATACCCGAAAATACCCGAACCCGATGGATGTTTATCCGAACCCGACCCGAAATTCTAAAATACCCGATCGGGTCCTATATCTCTACACCCGAACCCGATCGGATACACGAACGCCCAGCCCTAGTGAAGATTCATCATATGATAATGAAGATCCTAATTTAAATGTAAAGAAGTTAGGATCTTCATTGACAATCTCAACCAGACGTCATCTATCTATTATCTTACTATTTTGAATATGTTGTTTTCTAAGACTAGGGGTGTCAAGATAGATCATGGATCATGGGTTTGATCCAACCTATAACCCCTAATGGATTGAAAATTTTGACTCTAATGGGTTGATGAGTCAAATAGGTTAATTGTTAAATGGATTGATAGGTCAAATGAGTTTGTTTGTGGTGAGTCTAAAGGTTATAACTTCTACCCATTTGACCCATAATTTCTTGAAAATTAATTGAACTAACTTAACCAATTTTCGAAATCTTCTAATTTTTCCACCTAAATGCTAATATTCGACTTCCTGTCAAAATTTAAACATGCAAATTTCCTGCCTAAAACAGATCTACATTTTTCCCACCAAAACATAGTCTGTCATTTTCCCGTAAAAAACTTGATTCCATAAAGTTGCCAAAATATTAAATGTGTAAGTTTCTCCAATAAGAAATATCCACATTTTTTTGCCAAAAACAGTTCCATCATTTATACGTCAAAAACTTGATTATGTCAACTTTCTAAATATTAAAATCCGTAAGTATTTACCAAAATGATAAATCCACAATTTTCGTCAAAAATGGATCCATCACTTTGTAAAATTATAAATCCATAAGTTTCTACCAATATAAAAATATATAATTTCCCACCGAAAAGGGTTCTGTCATTTTCTGCCAAGAATTTTGTGATTTCATAAACTTTCCATATGATGACGATGATGATGATGATGATAATGATGATGATGATGGTGATGAGAATGATGATGATGATAAGAATGATGATGGTGATGAGGATGATGATGATGATGATGTGATGATGGTGATGATATCATGATGAATATGGTGATAGTGGTTGTGATTATTATTATTATTATTAATTTTATTAATAATAATAATAATAATAATAATAATAATATTATTGGGATCATTATTAATTTAATTATTGTTATTATTTGGATCATTATTAATTAATTGATTTTATATGACTCATTTTACTAACTGGATTAGATCAAACCATTGGGTAATAGGTTGGGTTGAAATATCTGAATCATCTTAACATTCCTACAGAGGCTAATAACAATATAAGAATCTTAAAATTCTAAATACTTTAAGAAATTAACTTACGAATCAGTTAATAGCCACCTAAGAATAGAGTATATATTTGGCTCTCGGCTTCCTCAATATTCGTAGCTATACAAATAATTAATTCACATACACATGGTTACTCACCGAAAGTTATGTTTCTTTATTAGTTCGTGCAACTATCTTCTTATATATGTCAAATAAATTTATTAATTGGTAAATTTTTAGAGTGTCTTTAAAATAAAATAAAATAAAAAGGCTCAACAGTATAGATTTGTGTCTCAGGATAAACAGTATAGATTCGGGTCTCAGGATAAACTAAGACATGTGCCATGATATAACCGAATGGTGTTTTTTTTGTTTTCGAAAAATTCACTCTCATTCTCTTACACGAACAGAACAACCTTTCTCTCGTGTAAATCTCTCTGTATCATGATTTTTTATCAATTAAATTGATGGTTAGTTTTTTTCTTTTATGGATTGAATCTTCATCTGTAATTATTAGAGTTTTGTTAGCTGTGATTAGGTGTTTTGGAGTTTATTGATAAACTCTGATTTACATGTGTAAATCTTTGGAATTTTTGTAATTGATGATTAGTTATTGATATCGATTTAATTAATTTAGAACTCCAACTCTAAGATTTATAAGTTAACATGTGAGTTATCTCTGAAATGTATAAAAGTTTTAAACTCCAACGTTTCTCTTCGATTATTTTTCTTGTTATTCTCTGTTTTTAGGTTCTCATTCTTGTTTAGTTTTTTTGTTGGGTTAGAACTTCCATTAAATGGTACCTTTAATTT
The DNA here is from genome assembly GCA_963854855.1 of Nasturtium officinale. Lineage (NCBI taxonomy): Eukaryota > Viridiplantae > Streptophyta > Magnoliopsida > Brassicales > Brassicaceae > Nasturtium > Nasturtium officinale. Next base: position 11,670,886 of record OY978504.1, on the reverse strand, counting down.
GATTAAGATATTTTGTTTTTTCACTTTTCCTTATGTCCTTTGTTTCTCAATCCTGCTTTAGTTCGTAGTTGATGTATAGACTTGAGAATGTTACACTGCTGGATTAGATTCATACTTAGATAACGATTAAGTTTCAATTTGTGAAGTTCATGAGCTCTACTAGGTTATTTGGTTTGATTAGATTTTAAGGCTCACATAATCTCACAGTTTAGAGCCCCTTCATAAGGAGAAGGGCTACCGAGCATTTAAGTATTTATTCTGCAGTTCATGAGGGAATTCCTGGAATGTATTTGTAACATCCGTCGCATCTCCTCTCGAGTACAGCATGTCACAATCATAATTTTTTTTTTTACGCATAATAATAATTCCAAATATAAATAACTTTTATTATTAAAATCTAACTGAAGTCGTTAAATATTCAATAATTAAATTAACTCTAAATAACCGAAACATAAATCCAAATATCCAAAATATAAATGTCTGAAACTAGTTTTAAATAAGTTTAGAATAAATAAAGAAGTCCCTAAAACTAGCACCGCTGTTCCGTGTAACTAACTACTCGTCGTGCTCACCTGCAAGTAAAATAAGGGGTGAGTAACAGAGGAGTTACTCAGTGAGGTATGTGATGCTAGGGGCAACACGCTAGTCGAACCCGGCTTACACCATCCCACGAAGTCTAGGTCTAAAACATGTAGCAATCGAGGCAACTAAATCATCCAAGAGAAACACGCAATGGTCCCTAAATGAGATAAGTGATCGTCCACCATCCAAAGAGGCTTAACTCAATGGGATAGTGCCCAATCACACCGCCCAGTAGACGCTTTATCGACCTTAAGACGCTACGGTCGGCAGATCGACTTGCCGTCCGTACCCTCCTTACACATGACTCCGGGTTATATCGCAGTATCCCGTCTAAGTAACCTAACATATTTCTACATATATATCACATACTAATAAATCAATATGCGAGTTAAACAATACGTGAAATCATCTAAAATTCTTATGTCCGTTTTAACAAGAAAAACACTGACTCAACACACAAACAATACATATTCAGACTCTAAACTATCATAGAAAGATTTAAGGCAAGTACAAAAAGTGCAGTTAGCCCTCACCTTAGCCACAGAACATCGATTTCTAACTCTCGGGTGCTCAAACAGTCTCTCAATCTGAATCAGAAGCAAAACTAATCAGAACATCTTCACTGTGCAAAACCATTTAGAACCAGTTAATTTTATACCGATTCGACCAAATCAGACCTAACCGACCCAACAAAACTGGTCAACTATTAAAGTCAACTGATAAAAGTCAACATCAAATTCAACTGGTCAAAGTCAACTGATCAAACTAGTCAAAATCGAATTGAATCGGTCATACCAATCAAAATCAAATTAAACCGGTCAAACCAGTCAAAATCGAATTAAACCGGTCAAACTAATCAAAATCGAATTAACCCAGTCAAACCAGTTAAAATCGAATTAAACCAGTCAACCGAGTCAACTCACTGGATCACCGAGTCAACTCGGTCGAGTTGACCGAGACAACAGAATGCACCACCCACTTCCGGCGGCGCATGGGGCGTGTAGTGGCTCCGGCGGCTGTCCTCGGAGCTCCAGACTCGTCTTGACGATACGGTTCTAATGGTGTCTCAAATTTTCCAGATTCCATACAGATAAAAAGATATAGCCATTTAAAGATTATGGTTCTAAAGGGAGAAAAGTTAATACTCACTAGATCGGAGTTGATGGTTTGAGCGGCGGTTGTGGATGATGAAGTATGTGTCTGCACAAGAGTTTTCAACCATTATCATTGTTAATAACCATCTCTATTAAGATCCACAACAAATTCCTCTAGAAAGCCATTAAAGCTTACCTTGGAGCAACAATGGAAGGAGAGGAAGAAGAAGAGTGAACAGTGTTCGTGGCTGCATTTTGATCGAGACGGCTGAGGGTTTCTAGGGCATCCCTCGAAATCTGTGCCCTCTTTTTATATACCTTTGCCATCCTTCTAGGGTTTGACACTACATTGGACTCGGTTTGGGCTTCAATTCCTTGCCTAAGTTTTGGGCTGTTACAATTCTCTCCCACTACAAAGAATTCGTCCTTGAATTCAGGTCTTGATGAATCTGTTGATTACTCTCCTTATAGATTTGAGGGTAGTCCAACATAAATTGAGTCTCACGCTCCCAAGTTCCCTCCTGAACGCCATCTCTTTCCCAACAAACTCTAACCATCATTATTTTTTCCCCTTGTACTTTTTTTTCTAGGCGCTCCAAAACATTAATGGGTTGGCTAAACGCGGTCACGTTACTCCTTATGTCATATGGCTGTTGTAAAATAAACTCTGGTTCTCTGTCAACTTTTCTTAGAACAGAAACATGAAACACCTTGTGAAAATCCTTTAGCTCTGGTTGTAAATTTAGTCGATAAGCCACAGCCCCTACCCGCTCAATGATAGGATACGGTCCCATGTATCGAGGTTTCAGCTTCTTCAATTTCCTTGTCTCAGATCCTCCCTGAAATATCCTCATCTTTAAGTAAACAAGGTCATCCACCTCAAATTCCAATTTCTTTCGGCGTTTATCTGCATAACTTTTATGATGGCCGTGAGCTTCTTTTAATTTAACCTTGAGCATTTCCACTTGCTCAGCTGTTTCCTGGATCCAATCATCTTTAAAAATACTGCGCTCCCCCACTTCTGTCCTACACAGTGGTGTACGATATGGTCTACCGTACAAGGCCTCATACGGTGCCATCCCAATGCTCGAGTGGTAACTGTTATTATAGGCGAACTCTGCCAACGGTAAGTGTTTACCCCAGTTTCCTTCTCAGTCTAATACACAAGCCCTTAACATATCTTCTAGGGTCTGAATAGTCCTCTCCGTCTGACCATCTGCCTGTGGATGGTACGTTGTACTTATATGAACTTTTGTTCCCAAAATCTTGTGGAACGATTACCAAAAATTAGATATAAACTTTATGTCCCGATCTGATACAATACTAACTGGTATCCCATGCAATCTCATTATAGTATCAATATACTTCTTTGTTAACTGCTCTATCCCGTCTGGCTTTTTAATAGCTAAGAAATAAGCAGACTTTGTGAGTCGGTCTACGATAACCCATATAGCGTTTGTCCCACCAACAGATGGTGGTAACCCGGTGACAAAAATCCATGGTCACCATATCCCACTTCCACTCTGGCATAGGCAAGTTCTGCATAAAGCCACTTGGTACTTTATGTTCTGCTTTAACCAACTGACAAGTCTGACATTGAGATACGTACGAGGTTAGGTCTTTTTTTATTCTGCCCCAATGATAATACCGTTTCATGATACATCTTTGTACTGCCCGGGTGGATAGAAAATCATGAGTGATGAGCTTGTTGTAGAATTTCCTTTCTTAACTGCTCGTCTTCAGGCACACACACTCGATTTTGGTATAGATATGTCTCATTGGTAGCTGTGTGATATCCTGCAATCTTATTTTCCATCAATTTTCCCAATGCCTTGTCTTTTCCCTGACCCTGTCGTATTTTTCATAGTATGTCTGTTTGGTTCAATGCCTCGAGACGCGGTAATACTCCCTCGATCGTAATAACATTCAATCTAAGACTTGCAAGTGTTCCAACCAATTCTTGGGTCTCTTTATTACTGGATACCTCTCTCCGACGCCTGCTTAGTGCGTCTGCCACATGATTAGCTTTACCCGGATGATAAGTGATCTCCAAATTATAATCTGCTAAAAGTTTCATCCATATGCATTGTCTTAAGTTCAAATCTCCATGTGTGAATATATATATTTTAAACTCTGGTGATCAGTAAAGATCTGAACTTTCTCTCCATATAAATATGCTCTCCAAATTTTTAATGCAAATACAACTGCTGCCATCTTGAGGTCATGGATGTTGAATTTAGAAGTTTAGGGAGAGATAAGGATGAAGAGAAGAGAATTGGCGTAATAAGAGAGAGAGAGATTGCTGAATTTTTCTTCTTATTCACACTCTTCAACCAATACAATGCACAAGTATATATAGACTTTACAAGCATAAGCTAAGGAAAAAATATCTAAGGAAGAGGGAGAGAAGAGGTGTGATGATGGAGTGGTTGAGCTGCTCCAACAGTGCAGCTGCGCCCATGCTGTTCCCATGCTGTGCCCATACCTTCTCCCTGCAGCGCCCATGCCTCCTTTGCTTCCTCACTTGGTTTAGTTAGCTTGTCTAGTTGATATCCAACAGCTTCCTTTTCTTCTAGTTCCTTATAAACTAGCTCTCCTTCTAGTTCCTTCACAACTAGTTCTTTCCTTTTCCCTCCTTTTCTTGAATTTGAATTCTTCTTCTTGAGATCACATATTTCAACACTCCCCCTCAAGATTGGTCGGTGAATATCCTTTAGACCGATCTTGCCATATATGTGATCCCCAATGATCGAGGATGTTGCCTTGGTGAAGATATCCGCTAGCTGTTCCCCACTTGCTACGAATGCGGGTTTGATGATTCCTTCTTGAATCTTTCCCCTCACAAAGTGACAATCCACTTCTATATGCTTGGTCCTTTCATGGAATACCGGATTGGATGCTATATGTATTGCAGCTTGATTATCACAATACAACAGCATCTCCTCAGCCTCAAGTATCCCAAGATCTTCTAGGAATGCCCTCACCCATATCAATTCTTTTGTCACCTCCTTCATAGCCCTATACTCGGCTTCAGCACTTGATAAGGCTATAACTTTCTGCTTCTTACTTCTCCAAGTGACTAGATTACCTCTCACAAAGGTACAAAAACCGGATGAGGACTTTCTATCTTGCTTATCTCCAGCCCAATCCGCATCACAATATCCTTGAACCTTTGTGTTTCCATTAGCCTTCATCCATATGCCTTTTCCAGGGCTGTTTTTTAAGTACCTTAGCAGCCTCTCAATCATGTTCCAATGCTGCATAGTTGGTTTTTGCATATGTTGACTCACACGGTTCACTGCAAAGCAAATATCCGGCCTTGTAATAGTAAGATAGATGAGCTTGCCCACCATCCTCTGGTATCTTTTAATATTCTCGAATGGCTCCCCCTCAGGACTATCTTGGTAGCCTTCTTCTATTGGAGTTTTGGCCGGTTTGGATCCTAACTTCCCGGTTTCTTCCAAGAGATCCAGCACATATTTCCTTTGGGAGATGAACATCCCATCTTCAAACCGTGTCATTTCAATCCCTAGGAAGTATTTAAGCTCTCCTAGATCCTTTATATCAAAAGCAACCTTCAAGAGTTCCTTGATTCGATCTACTCCATCTTTGTCACTCCCTGTGATGATTAGATCATCAACATAGATCAAGACCACCACTACTCCTCCTTTACTTTTCCTTGTGAAAAGTGTATGATCAGCTTTCGATCTTATGAACTCCTTCTCCAAAAGACAAGCACTTAGCCTTTGGTACCATGCCCTTGGAGATTGCTTTAGCCCATAGATTGCTTTCTTCAATCTACAAACTTTGTTGCCTTCCTTATGATATCCTTGGGGTGGATCCATATACACTTCCTCTTCCAAATCCCCTTGCAAGAAGGCGTTCTTGACATCCATCTGCCATAGATCCCACTTCAAGTTCACTGCCACCGAGATTAGGATTCTGATGGAATGGAGCTTAGCAACCGGAGCAAATGTCTCGGTATAATCCTCCCCATAGATTTGAGTATACCCTTTTGCTACCAACCTTGCCTTGTATCTTTCTATCCTCCCATCACTTGTGTATTTGATTGTATACACCCATCTACACCCAACTGGCTTCTTATCCCTTGGTAAATCGGTTAAGTACCAAGTATGATTCCTTTCCATGGACTTCATTTCCTCTTCCATGGCTTTTACCCATACTCCACTCTCACACGCTTCTTCATATGAGTTAGGTATGGATTCCTTGCTGATTTTTCCAAGAAAAACTCCATGCTCCATAGGTAAGGATGCCAACGAGCAAAAATGCTCAATGGGATATGTAACAGTGCTAGTTTGAGTGTTATCTCCCCCTTGTGATAAGAGAATGCTGTCGCCAATAGGATCGAGATCTAAGCTCGCCGTACGCTCAGGGCATTCTCTTATCACACAAGGAAGATTACTCGCACTAGACTCTCCTTGGAGCATGGCAGAGTTGTTGTAGCCATAGTGAACACGTTGTCGCCTCTGTCTTGTACTTCTTCTTAGAGGTACTGTTGGCTCAGGTTCTTCTTTGACAATGTCAATGCTTTCTACACCTGGATTAGGTTCACTTTCCTCATCCGTGGCTTCATGATCTGAGGTTGGGTCATTCTCCTCATGTACATCATCCCTTGTTCTTGAATCTTCAAAGACCGGTATCCACTCCATAAATGGTGAGCTCATACCTTGAGGGGTATCATGATTCTTAGCTCCATAGAAGCTCTCCTTTTCATTGAACCTCACCTCTCTTGATACATAGACTCGTCTTGTCTCCGGGTTGTAGACCTTGTATCCTTTTTGTGTTGGTGAATATCCAATGAATACACACTTCATGCTTCTAGGTTCAAGCTTGTTTCTTTGACCTTCTGGTGTGAACATAAAGCAGCTACATCCAAAGGTTTTGAGATGATGTAGGCTTGGTTTCTTGTTGTACAATGCCTCAAATGGTGACTTATTATCCAGGTTCTTGGTTGGAAGACGGTTGATCAAGTAGTTTGAAGTCATCACAACATCTCCCCAATGAAGTTTAGGTACTCCATTGGCAATCATGATGGTCCTTGCTACCTCCATTAGGTGTCTATTTTTTCTTTCAGCTACTCCGTTTTGTTGTGGAGTATAGGCGCAAGATGTTTGATGGATGGTGCCAAGGTTGTTGAGTAATTCCTTGAACCGCTTGCTTATATACTCTCCTCCATTATCACTTCTTAAGATCTTGATTGTTGTTTTGAATTGTGTAGACACATAGTTGATGAAGTTGGTGAATGCTTCATAAACTTGATCTTTGGTATGTAGAAGAGTAATCCATGTGTATTTTGAGTAGTCATCTATGAATGAAACAAAATACTTATATTGATCTCTTGAATTACAAGGAGCGGTCCATACATCCGAGTGTACAATGCCAAAAGCTTCATCACAAAATGTAGATGAAGTAGGAAACACTTGTCTACAATGTTTCCCTAGTACACATGCTTCACATACTACTTCTTCTTGAATGAGATTGGGTAAGGCCACTTTGAGAACTGCAGAGCTTGGATGTCCCAACCTTTCATGCCATAGTGGACTATCTCCAATCTCCTTCCTACTAGATACTTCTACATCCGCCTTCATTCCAAGCGCTTTCACATCCGCTTGTTTATTTGTGTGCAAAAGATATACTCCATCCTCTACCTTCCCTTCTCCGAGCACTTTGTTTGTTTTAGGGTCCTGAAACTTAACAAAGTCAGTCCCAAACAATGCCACACAATCCAAATCCTTGGTAACTTTATTAACTGATAGAAGATTAGATGAGAAACTAGGCATGTATAAGGCTTTTGTTCCCTTTTTGAAAAGTTCTAATTCCCCTATCCCTTCAATCGGAACTGAACTCCCATTTGCCACTTGCACATTCCCATGATAAGGCTCAAGATTTTTAAGCATGTCTTGATCCTTAATCATGTGATGAGAAGCCCCTGAATCCACAATCACTTTGTCCTTTTTTATGGAGCTTTTAGAACCGAGGAAGCCTTTACCAGATTCAGTGAGCTTGGCTAGGCTCTTGATGAGGGCTTCGAATTCGGACCTCTTGACCGTATCCTCAACTGGTTGTGCCACACCCATGAAGGCTCTAGGTCCACTTCCATTCTCCTTTAGCCTCTTAGGCCTCAAGTGTGGATGAAGGGTCCAACACTTCTCCTTAGTGTGTCCCTTCATTTTACAATGCTCACATTCCAACACCCTCTTGTCGAATGTAAGATTCTTTCTTGCAAGATGTGCAGCCTCGCTTGGTGCACGAAATAGGTCTCTTGACCCTTCCTCTCTTTGAATCATGCCACATACTTCCGCTAGACTTGGCAGCTTCTCAAGTCTAAGTATGTGCTTGATAAGATCTTTGTAGGATGCGTTGAGCGCCAAGAGAAGCCCAAACACTTGATCTTGGTCACGCCTTTCTCCTAACTCCTTGGGGTCCATAGTTTGTGGCCTCAAGATCTCCAGTTCGGCCCACAAGCTTCTATACTCCCCAAACATTTCCTTGAATGGCTTCTCTCCTTGTTGAAGCTCATTCAACGCCCTCTTCACCTCAAATATCCTTGATATATTTGAGATGTTTCCATATACTCCCTTGAGTATATCCCACAACTCCTTGGCGGTATCCGCATATGAGTAGGCCGCCAGGATAGATGGCTCTAGTGAGCTTTGAAGAAGTGAAAGAGTGAACTGCTCTTCTTGCTCTTCCTTGTCATTGTATGGTTCGGCTTCTTCCTTAGGTTCAATGAACTTCCAAAGTCCTCTACCTCTTAGAACGGTCTTAGTAGTTTTTGCCCAAAGAAGGTAGTTATCTCCTTTAAGAACAACAGAAATCGCTACTCTATTCACCTCCATTCTCTTGTAGTAATACACAATCCCAACTCTTTCACAACTTGAAGATCAACCGATCTCAAGGATTTTAATCTCAGAGTGAATAGAACTTGGTAAGATGTATTGTTATAGATTAGAAGGTTTTGAAGATAGCTTAAAGGGATTATGAAGAGAGTTTAAGCGGTTGGATAAGGAACCCGCTCTGATACCATGTTGAATTTAGAAGTTTAGGGAGAGATAAGGATGAAGATAAGAGAATTGGCGTAATAAGAGAGAGAGAGATTGCTGAATTTTTCTTCTTATTCACACTCTTCAACCAATACAATGCACAAGTATATATAGACTTTACAAGCATAAGCTAAGGAAAAAATATCTAAGGAAGAGGGAGAGAAGAGGTGTGATGATGGAGTGGTTGAGCTGCTCCAACAGTGCAGCTGCGCCCATGCTGTTCCCATGCTGTGCCCATACCTTCTCCCTGCAGCGCCCATGCCTCCTTTGCTTCCTCACTTGGTTTAGTTAGCTTGTCTAGTTGATATCCAACAGCTTCCTTTTCTTCTAGTTCCTTATAAACTAGCTCTCCTTCTAGTTCCTTCACAACTAGTTCTTTCCTTTTCCCTCCTTTTCTTGAGTTTGAATTCTTCTTCTTGAGATCACATATTTCAACAATGGATAGGATAATTTACTTCATGGGGCCTCAACTGACGTGATGCATACGCAATCACTTTTTTCTCTTGCATTAAAACACAATCTAGACCAGATTACGACGCATCTGTATACACTAAATACGAAATCCCTGGCCTTGGAAGTACCCACACTGGTGTCTGAGTTAAATGTCTTTTCAGCTCCATAAAACTCTTAGAACAATTGTCCGTCCACTCAAACTTCACGTCTTTGCCAGTTAATCGAGTCATTGGTTTAGCGAGGCTAGCAAACTCATTCACAATATTCCGGTAATATCCCGATAATCCCAAGAAACTATGGACCTCTGTGGCATTCTTGGGAGTCGGCCACTTAATAATTGCTGAAATTTTCTCTGGATCTACAGCAATTTCCTCTCCAGAAACAATGTGCCCCCAAAATCCAATCTTCCTCTGCAAGAAGCTACATTTGCTGAGTTTCGCAAACAACTTATGCTCCCTTAACTTGTTGAGCACCAAACTCAAATGCTCAACATGTTCTTCTCTACTCCGTGAGTAAACCAATATGTCATCAATGAATAGAATTACACACTTATCCAAATGTTCCCGAAAAACATCATTCATCAGTTTTATGAATGCCGCTGGTGCATTTGTCAATCCAAATGGCATAACCACAAACTCATAGTGCCATACCGTGTTCAAAATGCTATTTTCCGCACATTCTCTTCAGCTATCGCTATCTGATAATATCCTGACGCTAAATCAATCTTAGAAAACCATGAGGCCCCCTGCAACTGATCTAATAACTTGTCGATTCGCGGTAATGGATACTCGTTCTTGATAGTCACCTTATTCAGAACCTTGTAATCTCTGCATAGCCTGAAACTTCCATCTTTCTTCTTTACAAACAAGACTGGTGCTCCCTACGGCGGACTGCTTGGTCGGATAAACCCTTTATCAGTCAAATCTTCTATTTGCTTTTTTAACTCGGCCATTTCTGCTGACACTAAATGGTATGGTGCTCGTGATACCGGCATCGTCCATGGCTCCAACTCAATAGTAAGAGCATCACTTCTTGCCAGAGGTGGTCCCATCAATGGTGCAAATACATCTTTATACTCTCTAACCACTGGTATAACAGTCAGATTATTTTCCTCTTCATTACTTGCAATAGCTATGGTTGCTAGAAACGCATCACATCCTCTTTCCACTAGCCTCTCTTCATGTAACATAGAGATAATTGGCACTCCAGTGCTTGTCCGAATAACTTGAAATATGATCTTTCCTTCTACTCTTGGAATATGCACTCTAGCCCTTGGAAAATCTAAAACTACTCGATGACGTATCAACCAATCCATTCCAAGTATCACATCATAGTGGTTTAACTCCATATCTGCTAGGTTTCCAATGAGCTCTACTCTTTCGAGTTGTACAGGCACATCTCGATGAAAACCCGTAATCCCTAACTTTTCCGTACCAGCAGTCTGAATCTGCTTGGTTTTTGGTTCAAATACCCCCTTGAAAGACCAACACTTGACCAAGATTGGACTCACAAAACTGTGCTTAGCTCCAATATCGAACAAGGTAAACGCGACCCCACCCACAATCAAAGCTGATCCTACACGAGTTTATTGACTAAGCAAAAATTCACCGTTACTGCACATACATAAATAAATATAATACAAAATACATACCAGCTATTGCCTCTGCTCCCTCATTATCTCCGATAGCAAACACTCGTGGAGCGATAGCCACCGAGTCAACTCAGCCAAATTGACCGAGTCAACAGAACGCACCACCCACTTCTGGCGGCGCGTGGGGGTGCATGCGGTGGCTCCGGGGGCTGTCCTTAGAGCTTTGGACTCTCCTCGGCGATACGGTTCAAATGGTGGTCTCGGTTTTTCCAGATTCCATACAGGTTAAAAGATATAGCCATTTAAAGATTACGGTTCTAAAGGGAGAAAACTTAAAACTCACCAGATCGGAGTTGATGGTTTGAGCGGCGGTTGTGGATGATGAATTAAGTGTCTGCACAACAGTTTCCAACCATTATCATTGTTAATAATCATCTTTATTAAGATCCACAACAAATTCCTCTAGAAAGCCATTAAAGCTTACCTTGGAGCAACAATAGAAGGAGAGGAAAAAGAAGAGTGAACAGTGTTCGTGGCTGCACTATGATCAAGACGGCTGAGGGTTTCTAGGGCATCCCTCAAAATCTGTGCCATCCTTTTATATACATTTGTCATCCTTCTAACGTTTGGCACTATATTGGGCTCGGTTTGGGCCTCGATTCCTTGCCCAAGTTTTGGGCTGTTACAGTATCCCTCTTCTTTTCCTTCCAGGTCTCATGATGTTTTGGAGATTTTCAACACTTATTTAAGCTTTGCAAGTGTTCAGAAGTATGTATATTCTTGTGTCCTCCATGTAACATTATTTTCTGAAACTGAAAGAGGCTAGGATTGGAAATTTTGTTATTGAACTATTATCACTCTGGCATTTGAGGAAGTTGAGAATGCTCTCACTTTGATGTGTTGGTTGAATATCAGATAGCTTCGCTTGTGATCATGGAACCATAAGTTAGTTATTGATCCAGTTTCTTGAAGATATATAACATCATGGACAGAAAAATCTTTAAATTTAGTTTTGCTTTCTAATGGTACTGTTTTGCAAGGCAAAAATGATGATTGGTGGTTGTTTGTTGTACCATGACACTGTTGTTTTTGTTGTCTCAATGCTTTTACTTATCTGTCTGTTTATTGCTCCTCCGTGCATTACGATAGATCGGAGATTACAAAGTTGAATGCGACCTGAGAATAACATCAACATGAGGGTCTTCCTCTTCTTGAAAGTTGCCAGATACACCCTCTTTGTTTTTACTGTTCGTAGTAGATAATATGCTATGTCTGCTTAACTTTTCTAATAAATGTACTTGATTTACTGTTACAGACAGTTCTGTTGGAACCAATTTGATGACAAATAGAACCAACCACATTTCTGGAAACATTAATGTAAATCGACATCACATATTTGATATTATTAAGTCAATTATAGTGTACAGTGTTTGTAGCCGATAACCATTTCAAAATTAAATCAATAATGCATTGTCGGAAAAAAAATCAATAATGCATTAGTTATATTTGTGCCTACTGTTACACCTTGGGCTATTATAAAATTCAGTGTCTCCTCTTTCTAAAATTATAGTGAAATCATTTTTCTCTCACAAAAATAAATCCAGCAACTCCTCTTCTTTTTAGTGTAAGTGTCTCAAGATTATAGCATAGTTATTTTGTTCATCTACTTCATTATTCTAGTGTCGAGAATACGCTCTCCTGGTGGTTGTATCTGGAGAGTCTAAATAGTGTCAAATTTTCACACTACAGAAGATTTTAAAAATTAAGAAAACATATCATATCTCGCCTCCAATATTTTTGGATTTTCTAAAATCGTTTTTCATCTCATTTCTTTCATAATTTTATTATTTATTCGCAATTTTTATATCCAGGTTTTGCAGTTCTTACAATATTAACTCTTCAAATCCGCTTTCTATTTATAGCTTAAACAGATTGAGAATTTGATATCAAATCTTTCATCTCTTAAAAAAAGGAAAAAAATCTCTGCCATTTACGTTTAAATTTCTACTCTTCTGGGTTGATTTTTTCAGCAATTTCTTTTTTGCATATTTTCTGAATTATCTTCTAGATTTTCTCTGGTTTTATGCAATTTAAGTTTCTGCATATTTATTTGACTGCATTCAGATACTTTAAAAATATATTTTGGTTCGTTATTCAGATACTGCATTCAGAAGATTTTCTGAGCTCTTATCACATAATCTTCTAGGTAAACTTGGTGATAAGAGAAAAAATTATTACAGTTTAAAAAAAAAAAAAAAAAAAAAAAAAAATTTAAGATTTGTTTAAGGATTTTTAAAACGTTTATGGGATTTATTTATTTAATTATTAATTTAAAATCCTTAAACGGTTTTTATTCATTTTTACTCGATAAAAATGCGTATGCGGTCGCTCTATTCAGCAATTTGCCAAAATTGTGTAAATCAGATACACTCTAATATAATTTGACAAAATGGTTTATGCGATCTGGTTCACGAAACGAATTCTCAAAATTAGGTCTTAAAGATCTGAAAAAAATTGTTTGAATTACACTTAATTACGGATTCCAAAACGATTATTTCGTGGAAATAAATAAGTTAAAGATGTTTTGAAAACCTTTTAAACAATTCAGAAACTGTTCTATTTATTTATGTTAACGATTTAAATATTAAAAGACTATTTTGAATATATTTTCTCATTATTGACATATGTCTCTTGTGAAACAGTAAATAACAATGACTAACGGATGTGTTAATGATGGCAACAACACAAGTGATACGACGATCCTAAACGGGAATGGTATTTCCCTTTCCGTGCCTGATGTCCCAAATGTTTTGAGTTCTATTATGACACCGGAAAGATTTTATGGCTCCAACTTCAAGTTATGGCAGCAAAACATTTATTTCTTTCTGACTACACTGAAACTGGAGAGGCATCTTACCGAAATTCAACCTGTTGTGCCACCCAGGAATACCGATGTTCACACTTATTCTAGTGTTCAAGCATGGATCCATGGGAACTATCTGTGCGCAGGCTATATCAAAGCTAGCCTTGTGGATCCGATGTACAAGGTGTACATTGAGGTCAAAACTTTCAAAGAAATTTGGGAATCCCTAAAAAAGAAGTACAGTCTTATAATGTGGGCTCGGGAAAACTTGCAACGCGGAATTCCTTAACTTCAAAATGGTGGACTCTAGGCCCATCATGGAGCAAGTGCATGACCTGCAATTGATAATCAAAGAGATAGCGGATGAGGGCATGAAAATCTGTGAAAAATTCATGGTGAACTGCATCATGGAAAAGCTACCTATGATTTGGCTGGATTTCAAAATTATCTTTGCTATAAACAAAAGGCTTTGAATTTGATGTTTCATTACTAGGCTGCAAAATGAGTCGTTTGAACGAAAGGATGAACCAACCTTTACTCACAATGCGAATGTAGCTGTGTACAAAAAAAAGCAAAGGAAAATGCGTTCCTAATTCAAACAAGAGGGCTTCTACGAAGACTGCACCTCAAGCCTCTACGAGCTTTAAGAAGCAAGGTGAGCCTAATAATTTCACCGGAAAGCGTTCTTATTGTCACATTAAGGGGCACAAAGTTGAAGATTGTCACAAGAAAGCAAAGACGCTCACGCAAGCCCACTAGACAGAAAATTACCTATGTGCTTTAAGTAGACTTCACCTCAAGCCTCTACGATCTTATAGAAGAAGGTGCGCCTAATAAGTTCACCGGTAAGTGTTCTTACTGTCACATTAAAGGGCACAAAGGTGAGTATTGTCGTAAGAAGTCAAAGACGCTTACTCAAGCCCACTTGACGGAAGATGACCTCTGTGTGGTGGTTATGGAAGCAAATCTGGTTGATGAAGTCATTCAAGAGTGGTTCTACGAAACATGTGCAACTGCTCACATCTGTTTTGATAGGACAATGTTTAACACCTATCAAAAGAGAAATTCGGATGATGGTATGAAAATGGGTAATAATGCCAACGCCAAGATTGAAGGCACTGAGAAAGTGGTGCTGAGATTTACTCTGGGAATTTGATAACTCTCACCATTGTGAAGTACGTGCCGATATGAGGAAGATCCGGAACTCTGATGAGCAAGTATGATTTCGCCACAAGTTTTGAGTCTGATAAGCTGGTTCTTAAGAACGATGGGGTGTTACTTGGTAGGGATATGTTAAGGAAGGACTTGTTAACATGTTATGTACTATAGTCCTTAAGAACTCTGATGTATCCGTTTCTGAAATTTCGAATAAGAAACATGTTGCTTACTTGATTGAGTCTTTTAATTTTTGGCCTCAACCATTAGGACATGTGAGTTATAAATCTTGAAAAAGATTAACTAATTTGATCTTAATTCCAAAAATGCAAATCTATCAAAGATAAATGTGAAGTATGTGTTCAAGCTAACTCACTAAAACACCTTCACCTCAAGTCAAAAGAAAAACCGGACCTCTCAATTTAATAATCCACACGTGCTACTTAAAGTTTGTACAAACTAGAGGCAGAAAAAAATATTTTGTTAATTTCATCAATGATTGTATATTTACTACATGGTACGGATGAAGTCTTGGAAAAATTCAGGCGATATAAATTTGAAGTCGAAAATCAACTAAAAACTATTAAAATAGTTCATAGTGATAGAGGAAGCAAATATGATGGCCCATTTAATGAATTTTGTTAATAACATGGTATTATACATCAAACTACCGTTTCATATTCACCAGAATCTAACGGAGTTTTGAAACAAAAACTGAACTCTGAAATGAATGATGAGTACAATGTTGCAGGAATCTGAGTCACTCCAGAACCTGGGGGAGGTGCTCATTACCACTAATTATATCATCAACAAAATACCACACAAAGTAACTGGCAAAACGTCATATAAACTCTAAATGGGTAAAGTGCTTTCGTACAAATACATGAAAGTGTGGGGGTGTCTCACAAAAGTCGCAGTGTCGCCTCTTAAAAAGATTTCAATAGGACCTAAAACTGTAGTTTGTATTTTCATCGGATATTCACACAATAGTAACGCTTATCGGTTTCTGATTCACAAGTCAGATGTACCAGATATTCACATATAAATACAATTATGGAATCAAAAATTGTATCTTCTTTGAACATGTATTTCCGCGTAACCAACTCATAATGGAAAAGACATGTATACCTCAGCCAATGAGGCAAACACTAATGGTACTTCACTTGATGAATCAGAAAATTTTGAAGATGAACCTCAATGAAGCAAAAGAGCTCGCAAAGAAAATTCTTATGGTGACGATTTTCTAATGGTATTTCTCACAGAGAATGAGCCAATAACATTCACTGAAACTATGTCTATATCAGACGCATCTTTATGGAAAGAAACCGTTAATAGTGAGATCGAGTCCATTATACAAAACCACATATGGGAGCTAACTGATATACCCGAAGGGTTTAAGGCACTAGGGTGTAAAACGATTTTCAAACCCAAGTTGAAAACTGATGGTTCAATAAATACAAGACTAGGCTTGTGGTGCAAGGTTTCTGACAAAAGAAGGTCTGGATTTCTTTGACACATATTATCTGGTGACGAGAATCACCTCGATTAGAATGATGTAAAACTGTTTTCTAAATGGTGATTTAAAAGAGGATATTTACATGAAATAACCTGAAGGGTTTTCATCCCAAGACAAAGAAAACAAAGTCTCTAGACATGTAAAATCAATATATGGACTGAAACAAACTCTTAAACAATTGCAAGAAAAATTGACAAGGTAATGATGTTCAATGATTTAAACATTAATGAATTTTATAAGTGCATTTACATCAAAGTTACTCCGAGCGTGTATTTTTGTGCTTATACGTTGATGACATGCTCATTATTGGTAGCAATAAAGACATAATCCAAAAAAACTAAGAAATTTCTTAGCGGCCAGTTCGAAATGAAAGACATGGGTCTTGAAGATGTCTTTCTAGGGATTCAAATCACAAGAACTCCTGAAGAGATCACCTTGTCTCAAACTCATTATTCTGAAAAAAAGTCTTGATAGATTCAAGAAATACACAACTGGGACAGCAAAAACTCTGGTTGATTCTCAGCTCCACTTGACCAGAAACTCGGGTGAACCAGTATCTCAAGTGGAATATGTACGTCTAATCGGAAGTCTAATGTACTTAACAAATTTCATACGACCCTATCTAGCGTAAGTTAACATCAACTATAGTGTGAAGATTTTGGCTATTATAATGCAAAACAATTGCATCTGACGTTGGTAATGTCAAATTCTCTCCATTATTGTGATAATTATTTTAAAATTAAATCAATGATGCATTAGGTATATTTGTGGCAACTATTACATACTTGAGCTATTATAAAAGTCAGGTTCTGCTCTTTCTACAATTATTCAGTTCTTACTGAAATCATTTTTCTCGGAGAAAAAGTAAATCCAGCAACTCCCTCTTTTTTTTTAAAGTGTGTGTCTTGAGAATATAGCGTAGTTATTTTTTAATATATTCTGTTATTCTAGTATCAAGAATACGGTCTATTTGTGGTTGTATGCTGAGATTCTGAATCGTATCAAACCGTTATACAACGGATGATTTTAATATTTAAGGAAATATATCGTATCTGACCTCTACTATTTTTGATTTTTCTAAAATCGTTTTTCATCTCATTTCTTTCGTAAATTTATTATTTAGTCACAATTTTATATCCGGTTTTTGCGATTCTTACAGGTTTTACAGTGTTGACAACACGGGAAAGAAATCAGAACAGGTTCATTTCTGATATTTTCTAATAAGTCATTTCCTGATGTGTAACTAGATTCTTAAGTAGTGATTACGAAGATATTATAATAATAGAAAATGACAGACTTTGAATGATTGCAATTTGTTGTTTTGTAAAAGAATCATACGAAGCTCTTGAAACTAGCAGAGCTTTTTGTTAGTAATCAAAGCTCTGCTGTTAGATTTGTCCTTTTACCATGTGCGTCTCTTATTTCTTGAAAAATATGATTAAAATTTCATAAATACAATGTTAAATATTGGTTTAGTAATTGGTTACTGTTGACAATTAATTAGTAGGAAATGTTGTTTTCTTCCAAGAGATATAATATTTAATAATTATCATTTCTAGTTTTATTTTTGTTAAGTTTCCTAACTATCATCCAATATTTATTATATTTTAATTTAAACAAAAATAAACACATTTTCAATAATTTTTTTTAATTCTTAAGACACCTATAATGGGGTTGACTAATGGAAAGTTAGAAAGTAATTAGAATTAGTGTAGGGTCTGGTCTTTTTAATATATTTAAATATCTAAAACTAATGAGGCTGGTCTTGTAGGGGATGACTAATGAGGAATGAGGCTGGTCTTATATATCTAAATACAGAATGCGTTTAAACATAATTCTTTGACTATGAAACGTTAAAACAACGAAAGAAGAGTCTTTTAATCTCTCAAAAGTTTATGAAGGTCGAATAAAACAAACAAAAAATAAAACAAGTTGAAGCTGAATTCTAACCATCCATTCGTATAGGAGACTTTAAATACGAATGATCAGTAAACAACTCCTATTATCCAACAACAAATAAAGACCTCAACCAAATTGTCTCATAATTAGAGATCTTACATGATTTGATTAAGAAGAATAATAATTTTAGAGAGGCACAGGGTAACGGTTGATACAATCCACCCAAGGATTGTTCTTGGTTGGTTTCTTCACCTTCCTCATTGCCTTCCACACCACACTGTTACACTTAAAACCTGATCCAAACGCAATCTGCCAAACCCTATCGCCTCTACGAACACTTTCCTTGGCCTCCAAGTAAGCCAGCTCATACCAGATTCCACTACTTGAAGTGTTTCCAAACCTCTCAAGTGTCATCCTAGAAGCCTCCATGTTCTCTTCACTTAACCCTAGATTCTTCTGAAGCTCCTCAAGGATCACTTTGCTTGCTGCATGGAAGCAGAAGTGCTCAAAAGCGAGCTTGTAGTCTGGAATGTATGGTTTGGACAGATCGGTGGAGGAAGACTTGGTTCCATTGGTTTTTGCGGTGATGGAAGAAGAAATAGAGGTGGTTGTGGTGGTGGTTTTGGCAGCGGGTGAGAAAGTCCGGCGGAGTAAAGCGGCAAAGAAGAGAAGCTGCTCGGAGAAAGGAAGAACAAGAGGACCTAAGGTAGTGATGTTGGTCTTAAGAGCTTCACCTCCAACTTCCATTAAGTCTCTACTTATCTTCAAACCCTTGAATCCTTGTTCATCTTCTTCTTGATACACACTCCTAAAAACCATACACAAAGTTACTTACTATATCATAAAAACTATAACACCGAATCAAAACTGAAATGAACCAAACCTGAAGCTACGATCATCAGCCGCCTTATGAGTCCTAACAATGTGCTCAAGACGATACTTAGCATGACGAAAATCACGGCGGCGGTTAGAGAGCATAACAGCTGAACAACCCATTCTAAAGAAGCAATTAGGTATAACCATTGACTTGTCACGTCCCACATACCAATTATACCCAACCATCTCAGTACTCACAACCACAGCATAGCTATTAGGGTTAGACTGAAGCATGTCACGAGCAAGATCAATGGCTATGATTCCAGCAGAACAACCCATACCTCCAAGATTGTAACTAAGTATGTTCCCTCTCATCTTGTAGTGGTTAATAACCATTGCTGACAGCGATGGAGTTGGGTTGAAGATACTGCAGTTAACCACAAGGACACCTACGTCTTTTGGTTTGACACGTGTCTTCTCGAAGAGCTCGTCCAAAGCTCCAAAGATCACCGTCGAGGCTTCTTCACGTCCTTCTTTCATAGTTGTTATGTTTTCAGATGAAGAGATTGATCTTGGGACGTACGTTTCGTCGCCAATGCCTGAGGCTTGTAAGATCCTCTTCTTGAAACCAAGGGTCTCTTCGTCGAATTTTCCTGACTTTCTTGCTAGATCTATGAACTCTTCTCTTGTCACCTAAAACAATACAAATCAAGTTTGGAAAAGATTGAAACGAGATAACCTGAACTAAACAGAGTTTGGTTTTGTTTGGTTTGTGTCAGACTCATTTAATTATAACTCTCCTTCCTATCAATTCCCTTCTATTAAGATTTAACTCGTTCAATTAAATCAGTGATTTACTTTTTGTTAAACGATTATTAGATAAGGTTTTAATTAAAAATATAGAAATCGAATTAAATTATGTAAGTCAAACCTGATTCCTTCTGTTCCAAATTTTTTAGGTTATCTGTTTTTTTAGAACTTTGCGAAATCATTTTCTACCTAACTAAAATCGAAAAATTTTGAAAAATTATTACTAAACATAAAAAGGCACAAAATTTGGTATATTTATATCTGATAATTTCCTTTTTAGAAAAAAAAATGAATGGATTGTTTAGGTTTAGTTCGACCTTTTTGAGTTTCAGAGAATTCCTAAAATTTCTAAATAAACTTAATTTAGACTATTTCCTCTAAGCAAAAAGTTGATGTGTTACCTTGAGTTCATCGGAGGGTTTGTAACAAGCAAAATCAATGAGGTAAACAGAACGAGGACGAGACATGAAGTAAACACATGCGGTTAAGACAAAGACACCAAAGAACCCAATAACAGTTGCAATATCATAGTCCCAAAGCTTCTTCCAAATCTCTTCTCTGCTTAAACTCCCAATCTCAGCACTAAACACCAAGACAAGAACCGGTATGGTCGCCAAGTAAACCGCATGGTTTATGAGGTAGTGATAACCAAGTTTCACGTACTTCAAGTTCACCGACTGAAGAAAATCCGGCAACCGTCTCCGGACCCTAACCGAGAACGTTGGTGAACCAGCGTTAGGACCGGATGGTTCGATCCCACGGTTAACAATCTCGGTAGAGAGTAGATCTTGCTCGTTGGATCTACCCATACCTTCTTCCCTTTTTTTAGGTTGGTTTATGAGTGAGATCTATATGTTGATGAAGGGTATATATCTTATAAGGTGGTTGTGTTTGGCAAAAAAATGTAAATATGAATGTGTAGTTATATGAGAGTTATGGTAATATTGTGGGGATTGGGTTTGGTGGTTGGTGCGAGGTAGTTAATGTTGCCAACTACTTGTACTGGTCGTAGTTGGAGTGAGTTATGTCACTCTTATAAATTTTCTCCGTTCTAGTAAGGTGTAGTTTGGGATCTTATGTTTGCATTTATTATAATTTTGTTATGTCAAAGGCTACGAGTCGCTTTTTTGACAATTTGTCAGTTTCGGTTTCCGGATCAAGTATGTTGGCAAAATATGGTGGAGTTATGGAATAGTAAGAGAGAAAAAAAAAAAAAAAGTATGCAAGAGCAAAACTTTGCTTAATTGGAAAAATTGATGAAAACACGCGTTTTATGTTTGTGATGTTCAAAAAAAAGAAACGAAAAATGACGCGTTTTTGTCATTCATCTTGTAGAAGACAGAATTGGTTAGTATAATGATTCTGAATTACTTTTATTTATTTATTTACTACTATTAGATATCTAGATCATTAAAGCGTCCGACTAATTTTAGGTGCGAACATACTCATTAATAAGAAAATTTCCATAAACCTTAATATAGAAACAAATATATACTCGAAAACCCGAAATCCAATTGAGCAAGTGGCCACAAAGGTCAAACATGCATTTGAAAATAATGGAAAACCTACCTTGGAACCATGATGGGTTTACTTCAGTCACACAATGATGTATTTCAAAGAGAATATAAATTAATATTCAATAATCAATATATCGGTAAATTATTATTTTTTATCGGTCCCAAATTATTATTTTTTTGTTTAAATATAATCTATATAAATTAATAAATACGGTAAAATTTATAAAAATTTATAAAATATATTGGTCTTAGTATTTTGAATTTGTATGTGTTTTACTGTAGATCCATTGATTCTCAGAATATAAAAAGCTAGAGTTTCAAAAAATTAGTGTCCGTGTTTATTAACAAATTCATTATTAAACCAATAAAAATAACTGTTAAATCAAAAATGAGATTAAGGTGATCCTTTATAAAAAAAATTAAAACTTCCCCAATCATCAAAATTTATAAAGATAATCAACCAAATTTTCATGTGCTTTACCAAAGATTGCTAGTTTGAGTGGAAAACTAACCAAGAGTAATCCAAAAGATCACAAAATCGAGGCACATATGTTACACGTAAATTATTGAGCTAATTGGGTGTTTAGACAGTTTGTTTTTTATATAATTGGTAAACTAGACAATTTATTATTCATGGTGAGTGTCCAAACTTAAGTGTCCATGAAATAAATATATACACCAATTCATCTCTATTACAGACCATCTCTATTACTAAAACACTAAAATTGTCCATTTAGCAAATTATGAATAGTAAAATGTTCATATTATATATTAAATTTGAAAAGATATATTTTGCTAATTTCACCCATTATTATTAATGTTTAGGATCAACTAGGATATGTATGAGTTCCCCTGAACATCTTATACTCCCTATGAGAAAGTATGATTTTTTGAGTTTATTCACACAGATTAAGAAAATAATAAATTATACTTTTATTAATTACTTTTATAAAATTAAAACAGTTAATTGATTTTGAAAATAAAAATTCATTAAATATATGAAAAAATCAAACTTTCTGATACAAATAAAAAACTTAGAAAATCATACTTTGTGATACAGAGGAAGTATATATAAATATATGTGTTTTATATATGCTATTAATGACAGAAATGATTTGAATTTGGTAATTTTGTATTAAACTAAAAATTCTTTTATTCAAATTGAATTTTAGTTTTTTAAAACACTAAGATTTTAGAATAATTATTTTCTATTTTAGTTCCACTATATATGAGAGAGAAAGAAATAAATACTTTCCAAAAATAAATTACAAAATTCGATGATCATAGAAAATTAAATATTAAAAATATATTTCATCAATCTCAAAAATATTATTTCCTTAGTTTTCACATAAATTAAGAAAAATAATAAAGAATAGTTTTATTAGTTACTTTTGTGTTATATTTCTATTTAGTAACTTATCGTTTTCCATAATTGTAATCAATACAGAAACATTAAATGTTTCTTGAGTGATTTTGGGAGATCTAAAAATAATACATTAATTTTGTTTTTGACCTCCTCGTTCCAATTTTCCAAATGCACACATTTAAATGTTTCCTGAGTGATTTTGGGAGATCTTTAAAAATAATACAGTAATTTTGTTTTTAACCTCCTCGTTCCAATTTTCCAAATGCACCCATTTTATTATTCACTGTTTAAGTAAAAGCATAATTAGTTACTAATTGTCTATATTTATGTACATATTTACGAGATAAGACAACATTGAAAAGATTATTCATGGGCCTTGGTTCGGCTAGATCAGTTTGGGTCGGACGGACCCAATAAAATTGAATTCAAAATTTTAGAAGAAATAAAGGATAAACTGATCGGAAGAATACTTTTTTATTTCGGTATACGGATTATTTGTTCGGTTATTGAGGTCCGATTTTATAACCGATTAATAATTCCTTAACCAATTCAATGTCATTATATGAGCCTTTATCGATCTTCGTCTTTGACATTTCTTCAAATCGAACAAAGACAAGACAAAAGTTCGTCTTCTCCATTTTTTATCTCAT
This sequence comes from Nasturtium officinale, assembly GCA_963854855.1. Classification (NCBI taxonomy): domain Eukaryota; kingdom Viridiplantae; phylum Streptophyta; class Magnoliopsida; order Brassicales; family Brassicaceae; genus Nasturtium; species Nasturtium officinale. The sequence continues at coordinate 11,647,510 of OY978504.1, read as the reverse complement.
GTTGTAGATGGCTGCTTCTGAAGATGTAGATGAACCACCAATTCTTGAGTCTGTTAGGACTGGAAGGAAGAGGAAGACACCAGCTAGTAGTTCTGCGCTACCACCAAAACCTAAAAAAGGTATATCCTAAACGAGCTAATTGTTGGAAGCATTTTATTCAGAGTAAAAATTATCCTAGTCAGGCTATATATAGATATTGTGGTCAAGAGGTAGGTTGTGATTCAAAATTATCTGGAACTAGTGCAATGAATGGTCACATAGGTAGATATAAGTTACTTATGGATCATGTTGCAAGGTAAAAACAGAAGTCATCAACTGGTAATAATAGTGGTAATATGGAACTTGTGTGTTATGATCCTGATTGGCTTAGAAAATCAGTGAATATGTTAGTTGTGATCAATGAGTTGTCTTTCTCCTTTGTTGAATAAGAGGGTTGGAAGCAATTTTTTTGGTATATTGCCTCTGTATAAGACGTTCTCTAGGAGAAGATGTACAAGGGATAGTGTTGTGATGTATCTTGAAGAGAAGAAAGCATCAAAGGAGTTGTTTTGGAGTTGCAAAGAAAGTTGTATTTCTCACCACAGATATATGGATCTGCCCTACAAATTCTTACAATTACATGGTGGTCACAACTCACTGGATTGATGAGGAGTGGAAAGTGCACTAAATGATACTCTCCTTTAAGTTCATTACAGATCATAAAGGATATACTATAGCAGGTCAGTTTATTGACTGCTTAGAGGAATAGGGTATTGAGAAGATTTTCACAATTACAGCTGATAATGTAAAAGGGAATGACAAGGCTTTTAAGGGGTTGATAGATTATTTGCGGATGAAATCACATCAATCCTTAGTTCTTGATGGAGATTATCTTCATATGCGGTGTTGTGCTCATATTCTCAATCGTATAGTGGTAGATGGTGTGAAAAAGGCAATGGCTAGTATAGTTGCCATTAGGAATGCATTTATTTATGTTATATCTTCTTTTACAAGATTGATGTCTTTCCATCTTAGGTGTGATACATGTAAGATCTCCAGAGGTAGCTTACATTTAGATTGTGTTACTAGGTGGAATTCAACCTACATAATATTGACTGCTGCCATTAAGCTTAGGACTGCGTTTGAGAGAATGTCGAGTGAGGATAAGCTCTACTGTGATTACTTCTTGGAAGAAGAAGAAGAGAAGACTAAGCGGAAACGAGTTGAACCACCAACTTCTGAAAATTGGGATGAATTTCAAAGGTTAGTAAAGTTTATGAAAATCTTCTATCAAATTACATTAACGTTTTTAGCTTCTCAGTCAGTCATTTCTACTCTTTGTTACAATGAGATAGTGAACATAGAAAGGAACTTAATCCTTAAGCATCGCAGCGGTGATGAAGAGGTAAGAAAACAAGCAGCTGTTATGAGGGATAAGTTTGAGAAGTATTTTTGAATCTGCTTATGGAAAATTTCCTATAGAGAGTAGACAACTTTACAATACACTTTATAGTGTGATGAAGAAAATGTATGATCAGTATAGTCTTAGACTTACCAAACCTTATGAGGTTGCTGTTGAAGAATCTGCTGAACCAAGTGGTATCTTGGATTTACCAGATGATGAAGATGGTTGTGAGCAGATGGATTTAATCTACAATAAGATGGTTAACTTAAAGAGTGGTGAAGAGAGTTGTGTTGAAATATGTGATCTCTATGATAGAAGAATTCAAACACAAGAGGGAAAGGAAACCTAGTTCACAAGGAACTAGAAGAAGTCTTGGTTAGGATGTAACTAGAAGAATGGAAACTGTTACATACTAACTAGAAGACTAACTAAGTGGAAAAGAGGAAGAAAAGGAGAGCATGGGGCGCCAGAGAGGGGCATGGACACAAGCATTGAGGTGTCAGCAGCAGGATATGGGCGCAGCATGAACAGGAGGCAAACAGTGAGCTGCTCCCTTCTCTCCTCTTGGCGCCAATTTCTTTCGTCTCTCCTTTATCCTTCACGCTTTTTCTTCCTTCTTCTCTTGTTGTTTGTAACCTCTTCTCTATAAATATCTATGTAAACTTAATGTAAAGAAAGAGTTGTGAATAAGAGAATAAGAAGATTAAAAGAGTAAAAGGAAGCTTTGCTTATCTCCCTAAAGGCGCCGGTGGAGCTTTAGCTCTCCTGCGCCATGCTTCTTCTTAGTTCATCTTATTTCATCAACCATTATCATTCTCATTCTCATCATCATTCTTATCATCATTCTCAAACAATAATCCCTCATTACATCAATACTCACGCCACCATCTTCATCCTAAACATTCTCTAAGTATCCAAACCTCAAACTCCTTATCATTCTCACGCCACAACTATCACTCTCTCAACAATCCCTAAGTCTCCATACTCTTAATTTCAACATGGTATCAGAGCAAGTTGAGTGATTTAGCGCCTAATCTCTTGTTATTCTTCTAGCTCTCTACAAAGTCTTCTAATCTATAACCATACACTTTCTTAGTTCTATTCACTCTAAGATTAATATCCTTGAGATCATAGGAACTTCAACTTGTCAAAGGACTAAGGGTGTGTATTGTTACTAGAAAATGATGACAAATTGAGGGAGATTTCGTTGGGCTCTCCTTGGCTCCTTGCCTTGAGGAGCTCGGTCTTTTGTTAAACACATGAGAGAGAATTTTCCGGGGTAATTTGTTCCTCCCATGCATTTTTTAATTAATGGGGTGTGTGTGAGAGAGTAAATATTTTTCTTTGTGTTTCTTGTATGTGGAGTCTAGATCCACATACAAAACTTTGAAAAGAGGTTGTATCAACATCAATCCCTCGGTGATCCTCTTTGAAAACAAGATCCAGAGGATTTTTAGAATCATTCATCCGTGAAGAAGCTTATCATGGCGTGATGGTTTTTGGCATGTATGGCGTGGGAAATAAGGTATCTAGGAGATGAAGAGTGTTTTTGGCGTGATGGTTTAGAAGAGGAGAATGCTGGGTGGTGACCTTAAAACATGATCCAAGCAAGCTCCAAGTGAAGACAAATCATTGAACAGGAAGTAAAGTGGCTGGTGATCAAATGAAGACATCCAGCAAGAAAGAAGAGGTGATTGCCTCAAAGTGAATAGAAGCATTAAACCGGCTGTACAAAAAATAGTCAAAGAAAGTGTGAATCTAGTTCACATAAGACTTCAAGAAAAATATGAGACAGCTCATAGTAAAACTTAGAGAAAAGGAGAAGCTTACCTTAGAGAGAGGAAGCTGAAGAAGGTTGAATCCCGGAAGAGACTTGCAGAAGAGAAGTGACAAGAGGAGTTCACATCTTTAACCCGGAAGAAACTTGCGGAAGAGACATGACAAGAGGAGTTCACGTAGAAGACTTGCATGAAACAGAGATGAAACACAAGGCTGAGATATTTCCAGCAAAGAAAAGGAAGTGGTCAATAATTTTTGATCAAAGAAACACAGTTGATAAGAGGAAAATCAATTGTGGAAAAGTGACAAAAGAAGCGGTAAAGAGATAGTAAGCAATGTTTTTGGATGGGCTTGTGTTGTGATTCTTGAGAGTTTGATTCCAGTTATGGAGATTGGAAACTCACATTCACTTGTAACTTCAAGCGTTAAGGAGGAGAAGCGTAAGACTGCTGAGAGAGATGAAACCTCAGAGGAAGAGGTTAAGAGCGATTGTTGCTCTAAGAAGAAGAAGAGCAACAGCGACTCAGTGAAGCACTTGGCGAATTCTCAGCCTCAGTAACAGGCGAATCAAACTCTGCAAGACTCATTTCCAAGAAGTTCATGACTTCCAAAACCAATCTCATAGGCTAATGCTATCTTTCATTGGTGAATCTTTCAACAAGCGGAAGATTCATATGGTCCAAGAAGTAGTTGCTCCAAGGTATTGATTAAATGGTGCTTATGGAGGGTCATATTCTTCCACATAGTCTTCATCCTCTCTTGAGGCCGAATCACTTGATCCAGGAGGTCTTGAGAGAGTGGTGATCATACTCAACCATGTGGCGATCCAAGCGGAGCAATCTACAAGAAGAAGTGTGTATAGGCTCAAGCAAGCTATTCATGGTGGTGTTATGTGGAGGTAGATGATGTCCTTTGCGGCCTAATCCAAAATGGCTAGCAGACGAAAGCTTGTCCTAATTGGCAAGTGGGATAGATAGTCCAAGAGGAGGTGGCATCATTGGCATAATAAAGCTTAGTGCTCTTTCCTTTGTAAGAGTGGTCCCTTGGCAATGGGCTAGTCTTGAAGGGAAGTGTTGAAGAAGCGGTGTAGCTCCAAATTATGCAACGGTCTTCCTTGTCAAGTTTGGTTCTTCCCATACTCGAACCAAGCTTGAGGGGGAGTGTTGAAGAAGATCGTTGAAGCACCAAGTTAGGTGATGGTCCAAGAAGAAGAGGACTATCACATTGTACCATGGATAGGTGCGGCATTCCGAGAGGAAGCCGAGAGAGTCTTATGATAAGTGGGATTAGAGCGGATGGTTCTTTGAAGAATCAAGATCAAATCTATGAAGGATTGAAGCCAAGATTGATCTTGATAGATGGAGTGTGAAGCTCAGACCAAGAGGCGTTCACCTAGGAGGCTGTGGAACGGTAAACAAGGCAACAAGGAACTCCAAGCACCGTATGAGGAGACGATGGCGAGAGAAAGCCGGGAGACACATACAAGTAGCTATGGATGATGTTGTAAGAAAACCGAAGGAGAAACCACCTTTCAGATTTTATTAGGTGTGGTGATCCGAGAAGCAGCGGGAAGTGGCATCCAACGGATAGAGTATACTCCCAAGAGTCATCAAGAGGAAGCCAATGACAATGTGAGTATTCCGTGAGCAAGAAGATGTCATCCGAGGAGCTTGAAGTCAAGATTAAGTTTGAGACAAGAACTCCGAGGAGACATGATCCGAGTGAAGCTTAGAGAAAACAAAGCCTAATCCACAAGGAAGAGTAAAGGCCATGGGATTCAGAATCCTAGGTCTCATTGAGGTTAGGATTCATCAAAACCGTCTTTGGAGCAAGCAAGGATCAGCTAGCGGATATCCTCATCATGGCATCATCTTCTATCAATGAGTATCACCTACATGGCAAGATTGGCCTTAAGGACACCTACCGATCAATCTTGAGGGGGAGTGTTGAAATATGTGATCTCTATGATAGAATAATTCAAACACAAGAGGAAGAGGGAAAGGAAACCTAGTTCACAAGGAACTAGAAGAAGTCTTGGTTAGGATGTAAATAGAAGAATGGAAACTGTTACATACTAACTAGAAGACTAACTAAGTGGAAAAGAGGAAGCAAAGGAGAGCATGGGGCGCCAGAGAGGGGTATGGACACAAGCATGGAGGTGTCAGCAGCAGGGTATGGGCGCAACATGAACAGGAGGCAAATAGTGAGCTGCTCCCTTCTCTCCTCTTGGCGCCAATTTCTTTCTTCTCTCCTTTATCCTTCACACTTCTTCTTCCTTCTTCTCTTGTTGTTTGTAACCTCTTTTCTATAAATATCTATGTAAACTTAATGTAAAGAAAGAGTTGTGAATAAGAGAATAAGAAGATTAAAAGAGTAAAAGGAAGCTTTGCTTATCTCCCTAAAGGCGCCGGTGGAGCTTTAGCTCTCCGGCGCCATTCTTCTTCTTAGTTCATCTTATTTCATCAACCATTATCATTCTCATTCTCATCATCATTCTTATCATCATTCTCAAACAATAATCCCTCATTACATCAATACTCACGCCACCATCTTCATCCTAAACATTCTCTAAGTATCCAAACCTCAAACTCCTTATCATTCTCACGCTACAACTATCACTCTCTCAATAATTCCTAAGCCTCCATACTCTTAATTTCAACAAGTTGCAGTGAGTTAGACATCTATTTGGCTGAAAAAATTGAGACTTAAGTAGACAAAAAATTGGGTTCACACTATGATTGATGTTCTATCATGGTAAAAATAATAATAACAAATTATCAATCTTATCAGAACTGGCTATAGATGTTTTAGCAGTTAAAGTATCTTCGTTTGCTTCAGAGTCTGTTTTTAGTACTAGTGGCTGAGTATTGGATCCTGATAGGAATTCTCTAACTCCTTATATGGTTGACATATTGATTTACACACAATAGTAGTTACGATGTGCTTATAGATCTCAAGCTCAAATGGCTAACTTGTTGGAAATGTTGTAAGAAATGGAGTTCCTAGAATTACTATGTCACTTTCTCTATCTTTGTTGTTTTTTAATTTGTTAATTGGAAAATTGCTAACTTTGTTATCTTCTGTACTCTGTAGATTCTCGGAATTCAATTGTATCTCCTTAATGATTCTAGTGGTGGGAGAAAGTATATGTATCACAGTTTTAAAATTTAGATTGTTATAGTTTCTGTTTTGTATTTTTTTTTATGTTTCTGTCCCATTTTAGATGTTTAAGTTGCTGATTAAATTTGGAATTTACATGTTTAAGTTTCTGTGAAATGCATGTGAGTTTAATTTGTTAAATAATAGTGTTTAATTTATCTTCTGTTGAGAGTTTTTAATGTTAGTTTATGATATGATTTCATTTTCTTTATATTTGATGTTGAAGTTTTGACAGTCATCTTACATTATCTTCATCTTTTCTTTACGGGTTGGTGTTTGAAGTTTTCTTGTATGGATCCAGCCTTGAGATAAGATGCGACCTTTTGTTTTTTTTGGTGCGGATTGGAGCTTGCAGTAGACCTAACTTTTAATCATTGTTGAAGCTTACAAACTATTAATATAACCTCTTACCAGCCTTGTTTAAAACTACAAGCGCTGATATTTTTGTATTAGGTCTTTCTTTAGGTTCATGTACTATGTATTCGGTAGTTTTTGAAATATATTTCATCCGAACAAACTGATTTATTGTAGTGTTCAATTAATTCTTGGAAATCATATTTTTCTATGAATCGAGTCGAATAATTTTTAGGCCGAACCGAATGAACTAAGTTTTTTCAGAATAGATCAGACTAAATACTAAATTTTACATAAACCGAATAACCGTTTAAACCGAACCGAATATCCCATTTAAACCGTCTGCCTAGGACTAGAGAAGATAGTCTAATGAGTGATATCTTCATCTAGGCATACCTTGATTTGCACCTTTTTAAGATCAAATCATAGATGCATGATGCATCCAATATAATCATGTTACTGTGTAACTTATTTGTTTAAAAAATTTTCATTTTTTTTGAAAAAATATTTTAATTAAGACTATTATTTAGTTACTAAATTATCTATCTCCATATTTTATGAAAAATACAACATTGAGAAGATAGTCTATATTATTATTACAACTTATTTTCTATATTTATCTTTTCTATTACAATATAATTATTTGTAATTAAAACAAAAAATAATTCCCTTTATTTGAACTGATATTATATTTGGGCATTAAAAATTTGGTGCATAATTTATCTTTAACAGAAAAATATTTAAATTTTCCAATTATTTATTTTTACAAACTGTATGAGTATGAGCTATACAAAAATTATTGAGAACTAGTTTTCTGGTTGGATAATACATAATGGCATTGCACTGATGTTGACGTTGAAATTGACATGACAACAAAATTAGCTATCATTCATGGTTTGACTAACATCATAAGAGTCCATTCCATATATATATCTTTTTGGTATTACAAAAATAGATAAAATATATGGAATTAAATTGGTACAATTTTTTACGATATAAATTTGCATATTATAACTCGGTTCATACTTGGTATATGAATTAAATTTTCTCCAAAGTTTTGGTTATGAAAACATACTAACGTGAATATTTGATCTCTTTCTTATTTTATGAGAGACTATTACAAAATTACTACAAGAAAAAAAAAGATGATTCCAATCACATATTTGGTTGGACTGTCGTTGGAACTGGCTAATTCTGACAAAACAATATTAGTCAGAATTCCATAATTAGAAATGCAAAATATTAAGAAATTCGTTGGAAGTTTACGACAGAAACATTTGATGATGAAAATATCTTTGAAAACCTTCTGACAAGTATTTTCAATGAAGCAATAGTCTGAAATTGATTGCTTTACTGACCAATTTCTGATGAATAATAAAAGTATTAGTAACTTATGTGACTAAATTTATGAGATTAATTAGATATTTCCAAGTAATTTCCAACTAACATTGTTACAATATATTAAAATTATATATATATATATATATATTTATATTTTAAAGATAAAATTTTATTAAAATCAAAAGCTAAAACTTCAGTTTTCACAAAATTAAAATAAACTATCCAAAAAATAAAAGGAAGCAATTAATTGTTTTCCAAATTAAAATCTTCATCAAAACGTTTTAGCCCGTCTGGATTTAGAGATGATGGCGAGACGAGATTGGGATATGTATATGGCATAATATGACCCAAAATATGGTATCTGTTTGACCTGCTTGGGTGCTTCCAATGTATCGATCTTTCTATTCATTGCATTAACATTTTTTTTTGTGTGTGTGTTTATCTTTGTTGATTGCAACTTGGATTGCAAGTTCTTGACCGTGGATGGTGTCACATATACGACATCTTCATCATATGAAATAGATCCGAATCCATACAAATGTCTCTTACTGTTCGGAACTTCTTTTAAAGGTATAATCTGATTATTATTATATGTTTTATAACCAAATAAAATGGTTGATAAAATAAAGAAAACAAAGATACCATTGAGCGAAAGATTTTGTTTTCTGGTATGGTGTGAGAAACATATCTTCTTGAGTATCAGACTCTTGTGTCATTTTGATCAATCTCTCTTGATCATGCTGTCTACATTTTGTACAATGGGCCAATGGCCTCCGCCTTCTTGCCGATGTAGGTACCGTCCACTCACTACCGTCCACTCACTAATGAGAAAATTCCATTAGTGTCATCATATCTGAATGTTCACTAGTTTCCAGATTATGCTTTTGTTACATATTAAAAAATTATTATGTTAAAATATTAGTTAAATATCTATAAATTGTGTTAGAGTGTAAATCAACGTTACACATCGGATAATTAGACAAAAAGTGTTTAATATGTAAAGAGAGTCAATCACTAATTAATTTGAGGTCTTTTGGGAAGGAACCCAATAAACAAAACCGTGCGGACTTGAGTAGTAATCTCAAAGCGAACAATATCATATTAATAGTGAATTGACTTGGGAAATGGTATCAGAGCTATGGTTTAAAGAAATGAACCTGGTAATCGATGTGTGAGAAGCCCCATGTGACACGATTAAGAAAAGTTCTCGAGAGGAGACTAAGTATCATGGTCTGTGATTTAGAGGAGAGATTGTTGGAGTGTAAACCAACGTCGGATAACTAGACAATAAGTGTTCAATATATAAGGAGAGTGTATTACTAATTAATTGGAGACCTTTTGGGAAGAAATTTAATAAGCGAAACCGTGCGGGCTAATAGTGAGTTGACTTGACCTTTGAAAAATGCAATAAATTGTGTATGTAAATTTATAAGTAATTTTCAAGTTTTCGTGCTTGCGGAGATAAGACATTGAGCCGCATGTTTGTCTTGCATAGCCGTATTCATCTCGCTTAGTGATGTAGGAACTGTTGATTTTAGAGGTTTATAAAGAGATAAAGATGGAGATGAGAGAATTGGCGTAATAAGAAAGAGAGAGATTGCTGAATATTTCCTCTTATTCACTTTTTTCTTTACAAGAGATTACATGTATTTATAGAGTTTTACATAGAAGAAGAAGAAGAGGCAAAAGAGAGAAGGAAAATGGCGTGAAGAAGAGAAGAAAAATGATTTGGCTGCTCTAATAGTCTTGATGCACCATGCCCTGCTCTTACGCGCCTAGGCTTGTGTCCATACCTCTCTTTGCTTCCTCACTTGGTTTAGTTAGATTGTCTAGTTGAGATCCAACAGCTTTCTTTTCTTCTAGTTCCGTCTCAACTAGTTCTCCTTCTAGTTTTTTCACAACTAGTTCTCCTTTTTTCTCTCCTTCTCTTAAGTTTGAATTCTTCTTCTCGACTATGGGATCACATATTTCAACAGGAACGCCTACGGTTTTGTTCTCAACGAGATGGGATGATGGTGAATCAACTAGCTGGTCGTACGACTCTCTCTAGATGACTCAATGATGATGGAAGGTTGATCAAGGAATGAACAAAACGGAATAAAAACCTATGGCAAACGGAAGTAGGATAGATGATAGATATATGTAGGAACAACAACAGGGTTGTTCTTACAGCGATGTGAATAGTTTGATTGACTCACTCAATCGATGGACACAAAATAAGCTGAATGAATCACTTAAACGACTAATTCTGCAATTCAATAGGACTTAAAGAATCACTCAATAAGAACTAAGGAACAAAAGACACAAGAATTCACAACTTGTGAAAAGAAAACACTTTCTTATCACTTATTTCGATCAAGGGTTCTTTTCAATGTTCAAATGACTGGAGCTTTATAGGTTGACCTCTAAATAATTCAAAAAGGAAAGATAATTACAAGAAAATTGAATGAGAAATATCAAAGGAATTGCCTTTGATGAGATATAGCAGTTAGGCTTGATTTGCTTGGTCCAACAAAAAGAATTTCGTGTGATCTTATATCTTGAAAGCTTCTGGATGTTTCCATGGCTCATTAACCTCCTAATAAATCCCTTAAGTCACACCGAATCAGAATATAGACGTTGAGGTTGGGTCTTGAATGCTCTCGAGTCCATATATGGTAAGTCTTGGTTTTGTTGATGTGTAGGATTGAATCCGCCTGATCCAAGGGTTATTTCTGTACGTGAATACTCTCTTAAGACCCTCTAGTTGATGTAGAAGTTTCTCTGGTCGCCACATAAATGTTTGAGAAAATCCAAGATAGGGAAAATCTAAATAAGACAACTCAGGTGAAAACCAAATTGGAAAATTGATATCATCCAAACCAAATTTGGTTTTGACTTTATTCCGGTTCTCAGTGATTCTCTGTTGAGTCAAAAATTGAGATTAATTAAAGTTATAGTAAAATATCTTCTGGTCTGGTCGGAATCGTCTGATGACTGTACGTAGGTCCACATCGGGTAAGCTGGGGATCAACCGGTTTGTAAAATTGATAACTCCTTCTACTAAATTCCATTTGATCTGATTCCACTTCGAGGTGTTCTCTAACTAAGGTGTTGTCTTGATGGCCTCATTATACCCTCCCCCCTTGATAAATTTTCGACCTCAAAACTGTATAATCTGCACCAAAAGAAAACAAGTTAGCTTTCAGTCTCTTTTGGGAGGTGTTAAAATATGTGATCTCTATGATAGAAGAATTCAAATCTAAGAGAAGGAGGGAAAGGAAACCTATTTCACAAGGAACTAGAAGAAGTCTTGGTTAGGATGTAACTAGAAGAAATGAAGCTGTTACATACTAACTAGAAGACTAACTAAGTGGAAAAGAGGAAGCAAAGGAGAGCATGGGGCGCCAGAACCAGGGCATGGGCACAAGCATGGAGGCGTCAGCAGCAGGGTATGGGCGCAGCTTGAACAGGAGTCAAACAGTGAGCTGCTCCCTTCCCTCCTCTCTTCTTCACGCAAACTCCTCTCTTCTCTCCTTCCTTCTTCACGCCTCTTCTCTTCTTCTCTATGTAAAAACTCTATAAATATACATGTAATGTGATGTAAAGAGTATTGTGAATAAGAGAATAAGAAGATTAAAAGAGTAAAAGAAAGCTTTACTTATCTCCCTAAAGGCGCCGGTGGAGCCTTAGCTCTCCGGCGCCATGCTTCTCCTTAGTTCATCTTATTTCATCAACCATTATCATTATCATTCTCATCATCATTCTTATCATCATTCTCAAACAATAATCCCTCATTACATCAATACTCATGCCACCATCTTCATCCTAAACATTCTCCAAGTATCCAAACCTCAAACTCTTTATCATTCTCACGCCACAACTCTCACTCTCTCAACAATCCCTAAGTCTCCATACTCTTAATTTCAACATGGTATCAGAGCAAGTTGAGTGATCTAGCGCCTAATCTCTTGTTATTCTTCTAGCTCTCTACAAAGTCTTCTAATTTATAACCATACACTTTCTTAGTTCTATTCACTCTGAGATTAATATCCTTGAGATCATAAGATCTTCAAGTTGTGAAAGGACTAAGGGTGTGTATTGTTACTAGAAAATGATGACAAATTGAGGGAGATTTCGTTGGGCTCTCCTTGGCTCCTTGCCTTGAGGAGCTCGGTCTGGGGTAATTTGTTTCTCCCATGCGTTTTCTAATTAATGGGGTGTGTGTGAGAGAGTAAATATTTTTCTTTGTGGTTCTTGTGTGTGGAGTCTAGATCCTCTTTGGAAACAAGATCCAGAGGATTTTTTAAGAATTATTCATCCGTGAAGAAGCTTGTCATGGCATGTATGGCGTGGGAAATAAGGCATCTAGGAGATGAAGAATGTTTTTGGCGTGATGGTTTAGAAGAGGAGAAGGCTGGGTGGTGACCTTAAGTGGTGATTCAAGCAAGCTCCAAGTGAAAACAAATCATTGAACAGGAAGTAAAGTGGCTGGTGATCAAATGAAGACATCGAGCAAGAAAGAAGAGGAAGCATTAAACCGGCTGTACAAAAAACAGTCAAAGAAAGTGTGAATCTAGTTCACATAAGACTTCAAAAAAAATATGAGACAGCTCATAGTAAAACTTGGAGAAAAGGAGAAGCTTACCTTAGAAAGAAGAACCTGAAGAAGGTTGAATCCCAGAAGAGACTTGCGGAAGAGAAGTGACAAGAGGAGTTCACGTCTTCAACCCGGAAGAGACTTGCGGGAGAGATACGTTAAGGAGGAGAAGAGTAAGGCTGCTGAGAGAGGTGAAACCTCAGAGGAAGAGGTTAAGAGTGATTGTTGCTCTGAGAAGAAGAAGAGCAACAACGACTCAGTGAAGCACTTGGCGAATTCTCAGCCTCAGTAACAGGCGAATCAAACTCTCCAAGACTCATTTCCAAGAAGTTCATGACTTCCAAAACCAATGTCATAAGCTAATGCTATCTTTCATTGGTGAATCTTTCAACAAGCGGAAGATTCATATGGTCCACGAAGTAGTTACTCCAAGGTATTGATTGAATGGTGCTTATGGAGGGTCATATTCTTCCACATGGTCTTCATCCTCTCTTCAGGCCGAATCACTTGATCCAGAAGGTCTTGAGAGAGTGGTGATAATACTCAACCATGTGGCGATCCAAGCGGAGCAATCTACAAGAAGAAGTGTGTATAGGCTCAAGCAAGCTATTCATGGTGGAGTTATGTGGAGGTAGATTATGTCCTTTGCGGCCTAATCCAAAATGGCTAGCAGACGAAAGCTTGTCCTAATTGGCAAGTGGGATAGATAGTCCAAGAGGAGGCGGCATCATTGGCATTATCAAGCTTAGTGTTCTTTCCTTTGCAAGAGAGGTCCCTTGGCAACGGGCTAGTCTTGAAGGGAAGTGTTGAAGAAGCGGTGAAGCTCCAAATTATGCAACGGTCTTCCTTGTCAAGTTTGGTTCTTCCCATACTCGAACCAAGCTTGAGGGGGAGTGTTGAAGAAGACCGTTGAAGCACCAAGTTAGGTGATGGTCCAAGAAGAAGAGGACTATCACATTGTACCATGGATAGGTGCGGTATTCCGAGAGGAAGTCGGGAGAGTCTTATGATAAGTGGGATTAGAGCGGATGGCTCTTTGAAGAATCAAGATCAAATCTATGAAGGGTTGAAGCCAAGATTGATCTTAATAGATGGAGTGTGAAGCTCAGACCAAGAGGCGTTCACCAAGGAGGCTGTGGAACGGTAAACAAGGCAACAAGGCACTCCAAGCACTGTATGAGGAGACGATGGCGAGAGAAAGCCGGGAGACAAATACGAGTAGCTATGGATGATGTTGTAAGAAAACCGAAGGAGAAACCACCTTTCATACCTTATTAGGTGTGGTGATCCGAGAAGCAGCGGGAAGTGGCGTCTAACGGATAGAGTATACTCCCAAGAGTCATCAAGAGGAAGCCAATGACAATGTGAGTATTCCGTGAGCTAGAAGATGTCATCCGAGGAGCTTGAAGTCAAGATTAAGTTTGAGAAAAGAATCCCGAGGAGACATGATCCGAGTGAAGCTTAGAGAAGACAAAGCCTAATCCGCAAGAAAGAGTAAAGGCCATAGGAGAGGAAGCCGTGGTCTCATTGAGGTTAGGAGTCATCAAAACCGTCTTTGGAGCAAGCAAGGATCAGCTAGCGGATATCCTTATCATGGCACCATCTTCTATCAATGAGGATCACGTACATGGCAAGATTGGCCTTAAGGACACCTACCGATCAATCTTGAGGGAGAGTGTTAAAATATGTGATCTCTATGATAGAAGAATTCAAATCTAAGAGAAGGAGGGAAAAGAAACCTAGTTCACAAGGAACTAGAAGAAGTCTTGGTTAGGATGTAACTAGAAGAAAGGAAGCTGTTACATACTAACTAGAAGACTAACTAAGTGGAAAAGAGGAAGCAAAGGAGAGCATGGGGCGCCAGAACCAGGGCATGGGCACAAGCATGGAGGCGTCAGCAGCAGGGTATGGGTGCAGCTTGAACAGGAGTCAAACAGTGAGCTGCTCCCTTCCCTCCTCTCTTCTTCACGCAAACTCCTCTCTTCTCTCCTTCCTTCTTCACGCCTCTTCTCTTCTTCTCTATGTAAAAACTCTATAAATATATATGTAATGTGATGTAAAGAGTGTTGTGAATAAGAGAATAAGAAGATTAAAAGAGTAAAAGAAAGCATACTTATCTCCCTAAAGGCGCCGGTGGAGCCTTAACTCTCCGGCGCCATGCTTCTCCTTAGTTCATCTTATTTCATCAACCATTATCATTCTCATTCTCATCATCATTCTTATCATCATTCTCAAACAATAATCCCTCATTACATCAATACTCATGCCACCATCTTCATCCTAAACATTCTCCAAGTATCCAAACCTCAAACTCCTTATCATTCTCACGCCACAACTCTCACTCTCTCAACAATCCCTAGGCCTCCATACTCTTAATTTCAACAGGAGGTTTGGACCGTACCTTGGTTTATTGGTGTCTTGATAATGCGTGGTGCATCTGGTGGCTCCTCTTTGAGCTGCATAGAATGAACTCTTCCTCTGTCTTCATCACGTCCAAGAGCTGATGGTGCCTTTGGCTTAGTTTCTCTTCGGACTTGGTTTTTAACTTCTAAGTCTGGTGTCTCGTTGTTTATACCTGCAATATTTCCAACTCCTTTGGCAAAAATCAAATGCATTAATACATTTATGGAGTAATTTAAAACAGGTAGACATAATTCAGTTTGACACAAACTCAGCTCATATGTGGCCTGATCAGGGCCTTTGGCATCTTCCATATTCAACACGGCACATGGGATTGGTGTTGGATCCGGTGGCTCTTCCTTAATCAGCATGTCATGGATGAAGTCCTTTTTTGTCAATGACCATGGGATGATTACATGCTGATGGTACCTGCTTTTGGTTCAAAGCTTTAGACCATTGGGGTGTGTTCTCTCTTCGGTCTCTATGCACATCTAGGGTACCTGTCCTTTCTTTGACACTTAAGGTAGATATCAAGTGCATTATCATAGGAACATATGTATTTAAAACATGGTGTTTGAGACTATGAGTAAGCATAAGAGTGTTCCAGTATTTAACTATCTCAATAATACTACTTACTTGGATGATGTGGGAACAATAACAATGTTGTTCTCCTTGGATGTTGACTGGGGCATCGATATGCTTCTCCAATGTACCTAAACCTTTATCAAGTTCTTTTGGCTCTAACAAGTGCATTATCACGGTCTTGGGATCATTAAAAACAAACTGAACCAAATGATCTATTACCTTTACTTGATGCGGTTTATGATCCTTAGTCTTCATGTCACATGATGTTTCCTCTTCATCTGTGTCTAGGATTTTTACAACCTTTGAAACGGTTTGCTCTTTTATCATCCATGTACCTGTTTCAACATATCTTGGCAAGGACAAGTGCATTAAAACAGTCGTGGCATTATATGTAGGAACAAACACCGAGTTGTTCTCACAGAGAATAACTGATTCAGAAATTTTAGATTGAACTAGACTATTGCTAGATGAGTCTAGTTTCGTTTCTTTTGATGTGGATTTTAACATATGTTTAAAAGGGCAAGTTGCAGCAAAATGACCTATCAAGTGATATCTATAACATGTTACATCAGTTAACTTTTGAGGATTAGAAAACTTACCTCGGTTTGGCATTACTTGCGGCTCATGTAATTGCATTGAAGTTGGAGCAGGATTTTGAAATAAATTTTGTTGAACCTCTCTTGCTCTTACTGTTGGCTTAGCCCTTGGTTGCTCCTTAACACTGTGGTACTCACGAGTTGACAACAGTTTTGGTTCTGACTTTAGGCTCCTTGGGGTTGTGTGGTACTTGCAAGTTGTCATATTGTTGTTTTGAGTTCGGGGCTTCTTCATAAAATCCCTATACATCCTTGCTTTAAGGTCTCTTCAATCTCTTACTGGATTTCTGTTGTAGAACGTGGGTGTGTCTTCTTTCAACCTCCACTGGTAAGCATCTCCTTCAAGTCTATCAACAGCATATGATAGCTTTTCTTCTTTTGGAGTATTGTGTACTCGAAACCAATGCTTCATCTTGGTCTCCCATTGTAGGTAGTCCTCTGGCTCTTTACTAGAACCAGAAAAGATGAGGGATCCAGACTTATTACCACGTTCTTGGTTAGAGTGATTTGTTTCTCTTGATGTGGCCGCTTGATAGATTCCCTTCTGTTTTGCTTTCTTTGATGGGGAAGCGTTTTTGTCTGGTTGCAACAGATCCCGTGGTGAATATCTATCACACATGATCCATTTTAATTCTTCCCACATTCTAATTCTTTGCTCCTTGTAATACCACATCTTGTATTCCTCTTTGTTCCACCACTTCAGGGCCTCACCCTTGAGTTGTCCAAGAGCGATTGAAAACTTCTCTTTGTTGGGTGTACGATAGTACCAAAAGTACATATTCATATTCTTTTCTCACTGTATATAACCTACTCCTGAAAACAAAAAGAATTTAGGTCCACAATAGTCAAAACCATTATCGTAAATTAACCTTGTTTTGGTCTTGTATATTGCTTAAAATGATGTTTTTGATGTATAACTCCATGAGGTTCGTGGCATGCTGTATTTTGGCCTTAGTGCCATCTTCTGTGGGGCTTGTTCATCATCAATACGTTCATCAATGAACTCATCTTCATTGGAGTGGATATACGACTCCACTTGGTAGTAGTTGGTATTTGGTTGCTCTTGGTCTGGTGGTTCTGGTTCAAACTCGACTCCATCTGAGTCTTCTTCATATTCAGGGTATGAAACATCATCTCCTGGTCACGGTGGTGCAGCATAGTCAGCTTCCTCATCGTACCATCCTTGGTTTGGTTCTTCTAGCTCAGAGTTGTAGTTTCTGGACACGTAAGAGTTTTCTTCTTCTCCTCCTTCTGAGTAATTCTCCATTGTCACCTCTGACTTCTCCTTAGGGTTTAGAGATGGAGTATCTCACACAAAAGAACAGCAAACAAGTCGTTAATATTCTTGCAAAAGGAAAAGGAAACAATATCACAAAGAAAAGGAAAATTTCAAAACCATTTTTCTATTTTTTTAGCTTTTTATAAATTCGTAAATAACAAATTCAAAACAGGAAAATATATATTTTTTGTTTATTTTAAATAAATACGAATTAAGAAAATAATTATAATAAATTCAAACAAAACGATTTTTATGGATTTTCTTTTGATAAAACTGAAACAAATAACAAAATAAAGCAAATAAACTTAGTTTTTTTTGTTTTTTTAACTTCTGAAAAATTTCGGAAATAGCAAATTCAAAACATGAAAAGATAGTTTGTTTTATATCAAATAAATTTGAATTAAGAAAAATAATTATAATAAATTCAAACAAAATAATTTTTATGGGTTTTCTTTTGATTAAACTGAAACAAATAACAAAATAAAGCAAATAAACTTGATTTTTTTTCTTTTCTTTTTTAAAAGAACTGAAGCAAATAAAACAGAAACAAAAGAAGGATAGAAGGTTGGATGAACACAACCTGATTGTAGGAGCTTTTGAAAGCTCTGATATCAGATGATGTAGGAACGCCTCCGTTTTATTTTCAACGAGATAGGATGATGGTGAATCAACTAGCTGGTCGTACGACTCTCTCTAGATGATTCAGTGATGATGGAAGGTTGATCAAGGAATGAACAAAACGGAATCCAAACCTATGGCAAGCGGAAGTAGGATAGATGATAGATATGTGTAGGAACAACAACAGAGTTGTTCTTCCGGCGATGGGGATAGTTTGATTGACTCACTCAATCGATGGACATAAAATAAGCTGAATGAATCACTCAAATAACTAATTCTGCAATTCAATAGGACTTAAAGAATCACTCAATAAGAACTAAAGAACAAAAGATACAAGAATTCACAACTTGTGAAAAAAACACTTTCTTATTACTTATTTCGATCAAGGATTCTTTTCAATATTACAAATGACTGGAGCTTTATAGGTTCGACCTCTAAAACTCTCTAACAGTCTAATAATTCAAAAAGGAAAAAAAAATTACAAGAAAATTGAATGAGAAATATCAAAAGGATTGACTTTGATGAGATATAGCCGTTAGGCTTGATTTGCTTGGTCCAACAAAGAGAATTTTGTGTGATCTTGTATCTTGAAAGTTTCTGGATGCTTCCATGGCTCATTAACCTCCTAATAAATCCCTTAAATCGCACCAAATCAGAATATAGACGTTGAGGTTGGGTCTTGAATGCTCTCGAGTCCATATATTCTAAGTCTTGGTTTGTTGATGTGTATGATTGAATCCGCCTGATCCAAGGGTCATTGCTGCACGTGAATACTCTCTTAAGATCCTCTAGTTGATGTATAAGCTTCCCTAGTCGCCACACAAACGTTTGAGAAAATCTAAGGTAGAGAAACTCCAAATAAGGCAAGTCGGGTGAGAACCAAATTGGAAAATTGATATCTTCCAAATCAAAATTGGTTTTGATTTTATTATGATTCTCAGTGATTCTCTGTTGAGTCAAAAATTGAGAATAATTAATGTTATAGTAAAATATCTTCTGGTTAGGTCGGAATCGTCTGATGACTGCAAGTAGGTCTATATCGAGTAAAGTGGGGATCAACCAGTTTGTAAAGTTGATAATTCTTTCTAAATTCTATTTGGTATGATTTCACTTCAAGATGTTCTCTAACTGAGCTGTTGTCTTGATGGACTCATCACTTAGTATCTCGATTACCAAAGTTGGTTATACGACTTTCACTACCAGTTTTTGTCCTCCCAATACACAACAAGAACTTGCTATACCTAATAGTAATAGGTAATCCAACATGACATATATTTCTTATGTAACCGTTTTTGTTTAAGTTCGTTCACGTTATTTTTGAAATGTGTCGCCGCAACTTTTTTTCAAATTCATCCCTTCTCAATTATATTTTCTTACATAAATAGTAATTTAATTATTAAATATATTTTTAGCTAATTAAAAAAAAAAAAAAGTAGAAAATTAATAACCAATTTTTTTTTGAACCAACGATCTTTAGTTTTCCTTGATACTTTTGACCAATTCGGACTTTGTTCGGGTAAATCCACTTCCATTATTTTCTTCAACACCTTTGTTATTCATTTGGTGACAACGAACCTTATACAACATTAAAACATATTTTATATGTAAAAACATAATTGTTTGAATTGGTCGTAGATGTGACGTGAAAAAATAGCTGGTCCTATATATATTTTCAGTCAAAATATTCAGACTAGTACATGTGACATAGCAAGGACAACAGGTCAACACATGGCCAAATGGTTCTGTGAGTGAATGCGTTTTATTGGTTCGCAGTTACAAAGTCCAAAATAAATAAATAATAGTAATAATAATAAGACCAACTCGCTATTATTTATTGTTCGAAAATAGAAACTATAGAGTTAACATCATCATCGATTTAATTAGCTAAATTCCTCGAAAGAGGAAGAAGGATCTACAGATTGTTACACACTATATCATATATATTTTCTAAATTTGTAAATTTAATATATTATCAAGTATTTTGTTAGTTTACTTTTCATATAGAAAAAAGTAGTTGTCATAATAAGAAGTTGCTAAGACGTATGGGAAATTGGTTACGTTGTCGAGAGAGTTGAGATATGTTTAATGACAATAGAAAGAGTTGGGATGATATCTAACTTATGGCTGTCTTCTTTAATGAGTCAATTGGGCTGATGCAATTTACGGGAAGTAGTTGAAGCAACTCCATATCATTATTGTACATTATTTCCATTTTTGATCTGCTTTTTTTTTTTAATCTAGAAATTAAAGAGAAATATTAAATTTTAGATCAGTTAGGCCTTTTTGGACCATGACTTTCGTAGGTCATAAAAGAAGTAAAAGCCCAAAAGCAAATGACACAGTGCGTGAATCTAACTTTACCAAAATAAGGTTGGAACACGAGTTTGTAGATTTTTAGTTAAGAAAAACAAAACATGAGTTTGTATTTTATTTGTTTGTGTTCAATTCTAGTCTTTTGTTCTGTCCGGAAGATTTGATTGTCTAAAAAAATCTTTGGTTCAAGGGAGAAGAGTCTACTCTGCAAGAGATAATCACGTGACCTACAAATGTAAATATGTAAGTGGAAACCTCCGATTTGTTTAATGCAGCTATCATTAAATATCGGACCAATCTTCTTAGTGACTGTGACAATAGACTTTAAAATAATTGTGCTATTTTCATTTCGGATTTAGATTTTTCATGTTGACGATTTTGATGTTTTTGGAAGATTGCTTTTACTTTTTCGTTGATCTTGGTCTCACTTTTATTTTGTTCGATTGTTCGAAGATTAACAGGAATGAAAAACATAAGAATTACGACCTTCATATAAAACATAAAAAATTTATAGATATTAATTTATAAGTTTCTAATGAGGTTTATAATTTATAATTATATAGAGCGTAATCTATAATTTATAGGCCGAAGTTTATGATCTATGAATATAAAATTCTAAAATTTATATATTCTTCAATTTATAATTTATATATTCTTCAATTTATAATTTATAATTTTTATTTATACTTATATAACTCTATAGTTCGTAATTTATAACTTATATGTTCTTGATCCCGTGTAGTTGCTTTAAGAAAAATTGGGTTGATCCATTTGCTACAATTTGAGTTTGACAATGAGACAAAGTTACAAGAGGAGACTACAAAATACGATATGGGTTTGTATCCGACACACTTAGGTATAGATCAGCAAGGCTATACCACATTCACCATGCATATTTGGGTTGAGCAAGCTAATGCCATGGATATCCTGTTCTCACCAATCAGTGGATGAAGATGTTAGGAGAGATAAGGAAATTATTTTTTACTCTAGAATATCTCTTATCATATTTATCGGATTCTTTGTTTCATTAGGTTCTAAATCATTCTCTCTGTGTCTATATGTGTATCTTTACATCGTCAATAGACATAATCAATTTTCACTTTTACATGGTATCAGAACAAGATCCAATACCCTAAATTTTTATTTTCTTTCTTTCTTTTTCCAGCGGCCGCCTCTCTCTCATAACTCAATCTCCTCTGTTTTTCTCATCTTTTTCATCTGTTCTCAGCCGATTTCATCACCATGGCCAACAATCAAGCTGATGTTGTTGATCAAAATCAAAAACTCCTTAGCGTGAAAATGACAAATATCGCGAAACTCACGACATCTATTTACCTCATGTGGAGCCTCCAGGTTCATGCTCTGCTAGATGGTCATGGCCTTGCCAGTTTTCTCGATGGATCCTCACCACCACCGGAGCCAACAGTAACAGCCAATGGTGCACAACGGTCAATCCTGACTTCACGAAGTGGAAGCGTCAAGACAAACTGATATACAATGGTCTTCTCGGCACAATTCCACTCACCATTCAACCCACACTTTCCAGATCTCTCACAGAGGCCGACATATGGAGGACCTTGGCTGCAGCCTATGCAAAACCCAGTCGATATCATGTGAAAAAACTCAAGCTTCAGCCGAAGCAGTGGACCAAAGGAACAAAAACCATCGATGAATATTTCCAAGGCTTCACGACAAACTTTGATCAGTTGGCACTACTAGGCAAGGCAATTGATCGTGAAGATCAGATCGAGTTTATCCTTGAGAGTATAAATCCATTGTTGATCATCTTGAAGATCGTGACACAATTCCATCACTCACTGAGGTTCACGAGAAGTTGCTCAACCAAGAAGCCAAACTTCTTACGGTCTCTGCGTCTATCTCCACTGTGGCTCCATTCTCTGCGAACACAGCCACCACATGACCCCGCTTCAACCAGTATCGTCAAAACAACAACTCAACCCAGCTGTGGAACCAACAGTTTCAGCAACCGCTATGATAATCGCAACACAAAAGGCTATCAAGGAAAGTGTTAACTATGTGGAGTTCAAGGTCATAGCACTAAGCGGTGCACTCAATTTCATCAATATCAGCCGAGGCAGCCACTCCCATCGCAGCCACCATGGATACCACGAGCTAATCATGCACTTGGCTCTCCTCATCCAGACGCAGTTTGGCTCATGGATAGTGGAGCAACACACCACATGACTAGCGATCTCCACAATCTATCTATTCATCAGCCGTACTAACGAGACGACTCTGTTCTCATTGGTGATGGATCCAGTCTGTCTATTACTCATTCGGGTTCAATTTTCCTTCCCTTATCCTCTAGCAAAATGTTACTAAATGATGTTCTATGCATACCCAATATTCATAAGAACCTTTTGTCTGTATATCGGTTATGTAATGCTTATAAAGTTTCTGTTGAATTCTTTCCCACCAACTTTCAGGTGAAAGATCTTACACTACAGGAAATCAACCGGGAACTGACGGACGTTTCTGTCGGAAATCCGTTAGAAATGTCAATTTCCGACAGAAATGTCCGTCGGTTCCAGCTTTTCAGAAATTATAATTCTGTCGGAAATATATCACAAATTCCGACCGATTTCCGATAAACTTCCGATTATAACATATTCGACGGATATCCAACGGGATGATTTCCAACGGACATAATTCCGACGAACCTATTTCCGATGGATTTCATAATTTTTTTTTTGAAATTAATAATTATTTTCAATTTAATTTAAATATAAATTATATTTATAATTCAAAATAAAATAAAACCATAATTCATAAAATAAAATCATAATTCATAATTCTCAAAATATAAATTAAAAAACTTAAATAGTTTTTTAAAACATAAAAAAACTAATCGGTGGGAGGCTAACGGGAGTTTTGTCCGAACCATGCATCCATCCGCTCCTCCATTACCCTCAAACGCGCCTTGTCCACAAGCCGCTCATCTTCTAAGGTTTGCACTTTATCCTTCAAGGTGTCAATCTCGACAATCTTTTCTTTGAGTATTTGGTAATTTCGGTTGAGTGCTTCTTGAATTTCTGGGTCGGGAGCTCCATAGCGTGAAGAAACGGAAGATGGAGATGAGTAATAATCCTGTGGAAGGCCGTAAATATGACCTTTGTTCTTTGGAGTTATCTACGAAATAAAAAGAATATAAATAAGAAATGAAAACAAAAATAAAAATAAAAAACTAGTAAAACAAAGTTATAATGTAAGTAATTACCTCATAAACAAATTTGTTTATCTTCTCGAATGGGATTTCGGTGCATGGAGGAGTTCCTTTAACCATTGGTTGTGATTGGAGAATATCGTCCTCAAGACGTCTCACATTGTCGACGATATCTCGAGCAACAGCATCTTGAATTTGACCGGTCTTGCAGTTGGTGTGCGTATCTTCAAGCAATTGAAGATGAGACGGAGGTGCACACCATGTTGCCAAAACTTCAAAAATAAACGTAAAGATTAATAATATAAAATATCAAAATATAATGAAATGAAGAATGAAAATAAAATTGAATAACTTACAAGTTGTTGTTCGCAGGAAGCCTTGCTCGTTGCACCTAAATTATGGGTCAAGATACCTTTACCTTTGCGGTCGCTCTTCCGATTGGTGGAATGCGTTGTGGAGATCGATTGCGTCTCCTCCATCTTCCAATAGCCAATAAATCCTTGCCATAACTCCGGGTTCGCGGTCATCTCCCTAGGTACCTCCTCATTCTTCCACTTGTTCTTCCACTCATTCATCTTCCTAGAGTATATCAATGCAGCATTTGCGACAAACTCGCGTCTAACCAATGATGTAAGATTTCTTTCCCAAGTGAAAACTTGCTGCATTAAAAAATTATGGTTAAAATAAAATTTTATTATTAAATGAGTATTAAGTAATTTTAGTTAAAAATCCAACTTACCGCGAATTGGCGAAACCATAAATCGTGATCTTCTATCGGCATGGTAGAGTAAGTCACATATAGAACCCGAAGTAATCCGTTTAGCATTCGGTTGATGGACTTGGATATACCATTGTTGGAAAACTGATACCTACAATAAATAAGAAATTAATTAAGTTCTATTATATAAGAAAAATTAAATAATAAAAAACTTAAAAAATTATTAAATTTATCACGTCGATCCGCGAATTAACTCCGGATCAAGTCGAACTAAACACTCTCGTCCCGGTTGAGAAACAAAGTTCTCGATGCTCATATGCGATGGTGGTGTAGCAGCGGGTGATTGAGTCTTGGGTACACTAGAACGTGTACGTGGACGATCACTACCCCATCTCGCTGGATGAAAAGCTCCATAATCCCTGGAAAAAATAAAATCAAATATTAGACAAAGTTATATAATAAACAAATAATACATAAAAATTCCAAATTTGTATAACAATCATTTATAAAAACTAGTTTAAATCCATAATCAATAAAATCAAAATTAATTAAATTCAGATAAATTCATATAAAGTCATTTAAATTATTATAAATTAATAGAAAGTCATATAAATTCATATAATTCAAATAAATTCATATTATTCAAATAATTCAAATAATTCATATAAAGTCATATAAATTCTTCTAAAGTCATATATATTAATATAAATTAATATAAAGTCATATAAACTAATATAATTCAAATAAATTCTTATAAATCCAAATAATTCATATAAATTCATAATACTAACAAAATCATAAACATATAAAATTATAATTCTAACTATATATAAATTCATATTTCTACCTATTTAAATAAATAATCTAACTAATCAAATACATATTTAATAATATAAAAATCAAATTCATGATCCAAATCTGCAATTCCAACTTTATAAACATATAATCTAACAATTCTAATTCCAAA
Source organism: Nasturtium officinale (assembly GCA_963854855.1). Lineage (NCBI taxonomy): Eukaryota > Viridiplantae > Streptophyta > Magnoliopsida > Brassicales > Brassicaceae > Nasturtium > Nasturtium officinale. The sequence goes on along the minus strand of OY978504.1, from coordinate 11,622,254 downwards.
TCTTCCAACCCAACTCTCAAAATTCCAACTTTCTAAATCTAAAATCTTAAATATGAAATTCAAAAAAACAATGAAAAGATTTATAAACTTAAAGTTTGATTGATTGTTATCCATGGATTGATAGGATGGAGAGAAATCGGTCGAAAACTGAAGCTATAAAGAGTTCAAAGGTTTTTTTAACATTTTCGCGAATGATCTCGCGAAGGAGATGAAGTGATTTCTATAACGCGATTTCCGATGGACATATCGGTCGGAAATCCATCAGAAATGAAAAAAATTAAATACAAACAGTTTCAAGAAAATTCTCGAAAAGGTACGTGGGTTAATTTTTGAGATTCTGTCAGAAATCGGTCAGAAATTTCTGATGGATACATTGAAATTTTGGTTTCCGTGGTACTCGAAAAGATTACTTCGTGTAAATCCGAATCCATCAGAAATCCGTCGGAAATTTTTGACAGATTTCTGATGGGTTTGAGGTTTTGTGATTGTTTTGAAACTTTTTGAGTTTAATCGTGTTTGTTTTGTTTTATGCTACATCATAAACTTTTTAAACTTGTTGAGTTACATCATAATTACATCATTTAATTTTTAATGGTTTGTTATATATGTTAGAATAAGTATAAGTGTTATATAAGAAAGTATTTGCTTAACCATATAAAAATTTGAAAATCGATTAAATACGTTATAACTATGCATTATTTGATACAAAATATTGTTATTAAGTGTTATTTTAGTGTTAAATTAACAAATGTTTTGAAATGTTTTGAAAAACAAACACGAAACCTCAAACCCATCAGATTTCCGAAGGAATTTGTTTTTTATAATTAAAATAAAAAAAACCAGCAAAAATCCGTCAAAAATTTCTGACGGAATTTGGTTTTTTAAATTACCTGGTGTGCTTGTGAGCCTAGAATGAATGGATCATATTTAAGAAGTCTTCGTCTTGAATGTACCGATGTCACACCAAATTGGTCAATATTTTCTCTACGGCCAATAAATGGATCATACCAATCATACACAAACACGATACACCTCAAATTTAACATTCCGGGATATCGAACGTCTAAAATTTCATTCAAGATGCCATAGTAAATAATATCACCAGATTGAACCGAAATACCATAATCCGAAGTTGGTCTGCTTCGTCCTTCATCATGAATCCTAAATCCATATCCTCTACTACAATAGCGTGGGTATGAAGTAGTAATGTAGTTTGGACCATTTATAATCTCCACTAACCATGTGGGAAATTTTGATCACCTTGTATTCTCTCGGTAACCTATAAAATAATTAGTAATTAACTAATTACAAAATTGTTTATTTAATATATTAAATAATTAAATTTTAATTCAAATACTTACGTAAAATCGCAACCAAGACACAAATTCAGACTCTTTGATCTTCTCAAGTTCCTCTTCTGTTTTATCCGGATAATAACTGCGTATTAGCGTCATGTAGATCATGTAAAAAATTATTTTATAATTAATAATTAATATATAATTTACTAAATTAATTATATAGATAAAACATTTGTGTACCTTTCATACTCTTGTATATCCTCACAATTTGTGAGGATATACAAATGAACATGTGTAAATTCCTGCTCCTATATCTTGCGTTTCTTTCCTTTACCACTAACTCTACTCTTTGTACGAACGTCGGCTGGAAAGTAATACTTAGAAAATGTGAAGCTATAAAATGGCTATATTAACGTTCAAATTTTCCGACGGATTTCCGACGGACAGATAAAATTCCATCGGCAATCCGTCGGTTTTGACGAGCAATTTAACGAAGAACAGCGGCTATGTTAACGTCTATAATTTTTTTCAGAAAATACTCGCCTAAACAGACGGATTTCCAACGGAATTTTATCTGTCCGTCGGAAATTATGTGGTCTGTCGGATTTCTGTCGGAAATTGTTGAAAAATTCTGACGGAACTCCGATGGTGAAAAATCATCGTAAATCCGTTGAAAAACCATCGGAAAATTCTGACGGATTGTTTGTCCATCAGAAATGCCATCAGTTTTGCGGTAATTTTCTTGTAGTGTTAAGTTGAGGGTTCCGCTGATCAAAGGCAAAGCTGAAGACGAGTTGTATGAGTGGCCCGCATCACCCTCCACCCTTTCATCGTTCTTTGCTTCATCTCAACCCAAATTCTCTATTCCCGAGTGACATCATCGATTAGGCCACCCATCTATTTCAATTCTAAAAATCGTTGTCAAAGATTTTTTCCCTTTCATGTTTTCATTTAAATTCACAAACCTTTTTTGCAATGATTTCTCCATAAATAAAAACCATAACCTTCCTTTCGCTCAAACCAATATAACTTCGAAAAAACCTCTTGAATACATGTTTGTGGACGTATGGACTTCTCCCGTACTCTCCATAGACTATTTTAAATAGTACCTTATTTTAGTCGATTAATACATCCCTCACACATGGCTATATCCTCTCAAAACAAAGTCTCAAGTCAAAGAAGTATTTTTACCATTCAAAGCTCTAGTAGCAAAATCGGTTTAACTCAATGATATGTACATTTTATATGGATAATGAGGTGAATTTGTTGCTCTCCGTGTCGTCTTAACTGAGGCTGGTATCTCTCACTTCACATCACCACCCCACACACCCGAGCATTATGGCATATTTAAAAGAAAACATCGTCACATAGTAGAAATGAGACTCTCACTGTTTACTCGTGCTGGAGTGCCTTCATCATATTGGCCGTATGCGTTCAACACAGCCGTGTACTTGATCAATAGACTTCTTACACCGGTTCTCTCCTTGGAGTTTCTGTATCAGAAACTTTTTGGTGAATCTCCAAACTATACAAAACTCAAGATCTTTGGGTGTTGATGCTTCCCTTGGCTACACCTATATACAAGTCTAAAGCTTGAGAATCGTTCGACACCCTGTGTGTTCTTGGGATATTCTCTTACCCAAAGCGCATACTTGTGTCTTCAGCCAAGCTCGGGTCAAGTATACATTTCCCGGCATGTCAAATTCGATGAGACAAGCTTCCCATTCTTAAAACCCACAACTAGCCATATGTCTCAACCCATCGAGTCAGACATAAATTTTCCGAACCCTACCTATACTACCACTCTACGTCTTCCACTGCCGCTTGTACAACAGCCACCATCGCTGCCCTGAACAGCGCCACCGTCGGCCTCTGTCCCTCACCAGATTGTGTCATTGGACATTGACAACAGCAACATTTTTCAGCTACAAATCGAAAAAACATGGCACACCACTCCTTATAACCCAGGTCAGAAAATTCTCATTCCTCTTTTAATCCAAGCCCAAGCAAAAATACAAATACTACAAATAATTCCAACGAGGCCAACTCTGACGAAAGCCCAACAACCAATTCTCCACAAACTCCAAACCCAAACGTGTCTTTGTCTTCCTCCAACCCAGAATCCACTACCCCTGACTCATCCTCATCTGCATCGAGAACTCCACCCCAACCTGAACCTATATTACCTCGACCACCTCCAATAGTTCCACCACAACCACGGCAGAGACACCCAATGCTAACTCATCTCCAAAATAATATCACCAAACCAAACAAAATTTTTAACCTATCTGTTGCCCTATCCACATCCATTCCTCCTGAAACTTGAAAAATAAAACAGACCCTAAGAAAAAGAAAGTGGAGAGGCACCATGTCAGATGAGTATAACATTGTAACCCGAAATAAGACGTTTGATCTGTTCCCTTGACTTACTAACAAAAACATTATCGGACACAAATGGATTTTTTTTAATCTAATTGGTCTCTTGGCAGGTGCAAAGCAAGACTTGTAGTCAAAGGTACAATCAGCAACTTGGTCGCAATTACACAGAAACATTCAGTCCCGTGTTAAAGCAACAACAATGCATCTATTTTTGGACATTGCAGTCACATGCTCATGGCCGATTTGACAGCTGGACATCAATAATGAGTTCCAATAAGGCACATTAATGGAAGAAGTCTACATAGAACAGCCCCAGGATTTGTAGATACATATCCACCAGGCGACATATGGTTCCTCCGCAAAGCCATCTATGGGCTTAACCAAGCTTCTAGAGGCTGGTACACTGTGTTTAAGAAATATTTTCTGTGCATTGGGTTTAAAAACTCCTTAGCTGACAATCTCTGTTTGTTCTGAAACTTGGTGAAGAATGTGTTAATCTTCTTGTCTCTGTTGATGAAATATTAGTTACCAGGAGCAGCCACATTGGCATCACCAAGACACTCACGTTACTCGCAGAAATGTTCTTGGTTAAGGATCATGAAGAACATAGTTACTTTCTCGAGATAGAGGCACATCGCACAGCCAAAGGCCTTCACTTGTCCCAAAGGAAATACATACTAGACCTGTTGCAACGGTACAACATGATTGACGCAAAGCCAGTGTCTACCCCAATGGCCTCTCATCCAAAACTCACTCTCCATTGAGGTACACAATTAATTGATCCTACATAATATTGGAAGCTTGTTGAAAGCCTGAAATACCTTTCATTCACACAGTTTATCTCTTATGCAGTCAATTGATTGTCGCAATTCATGCATCATCCCACCAAGGATCACTGGCAAGCAGCAAAAATAATTTTAAGATATCTTGCAGACACAACAACTCATGGAATCTTCTTCTCTGCACAAAATGATCTTACTCTACATGCATTTTTAGACTCCGATTGAGCAGGAGACTGACAATTATGTCTCCACCAACGCATACATTATATACATGGTCAACCATCCAATTTCTTGGACTTCAAAGAAACAATAGAGTGTTGCGCGGTCATCAACGGAAGTGAAGTACATGGCTATAGCAAACATCCCTCCGAACTATGCTGGGTCTGCACTCTTCTAAAGGAGCTGGGCATTACACTTCTGCAAGCACCAGTTTTCTATTGTGATAACGTCGGAGCAGCGTTTCTCTGCGCCAACTCACTCTTTCATTAAAAATGAAGCATGTCGCCATTGACTATCACTTTATCCGTGGATTTATTCAAGGCAACATCCTTCATGTCTCTTATATCAACACTAAAGATCAACTAGTGGATGCTCTAACAAAGCCACTATCTTGCCAAAGGTTTGAAACATTAAGTAGCAAGGATTGGAATTGTCACCCCACCTCCATCTTAAGGGGGCGTGTTAAGGGAGATGATAAGTATACACATGGGCGGACCCATGATAAGTATTTACTGGGGTCATATCAACTACAAAAAATTAATCATCTGGATCAAAAAATTTCTTTTATACCAACTTAAATAATATTTCTAACTTAACCGGTGTAAAGTGAACTCATATTCTTGCACATGGGTCAACACTTATATGAAACATGAACAAAATAATTCTTGCACATGGGTCCACTATTTTAGATACTTACACACATATTATGAACAAAATTACATTTTATATTTTATTCCTTATTAATATAGTCTATCATTTTTGCATTGGTAAATAAATTAATACATTAAGGATAAAACTAGAACTATTATTAAACATTTATCTTGAATATGTAAAACAAAATCTAATCTAAAACAAGAAAATAAATCTTAAAACGAGTTTAGAACCTATAGAGTTTCCATGTTAAAATTATTATTCTGATAAAACACAGACATAATCATAAAACTAGATGGTCTCTTTGTTCCTTGTAATTTTCTTTCTAGATAAATGATATAAATATGAAGAAATTTTGCATTTTATAAAATTCTATGGTGATAATTTTGCAAGTTTTGGTGTCATATTTTTGTGTAATTTTGCATTTATTCAAAATGTTACCTACTATTGTGGAAGTTTGGACTCGGTAGAATAATAATAAAAGTATACAGTTAACCAAATTCAAGTATAGTATACAATTTATGTCTTACACTCTCTTGCTATAGTACTATAACTCCAAGATGAAACATATCATTAACAAGAGTTGTAGGTAAGTTTTATTGTTTGTTTCTAGATTCCTAGTTTATACAGTTTAGTTTTTAAGATTCTATATATTTAACACACAAATAAAAGTTTGGTAAAATTTACTTGACTAATATTAGAAAGTACCTTAATTGCAAGTTTAACATCCAAAAGATTAGTGTTAAGTGTACAATTTAAATCACCAAAGTACCCTTAAAATCATTTGGGTAAAAACATTATTACAAAAGTGCCATCATAAAAATTGTGTTTATGAAAATGCCATGTTAGAAATATTTTTGGATTTTTGTTTTTTTTAAACATCAAATATTTATGTTTTTAGCACTCCTGAAGAAAAATCTGCAAAAACAAATCTGCGGGCTGACGTTATGGTAGATTTCTTTGAATGAGAGATTTTAAAATTTGCCACAAAATGTGTCTATAAGTTTATTTTTAACAGTAGATTTACTTGTTTTAGTTGTACCACATTATTTAACACACTGCAGAGATGTTAAAACTCACGTAGACTTTTATCAGGTTTTCCATAGAGCAAAATTTTAAATTTCCTAAATTAGGAAAAATTCTTGCGTAGATTTATTATTTTATATCAGATTGACATTATAGAATTTTTATGGTAGATTTTATTTATTAGTTGTTGTATAGTGTTATTTATGGTAGATTTAATACTAATGACCGTAGATTTGGATTTCAAAAATCATTTGCTAGATTAGTTTAATAGTTAAAGCAGATTTTACTCATGTTTGAAATATTTATAAATTTTGGAAAACCAAAAATTAATTACTGGAGATTTAATTATAACTTTTACCATAGATAAATGTCTAACACGAATAAAATTTTCAGTGACCGCATATTTTGTACTGCAGATTTGTTAAACATACATCACAGATTTGTCGGTAATTTCTTCAACTTAATGACAATTTTTTGTTAATTTTTCAAGAAAAAATTAAGTGTAACTCAATTTTACTAGAGTTTTCTTCAGCCTCCATAATCTTCTTCTATAATTATTTATTCAGCTTCATCTTCAACTCTAACCTAATATCTTTTATAATTTTTCAATTGTCAATGTAGATATTGGACAATGTTATGCAACAAAAGAGCATTTTAAGACAAGGTTGAAGATCTTAATAGTACTTCAGAGTTTTGATTTCTGTGTAAGTTATTCAACACCATCATTGTTGATTGTCAACTGTTAGGTAAAATGATGTATTTGGAGGCTACGAGCTGCACCGAAAAGAAATGATATAAAATTTCATGTTCATGTGTATGTTTCTGAACATACAAAGTTCAGTTACTAATTTTTCTTCATCTTTATGACAAGCAAACCATGAGATACTTGCAGTGTTATATAAGGATTATTTTGGTGGAATTGGACCAACTGTTAGGCCAATGCATGTTGTCAAGGCACATACCAAACGATTTCAGATAAAGGTATTAAGTACACCTAGTATATAGTATTTGGTCCATCTTGTAAATGATATCTGTTTGCATTTAATTTTCAGATGGATTATTGGAAGAATTACGGATTACTATGAACACTTAAGAGAACACTACGCTAGAGAACTGGTTAGAGGTTCTCCATAGGGTTGAAGATCTTCAATCTTGTCTCCAATTGCTATATTGTTGCATAGCATTATCTCCAAAAAGAGATAACAAATACACGAGAATAGCTAGTAACCTCCTTAGATGGTGAAATTCCAATCAATACAATTTGGTGATGGAAGAAAACTGTATTCCAAGTCCTTGTGTATGAAAAGCTATGGAATAACTGTCTTTTTGGTCTTTCAAGCAGCAGCATAAAAGCTAACAACTTTACATAATTTTCCAATTTGATTTATAACAAAGAGAACATGAACAATATCTACCATTTCCTTGGAGCATTCAATCAGCCCCATCCTACAACTTGGTTTGTTACGATCACATTCCAAAGATAAACCATCACAACAACAATGAGAAAGAAAGACAATAAGTGAAATCACAAAAATTTAGTAATTTTCTAAACTTCATCGAATTTTTGAATTTTTTACTCTCAAAAATATATGCAAGTTCCAGATGAAGAAGATATAAACCAAAATCATCAGCAAATCTCAATATAGTACACAAAACTCACAGATTGAATAAACCAAGAAATTTTACATTCTTAAAAGACCCAATCCAATGATTTAACAAGATCAAATAATCTCTAAATTACAAGAGAACAACACACAAATACTTATTTTTCAGAATCACAAACCATAAACAACGAATACAACAAACAAAGAATTTCAAAAATTTCAGCAAATGATAAAATGTTTGATTTCACCTAGCAACACTCCTAACAATAAAATCCTCATACCGAAGCTTACCATCAGATCCATCATCAACCTCACAAATCCACTCATCAAACTCATTAGGCTCAAGCTTCTCACCAATACTAGTCAGAATATGCCTAAGATCCACCACTGCAACGAAACATATACCTTTTTATCAAGCACTTTGAACACATTACGAAACTGGCCATCGAGTGGCTCTGTCTACAAATATTTAGCCATGAGACTGATAACTCGATTGATATCAAAAGGCGAAGATAGATTCTCTTGAGCTGAGCTTTTGCTGGGTTTCCTCCAAGATAACGCATGAGAATTCCAAGCTCTGACGGTGCAGTTTTGCCGTCTCCGAAGGTGTCAAAGAGCGCGAAAGTTTTTTTCATTAAGGATACATGGGATTACAGAGACTAAAATTCAAACCACTGGTGACTGGTTTGACTTCTGTGGAGAAGCACGTTGGCGGTGGAGAGGCACAATGACGGTGGAGAGGAGCCACGACAGCTCATAGGGTATTTTTTGGCCTAAGAAGAGGAATGACAATAATGATTTCTAGTTTTTAGTTTTTTTTTAAAATTGTAATACAAAGATATATTATACTTTTAATTAAGGATGATTTATTTAAATGATATTACTGTAATATTTTTTATTTCCAAAATAATCTTAAAATTATAATATAACAAAAATATAATTACAAGAATGTCATTTATTTTATTTTCCACATCAGCGAAAATTTTTGCTCTATCCGACATGACACAGAAATTGCTGACGTATATTAGTTAAGTTTGCCGCAAAAATTTCTCATTACGGCTGACTATCAACAAATTTGGCTGACTTATGTAAACGGATGACTTATATTTTTAGGCTGACTTATTATCTACATGTTATGGCTGACTTACGGAAAATCGGCTGACTTATCATTTTTAGGCTGATTTAATACCTACATGTTATAGCTGACTTACGAGAAATCGGCTGACTTACAAAAAATTGGCTGACTAACAAGTATAAGTAATGGCTGACTTATAAAATTGCGGCTGATTTAAGATAATTCTGGCTGACTTATTCCTATGATATGCTTGAGTTATCAAGTTCTGGCTGATTTAAGTAGCTGATTTAATAATTTTTAGCTGATTTCAAAGAGGTTTAGTGGCTGACTAATGTTAAGTCAGTGGTCACACGACTGATTTTGGATTAGTTATGACTGATTTAACAATTAATCAGTAATTACTGTAATAATATTCGTTTAACGGCTGATTTATTCATCGTATCCGCTGACTTATATTTTTCCAACTGATTTAAATTTTATCATGACTGATTTTATAATCTTCTATAATTACTCAAATAGTATATTTAGTTATGACTGACTTATAATATCATTTTATAGCTTATTTTGGAATGGCTGACTTACGAATTCATTTAGCGGCTGATTTCCATGTAAACAAGAAAACAATTATGTCAGATTTTATGAAATAACACGTCGGATTTAAGGATTCATGTTAAGGGATTTAAGGTTCATCTTTATTGTGCCGTTCTTCGTCTATACTTATTTTTTTCTTCATCTTCAATATATCATATTATAACAAAATATATAAAATAAAATTTTACTTGTATCTTATATTTTTGCGTATTTCTAATACATTATTTTAGCAAAAATATCATATTATTTATATTAGTTTAATTAAATAACTAATAAAATATAGTATATTAATAATGGATAAAGAAGAAAATTTTATTATTTTATTTAATTAATATGTAAAATTATTAAAGTACAAATAACATAAAACACAAGGAGTATTAAATTAGAGATAAATGACATTATTTCACAATTCATGAAAATAATTTTAAACAATTCTCTTATCTATACAAAAATTATTTTATGTTATTTTATGTTCTCTTTTAATTAACAATTTTTTCATCTACAAAACTTAGATAGTTTAAAATACTTCGTTTATTGATAAGTTAGTCATAACTCAAATTCGTTTATTGATAAGTCAGCCATAACTCAAATTCGTTTATTGATAAGTCAGTCATAAAACAAACAATAAGTCATCCATAAAGCAAACCATAAATCAGCCAAAAACATAAGTCAGCCATAAATCAATCCATAAGTCAGCCATAAAACAATCCATAAGTCAGCCATAAAACAAACCATAAATCAGCCAAAAACATAAGTCAGCCATAAATCAATCCATAAGTCAGACATAAAGCAATACATAAGTCAGCTATAAAGCAATCCATAAGTCAGCTATAAAGCAATCCATAAATCAGCCATAAAGCAATCCATAAGTCAGCCATAAAACAATCCATAAGTCAGCCATAAAACAATTCATAAGTTAGCCATAAAGCAATTCATAAGTCAGCCATAAAGCAATCCATAAGTCAGCCATAAAGCGATGACATAGAAGGCGATTTCAATGATAGTGGAGGCGATTTCAACGACAGAGGAGGCGATTTCGACGATAGAGATATATATATAGAGAGAGTGAGAGAAAGATAGATGCGAGAGAGAGAGAGAGAGCGAGAGCAAGAGAGAGATGAAATGCGGGAGAGAGAGAGTGAGAGTGATGAGATGAGAGAGAGAGAGATAAGATGCGAGAGAGAGAGAGATGATATTTTCGAAGGATTTTTTTTGTTATGAACATTATGAACTCAAATTCGTTTATTGATAAGTCAGCCATAACTCAAATTCGTTTATTGATAAGTCAGTCATAAAACAAATAATAAGTCAGCCATGAAACAAACCATAAATCAGCCATAAACATAAGTCAGCCATAAAGCAATCCATAAGTCATCCATAAAGCAATCCATAAGTCAGCCATAAAGCAATCCATATGTCAGCCATAAAGCAATCTATAAGTCAGCCATAAAGCAATCTATAAGTCAGCCATAAAGCAATCTATAAGTCAGCCATAAAGCAATCTATAAGTCAGCCATAAAGCAATTCATAAGTCAGCCATAAAACAATCCATAAGTCAGCCATAAAGCAATCCATAAGTCAGTCATAAAGCGACGACAGAAAATGAGATTTCGATGATAGTGGAGGCGATTTCAACGACAGAGGAGGCGATTTCAACGACAGAGGAGGCGATTTCAACGACAGAGGAGGCGAGAGAGATGAGATGAGAGAGAGAGCGAGAGAGATGAGATGAGAGAGAGAGAGAGCGAGAGAGATGAGATGTGAGAAAGAGAGAGCGAGAGAGATGATATTTTCGAAGGATTTTTTGTTATGAAGATTAAAATAGAAAAAAAAAACTAAAAAACCACAAAAAGTAGAAGAAAAAGCTAATTTCAAAACCTTAAAGGCATAAATGATATTTTCTTAACGAATTGTATTATTCTAGTAATTGCAAAAAGATTGGATATACTCTAGTAATATATGTTAAAATGTAGTATATTTGAGTTTTTCTCTCTTTAATTAATTGTAATGGTATTTCTATTAACAAGAATTTTCAATTTGAGTTTGTAGATTTCATATAAAAGACAAGTATCATTAGGACTGTCAATTTGGGTAATTATTCATGGGTCCTACTCCGCTTGACCACCGCGGGGCGGGTGCGGGTCGACAAAAATTGAGTTTAAACTTTAGCAGGTTATGCGGGTGTGGGTGCGGGTTATGATATTTTTGCATATGCGGGTTTAGCGAGTTTAGCAGGTCTGGCGGATACCCGCTATATTTTTTTTTTTTAAATTACTTTTGTTTTGTTATGAGTTTTAAAGAAATATTAGGTTGTTTAAAGTTTTTTTAAATATATTACTTAAAGTTTTGAGTTTTTATGTGTCTTTTTTGTTAATATTATATAAATGTTTTAGATATAATATATATTTTTAAATAATTTAAGATTTTTTTTTATTTTTTTAGCGGGTCTGTGGGTAACTCGCTAAGTGATGCGTGGTGGGTATGGGTTACGTTTTTAATATCCGCGGGTCAGGCGGGTAAAAAATTTTTGTTAAAATTTTTTTGAAAACCCGCAGCAGGGCGGGTCAGCAGGTCGCGGATCATGGGTTGACCCGCTTGAAAGTTCTAAATATCATTGTTGTAAATCAATTTTGATAGTGTTATTCTAGCAATTAACATCAAAATTAATATATTATTCCTAAAAGTTATAAAAATACATATTTGTTGTAGTGGTTGAGTTTATGCTTGGATATCTAGTTTATAGTTTATAGACATACTGTTGGATATACTAAAAAGTTTCTAGAAGAAAATTAAGAGTATATTTACGAGATATATCAGTTTGTGTGATAATATCAAATAGTTTAGAGATAGACTCAAAACAGATGCATGTACATATATAAATAAATGTAAGCAATTGATGAATATACTCAACACATTTAAACTGTAAAGCTTTCTCTTCATCTTACATGGTATTAGAGCCTTTACAAAAGAAAAATACTAAACATGAGTGAGAAAACTATTGTCAAAAATGAGTGAGAAAACTATTGTCAAAAATGAGTCTACCAAGTCGGGAGATTCTGAGATGAAATCACCATATTATCTGCATCCTTCAGATAATCTTGGCATGTCAATTAGTCCGTTTCAGTTTGACGGAGAAAATTATGCCGAGTGGGCAAGAGAACTCAAAAATTCTTTAAAATAAAACTGGAAGTTTGGCTTTGTCAATAGAACGATCACACACCAGATGCGTCTAAACTGTGGAGTGACCTGCAACGATCTTACTCTCTCGGAAACACAGTTTGTTTGTATCAACTTAAGGGAGATCTAGCCTCATGTCGTCAAGATGGTTTGAGTTTGATGAATTACTTCGCAAAACTCTCAGTCCTGTGGGAAGGGCTTCTCAATTCTTGCCAACTCCCTAAGTGTGCGTGTGATGCTAGCTAAGGATCAGATTGTCAAAGAATATGACGAAGAGCTAATTCATCAATTCCTGATGGGACTTGATGAAGCTCGATTCGGTAATCTCTATACTAATATATTTGCTATGGAGCCATTATCTGATATCAATAGTGTGTATCAAAGAGTGATACGTGAGAGAAGGCTTAATTCTTCCCATGAACAGAAGCAGAACACAGTGGGATTCACCGCAAGAACAGAGCCAAATTCAAGGATTGGTGATAGGTCTGTGATCTGTCCGTACTTGGAAGGAATGTGCATGAAAAAGGAATGATGGCAGATCATAGGATTTCCAGAGTGGTGAACTTAGAAGAATGCGATGGGACGAAGTGCTGGTGGTGGACGAGGAAGAGGATCTTTCTCACCAAACAGTAGCAGGGAAAGAGCAGTTCTGCCTCGATCCAAGGTTGGACAAGCAGCACCTGCTGGTTTTTTCCTAACTTCATGCCTGAATAGTGGGCTTCCTGTGACCAAGCTCATTGAAGATCATAAACCAGCTTCAGTACTGGAACATCTAAGTGGTAAGACGCAGACTGGAGAAGTCATACTAGACACAGGTGCATCACACCATCTTAGTATTTTTTAAAAGTTGTAGACATTGTTGCTTGTCCAGTTAAATTCGCAGATGGGAGTGTTGTATCGGTAACAAAGAGTGGTTATCAAATTTTTTTCAGAATATATAACATTAGAGAATGTGTTATATGTGCCAAATCTCAAATGCACGTTGTAATCTATTTCAAAATTGCTAAAGCAAACAGGTGACAGAAGCAAAGTTTGCAAATCAACCTGAACAATCAGGTGTTGGTTTTAGAATTTTTCCAAAGGTTTGGCTTGCATGGTACATTCCAAAAAGTGTACAATGTTCCGAGACACACCTCTCTACACTTCCCTACAATGATCAGGGCACTCTCCATCATTTCCAGATAAAACATCCTATCTCATTGAGTACTATGTGGCTGACGATAATTTTTTAGCAAATCATAAAGCTTTCTTGGCTGTTTTGGCTGGAGCAGAGCCACAGTAATATAAGGAAGCTTTCAGAGATCAGCGATGACGTAAATCAATGTCACATGAGACTTATGCCTTGGAAGCAAATCAGACTTGGGACTTAGAGGATCTGCCGCCAGGGAAGAGAGCTATATGATGTCAATGGATATTCCCAATAAAGTATAATGCAGATGGAAAAATTGAGAGATACAAAGCAAGACTAGTGGTATTTGATGATCTTCAGGTTGAAGAAGAGGAAAAATTGAGAGATACAAAGAAAAACTTACCACAGTCCATGCTCTTTTGGGCATTTCAGCATCTAATGGTTGGGAAGTCCATCACATGGTTGTTCGTAACGTCTTCCTACATGAAATTTAGAAGAAGTTTATATGAAGTTACCTCCAGCATTTCACATTTATGACCTGTCGAAAGTATGTAAGCTGATAAATTATCTTTATGGTTTAAAGCAGGCTCTGCGGTGATGGTTCCTAAGCTTACATATGCATTGTTTATGTATGGTTTCAAACAGTCCTCTGAAGATTATTCCTTGTTTAAATTCACCTAAACAGAAATAAATCTTCGAGTACTTATATATGTTGATGACTTGTCATAAGTTACAATGACTTGGGAGTTTTGGAAAAATTTTATAGCTTACTTAAGCACATGGTTTTACATGAAGGATCTTGGTAAGATCAAGTATTTTCTACGAGGTTGCACATGGTGTCTCAGGAATGTTTCTTACGCAAAGAAAATATGCTCTTGATATAATTGATGAGATGTGCATGCTGGATTATCAACCTGTGAGTATTCCCATGGAAATAAATTATAATGTACTCTCTGATTAGGGGAAAAGCTTGCAGACATGTTGGTTGGACGGCTTAAGTATTTGGCTAAAACAAGTTCAGAGTTGTGCTATGAAGTACATTTGTTGTCGCAGATCATGCATGATCCAAGAGAATCTCACTTTGAGGTATATTAGATCATCTCCAATGTGAGGTTTAGAGCGGATATAAACAGGGGTTCTTCCAATTAAAGCTACAAAAAATTAAAAAAGAAATGGTCATTTTCTTAAGAACCGATCCTTAATTATGTATTTTTAAGACCAGTTCTTAACATGGGTTCTTAACTCTCTATATCTATCTCTCTCTCTATCTCTCTCTTCTCCACACTTCCCTTTCTCCTTCCATTTTCTTCATCCAAACTCTCTCCACTTCGTCCTCTCTTCCTCATCATCTGTGGTATGCCTTCTCACCGCCGTGGTAAGATATAAAGGTGAACAAAAAGGAAAAAGGAACCGAAGAAAGAAATTTCAGAGGAAGATAATGCATGCTGCTTTGGGCTCTAATGATTAATGGGGTGCTGTTCCTGGCATTTGGAGATCTTCTGTGGAGAAGTACGGTGACAGAGTTGCTGTGAATGATCCGTATATTGACCCTCCTTCTACTTTCACAAACAAACAGGTAACAATTCTAACTTTTGAAACAAAGGTTTTTAAAGCTGGACCACTGTTTTTACCATCTTGTGTAACATGACTATGGATACCTTGTAGCTGTTAGCTGATTTGGTTATTACATCACATATAAAGATTGTATTAGACTGTGTATAGATATTCTTAGGATTAAGGTATTGTTTAGTGATGTCTATGAATTTTACATGTTTTTAGCATGCATTTCTCATCGGTTTTCTATTGTTTGTTCACCATTTCTCTCTTTTATTAATTCATTTGCATCTTTCTTACAATCATTTTAGGTTTGCATTAGGTTTTGCATATATATTGCATTTTGGAGTATTTTCAGGTTATTTTGGATGATCTCTGGAGCTTAATGGACTAAGAAAGAACAACTCGATGTGTGGACACGATATCATACCAAGTCTGAAGCGAAGAAGACATCTTGGGAGGCAACTCGAGATCATACCAAGTTTGACACCAAGAAGCAGTTATTCAGGCAATTCGATCAGGCAATTCGGACACAAAACCGAGTCTGACATTTCAAGATGGCATGCAACTCGATCAAGACACTTGGTTTGATACCGAGTTTAGAGCCATTCGACAGGTCAACTCAATCAGAGATCCCGAATCAAGCTCCCAACTTTGAAGAATCAATCTAATTAGGTTGTTTCTCTCTCTAATCATCTTTACTGTTCTTCATTTTTGGGATTTTGATCATTTGATCTCCCCCAATGTAGTTTGAATTTGTATTTGGTTTCTTATGCAAATCTGTTTATCAACTCGGTGTGTTTAGATTATGATTTTTTTTCTGGGTTTTTGCATTTCATCATGATTTCTTGGTTTGAATAGTGAAATTAGGATTCTTGAAAATATGTAGATCTGGGTATGATTTCAATTATGTAGTGGTGTTTAATCTTAGATTCTTTCATATCTCTTCTGGATCAGAATTTTTAATGCTTATTCTTTTCTCACTAGTAAAAAAAATTGTATAGCCACAAAAATATCACAGTCTTTCAGTAGCTTTCTTTTAAATTAGCCACAAAAAGTCACCAAGAAAAAAAAACCAGACTAATCGTAGCTTTTGGTGGTTTTTTTGTGGCTAAATAGCCACATTTTAGTCACTTAATTTTTGTGACTAGACCATTAGTCTAATCAAATAATAGTAAATAGGAAGTCACGATAATTTCGTGGGGTTTGCGTGGTTAAACAACCGAAAAACTAGTCCCCTCAATCAGAGTTAGACAGGATTCATAGAGTGGGCCGGAGAGTATATTTGAATTTTAGCCATGATCTATATTTTGTGGCTATATATAATCCAGGAAACTAAAACGTGGCTAATCCGTGACTGTAAGTTTTCCCTATAAAACCAAATCATTTCGAGCAATTCACATATCTAGTTTTCTCTATCTAAATTGTTTTTTCTTCTTTCACCTCTTGTTTTTCCTGCTTTTATAACTCATTTAATTTTATATTTATTATCTCAAATGTCTCATTTTTGTCAATCAAGAGAGTGGATGGATCGACATATTGATCCAGTGAGAAATTGTGTATTAGAAGAGTTTATAGAGAGAATTAATGTATTTCTTACATTTGCTTGTAATCAAGAGTCTTTCCAAGAGCAAAATACTTTATTGTGTCCTTGTGTGCGGTGTAAGAACCGGAAGCAGCATGATGTAAGATCTGTGTATAATCATACTTTTGGAGTGATATTTAAGGGGAAATATTATGTTTGGTCGAGTCATGGAGAAGCTTGTTATGATGTTGACGAATCCTCCAGGGAAAGTCATTTTACCGGAGAAGAAGCAACATGGAATGATCAAACTACAAATTTTCAGGATCCAGTTGATACTTCCGAGAATTTTTTCATGCAAAAATGTTAACGTGGAACATGATGTGGCATTTCCTCATGTATTGGACAATATGATCGAAACAACCAACAAATAACCATATCATGACAGTGTTTTTCAAGCTTTTGAAGCCGCCAATCAACCCTTTTATGATGGATGTGCTGAAGAAATTCTCAATTATATGTAGCTTCACGTATGTTGAAAGCAAAAACCGATTACAATATGGCAGAAGCATGCATGGATGAGATATCACAAACATTTAAAAATGTTTTTCCCAAGCCAGATAAAGCTTCATCCTTATACTATGAGACAAAAAATTTGGCAAAAGCCCTTGGGCTACCTGTATATAAGATTGACGAGGATAACTGCATGATCTTCTGGAAGGGAAAAGATAAGGAGTTGTTGAATTGTCGGTTTTGTGCTAAAGATATATACCACCCAAACAAAGGGAAGAGGAAAATAGACCTAAGCAAATAATATTTTATATGCCAATTACTGAGCATTTAAAGTGGTTATACCAACTACAGACGACTGCATCCCAAATGCGATGGCACGCTGAACATATATCTCCTGAAGAAGAAATGCTTCACCCATCAGATGGAGCAGCGTGGAAGCATTTTAATGAGGTATATCCTAATTTTTCTGCTGAAAGTCAAAATATTTATCTAGGCTTATCAACAGATGGATTTAATCCTGTTGGTATGAATGGTGAGGCACACTCAAATTTTCAGTGATCTTAACTCCTTATAATTTACCCCCGGTAACTTGCATGAAAAGAGATTATTTTTTCTGTCGGTAATAGTTCCCGGGCAAAAACATCAAAAAAGTCTAGATATTTACCTTTAGCCATTGATTGAATTACAGAGTCTGGAGTACCGAGGCGGAAACTTATGATATAGCAAGAAAAGAAAATTTCAATATGTGAGCTGCATTATGTGGACAATCAGTGAATTTCCGGCGTATGGCATGCTATCAGGTTGGATGGTGCATGGACATTTAGCTTGTCCATACTGTATAAATGAGACAATCGTTTTGGTTACAAAATGGTTGGAAGCATAGTTGGTTTGATTTTCATAGAATCTTTCTACCTGCAATTGATCCTCCAGCATGGCTGAATGGAGAGGAAATACTTTGAGAAAGAATAAACAATATTGCAGCGTTATCCAGAACATTCGATTGTGGAGGAAATGGACATGGGAAGCCCGCTCGAACTATATCTGGCTATGGGGTTGATCATAATTGGGTGAAAAGAGTATATTTTGGGAGTTGCCACACTGAGAAAATATTCTTCTTCGACATGAACTTGGCTTCATGCACATTGAAAAAAAATTATTTGATAATCTTATTAAGACAGTTTTTAATGTTTCGGTAAAGACAAAAATAATGTTAAATCAAGGATGGATCTCCCAGCATTATTTAGGAGCCAGGAATTACATATGCACCAAGATGGAATGATGCCTGTGCCGATATTTAGGTTATCAAACGAAGGAAAAATAAAATTTCTCATTTGGATGAAAAATGATATGAGATTTCCAGATTGATATGCGTCAAAATTTAGTCGTTCTATTGATGAAAACAATTTGGAGTTATCGAGACTAAAAAGTTATGATTGTCATGTCATCATGCAACGACTGCTACCATTTGCATTTTCGGAACTCCTTCCAAAAAGGTTTACCCAGCAATTTCAGGTTTTTCATATTTATTATTATTATTTTTTAATTATATTGACATTAATAAAAATTATAGGGTATATGTATTTGTGTAGAATTTTTTCTCTTCTTTCGGGATATCTCAAGAAAGACATTACGAAACAAAGATGTTGCTATTTTGAAAGAAAATATCGCAGTGAAAATTTGTAATTTGGATGCTTTGACGTTATGAAACATCTCCCCTTGCATTTGCCAGATGAACCTGCTTTAAGTGTTCCAGTCCAATATAGGTGGATGTATCCATTCGAGAGGTACATGTATAATTAAAAAACAAACAAGGCACGTATTTCTGGTTCGATTGTTGCATAATGTTTGACTGAGGAGAATTCAAATGCATCTGCAAATTATTTTGGACATCCTGAAGTTATAGATGAAATTCCAGTTCATGTAGATATTCAATCTACATATTTATACCCAAATATACCAAGCTTGTTCTACCATGAAGGTCGAGTTTGGGAAACCCACAAATGGATGGTTTTAAGATGATGACTGTTAAAATATGTGATCTCAAGAAGAAGAATTCAAACAAAAGAGAAGGAGGGAAAAGGAGAAAACTGGTTGAAAAGGAACTAGGAAGAGAACAAGTTAAGAAGGAACTAGAAGAAAAGGAAGTTGTTGGATCTCAACTAGATGAACTAACTAAACTAAGTAAGGAAGCAAGGAGAGGCATGGGCACAAGCATGGGGCGCCAGAGAGAGGCATGGAGTGCAATACTGTTGGAGTAGGTGAGCTGCTCCCTCCTCTCTTCTTCACGCAAAACCTCTCTTCTCCTCTTCCTTCTTCACGCCATTCCTCTCTTCTTCTGCACCTCCTCTCATTCAAATGTCTATAAATATATGTGTAACCTCTTGTAAAGATTTGTAAGACTAAGAGAATAAAATACATACAAACTTTCATAATCTCTTGCTATTCTCACTCTTAGTCTCTAAACATTCTTCAATCTCTTTAAACTTATAATTTCAACATGGTATCAGAGCAGGTTATCTACTAAACCGCTTATTCTCTTCTTGATTCCTCTAATACTCTACAAGGCTTCTAATCTATAACAATACACCTTCCTTAGTTCTATTCACTCTGAGATTAATATCCTTGAGATCATAGGATCTTCAAGTTGTGAAAGGACTAAGATTGTGTATTATTACTAGAAAATGGAGACTAATAGGGTAACAATCTCGGTTATGCTCAAGGGAAACAACTATCTCCTTTGGGCAAAAACCACCAAAACTACTCTTAGAGGCCGAGGACTTTGGCAATATGTTGAGCCAAAAGAAGGAACAGAAGCGGCGGTGAGAAATGAGAAGGAGGAAGCTAAGGAAGAGCAAGAAGAACAATACACTCTTTCTCTTCTCCTAAGCTCACTAGAACCAACTATCTTGGCGGCTTACTCATATGCGGATACCGCCAAGGAACTTTGGGATATACTCAAAGGAGTTTATGGAAACATCTCAAACATATCAAGGATATTTGAGGTGAAAAGGGCATTGAATGAGCTCCAACAAGAGGAAAAGTCATTCAAGGAAATGTTTGGGGAGTATAGAAGCTTATGGGCCGAGTTGGAGATCTTGAGGCCACACACTATAGACCCCAAGGAGTTAGGAGAAAGGCGTGACCAAGATCAAGTGTTTGGGCTTCTCTTGGCACTCAATGCATCATACAAGGATCTTATCAAGCATATACTTCGATTTGAGAATCTGCCAAGTCTAGCGGAAGTATGCGGTATGATACAAAGGGAAGAAGGGTCTAGAGACCTGTTTCGTGCACCAAGTGAAGCTGCACATCTTGCAAGAAAGAATCTCACATTTGGAGACAAGAGGACGTTGGAGTGTGAGCATTGCAAGATGAAAGGACACACTAAGGAGAAGTGTTGGACCCTCCATCCACACTTGAGGCCTAAGCGGCTAAGGGAGAATGGGAATGGACCTAGAGCCTTCACGGGAATTGCACAACCTGTTGAAGAACTGGTTAGAAGGTCTGAGTTTGAAGCTCTCATCAAGAGCCTAGCCAAACTCACAGATTCGGGTAAGAGTTTTTTCAGCTCTAAAACACCCATAAAGAAGACTAGAATCATTGTGGATTCAGGGGCTTCTCATCACATGATCAAGGATCAAGATATGTTAAAGAATCTTGAACCATGCCATGGAAGTGTACAAGTAGCCAATGGAAGCTCAGTTCCAATTAAAGGGATAGGAGAGTTAGAGCTTTTTAAAAGGGAAACAAAAGCATTATACATGCCTAACTTCTCATCTAATCTTTTATCCGTTAATAAAGCTACAAAGGATTTGGAGTGTGTGGCTGTGTTTGGGACTGACTTTGTTAAGTTTCAGGACCCTAAAACAAACCATGTGCTCGGAGAAGGGAAGGTAGAAGATGGTGTGTATATCTTGGAATCAAATAAACAAGAGGAACCAATGACTCTTGGAATGAAGGCAGATGCAAAGTTTTTTGGGAGGAAAGAGATTGAAGATAGCCCATTATGGCATGGAAGGCTAGGACATCCAAGTTCAGCAGTCCTCAAGATGGTCTTACCCAATCTCATCCAAGAAGAAGTAGTGTGTGAGGCGTGTGTACTAGGGAAGCATTGTAGACAAGCTTTTCCTACTTCATCTACAACTTGTGATGAAGCGTTTGGCATTGTACACTCGGATGTATGGACCTCACCATGTAATTCAAGAGATCAATATAAATATTTTGTTTCATTCATTGATGACTACTCAAGATATACATGGATCACTCTTCTACATACCAAAGATCAAGTGTATGAAGCCTTCACCAACTTCATTAACTATATCTCTACCCAATTCAAAACAAAGATCAAAGTATTGCGTAGTGATAATGGAGGTGAATATGTGAGTAAACGATTCAAAGAGTTGCTCAACAACTTTGGCATCATTCATCAAACATCGTGTGCATACACTCCTCAGCAGAACGGGATAGCTGAAAGGAAGAATAGACACCTAATGGAAGTAGCAAGGACTCTCATGATTGCCAAAAGAGTACCAAAGTTCCATTGGGGAGATGCCGTAATGACATCAAGCTACTTAATCAACCGACTTCCAACCAAAAATCTGGATGATAAGTCCCCATTTGAAGTGTTGTACAAGAAGAAACCAAGCTTAAATCATATCAAAACGTTTGGATGCACATGCTTCATGTTTTTACCAGAAGGACACAGAAGCAAACTTGAACCTCGAAGCATGAGGTGTGTGTTCATTGGATATTCACCAACACAAAAGGGCTACAAGGTCTACAATCCGGAAACAAGAAGAGTGTATGTGTCTAGAGAAGTAAGGTTTAATGAACAAGAGAGTTTCTATGGGGCTAAGGATCATGATGCTTCTAAAGGAATGATCTATTCATCCATGGACTGGATGGTGTTTGATGAAACGCCAAGCCTATGTGAAGAAGTACAAGAAGAAACATCTGAGAACTTCATAGAGCAAGATAGTGCGGATAATGCACATGAGGAAGTGGATCAGAATTTGGATGAAGAGGGAGCGGATGCTGAAGAAGGACAGGAGCCAACCATACCTCTAAGAAGAAGTACAAGACAGAGGCGACAACGTGTCTTTTATGGCTATAACAATTCTGCTATGCTCCAAGGAGAGTCTAGTACGAGTATTTTTCCTTGTGTGATAAGAGAGTGTCCTGAGCGTACGGCGAGCTTAGATCTCGATCCTATTGGCGACAGCACTCTCATATCACAAGGAGGAGATCACACTCAAACTAGTATTATCACATATCCCATTGAGCATTTCTGTTCCTTGGCGACATTACCCATGGAGCATGAAGTGTTTCTCACAAAAATCAGCAAGGAATACATTCCTAGCTCATATGAAGAAGCATGTGAGAGTGAAGTATGGGTGAAAGCCATGGAAGAGGAAATGAAGTCCATGGAAAGGAATAATACTTGGTACTTAACCGACTTACCAAAGGATAAGAAGTCGGTTGGGAGTAGATGGGTGTATACAATTAAATACACAAGTGATGGGGAAATAGAAAGGTACAAAGCAAGGCTGGTAGCAAAAGGATATACTCAAGTCTATGGGGAGGACTATACTGAAACATTTGCTCCAGTGGCTAAGCTTCATGCCATAAGAATTCTAATCTCGGTAGCTGTAAACTTGGAATGGGACTTATGGCAAATGGACGTCAAGAATGCCTTCTTGCAGGGGGATTTGGAAGAAGAAGTATATATGGATCCACCCCTAGGGTATCATAATGGAGGCAACAAAGTGTGTAGATTGAAGAAAGCAATCTATGGGCTGAAGCAATCTCCAAGAGCATGGTACCAAAGGCTAAGTGCTTGTCTCTTGAAGAAGGAGTTCATAAAATCTGAAGCGGATCATACTCTATTCACAAGACAAAGTGAAGGAGGAGTAGTGGTAGTCTTGATTTATGTTGATGATCTAATCATCACAGGAAGTGACAAAGATGGAGTAGATCAAATCAAGGGACTCTTGAAGGCCGACTTTGATATAAAGGATCTAGGGGAGCTCAAGTACTTCCTAGGGATTGAGATGACACGATTTGGAGATGGAATGTTCATATCTCAAAGGAAATATGTGCTGGATCTCTTGGAAGAAACCGGGAAGTTAGGATCCAAGCCGGCCAAAACTCCAATAGAAGAAGGATACCAAGATAGTCCTGAGGGGGAGCCTTTGGAGAACATTAAAAGATACCAAAGGATGGTGGGCAAACTTATCTATCTTACCATTACAAGACCTGACATCTGCTTTGCAGTAAACCGTGTGAGCCAGCATATGCAAAAGCCAACCTCACAACATTGGAACATGATTGAGAGGTTGCTAAGGTACCTAAAGAATAGCCCTGGAAAAGGTGTATGGATGCATGTTAATGGGAACACAAAGGTCCAAGGTTATTGTGATGCGGATTGGGCTGGAGATAAAAAGGATAGAAAGTCCACATCTGGTTTTTGCACATTTGTGGGAGGAAATCTAGTAACCTGGAGGAGCAAAAAACAGAAGGTCATAGCCTTATCAAGTGCTGAAGCAGAGTACAGAGCCATGAAAGAATTGACAAAGGAGTTGATATGGATAAAAGCGCTTCTAAAAGACCTTGGAATCCAGGGAGATGAAGAAATGCTGTTGTATTGTGATAATCAAGCTGCAATGCATATAGCATCAAATCCGGTATTTCATGAAAGAACCAAGCACATAGAAGTTGATTGCCATTTTGTGAGAGGGAAGATACAAGAAGGAATTATCAAAACCGCCTTTGTAGCAAGCAAGGATCAATTAGCTGATATCTTCACTAAGGCAACTTCAACTATTACTTGTGATCACATTCATGGCAAGATCGGTCTTAAGGATCTCCACCGACCAATCTTGAGGGGGAGTGTTGAAATATGTGATCTCAAGAAGAAGAATTCAAACAAAAGAGAAGGAGGGAAAAGGAGAAAACTGGTTGAAAAGGAACTAGGAAGAGAACAAGTTAAGAAGGAACTAGAAGAAAAGGAAGTTGTTGGATCTCAACTAGATGAACTAACTAAACTAAGTAAGGAAGCAAGGAGAGGCATGGGCACAAGCATGGGGCGCCAGAGAGAGGCATGGAGTGCAATACTGTTGGAGTAGGTGAGCTGCTCCCTCCTCTCTTCTTCACGCAAAACCTCTCTTCTCCTCTTCCTTCTTCACGCCATTCCTCTCTTCTTCTGCACCTCCTCTCATTCAAATGTCTATAAATATATGTGTAACCTCTTGTAAAGATTTGTAAGACTAAGAGAATAAAATACATACAAACTTTCATAATCTCTTGCTATTCTCACTCTTAGTCTCTAAACATTTTTCAATCTCTTTAAACTTATAATTTCAACAATGACTACACTGTATTCCAGACGTTTATGCTTCTCAACTGTGACACATTTGCGTCCTACGAAAGGTATTATTTTCAAGAATAAACAATCATATTTAATTAAATTAGTGTTGTTATTTTGTGAACATTTAATTTTATAACTTGAGAACCCATATACAGGATGTTTTCAGAGTATATGGTGGAGCGTATTCCAAAAATTACTAGTAATGAACTTCAAATAGCAAAAGACCAACATTTTGCAAAATGGTGAAAAGACTATGTGAGTTTAATTATGTGATGATATTTGTTATTTTTATATATGTTATGATAATTATTTATAAGTTATTTTTATGATACTTAATTTGCAGTTCAACGATGCCAGCAAATCATATAATTTTCCTTTGTGGATGATGGATTTTGTACAAGATCTTAAACATAACTATACATCTTGGCCTATATACTTCTCACCAGGATACTATTTTCACACACATGACCATGACCAAGATAAGAAAACCAAACATTATGGTGTTTATGGTCACGGAGCCACTGACAAAGAGTATTACAGGCTCATAGAGAAGATAATGATGATCTAGTATCATGGTACTGTTGGCCTGAAAGCCATGATTTCAAATGTATGTGGTTTGACACGAGAAGGTCGTGGAGTGCGCAAAAATCCATCAGGCATCGTTGATGTGTCACACCACAGACAATACGAGAAATATGATCCCTTTATATTATCAGGTAATTGCAATCAAGTGAGTTTCGTTCCTTATCCTCGTATGCGTCAAACCTTAGCAAATGATTGGTGGGGTTGTATGAAAGTTATGCCACGAGGGGTTCATGAATCATCTGAACACAACCAAGTTGTACCACCAAGTGAAGTGATGAGAGTTGAACACATGTCGTTAAAGATGTTTCAAATATGATATATTACCCATGCCTCCTCCTTGTGATGAATACATATCAGAAGAAGATGAATTAGAAGGTCCGTGCAACCATTCTGATTCTCATTGAAATTAAATAAAACATAATCATCATTACAATAATTTTGATAGAAATTAATAAACATTAATAAATATTAATCAAAATTTTAATTTCATAGAAATTTAATAAAACTTAATCAAAATAAAAATTAATATAAATTTAACCAACCTTAGTTAAAATTAAAATTTAAGAGAAATTTAATCAACATTAAGCAAACTTAAAATTTAATAGAAATTTAATTAACTTATCTCTCTCTTCTCTGCATTTTTCTCTCATCATCTTTGATGCAGAGACAGAGACTTTATATCATCCAACGGTTGTGATGTACGTTTGCAACCGTACATTTAATATTATAACCGCTACTTCAACAGTTGTGATAGTTCATAATTTACCGCTTATTAACTTAAATATCCAACATTCCTCCCCCATTTAAGTTTAATCTTTGATTCACAAAACTCAGCTCACATAAATTAACCTTATGCATAAATGAAAATATCGTAACGATTGAATTTTTATCTTAGTAGTATTACACATTACAAATATCCGAGAGTCAGGATGTCCTATGGATTGAATCCTTTCAACTCATGTGGATACATGAACATAATATACACGTGAATTTTCACACTACTCTAATACTTGACACTGTTAACAGCCATGTGTCCTTATCCATTCTTGAGTGTATACAAAGCTAAGTCCACGCTTCTTGAAGCGGCTACAATTCACACTCATATAGGTAGATTTTTTAATCTTGCATCTGAAAATGCAATTTTTCAAAAAAATCTATTAACAAGAAAACTTCAACCTAACCTTTTGTTGCAGAATTAGGCACTTACTTTTGGATGATATAAACTAGTGCTTCAATCTCTAAGTGTAGGCTTTCCGCATTTGATTCAGACTCTAACATGGTATTATAGGGGAATTGGGTATCCCACCATTAAAGATTTTAAATGGACTTTAATCCAATCCCTTTAACCGACTCTATCACCAAGTCCCTAGTTAATCCTTTTGTCAAGTGAACCGCTAAATTTTGATGAGACCGAACAAATTCTAAGTTAATCACCCCATGAGTGATCAACTCACGTACCGGGCTATGTCTAATGCCTAGGTGTCACGACTTTCCATTATATACTTGGCTATAAGCCTTAGCCAAAGTAGCATGACAATCACAATGGATAGAAGTGATGCTGGTTTTGACCGCAATGGAATCTCAGAGACTAAGTTTCTTAACCATTCCGCCTCTCTTCCCGCAGCCGCTAAAGCTACAAATTCAGATTCCATAGTCGAATTTGTAGTACAAGTTTGTTTCTTAGATATCCATGAAATGGCACCTCCCCTAAGTAAGAACACCCAACTACTTGTAGAATAATGATTTTCCATGTTGGTATCCAACTTGTATCCGTATATCCATCTAAAGCCAAAGGACATCCAACGACAAACCATAATTTATGGTTCCTTTCAAGTACTAGGATTACTAGTGTATCTACTCAATCTTCCTACCGCATAAGCTGTCCGGTATAGTGCTCATCATAGCATACATTAAGCAGCCAATTACTTGTGAGTACTCAAGTTTTGGTACCGCTTTTCCTATATTAGGCATAAACTTCACACTCGCATCCATGTGAGTTCTCACGGGAGAACAACTCTCATAATTGAATTTTAAGCACTTTCTCAATGTAGTGAGGTTGTGTTAAAGATAATTCGTTGTTCCCACGCTTAATTCTTATTCCAAGAATCATATCTGCTTCCCCCATGTCTTTCATGGAAAATTTAATTTAAATCCATTTGAGAAGACAAATTCATCAAATCTTTGATGCCACTGCTTAGATGCTTACTTTAGTCCATACGATGACTTTATCAATTTACACACCTTATGCTCATTTCCAGGCATAATAAATCCGTCAGGTTGTTTCATATACACCTCTTTTTCAAGACACTATACAATAATGCAGACTTTACATCCATTTGTTGAATTACCAGGTTATGAATGGCTGCCAAACCAATTAATAACCTTATAGCAGAGATCCTAATTACCGGAGCATATGTATCAAAATAATCGATACCTTCCTTTTGTTTAAAGCCTTGGATAACCAAACGAGCTTTAAACTTGTCGATGGTTCCATCGACCTTCATTTTCTTTTTGAAAATCCATTTGCAGCCCAAAGGCTTACAACCAGGTGGGAGATCCATTAAGAACCACATCTTATTTCCCATGATGAATCAATTTCATCATTTAAGGCTTCATTCCAAAATGCAACGTCATTAGATGTCATAACCTCACTAAAAGTTCTAGTTTCATCATCAGTATGATAACAATATGAGTATTGAAAACCAATCTCATCTCTTGATCCTTCAACCAAATAAATTTGAAAATCCGGACCAAAATGATTTTTTTAATCCTTCCTCGCTTACTTCTACGAAGTATGGTGAAACGTTAGATGGTATGATTGTACCGTCTACTTCCTTAGTTCCACTTGAATTAAAAATTAAATCCTTTGGCCTAGCAAAAGATGAGAAGCTATTTTCATCAAATATTACATCTCTTGATTCAATAACGGTGTGAATCGTTATAGAATCATTAGGTTATATGACATAAAACCTATAAGCCTTGGAATGCTCCGTATATCCAATAAAGATGCAATCAATACATTTTCTCCCAAAGTTTTAATCTTTGGTTGGGGTAGTCTAACGACCGCCCTACAGCTCCAAACTCAAAGGTAATTCAAGTTTGGTTTCTTTATGTACCAAAGCTCATATGGGGTAACTGTTGTTTTTAGAGGTTTAGAAAGAGATAAGGATGGAGATGAGAGAATTGGCGTAATAAGGAAGAGAAAGATTGCTGAATATTTCTTCTTATTCACACACACTTCTTTACAAGAGATTACATGTATTTATAGACTTTTTACATTGAAATGAAGAAGAATCAAGGAAGAGGAGAGGAGGGGCGTGAAGAAGGGAAGAGAGATGGGTGAGCTGCTCCAATAGTCTTGTTGCACCATGCCCTGCTCTGACGCGCACCATGCCCTGCTCTGATGCGCCCATGCTTGTGCCCATACCTCTCTTTGCTTCCTCACTTAGTTTAGTTAGATTGTCTAGTTGAGATCCAACAGCTTCCTTTTCTTCTAGTTCCTTCTCAACTAGTTCTCCTTCTAGTTTCTTCACAACTAGTTCTCTTTTTCCTTCCCTCCTTCTCTTAAGTTTGAATTATTCTTCTTCTTGAGATCACATATTTCAACACTCCCCCTCAAGATTGGTCGGTGAAGATCCTTTAGACCGATCTTGCCATGTATGTGATCCCCAATGATAGAGGATGTTGCCTTGGTGAAGATATCCGCTAGCTGTTCCCCACTTGCTACAAATGCGGGTTTGATGATTCCTTCTTGAATCTTTCCCCTCACAAAGTGACAATCCACTTCTATATGCTTGGTCCTTTCATGGAATACCGGATTGGATGCTATATGTATTGCAGCTTGATTATCACAATACAACAGCATCTCCTCAGCCTCATGTATTCCAAGATCTTCTAGGAATGCCTTCACCCATATCAATTCTTTTGTCACCTCCTTCATAGCCCTATACTCGGCTTCAGCACTTGATAAAGCTATAACTTTCTGCTTCTTACTTCTCCAAGTGACTAGATTACCTCCCACAAAGGTACAAAAACCGGATGTGGACTTTCTATCTTGCCTATCTCCAGCCCAATCCGCATCACAATATCCTTGAACCTTTGTGTTTCCATTAGCCTTCATCCATATGCCTTTTCCAGGGCTGTTTTTTAAGTACCTTAGCAGCCTCTCAATCATGTTCCAATGCTGCATAGTTGGTTTTTGCATATGTTGACTCACACGGTTCACTGCAAAGCAAATGTCCGGCCTTGTGATAGTGAGGTAGATGAGCTTGCCCACCATCCTTTGATACCTCTTAATATCTTCCAATGGCTCCCCCTCAGGATTATCTTGGTAGCCTTCTTCTATTGGAGTTTTAGCCGGCTTGGATCCTAACTTGCCAGTTTCTTCCAAGAGATCCAGCACATATTTCCTTTGAGAGATGAACATCCCATCTTCAAACCGTGTCATCTCAATCCCTAGGAAGTATTTAAGCTCTCCCAGATCCTTTATATCAAAAGCGATCTTCAAGAGTTTCTTGATTTGATCTACTCCATCTTTATCACTTCCTGTGATGATTAGATCATCAACATAGATCAAGACCACCACTACTCCTCCTTCACTTTGCCTTGTGAAGAGGGTATGATCAGCTTCAGATCTTATGAACTCCTTATCCAATAGACAAGCGCTTAGCCTTTGGTACCATGCTCTTGGAGATTGCTTTAGCCCATAGATTGCTTTCTTCAATCTGCAAACCTTGTTGCCTTCCTTATGATATCCTTGGGGTGGATCCATATATACCTCTTCTTCCAAATCTCCTTGCAAGAAGGCGTTCTTGACATCCATCTGCCATAGATCCCACTTCAAGTTCACTGCCACTGAGATTAGGATTCTTATGGAGTGGAGCTTAGCAACCGGAGCAAATGTCTCGGTATAATCCTCCCCATAGATTTGAGTGTATCCTTTTGCCACCAGCCTTGCTTTGTACCTCTCTATTTTCCCATCACTTGTATACTTGATTGTGTAAACCCATCTACACCCAACTGATTTCTTATCCTTTGGTAATTCGGTCAAGTACCAAGTGTGGTTCTTTTCCATGGACTTCATTTCCTCTTCCATGGCTTTTACCCATACTCCATTCTCACACGCTTCTTCATATGAGTTAGGTATGGATTCCTTGCTGATTCTTCCAAGAAAAGCTTCATGCTCCATAGGTAAGGATGCCAACGAGCAAAAATGCTCAATGGGATATGTGATAGTGCTAGTTTGAGTGTTATCTCCCCCTTGTGATAAGAGAATGCTGTCGCCAATAGGATCGAGATCTAAGCTCGCCGTACGCACAGGACATTCTCTTATCACACAAGGAAGATTACTCGCACTAGACTCCCCTTGGAACATGGCAGAGTTGTTGTAGCCATAGTAAACACGTTGTCGCCTTTGTCTTGTACTTCTTCTTAGGGGTACGGTTGGCTCAAGTTCTCCCTCACCATCATTCGCTTCTTCTTCAACAGAATTCTGATCTTGCTCCGCATGTGCCTCATCTTCTACTCTGGTTTCAGATGATTCGCTCTCTCCTTGTACTTCATTTATTAGAGCGTCATTAACCCGCATCCAATCCATAGGTAATGAAGTCACATCCTCCGGAGCTTCATGGTTCTTGTTTCCATAAAATCCTTCTTCTTCATTGAATCTCACCTCTCTAGATACATAGACCCTCCTTGTCTCCGGATTGTAGACCTTGTATCCTTTTTGTGTTGGTGAGTAGCCAATGAACACACACTTCATACTTCGAGGTTCAAGCTTGCTTCTTTGTCCCTCCGGTAGAAACATATAACAAGAACATCCAAAGGTCTTCATATGGTTCACGCTTGGCTTGCTTTTGTGTAGCACTTCAAATGGTGATTTATTATCCATATTTTTCGTTGGAAGCCGGTTGATCAAGTAACTTGAAGTCATTACTGCATCTCCCCAATGAAACTTAGGTACTCCTTTGGCAATCATGAGGGTTCTTGCAACTTCCATGAGATGCCTATTCTTTCTTTCTGCTACCCCATTTTGTTGTGGAGTGTATGCACACGATGTTTGGTGTATGATACCAAGATTATTGAGTAACTCCTTGAATCGTTTGCTCACATACTCCCCTCCATTATCACTTCTTAAGATCTTGATTTTGGTCTTGAATTGGGTAGAGATATATTTGGTGAAGTTAGTAAACGCTTCATATACTTGATCCTTTGAATGTAAGAGTGTGATCCATGTGTATCTTGAGTAGTCATCAATGAATGAAACAAAATATTTATATTGATCTCTTGAGTTACATGGGGCGGTCCATACATCCGAGTGTACAATGCCAAAAGCTTCATCACAAGTTGTAGATGAAGAGGGGAAAAACTGTCTACAATGTTTCCCTAGTACACATGCTTCACAAACTTCTTCTTCTTGAACGAGATTGGGTAAGACCATCTTGAGGATAGCTGAACTTGGATGTCCTAGCCTTCCATGCCATAATGAGCTATCTCCAATCTCCTTCTTGTTAAAAACTTCCTTATCCGCCTTCACTCCAAGAGCTTTTAGCTTTTCTTGTTTATTTGTTTCCAACAGATACACTCCATCCTCCACCTTCCCTTCTCCGAGTACATGATTTGTTTTAGGGTCCTGAAACTTCACAAAGTCAGTCCCAAACATTGCCACACAATCCAAATCTTTTGTTGCTTTATGAACTGATAAAAGGTTGGATGAGAAGCTAGGCATGTATAATGCTTTAGTTTCTTTTGTGAAAAGCTCTAACTCTCCTATCCCTTCAATCGGAACTGAGCTTCCATTGGCTATTTGTACATTTCCATGATAAGGCTCAAGATTTTTCAGCATGTCTTGATCCTTAATCATGTGATGAGAAGCCCCCGAATCCACAATGATCATATTCTTCTTAATGGAGCTTTTAGAGCTAAATAGGCTCTTACCGGATTCTGTGAGCTTGGATAGACTCTTGATGAGAGCCTCAAACTCGGATCTTCTGACCATCTCTTCAACAGGTTGCGTGACTCCCATGAAGGCTCTAGGTCCACCTCCATTCTCCTTTAGCCGCTTAGGCCTTAAGTGTGGGTAAAGAGTCCAACACTTCTCCTTAGTGTGCCCCTTCATCTTACAATGCTCACATTCCAAAACCCTCTTGTCGAATGTGAGATTCCTCTTTGCAAGATGTGCGGCCTCACTTGGTGCACGGAATAGGTCTCTTGACCCTTCCTCCCTTTGTATCATGCCACATACTTCAGCTAGACTTGGCAGCTTCTCAAATCTGAGTATGTGCTTGATAAGATCTTTGTAGGATGCATTGAGTGCCAAGAGAAGTCCAAACACTTGGTCTTGGTCACGTCTTTCTCCTAACTCCTTGGGGTCGATTGTGTGTGGCCTCAAAATCTCTAACTCGGCCCACAAGCTTCTATACTCCCCAAACATTTCCTTGAATGGCTTCTCCTCTTGTTGAAGCTCATTCAGCGCCCTCTTCACCTCAAATATTCTTGATATATTTGAGACATTTCCATATACTCCCTTGAGTATATCCCATAGTTCTTTGGCGGAATCAGCATATGAGTAGGCCGCCAAGATGGATGACTCTAGTGAGCTTTGAAGAAGAGAGAGCGTGTATTGTTCCTCTTGTTCTTCCTTAGCTTCTTCTTTTTCATTTCTCACTACAGCTTCTGCTACCTCTTTTGGCTCAACATATCGCCAAAGTCCTCTTCCTCTAAGGATGGTCTTAGTGGTTTTTGCCCAAAGGAGATAGTTGTTTCCTTTGAGCATGACTGAGATTGCTACTCTATTTGTCTCCATTTTCTAGTGACAATACACAATTCTAGTTCTTTCACAACTTGAAGATCCTATGATCCCAAGGATATTAATCTCAGAGTGAATAGAACTAGGAGGATGTATTGTTATAGATTAGAAGATTTGTAGAATGCTAGAAGAGTTATAAGGTGAGATTTAAGCGGTTGAAGGATAAACCCGCTCTGATACCATGTTGTTTTTAGAGGTTTAGAAAGAGATAAGGATGGAGATGAGAGAATTGGCGTAATAAGGAAGAGAAAGATTGCTGAATATTTCTTCTTATTCACACACACTTCTTTACAAGAGATTACATGTATTTATAGACTTTTTACATTGAAATGAAGAAGAATCAAGGAAGAGGAGAGGAGGGGCGTGAAGAAGGGAAGAGAGATGGGTGAGCTGCTCCAATAGTCTTGTTGCACCATGCCCTGCTCTGACGCGCACCATGCCCTGCTCTGATGCGCCCATGCTTGTGCCCATACCTCTCTTTGCTTCCTCACTTAGTTTAGTTAGATTGTCTAGTTGAGATCAAACAGCTTCCTTTTCTTCTAGTTCCTTCTCAACTAGTTCTCCTTCTAGTTTCTTCACAACTAGTTCTCTTTTTCCTTCCCTCCTTCTCTTAAGTTTGAATTATTCTTCTTCTTGAGATCACATATTTCAACAGTAACCTTGTTCCTTCTGTTAGGAACCCTATCTAATAAATAACAAGCCGTTAACGTTGCTCCACCCCAACATCTGTCACTTAATCCCGAGTATGATAACATGGAATTAACCATTTCTTTTAGAACTCTATTTTTCTTCTCGGATACACCATTTTGTTGTGATGTATACGGAGCCGTAGTCTCATGTATAATGCCTACAGACTGGAAATATGTAGGATCATAATACTCTCCACCTCTATTGGTGTGAAACCTGTTGAAATATGTGATCACTTGAATAAGAAGAAAGATTCAAAGTGGAAAGAAGGCAGGAAGGATCAAGAGAAGCGGTTAAAGATGAAAGGGAAGCGGT
This sequence comes from Nasturtium officinale, assembly GCA_963854855.1. Lineage (NCBI taxonomy): Eukaryota > Viridiplantae > Streptophyta > Magnoliopsida > Brassicales > Brassicaceae > Nasturtium > Nasturtium officinale. The sequence goes on along the minus strand of OY978504.1, from coordinate 11,587,974 downwards.
TAGAAGTGAACTAGAAGGTAACTAAGTAAATGGGAGGAAGCAAATAGAAGTATGGGCACAGCATGGGCGCCGCTTGTACTTGCTAGTACTGGTTGGAGCAGTTGGCCGCTCCTTCCTCTCTCCTTCTCTAGTTCTCAACTTGTATAACCTTAGATATTTTCTATGCTCATGTAAACTCTATATAAGCTTGTGATGTATATACTTTAGAGAGATGAGAATAAGAACATTAAAACCTTCATTAAAACTCTCCATGCTCAAACTCATTCTCACGCCAATCTCTCTTACACTCTCTACCATTCTTCATTATCACTAATCTCTAAACTTAAATTTCTTCATGGTATCAGAGTAGGTTGAGAATTTCAACACTTAACTCTCTTATAATCTTTTTCCAATCTATAAATCTTCTAATCTATAACAATACACCTTCCTAAGTTCTATTCACTCTGAGATTAATATCATTGGGATCATATGATCTTCAAGTTGTGAAAGAACTAGAATTGTGTATTATTATTAGAAAATGGAGACTAATAGAGTAGTAATCTCAGTCATGCTCAAGGGAGATAACTATCTTCTTTGGGCAAAAACCACTAAGACCACGCTTAGAGGCCGAGGACTTTGGCAGTATGTGGAGTCAAGGGAGGAAGCGGAAGCTGTGGTAAAGAATGAAAAAGAAAAATCTAGGGAAAAGCAAGAAGAACAATACACTCTTTCTCTTCTTCAAAGCTTAGTAGAACCATCCATATTGGCGGCCTACTCATATGCGGATACTGCCAAGGAGCTGTGGAATATACTCAAGGGAGTATATGGATATATCTCAAACATATCAAGGATATTTGAGGTGAAGAGGGCGCTGAATGAACTTCAACAAGAGGAGAAGCCATTCAAGGAAACGTTTGGGGAGTATAGAAGCTTGTGGGCCGAGTTAGAGATCTTGAGGCCACTAACTATAGACCCCAAGGAGTTAGGTGAAAGGCGTGACCAATATCAAGTGTTTGGGCTTCTCTTGGCACTCAATGCATCTTACAAGGATCTTATCAAACACATACTTAGATTTGAGAAGCTGCCAAGTCTAGCGGAGTAGTATGTGGCATGATACAAAGGGAGGAAGGGTCAACAGACATATTTTGCGCGCCAAGTGAAGCCGCACATCTTGCAAAGATGAATCTCACATTTGGAGACAAGAGGGGGTTGGAATGTGAACATTGTAAGATGAAGGGGCATACCAAGGAGAAATGTTGGACTCTCCATCTGCATTTAAGGCCTAAGCGGCTAAGGGAGAATGGAAGTGGACATAGGGCCTTCATGGGAGTTGCACAACTGGTTGAGGATATGGTCAAGAGGTCTGAGTTTGAGGCTCTCATCAAGAGCCTATCCAAGCTTACAGAATCCGGTAAGAGCTTCCTCAGTTCTAAAAGCTCCATAAAGAAGGGTAAAATTATTGTGGATTCAGGGCTTCTCATCACATGATCAAGGATCAAGACGTTAAAAACCTTGAACCTTATCATGGAAATGTGCAAGTAGCCAATGGAAGCTCAGTTCAGATTGAAGGGATAGGAGAATTAGAAATTTTCAAGAAGGAAACAAAAGCATTATACATGCCTAGTTTCTCATCTAACCTTCTATCAGTTTATAAAGCTACAAAGGATTTAGATTGTGTAGCATTGTTTGGGTCTGACTTTGTTAAGTTTCAGGACCCTAAAACAAGTCATGTGCTCGGAGAAGGGAAGGTGGAGGATGGAGTTTACCTTTTGGAAGCAAATAAACAAGAGGATCCGAAGGCTCTTGGAATGAAATCGGATGTAGAGTTTTTTGGTAGGAAAGAGATTGGAGATAGCCCATTATGGCATGGAAGGCTAGGACATCCAAGTTCAGCTGTTCTCAAGATGGTCTTACCCAATCTTATTCAAGAAGAGGTAGTGTGTGAAGCATGTGTACTAGGAAAACATTGTAGACAAGTTTTTCCTATTTCATCTACAACTTGTGATGAAGTTTTTGGCATTGTACACTCGGATGTATGGACCACCTCATGTAATTCAAGAGATCAATATAAGTACTTTGTTTCCTTCATTGATGACTACTCAAGATACACATGGATCACACTCTTACACTCGAAAGATCAAGTTTATGAAGCATTCACCAACTTCATTAACTATGTCTCTACACAATTCAAAACAACAATCAAGGCCTTAAGAAGTGATAATGGAGGAGAATATGTGAGCAAGAGATTCAAAAAACTACTCAACAACTTTGGCATCATTCATCAAACATCTTGTGCATACACTCCACAACAAAATGGGGTAGCGGAAAGGAAGAATAGGCATCTAATGGAGGTAGCACGGAATATCATGATTGCAAAAGGAGTACCTAAATCTCATTGGGGAGATGCGGTGATGACTTCAAACTATTTGATTAACCGGCTTCCAACCAAGAACTTGGAAGATAGGTCACCGTTTAAAGTGTTGTACAAGAAGAAGCCAAGCTTACATCACCTTAAGATGTTTGGATGTAAGTGCTTTATGTTTCTACCAGAAGGACAAAGAAACAAGCTTGAACCTAGAAGCATGAAGTGTGTTTTCATTGGATATTCCCCTACTCAAAAGGGCTACAAGGTCTACAATCCGGACACAAGAAGAGCCTATGTGTCTAGAGAGGTTAAGTTCAATGAAAAAGAAAGTTTTTATGGAGCTAAGAATCATGATACTCCTGAAGGAATGGTCTCATCATCTATGGATTGGACGCCGTTCATTGAATATGCAATCATAAGGGATGATGTACATGAGGAGAATGATCCCATCTTGGATCATGAAACTGCGGATGAGACAAATGATGAGGTAGAACATGACCCAGGTGTAGAAGGAGTTGATGTTGAAGAAGAGGAGCCTGAGCCAACAGTATCACTAAAGAGAAGTACAAGACAGAGGCGACATCGTGTCTACTAAACAACTCGGCCATACTTAAAGAAGGGGCTAGTATGGGTAATATTTCCAATGAGATAAGAGAATGTCCTGAGCGTACGGCGAGCTTAGATCTCGATCCTATTGGCAACAGCATTCTCATATCACAAAAAGGAAATAAGACTCAAACTTTATACCATATTGAGCATTTTTTCTCTTTGGAAAACTTACCTATGGAACATGAAGTTTTTCTAGGAAAAATCAGCAAGGAATCCATCCGTAGCTCATATGAAGAAGCGTGTGAGAGTGAAGTATGGATAAAAGCCATGGAAGAAGAAATGGAGTCTATGAAAAAAACCACACCTGGCACTTGACCGAACTGCCAAAAGGCAAGAAACCAGTTGGGTGTAGATGGGTGTATACGATCAAATACACAAGTGATGGGAAGATAGAAATATACAAGGCAAGGCAGGTAGCAAAAGGATACACTCACGTCTATGGGGAAGATTATACCGAGACATTTGCTCCAGTTGCCAAGCTCCACTCAATAAGAATCCTAATCTCGGTGGCAGTAAACTTGAAGTGGGATCTATGGCAGATGGATGTCAAGAACGCTATCTTGCAAGGAGTTTTGAAAGAAGAAGTGTATATGGATACACCCCAAGGATATCATGAGGAAGGCAACAAGGTATGCAGATTGGAGAAGGCAATCTATGGGCTTAAAAAATCTCCAAGAGCATGGTACCAAAGGCTAAGTGCTTGTCTTTTGGAGAGAGGGTTCATAAGATCTGAAACTGATCATACTTTGTTCACAAGACAAAGTGAAGAAGGAAGTGTTGCAGTACTAATATATGTTGATGATCTAATTATCACATGGAGTGACAAAAATGGAATAGAACAAACCAAGAAGATCTTAAAGGCCGATTTTGATATAAAGGACTTAGGAGAGCTTAAGTACTTTCTAGGAATTGAGATGACACGGTTTGAAGATGGGATGTTCATCTCTCAAAGAAATGATGTACTTGATCTTTTGGAATAAACTGGGAAGCTAGGATCAAAGCCAGCTAAAACCCCAATAGAAGAAGGCTATCAAGATTATCCTGAGGGGGAGCCATTGGAGGACATTAAAAGATATTAAAGAATGGTGGGCAAGCTCATCTATATTACTATCACAAGGCCGTATATTTGTTTTGCAGTAAACCGTGTGAGCCAATGCTGATCTTAGGATACATGAAGCTGAGGAAATGCTGTTATATTGTGATAATCAAGCATCAATACATATAGCATCCAATCCGGTATTCCATGAAAGAACCAAGCATATAGAGGTTGATTGTCACTTTGTGAGGGGAAAGATTCAAGAAAAAATTATCAAACCCAGCTTTGTAACAAGTGAGGATCAACTAGCGGATATCTTCACCAAGGCTACATCATCTATCATTGGTGATCACATCCATGGCAAGATATGTCTAAAGGATCTTTACCAATCTATCTTGAGGGGGAGTGTTGAAATATATGATCAGTTGAATAAGAAGAAAGATTCAAAGTGGAAAGAAGGTGGGAAGGATCAAGAGAAGCGGTTAGAGATGAAAGGGAAGCGGTTAGAAGTGAACCAGAAGGTAACTAAGTAAATGGGAGGAAGCAAGTGGAGGTATGGGCACAGCATGGGCGCCGCTTGTACTTGCTAGTACTGGTTGGAGCAGTTGGCCGCTCCTTCCTCTCTCCTTCTCTAGTTCTCAACTTGTATAGCCTTAGATATTTTATATGCTCATGTAAACTCTATATAAGCTTGTGATGTGTATACTTTAGAGAGATGAGAATAAGAACATTAAAACCTTTCATTAAAACTCTCCATGCTCAAACTCATTCTCACGCCAATCTCTCTTACACTCTCTACCATTCTTCATTATCACTAATCTCTACACTTAAATTTCTTCAAAACCTTTTAATCAAGTAATTATGTTGCAATTCAACCTCAGTTTAATAAACCTTAAACTGTGATAATGTCTCATCTTTAGCATGCAGTAAATACACATAACAATATTGAGAATAATCATCAATGAATGTATGAAATATTTCTTGTTTCCTAAAGATGGTGTACCATGCAAATCACACAAATCACTATGTACAAGTCCAAGCACCATAGAATTTCTTTTCAATGCTCTTATAAGGTTGTATAACTATCTTATTTAACATACATGTTCTGCACTTCTCTATATTTATGTCCAAAATAGGAATTAACCCTTCTTTAGATATTTCAAGCATACACTTATAATGTACATGCCCTAATCTAGCATGCCATAAAGAAGTATCATTTTCGCTGGAAAATGCCATATAAATAGAATTGACAACTTTTTTAATATTAAGCATTAACATTGAAACACCCCAACCTATTTTCGATAATAATATTCCCATAAATATTAATATCGTCTAGCACAGACAGAATTAAACAATTCTCAAAATCACATTAAATTAATTAACTCATTCAACTCACAAAAACATATTAACATAATTATCAACTAACAACCTACAAGTTCATGATAAAATCATCACCATAAATTAATAAAAGCAATAAATAAATAAACAACAACCCCGGTATGTCATCTCATTTCCGCAGCCTTGGTCCCACGAGTTCCATCAAGCTAAAGTTTACTGCATCAGTATTTAATAAATACTGAGTGAGGCGATTAACCAGTCTCACAACTATACACACAGGCCAACAAATAGTTTATAAGCATAATACATATGCTTACAGAATACTACAACCAACAATGCAACAATTTCATCAATCAATTAATTATCAGCAAATAATTAATTAGTTAAACTCAGCAAAAATAAATATTCAAAAATAACATCATATATTTAATTTCAACAATTTCATAAATTTATTTCAACATAAATAATTCTAAGAAATTTTGGCAATTTAATTTACAAAAAATTACTTCAGCTCAAACATCAAATCAAAAAAACCAATAAACCACTCAATCCACATATGGCACATAAACTCAAGCAAATATCTATTATATTATAAACTATTCGTAAAACCCCAGATAAGCCACGGTACTGCACTCACCTTAGCCTTTTCGAGGTGTCCTGACAACGTAACTGGCAAAACTCACAAGATCTAGACTCCCTGGAACTTTTAGGGTTTCCTAAAGGTCATAACAACACAATAAATACCTCTCTTTCTAATTCTTCAACCAATTACATCAACAAAACAACATTATACTTAAACTAGAAATATCTGAAAAACAACAGAAACGATTAGTCTCTAAGAAGGGATCACGAATCGAAATCTAACCGTTCAGTTATTAATCTCACCGTTGAAAATCAACTTCTATATGTCATGAAACTATCCCCAAACTTTCAAGATGATCCGACCACAAATGAACTCGCGATCTCTCTTTGAATCCACGTTAGTCCAAATCGCGTCTGAAACATAACATTTCACTAAAACGCAAATAACTTTTACAATCTAACTCAAATCTAAATCCGCAAAGTGCCACATCTACTTCAAAGGCTTAGTTACAAGCCTATAAATTTTCGTTACCTTTGAAAACGATTTACTCAGTCGAATATCTTTTCTATCATGGCTTAGTATTTCTGTCTGCATCTCCAAAGACTTAGCATTCTCCTCTTTCACAAACAACAACGTTCAATCTCTCTTTTCTAACTAGGTGGCCACGAAATATTTTGGGAAAAATGAAGGGTTTCAGCACTTAACTTGGTCTAGGTTTTTGTTTTTCCAAAATTGTAAAAAAGACCCTCAACTTTCTGATATTTGCAAATCTTTCATGTAATTGCTGATCTTATCAAACTAACCCATATTATTTTATGATCCAACATCAACAACCATATAAACTCTTCGATTCTCCATTTTAACACCTCATATTTGTATTTAATTTAAATAAGATCCATAAAACTCAGTTCGTTATTCCAATAAAATAAATTATTTTTGTTTCTGAGGCACGGATGTTACAAAAATTCTATTACAGATATATCCAAATCCAACAAAAACACCACACTTTGATAAGATATACTTATCAGACTCATATACTTGTTTGTATCCACACTTATTTAAAATACTATCGGAAACTAAGTTTTTTCTTATTCCGGGTACATGAATTAAATGATTATGATCTAGAATTTTCCCGGAACTAATTTCCAACACCACTTTTTCATGACCTATAATAATAGCAGTTGACTCGTTGCCCATATATATTACGGATCCATCTTGAACTGGTTCATATGTCTTAAACCAGCCATGATCCTTGCCAAAAACTTTTGTTGCCCCGACTCAATTCACCATGTCACCTCATCATTCTGCATATAAAATGCCTCATATATTTTTGATACATAATTCACTTTCGAATATGAATCAAAACCAGAAATCTGACCTTGATGAGAAGATGGACCTCGTAGCCCGACAATCACGTTTGAAGTGACCTGGCTTGTTACAAATTCAACAAACGCTCTTAAGCCGTTTGTTAGATCCATCGTTAGTGTTGTTAAATGGGCATTTCTTCCCATTATTTTAATCTTAGAATTCCCACTTTTTCCATCATATTGATAGAAGAAAGTCCAGCCTCTGTATCTTTTGGTTTTCCTCCCTGTTGCACCCTTAGAGATTCCTCTATGCGCAAATGGCTACCAAGTTGTACAAGAGACAGCTCTTCTTTCTTATGTTTCAACATGTGTTTAAAATCTTTCCGTGAAGGTGGCAACTTGTCGATAATACTCGACACCGAGATGGATTCATCCATCTTCATGTTGTGTTGGGCGAATTGCCCTATAATGCGAAGCAGTTCATTGTACTGCTCCATAACTGGTCTATAATCACACATCTTGTAATTATTAAAATTACTCACAAGGAACTTCTTACTAGAAGCATACTCAGCCATTTACTTTGATTCCAATGCATCCCACAACTCCTTTGCGGATTCAACATTCTGATAAATATCAAACAGGGGATCAGACATACTGTTTAGAATATGATCACAACATATGTAGTCATCATTCTCCCATTTAAGTTGCTTCCTTGTCTCATCCACAAACTCTTCTTTAGCATTCTCTGATATGGTCGCCTTTGGAATACTTAGAACCCGTGTTCAAAAATGCGGCCACCTAGCCGATTAATTGGCCGCCTAGGCGCTAGGCGGGGGTCAACCGCCGTGATTTTACTGAAATCGGACTAATTATTCAGTCAGCCGATTAATCGTAAATGACCGATTAATCACCGATTTCTTATTAATTTTCCGATTTTATTTATTAACTAAAAAAAATATTTACGTTAAAAAAAATGAATTTCAGAAGCTAGAAGATATGTCGTAACCTCAAACTCAAACATCATCGTCATTCGTTCAATCCTCAAACCTCTCTCGAATTCAAGCTACTATAAAGTCTAAAATCAATTGGATTTGAGTTTAATTCAATCTCTGCTTGTTCTTCACTCTGCAGGTAATAAGTTTTTAAATCCCTAAAATTATGTTCATAGGTCAGATGATTTAGAGATAAGAAGTAGTTTTCATCTTCTTCGTTTACTCGAAGGTTCAATCACTAATTTAAAACTAAAAGAATATTTTGGCAAATTTATTGTTTCGTTGATAAACTACTCGAAAGTTCCATCACTATTGATTCGTTGAGAATTTGAATTTATTGTTTTCCTAATTTTCTTCATTACTTGACTTGTTATCAAGAGTTCTAAGGTTACGTACTTACATTTAATTTGGAAACTCAATATTTCAGGTTATAATGGTTCCTGCAAATCTGAAAAGAAACTCTAATGATGTAGGATGGGAATATGGATTGCTGTGTGATCCAAACAATCCAGATAAGGTGCAATGCAAGTTGTGTAAGAAAGCAATGTCTGGTGGGGTGTTTAGGATTAAAGAACACATTGCTAATAAAAAAGGAAATGTTTCTGGCTGTCCATTGGCAAGTGCAGAGGATCAAAAAAAGTGTAATATTGCACTTTTAGAAGTAAAGAACAAGAAAATGCTGAAAAGAAAACATGAGGAAGCTCTTAGATCAGAGGTTAATATAGATAAGCATGTTGTAGATGATGAAGTTGTTAGGTCTCCTCACTTCCAAGGTCCTATTGATCAGTTTGCGACCTGCATTAATCCTGAAGCTTCTTTGGCTAAATCAAAAAGGCAACAGAATATCCATGATGCGATTTCAAAAGAGAAATCACATGCTGTTAGTCAATATTGTGCTAGATGGATGTACCAGTCAAGTATTCCATTCAATGCGATTGATAATGAATCTTTCAGGTTATTTTGTGAAGCATTAGGACAGTTTGGACCTGGTTGGGTTCCTCCTAGTCAATATCAATTGAGAGAACCATTGTTAAATGAAGAACAAGAGAGGACAAAGGAAAAGTTAAAAAGTCTAGAAGTAGAATGGGAACAACAAGGCTGCTCCATGATGACAGATGCATGGACAATACTTCTAAAGATTCTCACACAGGTGAATATATCTTCAAGTACATAGACAAGTGCATTGAAGATATTGGGGCTGGAAAGATTGTTCAAGTAGTGACTGATAACGCTACTAACAACGTAGCAGCTGCAAGGATGCTTAAAGAGAAGAGACCAAACGTTTTTTGGAGTGGTTGTGCTGCTCACACCATGGATTTGATGCTTGAGGGCGTTTCTAAGTTGCCTTGGTTTGCTAAAGTTATCAATCAAGCTAAGGCTCTCACCATCTTTGTATATGCTCATCATAAAACATTATCCATGATGAGAACCCATACAAAGAAGAGATATATTGTGAGACCCGGAGCTACACGATTTGCAACGTGTTTCTTGACACTACAAAGTTTGTATGAGAAGAAAGCACAATTGGTCTCTATATTTAGTTGTGATGAGTGGCATGAATGCAAACATTCTAACTGTCTAAAGGGAAAGAACGCCTCTGATACTGTTATGAGCTATGGATTTTGGAGTAATGTTATAGTGGTATTGAAAATATTTTGTCCTATGGTAAAGATTTTACGCTTGAAGATGGGGAAATAAAACCTTCTATGGGTTTTATTTATGGAGAGATGTTAGAAGCTAAAAAGTCTATCAAAGAAACTTGCAGTAATTTGGAAAAGAATTACCAGCCTATTTTCCAGATCATGGACGAGAAAATGAAAGGTAGGTTGGATTCTCCTTTGCATCTTGCTGCTTACTTCTTAAACCCGTTCTACTTCTACAAAGATCCCAATATTCAATATGAGTTGGAGATCTCAGATGGATTTGTTAGTTGTGTTGAAACTTTTTATCATGGTGACTTCGAAAAACAACATAAGATTGTGAATGATGAGATTAATCTCTATAAGAACAAATCTGGTTCTTTTGGAAGAATCTTAGCAGTAAAAGGTTGTGAACAAACTGATGCAAATTTTGATCCAGGTTTGTCTTTTCATATGAGTTTAATTTTTTTTTATCAGTTATAAATCATACGTCTTTGAATTAGCTATGTTATTGTTATTAAATGTTAGGGAATTGGTGGTCAGCACATGGATGTGAAACACCTATTTTGCAAAAGCTAGCAACAAGAATATTTGCTTTGACCTCTAGTTCTTCTGGCTGTGAAAGAAACTGGAGTAGTTTTGAAGCGGTTAGCTCACTATCTATATTTCACATATGCTTTCGTACAGTTTTATTTTTTAGAAAGTTTAATTATTTATTCTGCATCTTACATTGCAGATCCATACGAAGAAAAGAAATAGATTAGATGTCAATCGCCTAAACAGCTTAGTCTATGTTCAGTTTAATTCAAGACTCTTTAACAAACATAAAAATATCAAGGAGAAACTAACAGATGTGATCTTAGATTATGGAAATGAAGACACTGTTGAAGATTGGATTGTTGAGGAGCCACAACAAGAAGATCATAATGGTGATGTTGGTGTTGTACCAACAACCCAAGCTTCAAAGGGGAGAGAGCTTTATGATGATGATTTTGAATCTGAGGAAGAAGATGAAATAATGGTTGACTTGGAGTTCGAGATTGATGCTTACCCTGAAAATTGTGTGTTTCATGACACACCATTTATTTAGTAAGGTTAGTTTACTTAAAAGCAAGATTCTTTTTGTTATCTATACTAGAACCTTGTCGTTTGGGACTATAACTTGAAAGCAAGATTCGTTTTTGCCATCTATACTAGAAACCTTTTCGTTTAGAACTATAACTAGAAAGCAATATTCGTTTTTAGGATCACTACAAACCTGCCGTTTGCTATCTTAACATTGTACTTTGTGTTTGGTTTCTATGATTTAGCTCTGATCCTTAATTTATAGACATTTTTTTGTCATTTGCAGATAATCAAGGAATCTTAACAAAACAGAAAGTTCAACACATGATTGGTACTTGATGATAATTTTTTGGTATCAAGATCAAGTTCATAATTTTTTTGGTATATAATGTGTATTTGGAACTTTAGTTTTATGTTTTGAATATATTTAGAATGAATGTTATTTTTTTGTGAATTATCAATTTATAACTAATCTTGCTACTTGGAAGATATTTATAATGATAAATTTATGAAATTTTAAATTATATTAAAATTATGAATTTAGTAAAAATTTTATAAATTAAAATAAGTTAAAAATATTATAAAAAACCTCTAAAACTAATCTCCGATTAATCCCTGTTTACTCCCCGATTAATACCCTAGGAGCTAGGCCCACCCTCGTCTCCCGACTAGCGCCTAGCGATTTTTAAAACATTGCTTAGAACATACACACTTTGAGCATTAATGTGAGCAGGAAGTGCATCTTCTTCTGCCAACTTCGAAAATCAACTCCTTCGAACTTATTTGATATTCCAAACTTTGAAGTCATTTCACGCACTAAAACATTAGTCATTGCTCACAGAAAATATTCTTTAAGATTTTTGTAAATCCCCTGGGATTCTGACGTATGTGAACTTGGATAATTATTGAATTGCGCACAATAGCACTTTCCTCAAAGAGTATTTTGACCCTTATATAGCCTTGGGTTACATGAAATCCCTTGTAGGATAAGACAAACAAAGTTCCCTTTTGTTCTGGGATAAGATACAAATTTTTTTTTTGTGTTTTGTTTGTGTTATGAATCTCTTCTTCTCTGTGTTTTTCTATCATCATCTTTTATGCAGATCAGACAGAAACTTTATATCATCCAACAGTTGTGACGTACGTTTGCAACCATACATTTAATATTATAAACCCTACTTCAATAGTTGCGATGGATCATAATTTACCACTGATTACCTTAAATACCCAACAAATATTTTGTGGTTAAAAAACATTCAAGAGAAAAATAATTAAGACCAGTTAAGAAATAAATTCAGAAATCAAAACTAATTTTGGATCTTAAAATCTCAGAGGTTCACCAGAGAGCAAGAGAACCTTACATGGTGGACTGATGCCGGAAGTTCGTGATTGATGCCAGTCGGAGCTTTTCCCAGTAGGAGACATGTGTAATCGAAGAAGAAATTTGAGATTAGGGTTTTTCTGGTGCAGGTGTCGAAATCTCTCTCTCTCGAAGAAGAAGAATTTTGTTTGCTATATCCATGTTTTTTTGTTTTAACTAACAAAGGTAGTGAACCAATAACTCCTTCCCCCAAACCAAAATTTATTCCCTCCAAACCAAAAAGTTTTAAAGCCAAAAAATAAATTAATTTTGTAAACGAGCAAAAATATTTTAATTTTTATTAAATTAATGTTGATAAATTATCATTTTTGTTTTTATTAATATTGATTAACTTTCTATTAAATTTTAGTTTCCTAGAACAAGAGGAACTTTGTTTGTCTGATCTTACAAGGGATTTCGTGTAACCCAAGACTATATAAGGGTCAAAATACTCTTTAAGGAAAGTGATGACATGCACAATTTAATCATTATCCAAGTTCACATACATCAGAATCCAATGAGATTTATAACAGACATTACCAGTTCTTTATTGTTCAGAATTTTGTTTGATTTGTAAATTATCATTCAGAATTTTGTTTGATTCAGAACTTTCCAAGACTTTGTTTGATTTGTAAACCATCATTCAGAATTTTGTTTGATTCAGAACTTTCCAAATCTTTGTTTGATATATAAACCATCGTTGGTCTTTGTTTGATTCAAGAAAAATCAAAATTAGGATCTACTGACCAAAGTCAAAATTAGGACCTAAGAAAGTAAATAACCAAAGCTTTGAAGTAGACCAAATTCATATTTGCTTCTTCTTTTGTAACCAGACCTTCGTATTAAAATCTTACAGTGCCTTTCTAACTTTGTATACTAATAGTTTTTTGAGTTTAAATTGTCAAATCACTCATATTTTCTGCTTTTTATTAAATAACTTAATATGTTTATTTGTAGTGATGCAACAAAGAATGCCAAGGACTTCAACTTCAGGTCCTCCTATTCCACCAGGTGCTACTAGATCTAGAACCACAACATCTTCTGCTGCAAACAACTACACTCATATGTCCCTCGAAGCATTGCTGAATGCTCCCTCTAGAAAACTGGAACAACACCTCCAACCAAGGAAACTCAATGGCGCTTTATGGTAAGTTTCAAATGAATGGAAACTCTTCTCTGTCTATACAACTATAAATGAAATGTATACTATTTTCTCTTTCTCTGATTTTTCTTGTTCTTATCTCAGGTTCGGTGTAGACCCAGATGTCCACAAATTCATCTGAACAACATGGAAAGCATATTACATGGGACCATGGTGAAGCTGGAAAGAAGTCCTGACGAAAGGACAGATAATTGGTGGCAAATTTTTGGGGGTAAGTGTTAGTTTTCCCTAATTTAAATTTGTTTACTAACGTGCAACTAATTTTTTCCTTTTCTTTTTGTAGCAACACTATTATTGGGAAGATTGCTATAAGGACAATGTCTAATACCACTGGAAATGTCACACAGACTTCAATTGGTCAAAAAAAATTTACAAGGCAAAGAAGTAAGATAAGAAGCCAAAGTTTATGAGTGGTGATCATTGGACCATCCTTCTAGAGTATTGGGAAAAGAACCAGCATGTGAGAAGAGCAAATCATGTTCAGATGCCCGCACATCTAATTCAGATGGCAAAGGAATGCACAATAATTGTGCAGGGCCTTGAAACTTTTTAAAAATTGAACATGATATGGTAATGATCTCAATTTTCTATCTATCTTAGTATCTAATCGTTCATATTTATACTTAATTTTCTATTTCTTATTTTTGCAGATGGTTGTGTAACATACCTATCCCGTGAATTTGGATTATGGTGTTAAGGCCCATTAAGCCAAAATCCTAATTTAATGAGTAAACTTATATAAAGGGGATATTAGGGTTTTTACCTCTATTTTGTGGCCACCTGATTAGAGGAAGAGACAAAGAGAGAAAACAAAAAGAAGAATCAGGAGAAAACAGATCCAACTAGTTTTGGGAGAAATGAGAAATGGAAGGGTATATCAAATAATTTTCTTGTCACATTTTATCGGAGAGATGCAAAACATCAAGAGCAAGTCATAGCCGCAAGAGGATTGAAATTTGGAGCTCTGATCAGAAAGTAATGGCTGTTCTTTTGAGGTGGATGTTTGCAAACCGGAACCTTTCACTGTACAAGTTCAAGAGCAGTTTCCCGGTGAACGGTAAGTAGTTAGAAGATGATAAATATATCAATGAAATGCCCTGCATATCAGCTTTCTATATCTGCTAGTAGATCAAGATTCTGATGTAAATTGCGGCTGGAATCCAAGTTTAAAGATGACTTCTGGTATGACTTAGTTTCTGAAAACCCTAGTTGCTATAATTCAGAAACCTTAATTTGTATTTTTGGAAAATTCATATTTTTGGAAAGTTTCTAATTTGGAAAGTTTCTATTTAAAGAAAGTTTATGAAAGGAAAGCTTCTGAAAGAGTGAAGTAATAATCGTCTCCGTCGTGTAGTGGCTAACATGAGGGTTAACCCCCCATTTCTTACTTCGCTTTAAATCCTTCTATCGATTGTTTAGTGTCTAAATATGTATTGTCTCTTTGACCGAGTCTGTGTCTTTTTATTCAACCGAACTTAAGTGAGTTAAAGGATTCACAAATTGTTTGATTCGCATGTTGAGTGTTAGTGATGTGACATATATGTAGAATTGTGTTAGAGGACTTGGGCGACATAATGCAGTATAACCCAAAGTTATATGTGCGGAGGGTACAATTGGCAAGTTGATCTGCTGGCTGTAGCACCTAAAGTCAATAAAGCATCCACATAGCGGTGTGATTGGGCACTATCTCACAGAGTTAAGCCTCTTCGGAGGGTGGACGAGCATTTATCTCGTTTAGAAACCATTGTGTGTATTTTCTTGGATGTTGTAGGTGACATATTTGTTATGTGTTTAGATATATACTCTCGTGGTTGTGGTGTTAGCCGAGTTTGACTTCCATGTTGCCCCTAGCTCCTCATACCTCGCTGAGTAACTCCTTTGTTACTCACCTCTCTCTTCTCTTGCAAGATAGTTAGGAAGGGGTTTGGCGAGATCTGAAGGTTAACTCATTGACTAAGATCATGCTAGCAACCGAGTATTAAAATTTGGTATCAGAGTCTTGGGTTATGTCAATCCGGTTCTAACCCGGGAGACAGTCCCGAGGGAGATTGTATTTCTTAGATTTATTATCTTAGTAGTTATAGTGGTACTGGACTTAGAATACCATCAAAAGAAATTTTTGAGAAGGTGTCTTAAAAGAATTTTTTTGAGGTGCCTTAAAAATATACATAACTACTAAGATAGTCTACCCAAAAATATAAACTCCCTCAGGACTGTCTCTCTGGTTAGAACCGGTTTGACATAACTTGGGGCTCTGATACCAAATTGTGATACTCGGTTACAAGCACAATCTTAGTCAACGAGTTGACCTTTAGATCTCGCCAACAACCTTTGAAACTAAAAAGCATGAGAAGAGAGGGGTGATCAACAGGGAATTTACTCATTGAGGTATGGGATGCTAGGGACAACATGCAAGTCAAACCCGAATTACACCACAAACACGAGAGTTATGATCTAAACACGTAAAAATACGGAAACTAGGCAAATAATGGTCCTGAACAAGATAAGTGGTCGTCCACCCTCCAAAGAGGTTTAACTATGGGATAGTGACCAATCATACTGCCCAGTGGATGCTTTATCGACCTTAGGGCGTTACAGCGTGGCAGATTGACTTGCCATCCGTACCCTCCACACACATTGATGAGGCCCAAGACGTCTCCGACCCGGAGGATAGCCAGCCGGACGATACCGGTACAGACACGGACGAAAGCCAAGGAACGTTGCCAGTTATGCCGGTATCGGCCATTGACCGTGCGCACTCGCGGCCGTACCAAACAAGAATGAACGTGGCGATTGCCCAAGGAATGAAGAAAGGCAAATGGCCACAACCCAAGCTGGCAACCTCGGCAAACACCAAGGACCAAGTCCTTAGCGTTTTCACCTTGACCTGGTGAAAACGCCCCACTAAAGTCGTTTGAGAAAGGAACACTCTTTTTCCCTTGATGGGTTTTATCCCTAAGTGGTTTTCCCATCAAGGTTTTTAACGAGGTTCACGACCCGGCCGCATTAGGACCGAGCCGATCATCACCTTACCCGTCCATGGTCCGCGTGGTTGTCGTCCGGCCCTAATCTCTATCCCTTCTTGTTTTCTTGTTTTTACCGTTTTACTAAGAACTTAAGTTACTGTTTTATGGGTATGTAAACACCCAAGGACACGTTGGTCTTTTGTAAGGGGCTTGTTGCCCTATTTCTCCCGCCTATATAAAGGCGTGTAACCTCTCCCTTTGAACGCAGATTTGAATGAATGCAATTAGCTTAAAGCTTGCTCTCGAATCTCAAGTAGTTTAAACATCGTTGTCCTCGAAGCACGGCTCGGACTTCGATCAGTCGTATCACGGCGTTGTCCAAACACCGTGTGGCCGGCTTTCGATCCATTGTTACCGATCCATCTATCCATTCTCACTTCGCTCCATCCCTTCCCACTCTCCAAACACTTATCTCCATCCTCTTCCATCTCTACCTCCATCCAACCCTTCCGCCGTCCAACCCTCGCCGTAACACCACCACTTTACCATCTCGTTTCTCCCATCCGTACCGCCGAGGACCCGTACCGCGGCCCTTCCACCAACCGAGGTACCGTACCGGTACCCGTGCGACCGCCTCCGTCCCGGTCTCGTCCCAACTCAGCCTGATTCCGAAGCCAACGTTCCTGGAGCGTATCACACATGACCCTGGATTATACTGCATTATCTAGCCCAAGTCCCCTAACACAGTTCTACATATATATCACATCATCATACTAGTCAAACAATATGTCAAATACTCTAAATCACCTATGTCTGGTTTAACAAGAAAGATAGTGACTCGATCAAATAGACAATACACATTTAGAAACTAAACCATCAACATCAGGATTAAGGCGAAGTAAGAAATATGTGGTTAGCCCTCACCTTAGCCACTAGATGTTGGAGACAATCAATACTTTACTCTTTTAGAAGCTTTCTCTTTCTAAAATTTCTTTTTTCTAGAATTTACAAACATCATCTTCAAACAGCGATTACAGTCATAGAATACATCAGTATCCGTATCAGTCAACGTCAACACCTTTCAGCTCACCGGGAAACTACTATTGAATTAGGAAAATGGCAGGTTCTGATTCGCAGACATCTTCCTCAGAAGAACAACCATAACTTTCTGATCAGAGCTCCTAATTACATTTTTTCTTACAGATTCTTTCTCCTAAAACTGGTCGGATCTGTGTTTCTCCTTCTTTTTTTTTCTCTTTTCTCTTGTTGTTTTTAGCCACCAAAATAGAGCCAAAACCCCTAATATCCCCTTCATATAAGTCTCCATATTGGGCCTTCAATACAAATTCACGGGATCAGAGTGTTTCAATTCTTTCCCACTTAAACAGAATTTGTCCTCGAATTCTTGGTCATATTCTTTCCATACAAGTAAAAACTTTATTGGTGCACTTGCTACAATATCTCATCTTTGAACTTTCAGGCACCATCTAAGAAGGTTTCTCCAGCGGTTTTCACATTGATTTTTATCACTTCTTATTTCCACTTTTGGAAGCCATTCTTGATTTTCTCCATCCATATTTCACATCTAGTTAGGTGAGTTTATAATTGGTTTTCCAGTACTAGCAACGCTTCTACAAACTTATGGTAGCTACTAATGACTCCAAGAAAATTACATACCTCAATAATGTTCATGGATGGTTGCCAATAAGTTACCCAAGCTATATTTTCTGAGTTTACTAGCACTCCAACTACTAAGATAGTCGACCAAAAAATCTAAACTCCCTCAGGACTGTCTCCTGGGTCAGAACTGGTTTGACATAACCCGGGACTCTGATACCAAATTGTGATATCCAGTTCCTAGCACGATCTTAGTCAATGAAGGGTGGGAGTTACACAGTGAGGTATGAGATTCTAGAGACAAACTGCAAGTAAAACCCGGCTTACAACACAACCATGAGAGTATAGATCTAAACACGACACCTAACAAGGCAAACAATGGTTCTAAACGAGATATGTGCTCGTCTACCCTCCAAAGAGGCTTAAACATGGGATAGTGTCCAATCACACTGCCCAGTGGACACTTTATCAATCTTAGGGTATTAAGGCACAACAGATCAACTTGCCGCTACATATATATATCACATCAGTATCACATCAACATACAAGTCAAAAAATATATGAAATGATCTAAATCACCTAGATGATGGAGACAACCAATGCTTTACTCTTACTAAAGTTTCCCTCTCTAAACTTTTCTTTTCTAGACATTCCATCCGCCATTTTAAAACACAGATTTCACTCGTAAAGTACATCAGATTCCGGATCAGGCAACAATCTCTCCATGAAATTTGATAGGTTGATAGTCTTCTAACACCTTTCAGTTCACCTGAAAACTACTCTTGAATTTGGATAATGACAAGTTCCAATCTGCAGACATCTGCCTTAGAAGAACAACAATTTCTCCATGAAATTTGAGAAGAAAATTATATTATCTATCCCTCCTTTCTCTTTTCTCCCAAAACTGGTTGTATCTGTCTTCTCCTTTTTATTCTTTCTCTTTTCTCTTTTTTCTCCTTTGTCTCCTTTTCTAATCAGGTGGCCACGAAAATAGTGCCAAAACCCTAATATCCCCTTTATATAAGTCTCCTCATTCAAATAGAAATGGGGTTTAATGGGCTTTTAATTAGCCTTAAAATAATAATCCAAATTCATGGGACCAGGATGTTACAGGTTGAGTCTGGTCTTGATGATCCACCAGCTTTCACGGATCTTGCGCGGAAGACACGAGCATGCAAAGATGGAACTTTCATGTGCGCTTGAACTGAATCAATTGTACTTGACGTATAAAGTAAAGGAAGCTGTTACACAATGACAGCTGATGATGAACCCCCTAATGGTGTTAGTCAAACTGCTTCAACTGGGGCCACTCCTTCTCCCAATCTGCTCAACCAAGATATATCAAGGTTCTCTTAAAAAGTCACTATTTCTTGTAATTGCATCATTATTATATGTTTGAGATATTTAGCTGTTTGTAGATTGGTTATGTGTCTCCAAAGTGTTGATTAGTCTTAGATTAGTTTAAATAAAAAAATCTGTGTCTTGTGAAATAGTCTTAGTTTGGTTTTGTTGATAATTGTTTTCCTGAATGCTTTCTGGTCTGCAATAGTTATCATTCTCACTCACACAGAATCTGTTTTTGAAATTATTCACTCATATACCTTAGATCTCATTGATTTTGGTCTTTATCTGTTTCTGGAATCATATTCCTTATGCTTATTTTGATTAACTAAGCCCTTATATTTATTATTCTTTGTTATATATATTTTCTTTCTTGTAAATTCTTTTTCCAATGTACATATGTTAATTCTATGATGTTGTGGTGTTTGTGGAGATTACTTAAGTTTAATTCTTTCTGTTGATGTTCATTTTTTTCTTTCACAGCGCGGTCAAACTAAAAGAGGACTTGGACATGGAATAGGCAGTGTTCAGTACCGGGATATATTTCCATCCGAGTCAGTCTCTACTTCTCTTAAACGCAACCTTGACATAGAGTTGTGTATGTCCGGTTTGGAGACACGTTTTGAAGCTGTTAACAACAATGTTAAAGTGCCAAAGGCTGATGTGGTCACAGTCAAGGAAGATGTAGCTGCAACATGAGTAACACTAGATGTGATCCTAAAGCGTCTCCAACCTTCTTCAGTTCCTGCTGCCACAACCACTAACTCTTCTCCAGTGCCACCTCTTGTTCCTTCTGCCACAACCACTGAATTTACTCCAACAGAGACAGCTTCTATTCCTGTTACTACTCCAACAGTGCCTACTTATGTTCCTGCTTCTACCCCAATACTGTCAGCTTCTGTTCCTCTCTTTACTCACCCTTTGACCCGTAAACAACAAGCTGATTTAGATAAGTGGTGTGCTCTTCTTTTATAAGCTTACTATTTCCATATTTTGTACAACGTAGAATGATATATTTTTTTGTAAGACTTTTGTAATATATAATATTGGATTTTAGTTTATCCGGTTTTGCAATTGCAATTTCAGGTTCTAGGTTTTAAATTTTTTTTTTTTGTGGAAAATAGATGATTAGCCATAGAAATATTCATATCAAAAACTGTGGCAAAATGATTTAGCCACGACATTGTCACTCAGATGTATGTGGCCATTAAAGCCACAATATAGTGACTAACCTTTTTGTGGCAAATATAGTTACAGAAAATTTTATGACTAATTTATGGCTAAATATGTTATGAAATATATGCGGCTAAACCATGGCTATGAAGCCAATAAAAGCCACGATTTTCTTTGGCCACTATCTTATAACCACGATTTTGTTTCCGTTATACTCCGTGTGATATGCTCCCGGAATGGTAATTCCACTATCAGCCCAGTCGGGTCCTGGACGGACAGCCAAAAGCTGGATACGGTATGGCCGAGTAGACCGAATGGGTTCCGGTACGGGCCGAGTCACATTCAGGTAGTCTTGATGGTTGGTTCTCAAGGTGGTAAGGGTTTCTCAGTAGCTAGTTACCGATGCAGTAAGGATCCTTGGTAACTAGTCTCCAATGCCATAAGGAACTTCTCTCGGTAGCCAGTTTGGTGGTGGTACGGATCTCTCGGTGGCCTGTCGACGATGCTGTCAATGAAGGTATCGAGAAATTTACCAAGCAGTCCGGTAACTTAGATGCGCAAATGCTGATGTGGGTCAAGGTTTCTTGGTGCGAGTAGCCGGGGCGGTATGAATGGATGCGGAGGTGATAAGCGATATGATGGAAAGAAATGATGGTAAAGGACAGTAACGATGAAGGAACAATGGTGAAGATTATGATACAGGATAGAGTGGAAAGGATGATGTAATGGAAAAGGATGGTTAAAACGTAAAGAACAAGAACAAGGTGGATCGATAGCCGGCCACACGGTATTTGGACAATACCATGATACGACTGACCGGCGTCCGAGCAGAGCTTCAAGGAAGTCTGATGATTAAATTAAGTGAGATTAGAAGCGAAGCGTTTAGCTAATGCGTTTATTCAAATCTGCCTTCAAAGGTTAAGGTTACATTTGCTTAACTAGCCGAGATATCTAGGGCATCCAACCCTTACAAAGGACCAGGATGTCCTTGGGCATTTACATGCCCGATAAAACTGTTAAACAATGTCTTAAGTAAAATGGTAAAAGTAAAAAGAGGAAGGATAGGGATTAGGGGTTGAACAGTACTCCATGAGCCTTGGTCAGCAAGGAAGATGACCGATTTGGGCCTAATGCATCCGGGCCATAAACCTCATTAAAAACCTTGTTGGCAAACCACTTAGGGATAAAAACCAATCAGGGAAAAAGAGTGTCCATGCCCAAAACAACTTTAGAGGTGTGTTTTCACCGGATAAGGGTGAAAATACTAAAGATTTGATCTTTGGTCTTCTCTTCTCGTGCGGATCCGGTCCATGCATTTGTCCTAAGGCCTTGACTAATAACGAGGTTGAACCTCATTTGGTAACGCTGGGAATGGTCGTGGTCAATGGCTGAAACCGGATGTTGGGCAATGATCCTTGGCTCCCAGCCATGTCCGAGTCGGTAATGTCCGGAGAGCTGTCTTCCGGATTGGAGGAGGCTTGGGCTTCATCATGCCCTCCCTCTTGAGGATGTTTTGTCCTCAAACCTTATTCTCCTGCATCGAAACAGGACAAATCAGCAACGCTGAAAGTGGTGGCCATGTTATCCTTATCTGTGATGTCGATCCAGTACGCATTATTGTTAATGCACTCTAGCACTTGGAAAAGGCCATCTCCTCGAGGTTGTAGCTTTTTCTGGTGATGCTTGTTGAAGCGCCCCATCCTCGTATGTAGCCAAACCCAATTGCCTGGTTGCAGGAACATGGGTTGCCTTCCACAATCAGTTTTCCTTTTGTATTGCTCCGTCTTCTTGAGAATATTGTTACGGACCTGTTCATGGAGCTTCTTGACGTATTCTGCCTTGGTGACCCCGTTCTGGTCTTCCAAAATATCTGGTGGTAGTGGGATCATGTCCAGGGGCGTAAGGGGGTTGAACCCATAGTAGATTTCAAAGGGGGAAAGGCCGGTGGTTGAGTGGGTAGCTCGGTTATAACCAAACTCCACATACGGTAGGCTTTGGAGCCAATTGGCTTGATTAGAATCAACAGCAGACCTAAGCAATGCTCCTAGTGTATGGCTGACTACTTCGGTTTGGCTGTTGGTCTGAGGATGGCTGGCCGTGGAGTAAAGGAGCTTGCTTCCCATGTGCCTCCATAAGGTTCTCCAAAAATGCCCAAGTAACTTGGGATCTCTGTCAGAAATTATGGTTTGGGGAAGGCCATGAAGCTTCACTATGTCTCTTTATGAAGAGGTCGGCTATGGCCGATGCATCTCATGTCTTGGAGCAGGGTACAAAATGAGCCATTTTGGAAAAACAATCAACCACCACTATAACAGAGTTCTTTCGTTCGATCGGGGGTAGTCCTAAGAGGAAATACATGGAGAGATCAACCCCCACAGAGTGGTTGGGATCGGCAATGGCATGTAGAGGCCGTAAGGATGGGCTTTAGTCTTGGCACGCCAGCAAGTCAAACATCGGGAGCAGAAAGCTTCAACCATGCCTCTCATCTTCGACCAGTAGAAGTGGCTTCTCAGCATGTCCAAGGTCTTATGGGTTCCAAAGTGACCCATCAAGCCACCACTTTGAGCTTCTTGGATGAGGAGCTTTCAGACGGATCCATCCGGGATGCAAAGCTTCTTCTTTTGAAAAGGAATCCCTCATGGACGTGGAAGTCCTTATAAGGCTCTTTGCAGTGGTCGGAGTAAGGAGCCTTAAAACTGGGATCATATGTTGAGATAGATGCTTATTCAAATGATAGAGTAATCAAAAGGATTGAACTAGTTGAAAAGGAACTAGAAAAGAAAGGAAGCTGTTGGATATCAACTAGATAAGCAAACTAGGAAGCAAGGAGGTATGGGCGCAGCATGGGTGAGGTATGGGGGCCATTTACTGTTGAGACACTGTTGGAGTAGCTCAGCCACAAGTCTCCTTCTCTTCTTCTCTCTTCTCCACGCCCCTTTCTTCTTCTCCTTGTAAAGTCTATATATATCCTTGTAAAAGATATGAGAAAGAAAAAGAAGCGAATAAGATTATTAAGACTTGCATAAACTCTCTACATTCTTGTATTCTTTCTCTCATTCTCCAATCATTCTTCATTCTCTCTTAACTTCAAATCTATATTTCTACATGGTATCAGAGCAAGGTTGAGCATTCCAAACGCTTAACTCTCTTATAATTCTTCTAGCACTCTACAAATCTTCTAATCTATAACAATACACCTTTCTAAGTTCTATTCACTCTGAGATTAATATCCTTGAGATCATAGGATCTTCAAGTTGTGAAAGAACTAGAATTGTGTATTATTACTAGAAAATGGAGACAAATAGAGTAGCAATCTCAGTCATGCTCAAAGGGAACAACTACCTTCTTTGGGCAAAAACCATTCTTAGAGGCCGAGGACTTTGGCAGTATGTTGAGCCAAAGGAGGAAGCGGAGGCGGTGGTGAGAAATGAGAAGGAGGAAGCTAAGGAAGAGCAAGAAGAACAGTACACTCTTTCTCTTCTTCAAAGCTCACTAGAACCATCCATCTTGGCGGCCTACTCATATGCGGATACCGCTAAGGAGCTGTGGGATATACTCAAGGGAGTATATGGAAATGTGTCAAACATATCAAGGATATTTGAGGTGAAGAGGGAGCTGAATGAGCTTCAACAAGAGGAGAAGCCATTCAAGGAAATGTTTGGGGAATATAGAAGCTTGTGGGCCGAGTTGGAGATCTTGAGGCCACAAACTATAGACCCCAAGGAGTTAGGTGAAAGGCGTGACCAAGACCAAGTGTTTGGGCTTCTCTTGGCACTCAATGCATCTTACAAGGATCTTATCAAGCACATACTTAGATTTGAGAAGCTGCCAAGTCTAGCGGAAGTATGTGGCTTGATACAAAGGGAGGAGGGCTCAAGAGACCTATTCCGAGCACCAAGTGAAGCTGCACATCTTGCAAAAAGGAATCTCATGTTTGAAAGAAGGGTGTTGGACTGTGAGCATTGTAAGATGAAAGGCCATACCAAGGAGAAGTGTTGGACTCTCCATCCGCATTTGAGGCCTAAGCGGCTAAGGGAGAGTGGAAGTGGGCATAGGGCCTTCATGGGGGTTGCACAACCAGTTGAGGATACTGTCAAAAGATCAGAGTTTGAGGCTCTTATCAAGAGCCTAGCTAAGTTAACAGAATCTGGTAAGAGTTTCCTCAGCTCTAAAAGCGCCATAAGGAAGGGTAAAATGATTGTAGATTCCGGAGCCTCTCATCACATGATTAAGGATCAAGACTTGTTAAAAAATCTTGAGCCTTATCATGGAAATGTACAAGTAGCTAATGGAAGCTCAGTTTCGATTGAAGGGATAGGAAAGTTAGAACTTTTCAAGAAGGAAACAAAAGCTTTATACATGCCTAGTTTCTCATCTAATCTCCTATCAGTTCATAAAACTACAAAGGATTTGGATTGTGTAGCATTGTTTGGGACTGACTTTGTTAAGTTTCAGGAGCCTAAAACAAACAATGTACTCGGAGAAGGGAAGGTAGAGGATGGTGTGTATCTTTTGGAAGCAAATAAACAAGAGGATCCAATGGCTGTTGGAATGAAGGCAAATGTAGAAGTTTCTGGTAGGAAGGAGATTGGAGATAGCCCATTATGGCATGAAAGGCTAGGACACCCAAGTTCAGCAGTTCTCAAGATGGTCTTACCCAATCTCATTCAAGAAGAAGTAGTATGTGAAGCATGTGTACTAGGAAAACATTGTAGACAAGTTTTTCCTATCTCATCCACAACTTGTGATGAAGTTTTTGGCATTGTACACTCAGATGTATGGACCGCACCATGTAATTCAAGGGATTAATATAAGTACTTTGTTTCTTTCATTGATGATTACTCAAGATACACATGGGTCACACTCTTAAACTCCAAGGACCAAGTTTATGAAGCATTCACCAACTTCATTAACTATGTTTCTACACAATTCAAAACAACAATCAAGGTCTTAAGAAGTGATAATGGAGGAGAATATGTAAGCAAGAGATTTAAGGAGCTACTCAACAACTTTGGCATCATTCATCAAACATCTTGTGCATACACTCCACAACAGAATGGGGTAGCAGAAAGGAAAAATAGGCATCTAATGGAAGTAGCAAGGACTATTATGATTGCCAAAGGAGTACCTAAATCTCATTGGGGAGATGCGGTAATGACTTCAAACTATTTGATTAACCGGCTTCCAACAAAGAACTTGGAAGATAGATCACCGTTTGAAGTGTTGTACAAAAAGAAACCAAGCTTACATCACCTTAAGGCGTTTGGATGTAAGTGTTTCATGTTTCTACCAGAAGGACAAAGAAACAAGCTTGAACCTAGAAGCATGAAGTGTGTTTTCATTGGATACTCACCAACTCAAAAGGGCTACAAGGTCTACAATCCAGAGACATGAAGGGTATATGTGTCTAGAGAGGTGTATATGGATCCACCCCAAGGATATCATAAGGAAGGCAACAAAGTTTGCAGATTGAAGAATGCAATCTATGGGCTGAAGCAATCCCCAAGAGCATGGTACCAAAGGCTAAGTGCTTGTCTGTTGGAGAGAGAGTTCATAAGATCTGAAGCTGATCACACATTGTTCACAAGACAAAGTGAAGGAGGAACGGTTGTGATATTAATATATGTGGATGATCTAATCATCACAGGAAGTGAAAAAGATGGAGTAGATCAAATCAAGAAGATCTTGAAGGCCGATTTTGATATAAAGGACTTGGGGGAACTTAAGTACTTCCTAGGAATTGAGATGACACGGTTTGAAGATGGAATGTTCATCTCTCAAAGGAAATATGTGCTTGATCTCTTAGAAGAAACTGGGAAGCTAGGATCCAAACCGGCTAAAACTCCAATAGAAGAAGAAGGCTATCAAGATAGTCCTGAGGGGGAGCCTTTGGAGAACATTAAGAGATATCAAAGGATGGTGGGCAAGCTCATCTATCTTACTATCACTAGGCCGGACATTTGCTTTGCAGTAAACCATGTGAGCCAACATATGCAAAAGCCAACCACGCAGCATTGGAACATGATTGAAAGGCTGCTAAGATATCTGAAAAACAATCCCGAAAAAGGCATATGGATGAAGGCTAATGGAAACACAAAGGTTCAAGGATATTACGATTGAGATTGGGCTGGAGATAAGAAGGATAGAAAGTCGACATCCGGTTTTTGTACCTTTGTAGGAGGCAATCTAGTGACTTGGAGGAGTAAAAAGTAGAAGGTTATAGCCTTGTCTAGTGCTGAAGCCGAGTATAGAGCTATGAAGGAAGTGACGAAAGAACTTATTTGGGTAAAGGCACTCTTAGGGGATCTTGGAATACATGAAACTGAGGAAATGTTGCTATATTGTGATAATCAAGCTGCAATACATATAGCATCCAATCCGGTATTCCATGAAAGGACCAAACATATAGAGGTGGATTGTCACTTTGTGAGGGGAAAGATTCAAGAAGGAATCATTAAACCTGCCTTTGTAACAAGTGAGAACCAACTAGCTGATATCTTCAACAAAGCAACCTCATCTGTCACTTGTGATCGCATCCATAGCAAGATCGGTCTAAAGGATCTTCACCGACCAATCTTGAGGGGGAGTGTTGAGATAGATGCTTATTCAAGTGATAGAGTAATCAAAAGGAATGAACTAGTTGAAAAGGAACTAGAAAAGAAAGGAAGCTGTTGGATATCAACTAGATAAGCAAACTAGGAAGCAAGGAGGTATGGGAGAAGGTATGGGCGCAGCATGGGTGAGGTATGGGTGCCATTTACTGTTGATACACTGTTGGAGTAGCTCAGCCACAAGTCTCCTTCTCTTCTTCTCTCTTCTACACGCCCCTTTCTTCTTCTCCTTGTAAAGGCTATATATAGCCTCGTAAATCTCTTGTAAAAGATATGAGAAAGAAAAAGAAGCGAATAAGATTATTAAGACTTGCATAAACTCTCTACATTCTTGTATTCTTTCTCTCATTCTCCAATCATTCTTTATTCTCTCTTAACTTCAAATCTATATTTCTATATCATCTTGGTATTAGTCCTTCAAGTGGGCAAAGCCTAGGACCTTGGCTTCTACTGTAGTGATCAGGGTGACATCGGGATAGGGCATCGGCCACCACATTTTATTTTCCCTTTTTGTACTTGATCACATAGGGGAACATTTCGATAAACTTGAGCCACATTGCACGGCATCTCTTTAAGTTGGTCTGGCCCCAGAGATGCTTCAAGGTTTCATGGTCCGAGTTGATCACACATTCCTTGAAAATGAGGTAGTGCTGTGGGATAGTTGAGAGTAGCCCTACTGAGCTTCTCACTGAAGTAGGTAATGGGCCGGCCGCATTGAGTAAGAATGGCTCTTATGCCTAAATGGAGGCATCACATTCGATCTCGAAGGTTTTGTCAAAATCGGGCAATGCCAACAAGGGGGATCGTGTGAGCTTGTTCTTGAGCCCTTGGAAGGCCTTTTCCTGAAGTTCTTCCCAAACAACACCGGTGGACTTCATGACTAGGGCCGTCAGGGAGTGGCTAGGGAGCTGAAGTCCCAAACAAAGTGGCGGTAGAAGATAGCCAATCCGTGGAAGCTTCTAATTTGGCTGAAATTGGTTGGTGTGGACTAGTCCTGGTTGGCCCGGATCTTCTCTTGGTCCACCTTCAAGCCATGTCCGCTTATGATGAATCCTAAAATTACTAACTCCTTGGCAGCAAAGATGCATTTCTTTATGTTGGCATAGAGTTCTTCTTGCCGGTGGGTTTGTAGGACGGCTTCGAGGTGGTTAGCTTGATCAGTCAGGTCTTTGATGTAGACCAGGATGTCTTCGAAGTAGATGACCATGAACTTGTTGATGAATGTGCGCAAGCTATGGTTCATCAGCCTCATGAAGGTCGAGGATGCATTGGACATGCCGAAGGGCATGACGAGCCTGTTGATTTTAGAAGTTTAGGGAGAGATAAGGATGAAGATAAGAGAATTGACGTAATAAGAGAGAGAGAGAGATTGCTGAATTTTTCTTCTTATTTTCTCTCTTCAACCAATACAATGCACAAGTATATATAGACTTTACAAGCATAAGCTAAGGAAAAAATATCTAAGGAAGAGGGAGAGAAGAGGTGTGATGATGGAGTGGTTGAGCTGCTCCAACAGTGCAGCTGCGCCCATGCTGTTCCCATGCTGTGCCCATACCTTCTCCCTGCAGCGCCCATGCCTCATTTGCTTCCTCACTTGGTTTAGTTAGCTTGTCTAGTTGATATCCAACAGCTTCCTTTTCTTCTAGTTCCTTATAAACTAGCTCTCCTTCTAGTTCCTTCACAACTAGTTCTTTCCTTTTCCCTCCTTTTCTTGAGTTTGAATTCTTCTTCTTGAGATCACATATTTCAACACTCCCCCTCAAGATTGGTCGGTGAATATCCTTTAGACCGATCTTGCCATATATGTGATCCCCAATGATCGAGGATGTTGCCTTGGTGAAGATATCCGCTAGCTGTTCCCCACTTGCTACGAATGCGGGTTTGATGATTCCTTCTTGAATCTTTCCCCTCACAAAGTGACAATTCACTTCTATATGCTTGGTCCTTTCATGGAATACCGGATTGGATGCTATATGTATTGCAGCTTGATTATCACAATACAACAGCATCTCCTCAGCCTCAAGTATCCCAAGATCTTCTAGGAATGCCCTCACCCATATCAATTCTTTTGTCACCTCCTTCATAGCCCTATACTCGGCTTCAGCACTTGATAAGGCTATAACTTTCTGCTTCTTACTTCTCCAAGTGACTAGATTACCTCCCACAAAGGTACAAAAACCGGATGTGGACTTTCTATCTTGCTTATCTCCAGCCCAATCCGCATCACAATATCCTTGAACTTTTGTGTTTCCATTAGCCTTCATCCATATGCCTTTTCCAGGGCTGTTTTTTAAGTACCTTAGCAGCCTCTCAATCATGTTCCAATGCTGCATAGTTGGTTTTTGCATATGTTGACTCACACGGTTCACTGCAAAGCAAATATCCGGCCTTGTAATAGTAAGATAGATGAGCTTGCCCACCATCCTCTGGTATCTTTTAATATTCTCCAATGGCTCCCCCTCAGGACTATCTTGGTAGCCTTCTTCTATTGGAGTTTTGGCCGGTTTGGATCCTAACTTCCCGGTTTCTTCCAAGAGATCCAGCACATATTTCCTTTGGGAGATGAACATCCCATCTTCAAACCGTGTCATTTCAATCCCTAGAAAGTATTTAAGCTCTCCTAGATCCTTTATATCAAAAACAACCTTCAAGAGTTCCTTGATTCGATCTACTCCATATTTGTCACTTCCTGTGATGATTAGATCATCAACATAGATCAAGACCACCACTACTCCTCCTTTACTTTTCCTTGTGAAAAGTGTATGATCAGCTTCCGATCTTATGAACTCCTTCTCCAAAAGACAAGCACTTAGCCTTTGGTACCATGCCCTTGGAGATTGCTTTAGCCCATAGATTGCTTTCTTCAATCTACAAACTTTGTTGCCTTCCTTATGATATCCTTGGGGTGGATCCATATACACTTCCTCTTCCAAATCCCCTTGCAAGAAGGCGTTCTTGACATCCATCTGCCATAGATCCCACTTCAAGTTCACTGCCACCGAAATTAGGATTCTGATGGAATGGAGCTTAGCAACCGGAGCAAATGTCTCGGTATAATCCTCCCCATAGATTTGAGTATACCCTTTTGCTACCAACCTTGCCTTGTATCTTTCTATCCTCCCATCACTTGTGTATTTGATTGTATACACCCATCTACACCCAACTGGCTTCTTATCCCTTGGTAAATCGGTTAAGTACCAAGTATGATTCCTTTCCATGGACTTCATTTCCTCTTCCATGGCTTTTACCCATACTCCACTCTCACACGCTTCTTCATATGAGTTAGGTATGGATTCCTTGCTGATTTTTCCAAGAAAAGCTTCATGCTCCATTGGTAAGGATGCCAACGAGCAAAAATGCTCAATGGGATATGTAACAGTGCTAGTTTGAGTGTTATCTCCCCCTTGTGATAAGAGAATGCTGTCGCCAATAGGATCGAGATCTAAGCTCGCCGTACGCTCAGGGCATTCTCTTATCACACAAGGAAGATTACTCGCACTAGACTCTCCTTGGAGCATGGCAGAGTTGTTGTAGCCATAGTGAACACGTTGTCGCCTCTGTCTTGTACTTCATCTTAGAGGTACTGTTGGCTCAGGTTCTTCTTTGACAATGTCAATGCTTTCTACACCTGGATTAGGTTCACTTTCTTCATCCGTGGCTTCATGATCTGAGGTTGGGTCATTCTCCTCATGTACATTATCCCTTGTTCTTGAATCTTCAAAGAACGGTATCCACTCCATAAATGGTGAGCTCATACCTTGAGGGGTATCATGATTCTTAGCTCCATAGAAGCTCTCCTTTTCATTGAACCTCACCTCTCTTGATACATAGACTCGTCTTGTCTCCGGGTTGTAGACCTTGTATCCTTTTTGTGTTGGTGAATATCCAATGAATACACACTTCATGCTTCTAGGTTCAAGCTTGTTTCTTTGACCTTCTGGTGTGAACATAAAGCAGCTACATCCAAAGGTTTTGAGATGATGTAGGCTTGGTTTCTTGTTGTACAATGCCTCAAATGATGACTTATTATCCAGGTTCTTGGTTGGAAGACGGTTGATCAAGTAGTTTGAAGTCATCACGGCATCTCCCCAATGAAGTTTAGGTACTCCCTTGGCAATCATGATGGTCCTTGCTACCTCCATTAGGTGTCTATTTTTTCTTTCACCTACTCCGTTTTGTTGTGGAGTATAGGCGCAAGATGTTTGATGGATGGTGCCAAGGTTGTTGAGTAATTCCTTGAACCGCTTGCTTATATACTCTCCTCCATTATCACTTCTTAAGATCTTGATTGTTGTTTTGAATTGTGTAGACACATAGTTGATGAAGTTGGTGAATGCTTCATAAACTTGATCTTTGGTATGTAGAAGAGTAATCCATGTGTATTTTGAGTAGTCATCTATGAATGAAACAAAATACTTATATTGATCTCTTGAATTACAAGGAGCGGTCCATACATCCGAGTGTACAATGCCAAAAGCTTCATCACAAAATGTAGATGAAGTAGGAAACACTTGTCTACAATGTTTCCCTAGTACACATGCTTCACATACTACTTCTTCTTGAATGAGATTGGGTAAGGCCACTTTGAGAACTGCAGAGCTTGGATGTCCCAACCTTTCATGCCATAGTGGACTATCTCCAATCTCCTTCCTACTAGATACATCTACATCCGCCTTCATTCCAAGCGCTTTCACATCCGCTTGTTTATTTGTGTGCAAAAGATATACTCCATCCTCTACCTTCCCTTCTCCGAGCACTTTGTTTGTTTTAGGGTCCTGAAACTTAACAAAGTCAGTCCCAAACAATGCCACACAATCCAAATCCTTGGTAGCTTTATGAACTGATAGAAGATTAGATGAGAAACTAGGCATGTATAAGGCTTTTGTTCCCTTTTTGAAAAGTTCTAATTCCCCTATCCCTTCAATCGGAACTGAACTCCCATTTGCCACTTGCACATTCCCATGATAAGGCTCAAGATTTTTAAGCATGTCTTGATCCTTAATCATGTGATGAGAAGCCCCTGAATCCACAATCACTTTGTCCTTTTTTATGGAGCTTTTAGAACCGAGGAAGCCCTTATCAGATTCAGTGAGCTTGGCTAGGCTCTTGATGAGGGCTTCGAATTCGGACCTCTTGACCGTATCCTCAACTGGTTGTGCCACACCCATGAAGGCTCTAGGTCACCTTCCATTCTCCTTTAGCCTCTTAGGCCTCAAGTGTGGATGAAGGGTCCAACACTTCTCCTTAGTGTGTCCCTTCATTTTACAATGCTCACATTCCAAGATTCTTCCTTGCAAGATGTGCAGCCTCGCTTGGTGCACGAAATAGGTCTCTTGACCCTTCCTCTCTTTGAATCATGCCACATACTTCCGCTAGACTTGGCAGCTTCTCAAATCTAAGTATGTGCTTGATAAGATCTTTGTAGGATGCGTTGAGCGCCAAGAGAAGCCCAAACACTTGATCTTGGTCACGCCTTTCTCCTAACTCCTTGGGGTCCATAGTTTGTGGCCTCAAGATCTCCAGTTCGGCCCACAAGCTTCTATACTCCCCAAACATTTCCTTGAATGGCTTCTCTCCTTGTTGAAGCTCATTCAACGCCCTCTTCACCTCAAATATCCTTGATATATTTGAGATGTTTCCATATACTCCCTTGAGTATATCCCACAACTCTTTGGCGGTATCCGCATATGAGTAGGCCGCCAGGATAGATGGCTCTAGTGAGCTTTGAAGAAGTGAAAGAGTGAACTGCTCTTCTTGCTCTTCCTTGTCATTGTATGGTTCGGCTTCTTCCTTAGGTTCAATGAACTTCCAAAGTCCTCTACCTCTTAGAACGGTCTTAGTAGTTTTTGCCCAAAGAAGGTAGTTATCTCCTTTAAGAACAACAGAAATCGCTACTCTATTCACCTCCATTCTCTTGTAGTAATACACAATCCCAGCTCTTTCACAACTTGAAGATCAACCGATCTCAAGGATTTTAATCTCAGAGTGAATAGAACTTGGTAAGATGTATTGCTATAGATTAGAAGGTTTTGAAGATAGCTTAAAGGGATTATGAAGAGAGTTTAAGCGGTTGGATAAAGAACCCGCTCTGATACCATGTTGATTTTAGAAGTTTAGGGAGAGATAAGGATGAAGATAAGAGAATTGACGTAATAAGAGAGAGAGAGATTGCTGAATTTTTCTTCTTATTTTCTCTCTTCAACCAATACAATGCACAAGTATATATAGACTTTACAAGCATAAGCTAAGGAAAAAATATCTAAGGAAGAGGGAGAGAAGAGGTGTGATGATGGAGTGGTTGAGCTGCTCCAACAGTGCAGCTGCGCCCATGCTGTTCCCATGCTGTGCCCATACCTTCTCCCTGCAGCGCCCATGCCTCATTTGCTTCCTCACTTGGTTTAGTTAGCTTGTCTAGTTGATATCCAACAGCTTCCTTTTCTTCTAGTTCCTTATAAACTAGCTCTCCTTCTAGTTCCTTCACAACTAGTTCTTTCCTTTTCCCTCCTTTTCTTGAGTTTGAATTCTTCTTCTTGAGATCACATATTTCAACAGAGCCACTCGTACAACCCTTGCTTGGTTTTGAAGGCTGTCTTCAACTCTTCGCCTTATCTCATCGGGACCTGATGGTATCCACTCTTCAAATCGACCTTGGAGAATATGGATGCTCCACTTAGCTCATCCAGCATACCGTCCAGGCGGGGGGGGGGGGGTTGGATGCTGGTACTTGACTGTGATGTTGTTGATGGGATGGCAATCTACACACATCCGCCAGCAGCCGTCCTTCTTAGGGACCAAGAGGACCAGTACAGCACATGGGCTGATGCTCTCCCAGACGTATCCCTTGTACATGAGGTCAGCAACTTGCTGCTCCAATTCCTTGACCTCTTTGGGGTTGACGCAGTAGGGGGGATGGTTAAGAAGAGAGGCTCCAGGGATGAAGTCTATCCGATGCTCAATGCCTCAGAGAGGGGGCAATCCGTGGGGGATCTCTTTTGGGAAGACATATGCATACTTTTGCAGGACTCTCCAGAGCCCTTCTGGAACCGGGTCTTATGTGGTACCTGCACTCATTACATCTTTGTAAATCATTAGTACAACTCGGCACTCATTGTCGATGGTTTTACAAGCATCACAGATAGAAATAAGGAAGTTGGGTCGAGAGGAAGTATCCCTAGTCAATTGAGATTGCAATTCATGCACTTGACTGGGTGGTAAAGGGGCTAGGTTGACACATCTATAGTCATGCATGAAAGAATAGAAGTTGGTTTGGCCATTATGGGTGGCGTCCTTGTCAAACTTCCATGGACATTGATCTCGGTCACACCCAAGACTCAACTTTCTCGTTGGTAGAACAGATTGATAGACAAAGGGATAGAAGAAGACATAAGGCCGAGTTGATGATAGAATGGTCCATCTGAAGGGTCTTCTCGGAAGTGGCCGAATGGTTCATTTGATAGATAAGGGATAGATCCTTGCCTTAGTGAAACAAAGAGTCGAACTGTACAAGGTGATGGATCGAAGTGAGACACAAGAAGTTGTGGAAGGGCTTCTTAATACTCCTTGAGATTTATTTCGGATATTACACACCTAATAAACTCTCAAAAATGTCTCTCCAAGATATGACACACTCGGGGAAGACAAGGTTGATTTCTGGATATAACACACCAGAGATTTGGGGTTGATTGTTGGATATGACTCACCAAACAATCTTGAAATTTTCTTAAAGAACTTAGAGAATTTTCTCTGAAAAGAAGTTGAATAAAAAGTTGGTTGTTTGCCAAATGTGGCCTACATCAACTTATATAGAGAGGTGACTTGAACAGAGTCAAGCCTCGAGACTACTAAATATTGGGGCTCTAAACATTCATCCTAAAACTCTAAACAAAGACTAGCAGTCGACAAGACAAGAATATGAAAGAGTTTTTGCGGACTTAAACAATAAAATGAAACTATAGTCTAACTTATATTATAAGGTGGTTTGAAGTCGGTCCAATGCATCAAAGGACGATCCAAAATATCAAGTGTGGTGCTAAGTTATTTAACATAAGGTTTAAGTGGATCTTAAGGCCTCATTAAAAACCTTTGTCAGAAAACCCATTGGGATAAAACCGAGCTTAAGGGAAAAAGAGTGCACTCAAATCACTTAGAAGATGATTAACTTAGAGTGACTTGAATGGAAGTGAGCATGTCTTGGTGTTGTCTTTCCTTATCTTCTTCATGCTTCCATGCTATCCTTAAGATGTTTCCTACAGCTTCTTGAAGTTTTCTTGTTCTTGCCCAGGTCATAGGACCTTTGGGAATAGCCATGGTTCCTTCCTCTTCTTCTCCGAGTGTTGGCGTTTCCATGCTCATATCATCCCCTCCCTCTTGAAAAGGATTTGTCCTCAAATCTGGATTATCTGCAATGAAAGGAACCAAGTCAGTGATATTATAACGGTTGCTTATATCATACTTACCTTTCAAGTCAAGCTGGTAGGCATTGTTCTTGATCTTTTTTATGATCTTGAAAGGTCCTTCGATACTTGGCATAAGCTTGGACTTTCTTCCTCTCGGAAACCTTTCTTTCCTTAAGTGAACCCAAACTTGGTCACCTTCTTCAAAGACTTTTTCTTGTCCCTCCTTTATCACAAGATATCCACCTTGCTCAAAAGCACATCCCTTTTCTTTCCTTCTTGTATTGCAAAGGACAGATTTCACCATCACAGGTAATCTACCAAGAGGAATAATCTCCTTTATTCTTGATGAATAGGTCATGGGCTAAAGTCTGGCTGGCGAAAGGAAAGCGAACTTTTTTTTGTTGATAAGGGATCTGGGCATCTCAATGGTGATTTGTTCCATCTTCACGGTTGCATAGCTCCATTCAAAGTTCTTGTCCTTTGGTGCATCAAAGGATGGCTCCACAAGCATATAACCAAAAATTTTTACTGCCTTCTGGAACCTGTGTTCAACGAAAATGTTATAGGAATTGAGTTGAAAACTTATAAGTCCATACTCTTCAAAAACTGATGTCGCCATGTTTTTGTAGAAACTCGGGAGGAATCTTTCTCCTAGCTCACAAACGTTGATCTCCCCAGCAGTTTCAATATCATCAAAGTCCATCAGTACACTAACTGGTTGTTGAAGCTCTTTAGTCTCCAAAGGATTGGTTCTGTATGCTGGACGGTTTGGAAGTGAAGCTCCAGGCATAATGTCAATATGATATTTAATCCCATGGATAGGTGGCAATCCCTTGGGATTCTCCTCCGGAAAGACATCTTCAAACTCCTGCAAAAGAACGGCAATGTTGCTCGGAACTTCGGGCACTAAGTTAGTAAGGTTTACCAAAACCTCTTTGTAAACAAACAAAAGAATGGTTTGCTTAGAGAACATGGTTCTCTTAACAACACTAGATCTCACAAGGAAGTTTGATTGTCTCTCAGGTTTGCTCTCAAAAGTCTTTTTCTTGGTTTTTCTCAAACTCCCTTCTTTGTTTGGTGGTGATGTGTTTGGGGGTTCTCTCTCTTTGGTCTTGTCTGTTAGTTTTAGCCTTAGTTGATCTTGATAACCTTCTCGTGGCGTCAATGGAGCAAGAATGGTCTTCCGGCCATTATGTACAAAGGAATACCGATTGGTAAACCCATCATGGATGACCTTCTTATAACACTGCCATGGCCTTCCAAGTAGAATGTGACGGGCCTCCATTGGTAGAACGTCACACAATATCTCATCCTGATACTTGCCTATGGTTAAAGGAACCAATAATTGGCTATGGACGGTCATCTCGCCTTCATCATTCAGCCATTGAAGCTTGTAAGGTTTCAGATGCTTCTTCTCTTCTAGTAATATCTTTTTCCCGTTGCTCCTGATCCATATCCTTGGCTTGAATGTTTAATCATAGCCTTGTGACTAATAGCTCTCATGTTGCTGGTAACTCTTTCTCCTCAGCATCGAAGTTCTATTCTTCTTCTAGTTCTTCTTCTTCATCGGTTTCTATCTCACCATTATCCAAAAGGATCATGGTTCTTTTATTGATGCACTCATTGGTGTAGTGTCCTCTCTCTTGACACTTGAAGCATCTAACATCTCTGTTTTTACAAGAAGTAGCTACAGCTTTTCCCTTGGCATCTTGAGTTGTGGTGTAAGGTTTGGAATCAGTCTTTGGCTTGACAATGATCTTGTCCTCCGGTTTGTAGCTTGATCTAGAATGGGTTGCTCCGGCTCCATAGGAATTCCTGGAAGAACTCCTTCTCTTGACCTGCTGTTCCACAAGGATAGCCTTGTGAAGAATCTCTTCCAAGTCTCTATAAGTTTGAAACTCCATAATGTCTTGAATATCTCTAGCTAAACCACTTAGAAACCTCGCCATAGTTGCCTCATGATCTTCATCTATGTCGGCCTTGATCATGAGAGATTCCATCTCTTGGTAATAGTCTTCCACACTCTTACTGCATTGGCTTAACCTCATAAGCCTCTGGTGCAACTCTCGGTGATAGTGACTTGGAACAAACCGCTTTCTCATCAGATTCTTCATCTTCTCCCAAGTCTCCACATGCGGTTCTTGGTTGCGTCTCCTACTGGTAATCAATTGATCCCACCAATTAATTACATAGTCATAGACCTCGGTTGCAGCCACTTGAACCTTCTTCCGTTTGGTGTAAGGCTGGCAATCGAAGATATGTTTTATCTTCTTCTCCCACTCTATGTAGGTGTCTCGATCATTCTTCCCATAGAATGATGGTATTTTCAACTTAATACCATTAAGATTATCTACTTGACATTCCCTTTCTTCTCTTGCACGTCTCGGACGTCCATTAGAAGCTTGGCTTCCACGGCTGTCATAATCTGGCCCTTCATTTTCATCAAGTGGTATTTGCGCCCTTCTCCT
The DNA here is from genome assembly GCA_963854855.1 of Nasturtium officinale. Taxonomy (NCBI): domain Eukaryota; kingdom Viridiplantae; phylum Streptophyta; class Magnoliopsida; order Brassicales; family Brassicaceae; genus Nasturtium; species Nasturtium officinale. The sequence continues at coordinate 11,549,966 of OY978504.1, read as the reverse complement.
TTCAGCAGGACGTTGAGGAAGTCCTTGGTTCACAGATTGCTGAATGGTGTCCATTCTCTCATGGACAGGGTCTAGTTCCTGGCTTAAGAGCCGTCTCATCTCTTCCATGAGGGTTTGCACATCCATGTTTTGTGGCCTGGCTCTTCTTAGGCGGTTTGTGTTTTCACTTCCGGCTTCACTATGAGACATCTTCCCTGCAAAACGTAACAAATTTTTCGAAGAATAAAATCTCACAGGATTTTCCTAACCTGGGTTTCTCTCAAGTATTTCCTCTCAAGTATTTTCTCTCAAGTGTTTCTCTCAAGTGTTTTCTCTCAAATACTTCTCACAGAGTTCTTAGCAAACAAATCCAATCAAATTTGTTGAGAAATATGAACAACAATCCCAAATCAAGAATGAGAGATAGAATAATTCTCGGTTTTTTTTGTTTTTTTGTTTTTCTTTGTTTTGTTTTCTTTGTTTGTTTTGATTCTTTTTTTTTTGAACGAGATCCAACGGAATTTTAGAAGAGAATAGAAGGAAAGAATAGAAGAACAGAAATGGCGAATGAGAATCTCGACCAAGAAGATGAGAAGGCTGAAATGAAAAGACAGAAGATGAAATATCAAGAAGATGAAAGAACAAGAAGATGAACAACTTACTACCAAATCGAAAAGGCTTGCTCTGATACCAAATGACACGATCTCGGTCATGCCCAAGACTCAATTTTCTCGTTGCTAGAACAAATTGATAGACAAAGGGGTAGAAGAAGACATAAGGCCGAGTTGATGATAGAATGGACCGTCCGAAGGGTCTTCTCGGAAGCGGCCGAATGGTTCTTTGGATAGATATGGGATAGATCCTTGCCTTAGTGAATGAAAGACTCGAACTGGACAAGGTGATGGACTGAAGTGGGACAAAAGAAGCTGTGGAAGGGCTTCTTGATACTCCTTGAGGTTTATTTCGGATATTACACACCTAATAAACTCTCAAAAATGTCTCTCCATGATATCACACACTCGGGGAAGACAAGATTGATTTCTGGATATGATGCACCAGAGAATTGGGATTGATTGTTGGATATGACTCACCAAACAATCTTGAAATGTTCTTAAAGAACTTAGGGAATTTTCTCTGAAAAGAAGTTGAATAAAAAGTTGGTTGTTTGCCAAATGAGTCTTACATCGACTTATTTAGAGAGGTGACTTGAACAGACTCAAGTGCCTCGAGACTACTAAATATTGGGACTCTAAACATTCATCCTAAGACTCTGAACAAAGACTAGTAGTCGACAAGACACGAATATGAAAGAGTTTTTGTGGACTTAAACAATAAAATGAAACTATAGTCTAACTTATATTATAAGGTGGTTTGAAGTCGGTCCAATGCATCAAAGGACGATCCAAAATATCAAGTGTGAGGGTAAGTTATTCATCAAAAGGTTTAAGTCGATCTTAAGGCCTCATTAAAAACCTTAGTCAGAAAACCCATTGGGATAAAACCGAGCTTAAGGGAAAAAGAGTGCACTCAAATCACATAGAAGATGATTAACTTAGAGCGACTTGAATAGAAGTGAGCATGTCTTGGTGTTGCCTTTCCTTAGCTTCTTCTTGCTTCCATGCTATCCTTAAGATGTTTCTCACATCTTCTTGATGTTTCTTGTTCTTGCCCAGGTCATAGGACCTTTGGGAATAGCCATGGTTCGTTCCGTTTCTTCTCAGAGGGTTGGCGTTTCCATGCTCATATCATCCCCTCCCTCTTGAAAAGAATTTGTCCTCAAATCTGGATTATCTGCAATGAAAGGAACCAATTCAGTGATATTAAAACTGTTGCTTATATCATACTTACCTTGCAAGTCAAGCTGGTAGGCATTGTTGCTGATCATTTTGATGATCTTGAAAGGCCCATCGATACTTGGCATAAGCTTGGACTTTCTTCCTTCCGGGAACCTTTCTTTCCTTAAGTGAACCCAAACTTGGTCACCTTCTTCAAAGATTTTTCTCTTCCCTCCTTTATCACAAGATATCCACCTTGCTCAAAAGCATATCCCTTTTCTTTCCTTCTTGTATTGCAAAGGACAGATTTCACCATCAAAGGTAATCTACCAAGAGGAATAATCTCCTTTATTCTTGATGAATAGGGCATGGGCTGAAGTCTGGCTGGCGAAAGGAAAACGAACACTTTTGTTGATAAGGGATCTGGGCATCTCAAAGGTGATTTGTTCCATCTTCACGGTTGCATAGCTCCATTCAAAGTTCTTGTCCATTGGTGCATCAAAGGATGGCTCCATAAGCATCTTACAAAAGAATAACTGCCTTCTAGAACCTGTGTTCAACGAAAAGGTTATAGGAATTGAGTTGAAAACTTATAAGTCCATGTAGAAATTTAAGTTAGGAGATGATAGAGAATGAAGGAGAATGGTGAGATAAGAGAGAAAGAGAGTTTCTGAAATTTCTTGTGTTCTTATTCTCTTATTTTTTTTTCTCTACATTTACAAGAGGTTTACATGAGTTTATATAGACTTTTTACATAAGAGAAGAAGAAAGGAGAATCATATAATAAGAGAGGCGTGCAAGGAAGGAGAAGCATGGGAGATGAGAAGCCAAACTACTCCAACAGTGTCTCAACAGGCAGCAGCGCCCATACTTCACCCATGCTGCGCCCATACCTTCACCCATACCTTCTTGCTTCCTAGTTAGCTTGTTTAGTTGATATCTGTAGAAATATAGATTTGAAGTTAAGAGAGAATGAAGAATGATTGGAGAATGAGAGAAAGAATAGCAAGAATGGAGAGAGTTTATGCAAGTCTTAATAATCTTATTCACTTCTTTTTCTTTCTCATATCTTTTACAAGAGATTTACAAGGATATATATAGACTTTACAAGGAGAAGAAAAAAGGGGCGTGGAGAAGAGAGAAGAAGAGAAGGAGACTTGTGGCTGAGCTACTCCAACAGTTTCTCAACAGTAAATGGTGCCCATACCTCACCCATGCTGCGCCCATACCTTCTCCCATACCTCCTTGCTTCCTAGTTTGCTTATCTAGTTGATATCCAACCGCTTCCTTTCTTTTCTAGTTCCTTTTCAACTAGTTCATTCCTCTTGATTACTCTATCACTTAAATAAGCATCTATCTCAACACTCCCCCTCAAGATTGGTCGGTGAAGATCCTTTAGACCGATCTTGCTATGGATGCGATCACAAGTGACAGATGAGGTTGCTTTGGTGAAGATATCAGCTAGTTGGTTCTCACTTGTTACAAAGGCAGGTTTAATGATTCCTTCTTGAATCTTTCCCCTCACAAAGTGACAATCCACCTCTATATGTTTGGTCCTTTCATGGAATACCGGATTGGATGCTATATGTATTGCAGCTTGATTATCACAATATAGCAACATTTCCTCAGTTTCATGTATTCCAAGATCCCCTAAGAATGCCTTTACCCAAATAAGTTCTTTCGTCACTTCCTTCATAGCTCTATGCTCGGCTTCAGCACTAAACAAGGCTATAACCTTCTGCTTTATACTCCTCCAAGTCACTAGATTGCCTCCTACATAGGTACAAAAACCGGATGTGGACTTTCTATCCTTCTTATCTCCAGCCCAATCTGCATCGCAATATCTTTGAACCTTTGTGTTTCCATTAGCCTTCATCCATATGCCTTTTCCGGGATTGTTTTTCAGATATCTTAGCAGCCTTTCAATCATGTTCCAATGCTGCGTGGTTGGCTTTTGCATATGTTGGCTCACACGGTTTACTGCAAAGCAAATGTCCGGCCTAGTGATAGTAAGATAGATGAGCTTGCCCACCATCCTTTGATATCTCTTAATGTTCTCCAAAGGCTCCCCCTCAGGACTATCTTGATAGCCTTCTTCTATTGGAGTTTTAGCCGGTTTGGATCCTAGCTTCCCAGTTTCTTCTAAGAGATCAAGCACATATTTCCTTTGAGAGATGAACATTCCATCTTCAAACCGTGTCATCTTAATTCCTAGGAAGTACTTAAGTTCCCCCAAGTCCTTTATATCAAAATCGGCCTTCAAGATCTTCTTGGTTTGATCTACTCCATCTTTGTCACTTCCTGTGATGATTAGATCATCCACATATATTAATAGCACAACCGTTCCTCCTTCACTTTGTCTTGTGAACAATGTGTGATCAGCTTCAGATCTTATGAACTCTCTCTCCAACAGACAAGCGCTTAGCCTTTGGTACCATGCTCTTGGGGATTGCTTCAGCCCATAGATTGCTTTCTTCAATCTGCAAACTTTGTTGCCTTCCTTATGATATCCTTGGGGTGGATCCATATACACCTCTTCTTCCAAGTCTCCTTGCAAGAATGCGTTCTTGACATCCATCTGCCATAGATCCCATTTTAAGTTTACTGCCACTGAGATTAGTATTCTTATGGAATGAAGCTTAGCAACCGGAGCAAATGTCTCGGTATAGTCCTCCCCATAAACTTGAGTATACCCTTTTGCTACCAACCTTGCCTTGTACCTTTCTATCTTCCCATCACTTGTGTATTTGATCGTATACACCCATCTACTCCCAACCGACTTCTTATCCTTTGGTAAGTAGGTTAAGTACCAAGTATTATTCCTTTCCATGGACTTCATTTCCTCTTCCATGGCTTTCACCCATACTTCACTCTCACATGCTTCTTCATATGAGCTTGGAATGTATTCCTTGCTGATTTTTGTGAGAAACACTTCATGCTCCATGGGTAATGTCGCCAAGGAACAGAAATGCTCAATGGGATATGTGATAATACTAGTTTGAGTGTGATCTCCTCCTTGTGATATGAGAGTGCTGTCGCCAATAGGATCGAGATCTAAGCTCGCCGTACGCTCAGGACACTCTCCTATCACACAAGGAAGATTACTCATACTAGACTCTCCTTGGAGCATAGCAGAATTGTTGTAGCCATAGAAAACACGTTGTCGCCTCTGTCTTGTACTTCTTCTTAGAGGTATGATTGGCTCAGATTCTCCTTCCTCAACATCCGCTTCTTCTTCAGCTGAATCCTGATCTGGTTCCATATGTGTATCATCTGCATCTCCATCTTCCATGATGCTCTCAGATGGTGCATTCTCTCCTTGTATTTCATCCCTTGTTATTGGCGCTTCATTGAACAGCATCAAATCCATAGATGATGAGACTATACCTTCAAGAGTATCATGATTCTTGGCTCCATAAAAGCTTTCTTTTTCATTGAACTTTACCTCTCTAGACACATATACCCTTCTTGTCTCCGGATTGTAGACCTTGTAGCCCTTTTGAGTTGGTGAGTATCCAATGAAAACACACTTCATGCTTCTAGGTTCAAGCTTGTTTCTTTGTCCTTCTGGTAGAAACATGAAACACTTACATCCAAACGCCTTAAGGTGATGTAAGCTTGGTTTCTTTTTGTACAACACTTCAAACGGTGATCTATCTTCCAAGTTCTTTGTTGGAAGCCGGTTAATCAAATAGTTTGACGTCATTACCGCATCTCCCCAATGAGATTTAGGTACTCCTTTGGCAATCATGATAGTCCTTGCTACTTCCATTAGATGCCTATTTTTCCTTTCTGCTACCCCATTTTGTTGTGGAGTGTATGCACAAGATGTTTGATGAATGATGCCAAAGTTGTTGAGTAGCTCCTTAAATCTCTTGCTTACATATTCTCCTCCATTATCACTTCTTAAGATCTTGATTGTTGTTTTGAATTGTGTAGAAACATAGTTAATGAAGTTGGTGAATGCTTCATAAACTTGGTCCTTGGAGTTTAAGAGTGTGACCCATGTGTATCTTGAGTAATCATCAATGAAAGAAACAAAGTACTTATATTGATCCCTTGAATTACATGGTGCGGTCCATACATCCGAGTGTACAATGCCAAAAACTTCATCACAAGTTGTGGAGGAGATAGGAAAAACTTGTCTACAATGTTTTCCTAGTACACATGTTTCACATACTACTTCTTCTTGAATGAGATTGGGTAAGACCATCTTGAGAACTGCTGAACTTGGGTGTCCTAGCCTTTCATGCCATAATGGGCTATCTCCAATCTCCTTCCTACCAGAAACTTCTACATTTGCCTTCATTCCAAGAGCCATTGGATCCTCTTGTTTATTTGCTTCCAAAAGATACACACCATCCTCTACCTTCCCTTCTCCGAGTACATTGTTTGTTTTAGGGTCCTGAAACTTAACAAAGTCAGTCCCAAACAATGCTACACAATCCAAATCCTTTGTAGCTTTATGAACTGATAGAAGATTAGATGAGAAACTAGGCATGTATAAAGCTTTTGTTTCCTTCTTGAAAAGTTCTAACTTTCCTATCCCTTCAATCGGAACTGAGCTTCCATTAGCTACTTGTACATTTCCATGATAAGGCTCAAGATTTTTTAACAAGTCTTGATCCTTAATCATGTGATGAGAGGCTCCGGAATCTACAATCATTTTACCCTTCCTTATGGCGCTTTTAGAGCTGAGGAAACTCTTACCAGATATTGTTAACTTAGCTAGGCTCTTGATAAGAGCCTCAAACTCTGATCTTTTGACAGTATCCTCAACTGGTTGTGCAACCCCCATGAAGGCCCTATGCCCACTTCCACTCTCCCTTAGCCGCTTAGGTCTCAAATGCGGATGGAGAGTCCAACACTTCTCCTTGGTATGCCCTTTCATCTTACAATGCTCACAGTCCAACACCCTTCTTTCAAACATGAGATTCCTTTTTGCAAGATGTGCAGCTTCACTTGGTGCTCGGAATAGGTCTCTTGAGCCCTCCTTCCTTTGTATCAAGCCACATACTTCCGCTAGACTTGGCAGCTTCTCAAATCTAAGTATGTGCTTGATAAGATCCTTGTAAGATGCATTGAGTGCCAAGAGAAGTCCAAACACTTGGTCTTGGTCACGCCTTTCACCTAACTCCTTTGGGTCTATAGTTTGTGGCCTCAAGATCTCCAACTCGGCCCACAAGCTTCTATACTCCCCAAACATTTCCTTGAATGGCTTCTCCTCTTGTTGAAGCTCATTCAGCGCCCTCTTCACCTCAAATATCCTTGATATGTTTGACACATTTCCATATACTCCCTTGAGTATATCCCACAGCTCCTTAGCGGTATCCGCATATGAGTAGGCCGCCAAGATGGATGGTTCTAGTGAGCTTTGAAGAAGAGAAAGAATGTACTGTTCTTCTTGCTCTTCCTTAGCTTCCTCCTTCTCATTTCTCACCACCGCCTCCGCTTCCTCCTTTGGCTCAACATACCGCCAAAGTCCTCGGCCTCTAAGAATGGTTTTAGTGGTTTTTGCCCAAAGAAGGTAGTTGTTCCCTTTGAGCATGACTGAGATTGCTACTCTATTTGTCTCCATTTTCTAGTAATAATACATAATTCTAGTTCTTTCACAACTTGAAGATCCTATGATCTCAAGGATATTAATCTCAGAGTGAATAGAACTTAGAAAGGTGTATTGTTATAGATTAGAAGATTTGTAGAGTGCTAGAAGAATTATAAGAGAGTTAAGCGTTTGGAATGCTCAACCTTGCTCTGATACCATGTAGAAATATAGATTTGAAGTTAAGAGAGAATGAAGAATGATTGGAGAATGAGAGAAAGAATAGCAAGAATGGAGAGAGTTTATGCAAGTCTTAATAATCTTATTCACTTCTTTTTCTTTCTCATATCTTTTACAAGAGATTTACAAGGATATATATAGACTTTACAAGGAGAAGAAGAAAGGGGCGTGGAGAAGAGAGAAGAAGAGAAGGAGACTTGTGGCTGAGCTACTCCAACAGTTTCTCAACAGTAAATGGTGCCCATACCTCACCCATACTGCACCCATACCTTCTCCCATACCTCCTTGCTTCCTAGTTTGCTTATCTAGTTGATATCCAACCGCTTCCTTTCTTTTCTAGTTCCTTTTCAACTAGTTCATTCCTCTTGATTACTCTATCACTTAAATAAGCATCTATCTCAACAATATCCAATAGCTTCCTTTTCCTTCTAGTTCTTCTTTAACTAGTTTCCTTTTCCCTCCTTTCTTTGAGTTTGAATTCTTTTTGATTATTCTATCACTTGAAAGAGCATCTATGGATGCGATCACAAGTGACATATGAGGTTGATTTGGTGAAGATATCAGCTAGTTGGTTCTCACTTGTTAGAAAGGCAGGTTTAATGATTCCTTCTTGAATCTTTCCCCTCACAAAGTGACAATCCACCTCTATATGCTTAGTCCTTTCATGGAATACCATATTGGATGCTATATGTATTGCAGCTTGATTATCACAATACAACAACATTTCTTCAGATTCATGTATTCCAAGATCCTCTAGGAATGTCTTTACCCAAATAAGCTCTTTTGTTACTTCCTTCATAGCCCTATACTGGGCTTCAGCACTAGATAAGCTATGATCTTCTGCTTTTTTACTCCTCCAAGTCACTAGATTGCCTCCTAGAAAGGTACAAAAGCCGGATGTGGACTTCCTATCTTTCTTATCTCCGGCCCAATCTGCATCGCAATATCCTTGAACCTTTGTGTTTCCATTAGCCTTCATCCATATGCCTTTTCCGGGATTGTTTTTTAGATATCTTAGCAGCCTCTCAATCATGTTCCAATGCTGTGTGGTTGGCTTTTGCATATGTTGGCTTACACGGTTTATCCGGCCTTGTGATAGTAAGATAGATGAGTTTGCCCACCATCCTTTGATATCTCTTAATGTTCTCCAAAGGCTCTCCCTCAGGACTATCTTGATAGCCTTCTTCTATTGGAGTTTTAGCTGGTTTGGATCCTAGATTCCCGGTTTCCTCCAAGAGATCAAGCACATATTTCCTTTGAGAGATGAACATTCCATCTTCAAACCGTGTCATCTCAATTCCTAGGAAGTACTTAAGCTCCCCCAAGTCTTTTATATCAAAGGTGTCCTTCAAGATTTTCTTGGTTTGATCAACCCCTTCTTTGTCACTTCCTGTGATAATTAGATCATCAACATATATTAGGACTGCAATCATTCCTTCTTCACTCTGTTTTGTAAACAAAGTATGATCCGCTTCAGATCTTATGAACCCCCTCTCCATAAGACAAGCGCTTAGCCTTTGGTACCATGCTCTTGGAGATTGTTTTAGCCCATAGATTGCTTTCTTCAATCTACAAACTTTGTTGTCTTCCTTATGATATCTTTGGGGTGGATCCATATACACTTCCTCTTCCAAATCCCCTTGCAAGAAGGCGTTCTTGACATCCATCTGCCATAGATCCCACTTCAAATTTACTGCCACCGAGATTAGGATTCTGATGGAGTGGAGCTTAGCAACCGGAGCAAATGTCTCGGTATAATCTTCCCCATAGATTTGAGTATACCCTTTTGCTACCAACCTTGCCTTGTATCTTTCTATCCTCCCATCACTTGTGTATTTGATTGTATACACCCATCTACACCCAACTGGTTTCTTATCCCTTGGTAAATCGGTTAAGTACCAAGTATGATTCCTTTCCATGGACTTCATTTCCTCTTCCATGGCTTTTACCCATACTCCACTCTCACACGCTTCTTCATATGAGTTAGGTATGGATTCTTTGCTGATTTTTCCAAGAAAAGTGTTATGCTCCATAGGTAATGATGCCAACGAGCAAAAATGCTCAATGGGATATGTGATAGTGCTAGTTTGAGTGTTATCTCCTCCTTGTGATAAGAGAGTGCTGTCGCCAATAGGATCGAGATCTAAGCTCGCCGTACGCTCAGGACATTCTCTTATCACACAAGGAAGATTACTCGCACTAGACTCTCCTTGGAGCATGGCAGAGTTGTTGTAACCATAGTAAACACGTTGTCACCTCTGTCTTGTACTTCTTCATAGAGTTATGATTGGCTCAGGTTCTTCTCCCTCAACATCCGCTTCTTCTTCAGCAGGATCATGATCTGGTTCAATATGTGTATCAATTGCATCTTCACCTTCCATGATGTTCTCAGATGATGCGCTTTCTCCTTGTATATCATCCCTTGTTATTGGCGCTTCATTGAACAGCATCCAATCCAAAGACGATGAGACCATACCTCCAAGGGTATCCTGATTCTTAGTTCCATAGAAGCTTTCTTTTTCATTGAACTTCACCTCTCTAGACACATGGACCCTTCTTGTCTCCGAATTGTAGACCTTGTATCCTTATTGAGTTGGTGAGTATCCAATGAAAACACACTTCATGCTTCTAGGTTCAAGCTTGTTTCTTTGACCCTCTGGTAGAAACATAAAGCACTTACATCCAAACGCCTTGAGATGATGTAAGCTCGGCTTCTTCTTGTACAACACTTCAAACGGTGACCTATCTTCCAAGTTCTTGGTTGGAAGTCGGTTTATCAAGTAGTTTGAAGTCATCACCGCATCTCCCCAATGAAATTTGGGTACATCTTTGGCAATCATGATAGTCCTTGCTACTTCCATTAGATGCCTATTTTTCCTCTCAGCTACACCGTTTTGTTGTGGAGTGTATGCGCATGATGTTTGATGGACAATGCCATGTTGGTTGAGTAATGACTTGAATCGATTACTCACATACTCACCTCCATTGTCACTTCTCAAGACTTTGATTGTTGCTTTGAATTGGGAAGTGACGTAGTGCATGAAGTTTATGAATGCCTCATAGACTTGATCTTTGGAAGGTAGAAGAGTTATCCATGTATATCTTGACTTATCATAAATGAATGATACAAAATACTTGTATTGGTCACGAGAGTTGCATGGAACAGTCCATACATCTGAGTGCACCATGCCAAAGACTTCATCACAAGTTGTAGATGAACTCGGAAAACTTGTCTACAATGCTTCCCTAGCACACAAGCTTCACATACTACTTCTTCTTGAATAAGATTGGGTAAGGCCTTTTTTAGAATGGCTGAGCTTGGGTGTCCTAACCTCTCATGCCATAATGGGCTATCTCCAATCTTCTTTTTATCAAGAACTTCCATATTTGCTTTCATTCCGTGAGCTGACTCCTCTTGTTTATTGACATTCAAGAGGTAAATCCGATCTTCCACTTTCCCTTTCCCAAGTACATGTTTTGACTTAGGATCTTGAAATTCAACCAAGTCACTCCCAAACAATGCTTTAGTCTCTTTGTTGAAAAGTTCTAGCTCTCCTACACCTTCAATCGGGACTGAGCATCCATTGGCTACTTGTACATTTCCATGATAAGGCTCAAGGTTTTTTAGCATGTCTTGATCCTTGATCATGTGATGAGAGGCTCCTGAATCCACAATAACTTCACCCTTCCTTATGGCGCCTTTAGAGCTAAGAAAACTTTTACCAGATTCTCTTAATTTAGCTAAGCTCTTGATGAGAATTTCAAACTCAGATCTTTTAACAGTATCCTCAACCTTTTGTACCACTCCCATGAAAGCTTTATGCCCATCTTCACTCTCCTTTAGTTGCTTAGGCCTCAAATGCGGATGGAGAATCCAACATTTCTCCTTTGCATGTCCCTTTATCTTGCAATACACACATTTCAATATCCTCTTGTCAATAAATGTGAGGTTCCTCTTTGCAAGCTGTGCAGCTTCGCTTGGCGCACGAAATAGGTCTCTTGACCCCTCCTCTCTTTGTATCATCCCACATACTACCGCTAGACTTGGCAGCTTCTCAAATCTTAGTATGTGTTTAATGAGGTCCGTGTAAGATGTATTGAGTGCCAAGAGAAGTCCAAACACTTGATCTTGGTCATGCCTTTCATCTAATTCCTTGGAGTTTAGAGTTTGTGGCCCAAAATCTCCAACTCGGCCCACAAGCTTCTATATTCTCCAAACATTTCCTTGAATAGCTTCTCCTCTTGTTGAAGCTCATTCAACGCCCTCTTCACCTCAAATATTCTTGATATATTTGAGATGTTTCCATATACTCCCTTGAGTATATCCCATAACTCCTTGGCAGTATCCGCATATGAGTATGCCACCAAGATGTTTGGTTCTAATGAGCTTTGAAGTAAAGAAAGAGTGTATTGTTCTTCTTGCTCTTCCTTATCTTCCTCCTTCTCATTTCTCACAATAACTTCCGTTCCCTCCTTTGGCTAAACATACCGCCAAAGTCCTTGGCCTCTAAGGATGGTTTTAGTGGTTTTTTCCCAAAGAATATAGTTGTTTCCTTTGAGCATAACTGAGATTGTTACTCTATTAGTCTCCATTTTCTAGTAATAATACACAATCTTAGTCCTTTCACAACTTGAAGATCCTATGATCTCAAGGATATTAATCTCAGAGTGAATATAACTAAGGAAGTGTATTGTTATAGATTAGAAGATTTGTAGAGTGTTAGAAGAATTAAAAGAGGTTAAGCGCTTGAACACTCAACCCGCTCTGATACCATGTAGAAATTTAAGTTAGGAGATGATAGAGAATGAAGGAGAATGGAGGAGAATGGCGAGATAAGAGAGAAAGAGAGTTTCTGAAATTTCTTGTGTTCTTATTCTCTTATTTTTTTTCTCTACATTTACAAGAGGTTTACATGAGTTTATATAGACTTTTTACATAAGAGAAGAAGAAAGGAGAATCATATAACAAGAGAGGCGTGCAAGGAAGGAGAAGCATGGGAGATGAGAAGCCAAACTACTCCAACAGTGTCTCAACAGTCACCAGCGCCCATACTTCACCCATGCTGCGCCCATACCTTCACCCATACCTTCTTGCTTCCTAGTTAGCTTGTTTAGTACATATCCAATAGCTTCCTTTTCCTTCTATTTCTTCTTTAACTAGTTTCCTTTTCCCTCCTTTCTTTGAGTTTGAATTCTTTTTGATTATTCTATCACTTGAAAGAGCATCTATCTCAACAGTCCATACTCTTCAAAAACTTATGTTGCCGTGTTTTTGTAGAAACTCGGGAGGAATCTTTCTCCTAGCTCTTAAAGGTTGATCTACCCAGCAGTTTCCATATCATCAATTTCCATCAGTACTCTCACTGGTTGTTGAAGCTCCTTAGTCTCCACAAGATTGGTTATGTATGCTGGACGGTTCGGAAGTGAAGCTCCAGGCATAAAGTCAATTTGATGTTCAATCCCACGGATAGGTGGCAATCCCTTGGGATTCTCCTCCGGAAAGACATCTTCAAACTCCTGCAAAAGAAAGACAATGTTGCTCGGAACTTCCGGCACTAAGTTAGTAAGGTTTACCAAAACCTCTTTGTAAACAAACAAAAGAATGGTTTGCTTAGAGAACGTGGTTCTCTTAACAACACTAGATCTCACAAGGAAGTTTGATTGTCTCTCGGGTTTGCTCTCAAAGGTCTTTTCTTGGTTTTTCTCAAACTCCCTTCTTTGTTTGGTGGTGATGTGTTTGGGGGTTCCCTCTCTTTGGTCTTGTCTGTTTGTTTTAGCCTTAGTTGATCTTGATAAACTTCTGGTGGCATCAATGGAGCAAGAATGGTATTCCGGCCATTGTGTATGAAGGAATACCGATTGGTAAACTTATCATATTTGACCTTCTTATAAACTGCCATGGCCTTTCAAGTAGAATTTTACTGGCCTCCATTGGTAGAACGTCATACAATATCTCATCCTGATACTTGCCTATGCTTAAAGGAACCAATACTTGGCTATGCACGATTATCTCTCCTTCATCATTCAGCCATTGAAGCTTGTAAGGTTTCGGATGCTTCTTCTCTTCTACTCCTTTCTTTTTAACCATGGTTTCACTTACCATATTGGTTCAGCTTCCTCCGTCAATGATAAGGCTGCAAACCTTGCCTTGTACCAGTCATCTGGTGTGAAACAGGTTTTCCCGTTGCTCCTGATCCGTATCCTTGGCTTGAATGTTTAATGATCGCCTTGTGACTAATAGCTCTCTCCTGTTTCTGGTAACTCTATCTCCTCAGTATCGGAATTCTATTCTTCTTCAAGTTCTTCTTCTTCATCGGTTTCTATCTCACCATTATCCAATGGTTCTTTTGCTGATGCACTCATTAGCATAGTGTCCTCTCCCTTGACACTTGAAGCATCTAACATCTATGTTTTTAGAAGAAGTAGCTACAACTTTTCCCTTGACATCTTGAGTTATGGTGTAAGGTTTGGAATAAGTCTTTGGCTTGACAATGATCTTGTCCTCCGGCTTGTAGCTTGATCTAGAATGGGTTGCTCCGGCTCCATAGGAATACCTGGAAGAACTCATTCTATTGATCTGCTGTTCTACAAGGATAGCCTTGTGAAGCATCTCTTCCAAGTCTCCATAAGTTTGAAGCTTCATACTGTCTTGAATATCTCGAGCTAAACCACTTAGAAACCTCGCCATAGTTGCCTCATGATCTTCATCTATGTCGGCTTTGATCATGAGAGATTCCATGTCTTGGTAATAGTCCTCCACACTCTTACTGCCTTGGCTTAACCTCCTAAGCCTCTGGTGCAACTCCCGGTGATAGTGACTTGGAACAAACCACTTTCTCATCAGGTTCTTCATCTTCTCCCAAGTCTCGACATGCAGTTCTTGGTTGCGTCACCTACTGGTAATCAGTTGATCCCACCAATTGATTGCATAGTCATAGAACTCGGTTGCAGCCACTTGAACCTTCTTCTGTTCGGTGTAAGGCTGACAATCGAAGACAAGTTCTATCTTCTTCCATGAGGGTTTGCACGTCCATGTTTTTTGGTCTGGCTCTTCTTGGGTAGTTTGTGTTTTTACTTCTGGCTTCACTATGAGACATCTTCCCTGCAAAACGTAACAAACTGTTAGAAGTGTTGAAATTTGTGATCTCTATGATAGAAGAATTCAAATCTACGAGAAGGAGGGAAAGGAAACCTAGTTCACAAGGAACTAGAAGAAGTCTTGGTTAGGATGTAACTAGAAGAAAGGAAGCTGTTATATACTAACTAGAAGACTAACTAAGTGAAAAAGAGGAAGCAAAGGAGAGCATAGGGCGCCAGAACCAGGGCATGGGCACAAGCATGGAGGCGTCAGCAGCAGGGTATGGGCGCAGCTTGAACAGGATTCAAACAGTGAGCTGCTCCCTTCCCTCCTCTCTTCTTCACGCAAACTCCTCTCTTCTCTCCTTCCTTCTTCACGCCTCTTCTCTTCTTCTCTATGTAAAAACTCTATAAATATACATGTAATGTGATGTAAAGAGAGTTGTGAATAAGAGAATAAGAAGATTAAAAGAGTAAAAAGAAGCTTTGCTTATCTCCCTAAAGGCGCCGGTGGAGCTTTAGCTCTCCGGCGCCATGCTTCTCCTTAGTTCATCTTTTTTCATCAACCATTATCATTCTCATTCTCATCATCATTCTTATCATCATTCTCAAACAATAATCCCTCATTACATCAATACTCACGCCACCATCTTCATCCTAAACATTCTCCAAGTATCCTAACCTCAAACTCCTTATCATTCTCACGCCACAACTATCACTCTCTCAACAATTCCTAAGCCTCCATACTCTTTAATTTCAACATGGTATCAGAGCAAGTTGAGTGATCTAGCATCTAATCTCTTGTTATTCTTCTAGCTCTCTACAAAGTCTTCTAATCTATAACCATACACTTTCTTAGTTCTATTCACTCTGAGATTAATATCCTTGAGATAATAAGATCTTCAAGTTGTGAAAGGACTAAGGGTGTGTATTGTTACTAGAAAATGATGACAAATTGAGGGAGATTTCGTTGTGCTCTCCTTGGCTCCTTGCCTTGAGGAACTCGTTTTTCTTTTGTTAAACACATGAGAGAGAGATTTTCTGGGGTAATTTGTTCCTCCCATGCGTTTTTAATAGGGTGTGTGTGAGAGAGTAAATATCTTTCTTTGTGTTTCTTGTGTGTGGAGTCTAGATCCACATACAAAACTTTGAAAAGGGGTTGTATCAACATCAATCCCTCGGTGATCCTCTTTGGAAACAAGATCCAGAGGATTTTTAGAATCATTTGTTGAAATATGTGATCTCAAGAAGAAGAATTCAAACACAAGAGAAGGAGGGAAAAGGAGAAAACTGGTTGAAAAGGAACTAGAAAGAGAACAAGTTAAGAAGGAACTAGAAGAAAAGGAAGTTGTTGGATCTCAACTAGATGAACTAACTAAACTAAGTAAAGAAGCAAGGAGAGGCATGGGCACAAGCATGGGGCGCCAGAGAGAGGCATGGAGTGCAATACTGTTGGAGTAGGTGAGCTGCTCCCTCCTCTCTTCTTCACGCAAAGCCTCTCTTCTCCTCTTCCTTCTTCACGCCATTCTTCTCTTCTTCTGCACCTCCTCTCATTCAAATGTCTATAAATATATGTGTAACCTCTTGTAAAGATAAGTAAGACTAAGAGAATAAAATACATACAAACTTTCATACTCCCTTGTTATTCTCACTCTTAGTCTCTAAATATTCTTCAATCTCTTTAAACTTATAATTTCATCATGGTATCAGAGCGGGTTATCTACTAAACCGCTTATTCTCTTCTTGATTCCTCTAATACTCTACAAGGCTTCTAATCTATAACAATACACCTTCCTTAGTTCTATTCACTCTGAGATTAATATCCTTGAGATCATAGGATCTTCAAGTTGTGAAAGGACTAAGATTGTGTATTATTACTAGAAAATGGAGACTAATAGGGTAACAATCTCGGTTATGCTCAAGGGAAACAACTATCTCCTTTGGGCAAAAACCACCAAAACTACTCTTAGAGGCCGAGGACTTTGGCAATATGTTGAGCCAAAAGAAGGAACAGAAGTGGCGGTGAGAAATGAGAAGGAGGAAGCTAAGGAAGAGCAAGAAGAACAATACACTCTTTCTCTTCTCCTAAGCTAACTAGAACCAACTATCTTGGCGGCTTACTCATATGCGGATACCGCCAAGGAACTTTGGGATATACTCAAAGGAGTTTATGGAAACATCTCAAACATATCAAGGATATTTGAGGTGAAAAGGGCATTGAATGAGCTCCAACAAGAGGAAAAGTCATTCAAGGAAATGTTTGGGGAGTATAGAAGCTTATGGGCCGAGTTGGAGATCTTGAGGCCACACACTATAGACCCCAAGGAGTTAGGAGAAAGGCGTGACCAAGATCAAGTGTTTGGGCTTCTCTTGGCACTCAATGCATCATACAAGGATCTTATCAAGCATATACTTCGATTTGAGAATCTGCCAAGTCTAGCGGAAGTATGTGGTATGATACAAAGGGAAGAAGGGTCTAGAGACCTGTTTCGTGCACCAAGTGAAGCTGCACATCTTGCAAGAAAGAATCTCACATTTGGAGACAAGAGGACGTTGGAGTGTGAGCATTGCAAGATGAAAGGACACACTAAGGAGAAGTGTTGGACCCTCCATCCACACTTGAGGCCTAAGCGGCTAAGGGAGAATGGGAATGGACCTAGAGCCTTCACGGGAATTGCACAACCTGTTGAAGAACTGGTTAGAAGGTCTGAGTTTGAAGCTCTCATCAAGAGCCTAGCCAAACTCACAGATTCGGGTAAGAGTTTTTTCAGCTCTAAAACACCCATAAAGAAGACTAGAATCATTGTGGATTCAGGGGCTTCTCATCACATGATCAAGGATCAAGATATGTTAAAGAATCTTGAACCATGCCATGGAAGTGTACAAGTAGCCAATGGAAGCTCAGTTCCAATTAAAGGGATAGGAGAGTTAGAGCTTTTTAAAAGGGAAACAAAAGCATTATACATGCCTAACTTCTTATCTAATCTTTTATCCGTTAATAAAGCTACAAAGGATTTGGAGTGTGTGGCTGTGTTTGGGACTGACTTTGTTAAGTTTCAGGACCCTAAAACAAACCATGTGCTCGGAGAAGGGAAGGTAGAAGATGGTGTGTATATCTTGGAATCAAATAAACAAGAGGAACCAATGACTCTTGGAATGAAGGCAGATGCAAAGTTTTTTGGGAGGAAAGAGATTGAAGATAGCCCATTATGGCATGGAAGGCTAGGACATCCAAGTTCAGCAGTCCTCAAGATGGTCTTACCCAATCTCATCCAAGAAGAAGTAGTGTGTGAGGCGTGTGTACTAGGGAAGCATTGTAGACAAGCTTTTCCTACTTCATCTACAACTTGTGATGAAGCGTTTGGCATTGTACACTCAGATGTATGGACCTCACCATGTAATTCAAGAGATCAATATAAATATTTTGTTTCATTCATTGATGACTACTCAAGATATACATGGATCACTCTTCTACATACCAAAGATCAAGTGTATGAAGCCTTCACCAACTTCATTAACTATATCTCTACCCAATTCAAAACAAAGATCAAAGTATTGCGTAGTGATAATGGAGGTGAATATGTGAGTAAACGATTCAAAGAGTTGCTCAACAACTTTGGCATCATTCATCAAACATCGTGTGCATACACTCCTCAGCAGAACGGGATAGCTGAAAGGAAGAATAGACACCTAATGGAAGTAGCAAGGACTCTCATGATTGCCAAAAGAGTACCAAAGTTCCATTGGGGAGATGCCGTAATGACATCAAGCTACTTAATCAACCGACTTCCAACCAAAAATCTGGATGATAAGTCCCCATTTGAAGTGTTGTACAAGAAGAAACCAAGCTTAAATCATATCAAAACGTTTGGATGCACATGCTTCATGTTTTTACCAGAAGGACACAGAAGCAAACTTGAACCTCGAAGCATGAAGTGTGTGTTCATTGGATATTCACCAACACAAAAGGGCTACAAGGTCTACAATCCGGAAACAAGAAGAGTGTATGTGTCTAGAGAAGTAAGGTTTAATGAACAAGAGAGTTTCTATGGGGCTAAGGATCATGATGCTTCTAAAGGAATGATCTATTCATCCATGGACCTGATGGTGTTTGATGAAACGCCAAGCCTATGTGAAGAAGTACAAGAAGAAACATCTGAGAACTTCATAGAGCAAGATAGTGCGGATAATGCACATGAGGAAGTGGATCAGAATTTGGATGAAGAGGGAGCGGATGCTGAAGAAGGACAGGAGCCAACCATACCTCTAAGAAGAAGTACAAGACAGAGGCGACAACGTGTCTTTTATGGCTATAACAATTCTGCTATGCTCCAAGGAGAGTCTAGTACGAGTATTTTTCCTTGTGTGATAAGAGAGTGTCCTGAGCGTACGGCGAGCTTAGATCTCGATCCTATTGGCGACAGCACTCTCATATCACAAGGAGGAGATCACACTCAAACTAGTATTATCACATATCCCATTGAGCATTTCTGTTCCTTGGCGACATTACCCATGGAGCATGAAGTGTTTCTCACAAAAATCAGCAAGGAATACATTCCTAGCTCATATGAAGAAGCATGTGAGAGTGAAGTATGGGTGAAAGCCATGGAAGAGGAAATGAAGTCCATGGAAAGGAATAATACTTGGTACTTAACCGACTTACCAAAGGATAAGAAGTCGGTTGGGAGTAGATGGGTGTATACAATTAAATACACAAGTGATGGGGAAATAGAAAGGTACAAAGCAAGGCTGGTAGCAAAAGGATATACTCAAGTCTATGGGGAGGACTATACTGAAACATTTGCTCCAGTGGCTAAACTTCATTCCATAAGAATTCTAATCTCGGTAGCTGTAAACTTGGAATGGGACTTATGGCAAATGGACGTCAAGAATGCCTTCTTGCAGGGGGATTTGGAAGAAGAAGTATATATGGATCCACCCCTAGGGTATCATAATGGAGGCAACAAAGTGTGTAGATTGAAGAAAGCAATCTATGGGCTGAAGCAATCTCCAAGAGCATGGTACCAAAGGCTAAGTGCTTGTCTCTTGAAGAAGGAGTTCATAAAATCTGAAGCGGATCATACTCTATTCACAAGACAAAGTGAAGGAGGAGTAGTGGTAGTCTTGATTTATGTTGATGATCTAATCATCACAGGAAGTGACAAAGATGGAGTAGATCAAATCAAGGGATTCTTGAAGGCCGACTTTGATATAAAGGATCTAGGGGAGCTCAAGTACTTCCTAGGGATTGAGATGACAAGATTTGGAGATGGAATGTTCATATCTCAAAGGAAATATGTGCTGGATCTCTTGGAAGAAACCGGGAAGTTAGGATCCAAGCCGGCCAAAACTCCAATAGAAGAAGGATACCAAGATAGTCCTGAGGGGGAGCCTTTGGAGAACATTAAAAGATACCAAAGGATGGTGGGCAAACTTATCTATCTTACCATTACAAGACCTGACATCTGCTTTGCAGTAAACCGTGTGAGCCAGCATATGCAAAAGCCAACCTCACAACATTGGAACATGATTGAGAGGTTGCTAAGGTATCTAAAGAATAGCCCTGGAAAAGGTGTATGGATGCATGTTAATGGGAACACAAAGGTCCAAGGTTATTGTGATGCGGATTGGGCTGGAGATAAAAAGGATAGAAAGTCCACATCTGGTTTTTGCACATTTGTGGGAGGAAATCTAGTAACCTGGAGGAGCAAAAAACAGAAGGTCATAGCCTTATCAAGTGCTGAAGCAGAGTACAGAGCCATGAAAGAATTGACAAAGGAGTTGATATGGATAAAAGCGCTTCTAAAAGACCTTGGAATCCAGGGAGATGAAGAAATGCTGTTGTATTGTGATAATCAAGCTGCAATGCATATAGCATCAAATCCGGTATTTCATGAAAGAACCAAGCACATAGAAGTTGATTGCCACTTTGTGAGAGGGAAGATACAAGAAGGAATTATCAAAACCGCCTTTGTAGCAAGCAAGGATCAATTAGCTGATATCTTCACTAAGGCAACTTCAACTATTACTTGTGATCACATTCATGGCAAGATCGGTCTTAAGGATATCCACCGACCAATCTTGAGGGGGAGTGTTGAAATATGTGATCTCAAGAAGAAGAATTCAAACACAAGAGAAGGAGGGAAAAGGAGAAAACTGGTTGAAAAGGAACTAGAAAGAGAACAAGTTAAGAAGGAACTAGAAGAAAAGGAAGTTGTTGGATCTCAACTAGATGAACTAACTAAACTAAGTAAGGAAGCAAGGAGAGGCATGGGCACAAGCATGGGGCGCCAGAGAGAGGCATGGAGTGCAATACTGTTGGAGTAGGTGAGCTGCTCCCTCCTCTCTTCTTCACGCAAAGCCTCTCTTCTCCTCTTCCTTCTTCACGCCATTCTTCTCTTCTTCTGCACCTCCTCTCATTCAAATGTCTATAAATATATGTGTAACCTCTTGTAAAGATAAGTAAGACTAAGAGAATAAAATACATACAAACTTTCATACTCCCTTGTTATTCTCACTCTTAGTCTCTAAATATTCTTCAATCTCTTTAAACTTATAATTTCATCATCATTCATCCGAAAAGAAGCTTGTCATGGCGTGATGGTCTTTGGCATGTATGGTGTGGGAAATAAGGCATCTAGGAGATGAAGAGTGTTTTTGGCGTGATGATTTAGAAGAGGAGAAGGCTGGGTGGTGACCTTAAGTGGTGATCCAAGCAAGCTCCAAGTGAAAACAAATCATTGAACAGGAAGTAAAGTGGCTGGTGATCAAATGAAGACATCCAGCAAGAAAGAAAAGGTGCTTGCCTCAAAGTGAATGGAAGCACTAAACCGGCTGTACAAACAGTCAAAGAAAATGTGAATCTAGTTCACATAAGACTTCAAGAAAAATATGAGACAGCTCATAGTAAAACTTGGAGAAAAGGAG
Source organism: Nasturtium officinale (assembly GCA_963854855.1). Lineage (NCBI taxonomy): Eukaryota > Viridiplantae > Streptophyta > Magnoliopsida > Brassicales > Brassicaceae > Nasturtium > Nasturtium officinale. The sequence continues at coordinate 11,528,426 of OY978504.1, read as the reverse complement.
AAGCTTACCTTAGAGAGAGGAAGCTGAAGAAGGATTAATCCCGGAAGAGACTTGCGGAAGAGAAGTGACTAGAGGAGTTCACATCTTTAACCCGGAAGAGACTTGCAGAAGAGACGTGACAAGAGGAGTTCACATAGAAGACTTGCATGAAACAGAGATGAAGCACAAGGCTGAAACGTTTCCTGCAAAGAAAAGGAAGTGGTCAATAATTTTTTGATCAAAGAGACACAGTTGATAAGAGGAAAATCAATTGTGGAAAAGTTGATAAAAGAAGCGGTGAAGAGATAGTAAGCAATGTTTTTGGAAGGGGTTGGTTGTGTTGTGATTCTTGAGAGTTTGATTCCAGTTATGGTGATTGGAAACTCACGTTCACTTGTAACTTCAAGCATTAGGGAGGAGAAGAGTAAGGCTGCTGAAAGAGGTGAAACCTCAGAGGAAGAGGTTAAGAGCGATTGTTGCTCTGAGAAGAAGAAGAGCAACAGCAACTCAGTGAAGCACTTGGCGAATTCTCAGCCTCAGTAACATGCAAATCAAACTCTGCAAGACTCATTTCCAAGAAGTTCATGACTTCCAAAACCAATCTCATAGGCTAATGCTATCTTTCATTGGTGAATCTTTCAACAAGCGGAAGATTCATATGGTCCAAAAAGTAGTTGCTCCAAGGTATTGATTAAATGGTGCTTATGGAGGGTCATATTCTTCCACATGGTCTTCATCCTCTCTTGAGGCCGAATCACTTGATCCAGGAGGTCTTGAGAGAGTGGTGATCATACTCAACCATGTGGCGATCCAAGCGGAGCAATCTACAAGAAGAAGTGTGTATAGGCTCAAGCAAGCTATTCATGGTGGTGTTATGTGGAGGTAGATGATGTCCTTTGCGGCCTAATCCAAAATGGCTAGCAGACAAAAGCTTGTCCTAATTGGCAAGTGGGATAGATAGTCCAAGAGGAGGCGGCATCATTGGCATAATCAAGCTTCGTGCTCTTTCCTTTGCAAGAGTGGTCCCTTGGCAATGGGCTAGTCTTGAAGGGAAGTGTTGAAGAAGCGGTGAGCTCCAAATTATGCAACGGTCTTCCTTGTCAAGTTTGGTTCTTCCCATACTCGAACCAAGCTTGAGGGGGAGTGTTGAAGAAGACCGTTGAAGCACCAAGTTAGGTGATGGTCCAAGAAGAAGAGGACTATCACATTGTACCACGGATAGGTGCGGCATTCCGAGAGAAAGCCGGGAGAGTCTTATGATAAGTGGCTTAGAGCGGATGGCTCTTTGAAGAATCAAGATCAAATCTATGAAGGGTTAAATCCAAGATTGATCTTGATAGATGGAGAGTGAAGTTCAGACCAAGAGGCGTTCACCTAGGAATCTGTGGAACGGTAAACAAGGCAACAAGGGAATCCAAGCACCATATGAGGAGACGATGGTGAGAGGAATCCGGGAGACACATATGAGTAGCTATGGATGATGTTGTAAGGAAACCGAAGGAGAAACCACCTTGCAGACCTTATTAGGTGTGGTGATCCGAGAAGCAGCGGGAAGTGGCGTCCAACGGATAGAGTATACTCCCAAGAGTCATCAAGAGGAAGCCAATGACAATGTGAGTATTCTGTGAGCTAGAAGATGTCATCCGAGGAGCTTGAAGTCAAGATTAAGTTTGAGACAAGAAGCTCGAGGAGACATGATCCGAGTGAAGCTTAGATAAGACAAAGCCTAATCCGCAAGAAAGAGAAAAGGCCATATGAGAGGAAGCCGTGGTCTCATTGAGGTTAGGAGTCATCAAAACCGTCTTTGGAGCAAGCAAGGATCAGCTAGCGGGTATCCTTATCATGGCATCATCTTCTATCAACGAGGATCACGTACATGGCAAGATTTGCCTTAAGGACACCTACCGACCAATCTTGAGGGGGAGTGTTGAAATTTGTGATCTCTATGATAGAAGAATTCAAATCTACGAGAAGGAGGGAAAGGAAACCTAGTTCACAAGGAACTAGAAGAAGTCTTGGTTAGGATGTAACTAGAAGAAAGGAAGTTGTTATATACTAACTAGAAGACTAACTAAGTGAAAAAGAGGAAGCAAAGGAGAGCATAGGGCGCCAGAACCAGGGCATGGGCACAAGCATGGAGGCGTCAGCAGCAGGGTATGGGCGCAGCTTGAACAGGATTCAAACAGTGAGCTGCTCCCTTCCCTCCTCTCTTCTTCACGCAAACTCCTCTCTTCTCTCCTTCCTTCTTCACGCCTCTTCTCTTCTTCTCTATGTAAAAACTCTATAAATATACATGTAATGTGATGTAAAGAGAGTTGTGAATAAGAGAATAAGAAGATTAAAAGAGTAAAAAGAAGCTTTGCTTATCTCCCTAAAGGCGCCGGTGGAGCTTTAGCTCTCCGGCGCCATGCTTCTCCTTAGTTCATCTTATTTCATCAACCATTATCATTCTCATTCTCATCATCATTCTTATCATCATTCTCAAACAATAATCCCTCATTACATCAATACTCACGCCACCATCTTCATCCTAAACATTCTCCAAGTATCCTAACCTCAAACTCCTTATCATTCTCACGCCACAACTATCACTCTCTCAACAATTCCTAAGCCTCCATACTCTTTAATTTCAACAAGAAGAATAAGCTCTCACAGGATTTTCCTCACTAATGTTTCTCTCAAGTATTTCCTCTCAAGTATTTTCTCTCAAGTGTTTCTCTCAAGTGTTTTCTCTCAAATACTTCTCACAGAGTTCTTAGCAAGGAAATCCGATCAAATTTGTTGAGAAATATGAACAACAATCCGGAATCAAGAATGAGAGATAGAATACTTCTCAATTTTTTTTTGTTTTTTGTTTTTCTTTGTTTTGTTTTCTTTGTTTGTTTCATTTTTTTGAATGAGATCCAACATATCTTTAGAAGAGAATAGAAGGAAAGAATAGAAGAACAGAAATGGCGAGATGAGAATCTCGACCAAGAAGATGAGAAGTTGGAAATGAAAAGACAGAAGATGAAAGATCAAGAAGATGAAAGAACAAGAAGATGAACAACTTACTACCAAATCGAAAAGCCTTCTCTGATATCAAATGACACGATTTCGGTCATGTCCAAGTCTCTACTTTCTCGTTGCTAGAACAGATTGATAGAAAAAGGGGTAGAAGAAGACATAAGGCCGAGTTGATGATAGAATGGACTGTCAGAAGGGTCTTCTCAGAAGCGGCCGGATGGTTCTTTGGATAGATAAGGGATAGATCCTTGCCTTATTGAATGAAAGACTCGAACTGGAAAAGTGATGGACCGAAGTGGGACACAAGAAGTTGCGGAAGGGCTTCTTGATACTCCTTGAGGTTTATTTCAGATATTACACACCTAATAAAATCTCAAAAATGTCTCTCCATGATATGACACACTCGGGAAAGACAAGGTTGATTTCTGGTTATGATACACCAGAGAATCGGGGTTGATTGTTGAATATGACTCACCAAAAAATCTTGAAATGTGCTTAAAGAACTTAGAGACTTTTCTCTGAAAAGAAGTTAAATAAAAAGTTGGTTGTTTGCCAAATGAGGATTACATAGACTTATATAGAGAGGTGACTTGAACAGACTCAAGTGTCTCGAGACTACTAAATATTGGAACTCTAAACCTTCATCCTAAGACTCTGAACAAAGACTAGAAATCAACAAGACAAGAATATGAAAGAGTTTTTGCGGACTTAAACAATAAAATGAAACTATAGTCTAACTTATATTATAAGGTGGTTTGAAGTCGGTCCAATGCATCAAAGGACAGTCCAAATTATCAAGTGTGGCACTAAGTTATTCATCATAAGGTTTAAGTGGATCTTGAGGCCTCATTAAAAACCTTAGTCGGAAAACCCATTGGGATAAAACCAAGCTTAAGGGAAAAGAGTACACTTAAGTCACTTAGAAGATGATTAACTTAGAGCAACTTGAATGGAAGTGAGCATGTCTTGGTGTTGCCTTTCCTTAGCTTTTTCATGCTTGCATGCTATCCTTAAGATGTTTCCTATAACTTCTTGAAGTTTTCTTGTTATTGCCTGGGTCATAGGACCTTTGGGAATAGCCATGGTTCCTTCCCCTTCTTCTATGAGTGTTGGTGTTTCCATCCTCATATCAAATGTCCTAGGAAGACATGACTAGCTTGCATAGGGATGACATCACATTGGACCGATTCTTGGTACTGTCTTATACTAAAGGCTAATTCGACTTGTTCAGTAATGGGAATGACTGTCTTATTATTTAACCAGCGCAATTTGTAAGGATGGGGATGCTTAGTAGTAGGGAGAGAGAGTTTGGTCACGAGGTGGGAACTGGCCACATTGGTACAAGACCCACCATTACCGATTAAATCGTAAACCTTGCCATTGATGGTGCAGCGAATGTGAACGATGTTATCTCGCTGTCCGCCGAGTTTGGGAAGGGTCAGAGTACTGAGTCTCCTTTGGATGACTAGCATATCTCCAATGTACAGGTAATCAACCTCTTCGTTTGGCTGAATGGGTTCTGCTTCATTCTCCTTGGCCAGTTCCTCATCCTGGGACTCATAATCGCCTATGGCAGTGATGATTATTGCCTTGTTGTTAGAGCAATCCCTGGAGTAGTGCCCTCGTCCTTGGCAGTTATAGTAGATCACTTGCCGGCTCCTTCCGGTACTGGCCTCTCATCTTGGGTCGGGACAGTTAGGTCTAGGTGCTTCAGGTGGTTTAGGCTTGAAACGGGTCTCTATTGTCATGGCCTTGGGGCTGTTGTTGGGTTGGGGTCTGGATGGTTATCCCGCATGGTTGTTGGACCAGTTCTGGTTCGGTGGGATTTGGCCTCTTGGAAAGGTGGCGGCCTTTCTACGGATTTGAGATTCCACCTGGATGGCCAGGTGCAATAGCTCCCCAAACCCATGGTAAGATTACCTCTCGACCTTGCGGACGATACGGTATTCCATCTCATCCAAGAACTGAGCCATTAAGTTCTCTTCATAATCTTCGATTTGTAACCGGTTTCGAAGATTCACAAATTTGTCAAAGTATTCTTCCACGGACTGGGTGCCTTGTCGGATCTTCCAAAACTGCTTCTGCAAGTCACGCTGGTAGAGAGGAAGGGCATAGCGTTAACTGGTGCTGTCTTCTTTTGGCTAGGTCATGATCCCACCAGGTGAGAGCGTGATCGGTCAATTGGGCCGTGAAATAGGCTACCTTCTTGGCCTGGGAGTATTTGTAGCATTCGAACAGATGGTCCATGCGTCTCTACAATTGAGCTACGCCTCTGGGTTGACCTTTCCCATAAAGGTAAGTGGAACCAGCTTATGGACCGGGGCTTCTAGTCGAGGTGCTCGGTTATCTCGATCATAGATGTTCCATCGCTCTCCTCTTCTGGGATGGCCTAGTCGAGGTTGGTACGGATCAAACCACCATCGGATGGATATCCTGGAAACGGTCCTTCTGGCGGTTGGACTGCGGGATGGTTAGGATGGTTTGGGGGTTGCAGATGAGCTTCTGGTTGAAGGTCATAACGAGCCATACGTTGGGTGAGTTGCTTGAGTTGGGCTTGTAATGTGGCCAGTACCGTGTCTATCTTGATTGGTCGAAGCAGCTCTTCTACTAGCTCGGCCATGGCAGATACGGTAGGGTCGTATGGACGGTGAGGTACGGACGCCGGAGTATGATCGTCGGGGTCAGAGTTGGTAAGATCTAACTGGCGAGGATGACTGGTATGGACGGCGGTGGGGTACGGACAGTGGCGTACGAATGGTGGAGGTCATTCCAATGTACAGGTTGAACCGGTGGTGACGTCTGGTCGGGGAACGGTGGCCCAGTAAGGCCAGCTGGTGGAGCTTATGATTGAGGCAGACTGGGACCGATCGGAAGTGGTGGTCGGAAAATGGCAGGGTACAGCCCTCTTAATTACCATGTTAGGCCAGTACGAATGTCGGGTTGATGCTCGTACAGTCTCGGACAGTACCTGAGAGTGGAGCTTGGCTCTGATACGTGCTGATATGCTCCCCAAACGATAACACCACTATCAGGCCAGTTGGGTCCTCGACGGACAGCCATAGGCTGGATACGGTATGGCCGAGTAGCCTACACGGGTTCCGGTATGTGCCAAGTCGCAGTCAGATTGTCTCGATGGTTGGTTCTCAAGATGGTAAGTGTTTCTCGTTAGCTAGTTACCGATGCGGTAAGGATCCTCGGTAACTAGTATCCGATGCCGTAAGGACCTTCTTTCAGTAGCCAGTTTAGTGGCGGTACAAATCTCTTGGTGGCCTGTCGATGATGCAGTCAAGGAAGGTATCGAGAGATCTACCGAGCAGTCCTGTAACCTTCGATGAGCAAATGCCGATGCGGGTCGAGGTTTTTTGGTGCGAGTAGCTGGGGCGGTACAGATGGATGTGGAGGTGATAAGCGATATAACGAAAAGAAATGATGGTAAAGGATGGTAATGATGAAGGAACAATGGTGAAGATGATGATACGGGATAGAGTGGAAATGATGATGAATGGAAAAGGATGGTTAAAACGTAAAGAAAAAGAACAAGAACAAGGTGGATCGATAGCCGACCACACGGTATTTAGACAACACCATTATACGACTGACCGGTGTCCAAGTAGAGCTTCAAGGACGTCAGATGTTTAAAGTAAGTGATATTCGGAGCGAAGCGTTTAGCTAATATGTTTATTTAAATCTGCCTTTAAAGGTTGAGGTTACATGTGCTTAAATAGGTGGCATATATAGGGCATCCAACCCTTACAAAGGACCAGCATGTCCTTGATCGTTTACATGCCCGATAAAACTGTTAAAATGTCTTAAGTATAATGGTAAAAGTAAAAAAGAGGAAGGATAGGGATTAGGGGCCAAACGATACTCCAAGAGCCATTGGTCGGCAAGGAAGATGACCGGTTCGGGCCTAATGCGTCTGAGCCATAAACCTCAGTAAAAAAATTTGTTGATAAAACCACTTAGGGATCAAAACCAACAAGGGAAAAGAGTGTCCATGCCCAAAACGACTTTCACTGGATAAGGTTGAAAACGCTAAGGATTTGATCTTTGGTCTTCTCTTCTCGTGCGGATTGGGTCCATGCATTCGTCATCTCCACCCGCAGCTGCAGTCCTACGAGCTCCAGTTAAGACTTCTGTTCTTTTCCTCTACATGCGCCATTACGAAAAGACACAGTCAGTATTTAATAAGTAATGAGGAGGCGATCAACCCGTCTACTGAATCAATTATGGACATGAAAATACAAAAGCTTTTCCGACCTAATTCTTATGCTCGAAAGAATAATGCAACAAATACCCAAAATCAACACATCAATTTCAACAATAATTAAAATAAATTAATAATTATTTTAGTAATTTAATATTTCATTTCTGTTCCCATATAAAATTAATGGAATTCAGCCATAATTAATAAAAATATTCTTTATGCCAAAAGAAAACAAATCAGCAAATCCATGATTTAATTAATAAAATAATTTTAGTAATTTTCTGAAATTTAATAGCAGCTTAAACACCACAAATTCAATAAACACACAACCACATAAAAACAATTCCTAACACAAAAATTAGAGTGAGAACTCCCGTAAGTTCAGTCCGACCACGGTACTGCGCTCACCTTAGCCAAATGTAGAAACTTTCGCAGCCAAATTCTAAAATTTCTCGGAAATTTCCGGGAGAAATACACTCTAGATTTTTCGAACACCACCTCTCTAACAGTGACAAATGATGAAACGGAGAGAATCGACTTCTCTCTAACGGCAACACAACCACCAACTCCCAAATCTTCTCTTTTCTTCTCTCTTCTTATCTTCCTCTCCCAAACTCATGTCACAACTCCACCAAAGGCAACAATGGAGGCGACGTTAAATAACATGGAGAAAAGTTAGGTTTTTTTCTTCGTTTATATATATAAATATTGCAACTTGGTCATCTAATTCTGAGAACTTTGCAAAGCAACTCCTTACCTTTTAAGCTTAACAATTTAACCCCAGCTTAATTTTTGGATTTGACAGAAATAACCCCAAACTTTACGATTCTCTTTTTAAATAACATCCCAGAATTTTATTTGATTAAATAAATCTAAAATATTTAACTCTTTAATCCAAACTAAAGAAATTCAACCTTTATTTTCTGGAACATGGATGTTACAATTATCCCCCACTAACATAGATTTTTTCCCGAATCTAAAAAATACGAAAATATCACACAACTTAGCTTTCGGCCATTTTAACACTGCATGACCTTATGGCTATCAACACTCCACAGCATAGCTTTTCGGCTATCAGCACTACAACCTTGTATATACTTGGTTTATATATCTCCTGGAATCGGACACAATACGACCCTACTTGGTTTGAATAAAAGTACGCCTACCGGATCTCCGGAACAGCTCAGCATGGTAATAATGATGATGCATCTCGGAGTCCAACGTGACCCGATCAGTTATGTCTAGCAGGATCCTAAGATCTCAAGTGGCCTACTGAAACAGCATCAGGAATCACACAGAAACCCGACTGGTACACACAACACAACAATGAGATTCCACAACCTGGAACTCATCAAATAGCATTAGGACATGTCCTAATCAGCCAAACCAAGTGTTAAGATCAACACGGCATGACCCCACAGACAAACCAAGTGTAAACAACGACGACGTGGTCAACATGTTTGATATGAGCATGGAAGCACCTACACTGAGAGAAGAAGAGGAAGACGCCTTTGTAGAAATATAGATTTGAAGTTAAGAGAGAATGAAGAATGATTGGAGAATGAGAGAAAGAATATCAAGAATGGAGAGAGTTTATGCAAGTCTTAATAATCTTATTCACTTCTTTTTCTTTCTCATATCTTTTACAAGAGATTTACAAGGATATATATACACTTTACAAGGAGAAGAAGAAAGGGGAGTGGAGAAGAGAGAAGAAGAGAAGGAGACTTGTGGCTGAGCTACTCCAACAGTTTCTCAACAGTAAATGGTGCCCATACCTCACCCATGCTGCGCCCATACCTTCTCCCATACCTCCTTGCTTCCTAGTTTGCTTATCTAGTTGATATCCAACCGCTTCCTTTCTTTTCTAGTTCCTTTTCAACTAGTTCATTCCTCTTGATTACTCTATCACTTAAATAAGCATCTATCTCAACACTCCCCCTCAAGATTGGTCGGTGAAGATCCTTTAGACCGATCTTGCTATGGATGCGATCAAAAGTGACAGATGAGGTTGCTTTGGTGAAGATATCAGCTAGTTGGTTCTCACTTGTTACAAAGGCAGGTTTAATGATTCCTTCTTGAATCTTTCCCCTCACAAAGTGACAATCCACCTCTATATGTTTGGTTGTTTCATGGAATACCGGATTGGATGCTATATGTATTGCAGCTTGATTATCACAATATAGCAACATTTCCTCAGTTTCATGTATTCCAAGATCCCCTAAGAATGCCTTTACCCAAATAAGTTCTTTCGTCACTTCCTTCATAGCTTTATACTCGGCTTCAGCACTAGACAAGGCTATAACCTTCTGCTTTTTACTCCTCCAAGTCACTAGATTGCCTCCTACATAGGTACAAAAACCGGATGTGGACTTTCTATCCTTCTTATCTCCAGCCCAATCTGCATCGCAATATCCTTGAACATTTGTGTTTCCATTAGCCTTCATCCATATGCCTTTTCCGGGATTGTTTTTCAGATATCTTAGCAGCCTTTCAATCATGTTCCAATGCTGCGTGGTTGGCTTTTGCATATGTTGGCTCACACGGTTTACTGCAAAGCAAATGTCCGGCCTAGTGATAGTAAGATAGATGAGCTTGCCCACCATCCTTTGATATATCTTAATGTTCTCCAAAGGCTCCCCCTCAGGACTTTCCTTATAGCCTTAATCTATTGGAGTTTTAGCCGGTTTGGATCCTAGCTTCCCAGTTTCTTCTAAGAGATCAAGCACATATTTCCTTTGAGAGATGAACATTCCATCTTCAAACCGTGTCATCTCAATTCCTAGGAAGTACTTAAGTTCCCCAAGTCCTTTATATCAAAATCGGCCTTCAAGATCTTCTTGGTTTGATCTACTCCATCTTTGTCACTTCCTGTGATGATTAGATCATCCACATATATTAATACCACAACCGTTCCTCCTTCACTTTGTCTTGTGAACAATGTGTGATCAGCTTCAGATCTTATGAACTCTCTCTCCAACAGACAAGCGCTTAGCCTTTGGTACCATGCTCTTGGGGATTGCTTCAGCCCATAGATTGCTTTCTTCAATCTGCAAACTTTGTTGCCTTCCTTATGATATCCTTGGGGTGGATCCATATACACCTCTTCTTCCAAGTCTCCTTGCAAGAATGTGTTCTTGACATCCATCTGCCATAGATCCCATTTTAAGTTTACTGCCACTGAGATTAGTATTCTTATGGAATGAATCTTAGCAACCGGAGCAAATGTCTCGGTATAGTCCTCCCCATAAACTTGAGTATACCCTTTTGCTACCAACCTTGCCTTGTACCTTTCTATCTTCCCATCACTTGTGTATTTGATCGTATACACCCATCTACTCCCAACCGACTTCTTATCCTTTGGTAAGTCGGTTAAGTACCAAGTATTATTCCTTTCCATGGACTTCATTTCCTCTTCCATGGCTTTCACCCATACTTCACTCTCACATGCTTCTTCATATGAGCTTGGAATGTATTCCTTGCTGATTTTTGTGAGAAACACTTCATGCTCCATGGGTAATGTCGCCAAGGAACAGAAATGCTAAATGGGATATGTGATAATACTAGTTTGAGTGTGATCTCCTCCTTGTGATATGAGAGTGCTGTCCCCAATAGGATCAAGATCTAAGCTCGCCGTACGCTCAGGACACTCTCCTATCATACAAGGAAGATTACTCATACTAGACTCTCCTTGGAGCATAGCAGAATTGTTGTAGCCATAGAAAACACGTTGTCGCCTCTGTCTTGTACTTCTTCTTAGAGGTATGATTGGCTCAGATTCTCCTTCCTCAACATTCGCTTCTTCTTCAGCTGAATCCTGATCTGGTTCCATATGTGTATCATCTGCATCTCCATGTTCCATGATGCTCTCAGATGGTGCATTCTCTCCTTGTATTTCATCCCTTGTTATTGGCACTTCATTGAACAGCATCAAATCTATAGATGATGAGACTATACCTTCAAGAGTATCATGATTCTTGGCTCCATAAAAGCTTTCTTTTTCATTGAACTTTACCTCTCTAGACACATATACCCTTCTTGTCTCCGGATTGTAGACCTTGTAGCCCTTTTGAGTTGGTGAGTATCCAATGAAAACACACTTCATGCTTCTAGGTTCAAGCTTGTTTCTGTGTCCTTCTGGTAGAAACATGAAACACTTACATCCAAACGCCTTAAGGTGATGTAAGCTTGGTTTCTTTTTGTACAACACTTCAAACGGTGATCTATCTTCCAAGTTCTTTGTTGGAAGCCGGTTAATCAAATAGTTTGAAGTCATTACCGCATCTCCCCAATGAGATTTAGGTACTCCTTTGGCAATCATGATAGTCCTTGCTACTTCCATTAGATGCCTATTTTTCCTTTCTGCTACCCCATTTTGTTGTGGAGTGTATGCACAAGATGTTTGATGAATGATGCCAAAGTTGTTGAGTAGCTCCTTAAATCTCTTGCTTACATATTCTCCTCCATTATCACTTCTTAAGACCTTGATTGTTGTTTTGAATTGTGTAGAAACATAGTTAATGAAGTTGGCGAATGCTTCATAAACTTGGTCCTTGGAGTTTAAGAGTGTGACCCATGTGTATCTTGAGTAATCATCAATGAAAGAAACAAAGTACTTATATTGATCCCTTGAATTACATGGTGCGGTTCATACATCCGAGTGTACAATGCCAAAAACTTCATCACAAGTTGTGGAGGAGATAGGAAAAACTTGTCTACAATGTTTTCCTAGTATACATGCTTCACATACTACTTCTTCTTGAATGAGATTGGGTAAAACCATCTTGAGAACTGCTGAACTTGGGTGTCCTAGCCTTTCATGCCATAATGGGCTATCTCCAATCTCCTTCCTACCAGAAACTTCTACATTTGCCTTCATTCCAAGAGCCATTGCATCCTCTTGTTTATTTGCTTCCAAAAGATACACACCATCCTCTACCTTCCCTTCTTCGAGTACATTGTTTGTTTTAGGGTCCTGAAACTTAACAGAGTCAGTCCCAAACAATGCTACACAATCCAAATCCTTTGTAGCTTTATGAACTGATAGAAGATTAGATGAGAAACTAGGCATGTATAAAGCTTTTGTTTCCTTCTTGAAAAGTTCTAACTTTCCTATCCCTTCAATCGGAACTGAGCTTCCATTAGCTACTTATACATTTCCATGATAAGGCTCAAGATTTTTTTAACAAGTCTTGATCCTTAATCATGTGATGAGAGGCTCCGGAATCTACAATCATTTTACCCTTCCTTATGGTGCTTTTAGAGCTGAGGAAACTCTTACCAGATTCTGTTAACTTAGCTAGGCTCTTGATAAGAGCCTCTAACTCTGATCTTTTGATAGTATCCTCAACTGGTTGTGCAACCCCCATGAAGGCCTTATGCCCACTTCCACTCTCCCTTAGCCGCTTAGGCCTCAAATGCGGATGGAGAGTCCAACACTTCTCCTTGGTATGCCCTTTCATCTTACAATGTTCACAGTCCAACACCCTTCTTTCAAACATGAGATTCCTTTTTGCAAGATGTGCAGCTTCACTTGGTGCTCGGAATAGGTCTCTTGAGCCCTCCTCCCTTTGTATCAAGCCACATACTTCCGCTAGACTTGGCAGCTTCTCAAATCTAAGTATGTGCTTGATAAGATCCTTGTAAGATGCATTGAGTGCCAAGAGAAGTCCAAACACTTGGTCTTGGTCACGCCTTTCACCTAACTCCTTGGGGTCTATAGTTTGTGGCCTCAAGATCTCCAACTCGGCCCACAAGCTTCTATACTCCCCAAACATTTCCTTGAATGGCTTCTCCTCTTGTTGAAGCTCATTCAGCGCCCTCTTCACCTCAAATATCCTTGATATGTTTGACACATTTCCATATACTCCCTTGAGTATATCCCACAGCTCCTTAGCGGTATCCGCATATGAGTAGGCCGCCAAGATGGATGGTTCTAGTGAGCTTTGAAGAAGAGAAAGTGTGTACTGTTCTTCTTGCTCTTCCTTAGCTTCCTCCTTCTCATTTCTCACCACCGCCTCCGCTTCCTCCTTTGGCTCAACATACCGCCAAAGTCCTCGGCCTCTAAGAATGGTTTTAGTGGTTTTTTCCCAAAGAAGGTAGTTGTTCCCTTTGAGCATGACTGAGATTGCTACTCTATTTGTCTCCATTTTCTAGTAATAATACACAATTCTAGTTCTTTCACAACTTGAAGATCCTATGATCTCAAGGATATTAATCTCAGAGTGAATAGAACTTAGAAAGGTGTATTGTTATAGATTAGAAGATTTGTAGAGTGTTAGAAGAATTATAAGAGAGTTAAGCGTTTGGAATGCTCAACCTTGCTCTGATACCATGTAGAAATATAGATTTGAAGTTAAGAGAGAATGCAGAATGATTGGAGAATGAGAGAAAGAATAGCAAGAATGGAGAGAGTTTATGCAAGTCTTAATAATCTTATTCACTTCTTTTTCTTTCTCATATCTTTTACAAGAGATTTACAAGGATATATATAGACTTTACAAGGAGAAGAAGAAAGGGGCGTGGAGAAGAGAGAAGAAGAGAAGGAGACTTGTGGCTGAGCTACTCCAACAGTTTCTCAACAGTAAATGGTGCCCATACCTCACCCATGCTGCGCCCATACCTTCTCCCATACCTCCTTGCTTCCTAGTTTGCTTATCTAGTTGATATCCAACCGCTTCCTTTCTTTTCTAGTTCCTTTTCAACTAGTTCATTCCTCTTGATTACTCTATCACTTAAATAAGCATTTATCTCAACAATATCCAATAGCTTCCTTTTCCTTGTAGTTCTTCTTTAACTAGTTTCCTTTTCCCTCCTTTCTTTGAGTTTGAATTCTTTTTGATTATTCTATCACTTGAAAGAGCATCTATCTCAACACTCCCCCTCAAGATTGGTCGGTGAAGGTCCTTTAGACCAATCTTGCTATGGATGCGATCACAAGTGACATATGAGGTTGATTTGGTGAAGATATCAGCTAGTTGGTTCTCACTTGTTAGAAAGGCAGGTTTAATGATTCCTTCTTGAATCTTTCCCCTCACAAAGTGACAATCCACCTCTATATGCTTAGTCCTTTCATGGAATACCGGATTGGATGCTATATGTATTGCAGCTTGATTATCACAATACAACAACATTTCTTCAGATTCATGTATTCCAAGATCCTCTAGGAATGCCTTTACCCAAATAAGCTCTTTTGTTACTTCCTTCATAGCCCTATACTGGGCTTCAGCACTAGATAAGGCTATGATCTTCTGCTTTTTACTCCTCCAAGTCACTAGATTGCCTCCTAGAAAGGTACAAAAGTCGGATGTGGACTTCCTATCTTTCTTATCTCCGGCCCAATCTGCATCGCAATATCCTTGAACCTTTGTGTTTCCATTAGCCTTCATCCATATGCCTTTTCCGGGATTTTTTTTTAGATATCTTAGCAGCCTCTCAATCATGTTCCAATGCTGTGTGGTTGGCTTTTGCATATGTTGGCTTACACGGTTTACTGCAAAGCAAATGTCCGGCCTTGTGATAGTAAGATAGATGAGTTTGCCCACCATTCTTTGATATCTCTTAATGTTCTCCAAAGGCTCCCCCTCAGGACTATCTTGATAGCCTTCTTCTATTGGAGTTTTAGCTGGTTTGGATCCTAGCTTCCCGGTTTCCTCCAAGAGATCAAGCACATATTTCCTTTGAGAGATGAACATTCCATCTTCAAACCGTGTCATCTCAATTCCTAGGAAGTACTTAAGCTCCCCCAAGTCTTTTATATCAAAGGCGTCCTTCAAGATTTTCTTGGTTTGATCAACCCCTTCTTTGTCACTTCCTGTGATAATTAGATCATCAACATATATTAGGACTGCGATCATTCCTCCTTCACTCTGTTTTGTAAACAAAGTATGATCCGCTTCAGATCTTATGAACCCCCTCTCCATAAGACAAGCGCTTAGCCTTTGGTACCATGCTCTTGGTGTTGATTTTAGAAGTTTAGGGAGAGATAAGGATGAAGATAAGAGGATTGGCGTAATAAGAGAGAGAGAGATTGCTGAATTTTTCTTCTTATTCACACTCATTCAACCAATACAATGCACAAGTATATATAGACTTTACAAGCATAAGCTAAGGAAAAAATATCTAAGGAAGAGGGAGAGAAGAGGTGTGATGATGGAGTGGTTGAGCTGCTCCAACAGTGTAGCTGCGCCCATGTTGTTCCCATGCTGTGCCCATACCTTCTCCCTGCAGCGTCCATGCCTCCTTTGCTTCCTCACTTGGTTTAGTTAGCTTGTCTAGTTGATATCCAACAGCTTCCTTTTCTTCTAGTTCCTTATAAACTAGCTCTCCTTCTAGTTCCTTCACAACTAGTTCTTTCCTTTTCCCTCCTTTTCTTGAGTTTGAATTCTTCTTCTTGAGATCACATATTTCAACACTCCCTCTCAAGATTGGTCGGTGAATATCCTTTAGACCGATCTTGCCATATATGTGATCCCCAATGATCGAGGATGTTGCCTTGGTGAAGATATCCGCTAGCTGTTCCCCACTTGCTACGAATGCGGGTTTGATGATTCCTTCTTGAATCTTTCCCCTCACAAAGTGACAATCCACTTCTATATGCTTGGTCCTTTCATGGAATACCGGATTGGATGCTATATGTATTGCAGCTTGATTATCACAATACAACAGCATCTCCTCAGCCTCAAGTATCCCAAGATCTTCTAGGAATGCCCTCACCCATATCAATTCTTTTGTCACCTCCTTTATAGCCCTATACTCGGCTTCAGCACTTGATAAGGCTATAACTTTCTGCTTCTTACTTCTCCAAGTGACTAGATTACCTCCCACAAAGGTACAAAAACCGGATGTGGACTTTCTATCTTGCTTATCTCCAGCCCAATCCGCATCACAATATCCTTGAACCTTTGTGTTTCCATTAGCCTTCATCCATATGCCTTTTCCAGGGCTGTTTTTAAGTACCTTAGCAGCCTCTCAATCATGTTCCAATGCTGCATAGTTGGTTTTTGCATATGTTGACTCACACGGTTCACTGCAAAGCAAATATCCGGCCTTGTAATAGTAAGATAGATGAGCTTGCCCACCATCCTCTGGTATCTTTTAATATTCTCCAATGGCTCCCCCTCAGGACTATCTTGGTAGCCTTCTTCTATTGGAGTTTTGGCCGGTTTGGATCCTAACCTCCCGGTTTCTTCCAAGAGATCCAGCACATATTTCCTTTGGGAGATGAACATCCCATCTTCAAACCGTGTCATTTCAATCCCTAGGAAGTATTTAAGCTCTCCTAGATCCTTTATATCAAAAGCAACCTTCAAGAATTCCTTGATTCGATCTACTCCATCTTTGTCACTTCCTGTGATGATTAGATCATCAACATAGATCAAGACCACCACTACTCCTCCTTTACTTTTCCTTGTGAAAAGTGTATGATCAGCTTCCGATCTTATGAACTCCTTCTCCAAAAGACAAGCACTTAGCCTTTGGTACCATGCCCTTGGAGATTGCTTTAGCCCATAGATTGCTTTCTTCAATCTACAAACTTTGTTGCCTTCCTTATGATATCCTTGGGGTGGATCCATATACACTTCCTCTTCCAAATCCCCTTGCAAGAAGGCGTTCTTGACATCCATCTGCCATAGATCCCACTTCAAGTTCACTGCCACCGAGATTAGGATTCTGATGGAATGGAGCTTAGCAACCGGAGCAAATGTCTCGGTATAATCCTCCCCATAGATTTGAGTATACCCTTTTGCTACCAACCTTGCCTTGTAAATTTCTATCCTCCCATCACTTGTGTATTTGATCGTATACACCCATCTACACCCAACTGGCTTCTTATCCCTTGGTAAATCGGTTAAGTACCAAGTATGATTCCTTTCCATGGACTTCATTTCCTCTTCCATGGCTTTTACCCATACTCCACTCTCACACGCTTCTTCATATGAGTTAGGTATGGATTCCTTGCTGATTTTTCCAAGAAAAGCTTCATGCTCCATAGGTAAGGATGCCAACGAGCAAAAATGCTCAATGGGATATGTAACAGTGCTAGTTTGAGTGTTATCTCCCCTTTGTGATAAGAGAGTACTGTCGCCAATAGGATCGAGATCTAAGCTCGCCGTACGCTCAGGGCATTCTCTTATCACACAAGGAAGATTACTCGCACTAGACTCTCCTTGGAGCATGGCAGAGTTGTTGTAGCCATAGTGAACACGTTGTCGCCTCTGTCTTGTACTTCTTCTTAGAGGTACTGTTGGCTCAGGTTCTTCTTTGACAATGTCAATGCTTTCTACACCTGGATTAGGTTCACTTTCCTCATCCGTGGCTTCATGATCTGAGGTTGGGTCATTCTCCTCATGTACATCATCCCTTGTTCTTGAATCTTCAAAGAACGGTATCCACTCCATAAATGGTGAGCTCATACCTTGAGGGGTATCATGATTCTTAGCTCCATAGAAGCTCTCCTTTTCATTGAACATCACCTCTCTTGATACATAGACTCGTCTTGTCTCCGGGTTGTAGACCTTGTATCCTTTTTGTGTTGGTGAATATCCAATGAATACACACTTCATGCTTCTAGGTTCAAGCTTGTTTCTTTGACCTTCTGGTGTGAACATAAAGCAGCTACATCCAAAGGTTTTGAGATGATGTAGGCTTGGTTTCTTGTTGTACAATGCCTCAAATGGTGACTTATTATCCAGGTTCTTGGTTGGAAGACGGTTGATCAAGTAATTTGAAGTCATCACGGCATCTCCCCAATGAAGTTTAGGTACTCCCTTGGCAATCATGATGGTCCTTGCTACCTCCATTAGGTGTCTATTTTTTCTTTCAGCTACTCCGTTTTGTTGTGGAGTATAGGCGCAAGATGTTTGATGGATGGTGCCAAGGTTGTTGAGTAATTCCTTGAACCGCTTGCTTATATACTCTCCTCCATTATCACTTCTTAAGATCTTGATTGTTGTTTTGAATTGTGTAGACACATAGTTGATGAAGTTGGTGAATGCTTCATAAACTTGATCTTTGGTATGTAGAAGAGTAATCCATGTGTATTTTGAGTAGTCATCTATGAATGAAACAAAATACTTATATTGATCTCTTGAATTACAAGGAGCAGTCCATACATCCGAGTGTACAATGCCAAAAGCTTCATCACAAAATGTAGATGAAGTAGGAAACACTTGTCTACAATGTTTCCCTAGTACACATGCTTCACATACTACTTCTTCTTGAATGAGATTGGGTAAGGCCACTTTGAGAACTGCAGAGCTTGGATGTCCCAACCTTTCATGCCATAGTGGACTATCTCCAATCTCCTTCCTACTAGATACTTCTACATCCGCCTTCATTCCAAGCGCTTTCACATCCGCTTGTTTATTTGTGTGCAAAAGATATACTCCATCCTCTACCTTCCCTTCTCCGAGCACTTTGTTTGTTTTAGGGTCCTGAAACTTAACAAAGTCAGTCCCAAACAATGCCACACAATCCAAATCCTTGGTAGCTTTATGAACTGATAGAAGATTAGATGAGAAACTAGGCATGTATAAGGCTTTTGTTCCTTTTTTGAAAAGTTCTAATTCCCCTATCCCTTCAATCGGAACTGAACTCCCATTTGCCACTTGCACATTCCCATGATAAGGCTCAAGATTTTTAAGCATGTCTTGATCCTTAATCATGTGATGAGAAGCCCCTGAATCCACAATCACTTTGTCCTTTTTTATGGAGCTTTTAGAACCGAGGAAGCCCTTACCAGATTCAGTGAGCTTGGCTAGGCTCTTGATGAGGGCTTCGAATTCGGACCTCTTGACCGTATCCTCAACTGGTTGTGCCAAACCCATGAAGGCTCTAGGTCCACTTCCATTCTCCTTTAGCCTCTTAGGCCTCAAGTGTGGATGAAGGGTCCAACACTTCTCCTTAGTGTGTCCCTTCATTTTACAATGCTCACATTCCAACACCCTCTTGTCGAATGTAAGATTCTTCCTTGCAAGATGTGCAGCCTCGCTTGGTGCACGAAATAGGTCTCTTGACCCTTCCTCTCTTTGAATCATGCCACATACTTCCGCTAGACTTGGCAGCTTCTCAAATCTAAGTATGTGCTTGATAAGATCTTTGTAGGATGCGTTGAGCGCCAAGAGAAGCCCAAACACTTGATCTTGGTCACGCCTTTCTCCTAACTCCTTGGGGTCCATAGTTTGTGGCCTCAAGATCTCCAGTTCGGCCCACAAGCTTCTATACTCCCCAAACATTTCCTTGAATGGCTTCTCTCCTTGTTGAAGCTCATTCAACGCCCTCTTCACCTCAAATATCCTTGATATATTTGAGATGTTTCCATATACTCCCTTGAGTATATCCCACAACTCCTTGGCGGTATCCGCATATGAGTAGGCTGCCAGGATAGATGGCTCTAATGAGCTTTGAAGAAGTGAAAGAGTGAACTGCTCTTCTTGCTCTTCCTTGTCATTGTATGGTTCGGCTTCTTCCTTAGGTTCAATGAACTTCCAAAGTCCTCTACCTCTTAGAACGGTCTTAGTAGTTTTTGCCCAAAGAAGGTAGTTATCTCCTTTAAGAACAACAGAAATCGCTACTCTATTCACCTCCATTCTCTTGTAGTAATACACAATCCCAGCTCTTTCACAACTTGAAGATCAACCGATCTCAAGGATATTAATCTCAGAGTGAATAGAACTTGGTAAGATGTATTGCTATAGATTAGAAGGTTTTGAAGATAGCTTAAAGGGATTATGAAGAGAGTTTAAGCGGTTGGATAAAGAACCCGCTCTGATACCATGTTGATTTTAGAAGTTTAGGGAGAGATAAGGATGAAGATAAGAGGATTGGCGTAATAAGAGAGAGAGAGATTGCTGAATTTTTCTTCTTATTCACACTCATTCAACCAATACAATGCAAAAGTATATATAGACTTTACAAGCATAAGCTAAGGAAAAAATATCTAAGGAAGAGGAAGAGAATAGGTGTGATGATGGAGTGATTGAGCTGCTCCAACAGTGCAGCTGCGCCCATGCTGTTCCCATGCTGTGCCCATACCTTCTCCCTGCAGCGCCCATGCCTCCTTTGCTTCCTCACTTGGTTTAGTTAGCTTGTCTAGTTGATATCCAACAGCTTCCTTTTCTTCTAGTTCCTTATAAACTAGCTCTCCTTCTAGTTCTTTCACAACTAGTTCTTTCCTTTTCCCTCCTTTTCTTGAGTTTGAATTCTTCTTCTTGAGATCACATATTTCAACACTTGGAGATTGTTTTAGCCCATAGATTGCTTTTTTCAATCTACAAACTTTGTTGTCTTCCTTATGATATCCTTCGGGTGGATCCATATACACTTCCTCTTCCAAATCCCCTTGCAAGAAGGCGTTCTTGACATCCATCTGCCATAGATCCCACTTCAAATTTACTGCCACCGAGATTAGGATTCTGATGGAGTGGAGCTTAGCAACCGGAGCAAATGTCTCGGTATAATCTTCCCCATAGATTTGAGTATACCCTTTTGCTACCAACCTTGCCTTGTATCTTTCTATCCTCCCATCACTTGTGTATTTGATTGTATACACCCATCTACACCCAACTGGCTTCTTATCCCTTGGTAAATCGGTTAAGTACCAAGTATGATTCCTTTCCATGGACTTCATTTCCTCTTCCATGGCTTTTACCCATACTCCACTCTCACACGCTTCTTCATATGAGTTAGGTATGGATTCTTTGCTGATTTTTCCAAGAAAAGTGTTATGCTCCATAGGTAATGATGCCAACGAGCAAAAATGCTCAATGGGATATGTGATAGTGCTAGTTTGAGTGTTATCTCCTCCTTGTGATAAGAGAGTGCTGTCGCCAATAGGATCGAGATCTAAGCTCGCCGTACGCTCAGGACATTCTCTTATCACACAAGGAAGATTACTCGCACTAGACTCTCCTTGGAGCATGGCAGAGTTGTTGTAACCATAGTAAACACGTTGTCGCCTCTGTCTTGTACTTCTTCTTAGAGTTATGATTGACTCAGGTTCTTCTCCCTCAACATCCGCTTCTTCTTCAGCAGGATCATGATCTGGTTCAATATGTGTATCAATTGCATCTTCACCTTCCATGATGTTCTCAGATGATGCGCTTTCTCCTTGTATATCATCCCTTGTTATTGGCGCTTCATTGAACAGCATCCAATCCAAAGACGATGAGACCATACCTCCAAGGGTATCCTGATTCTTAGTTCCATAGAAGCTTTCTTTTTCATTGAACTTCACCTCTCTAGACACATGGACCCTTCTTGTCTCCGAATTGTAGACCTTGTATCCTTATTGAGTTGGTGAGTATCCAATGAAAACACACTTCATGCTTCTAGGTTCAAGCTTGTTTCTTTGACCCTCTGGTAGAAACATAAAGCACTTACATCCAAATGCCTTGAGATGATGTAAGCTCGGCTTCTTCTTGTACAACACTTCAAACGGTGACCTATCTTCCAAGTTCTTGGTTGGAAGTCGGTTTATCAAGTAGTTTGAAGTCATCACCGCATCTCCCCAATGAAATTTGGGTACATCTTTGGCAATCATGATAGTCCTTGCTACTTCCATTAGATGCCTATTTTTCCTCTCAGCTACACCGTTTTGTTGTGGAGTGTATGCGCATGATGTTTGATGGACAATGCCATGTTGGTTGAGTAATGACTTGAATCGATTACTCACATACTCACCTCCATTGTCACTTCTCAAGACTTTGATTGTTGCTTTGAATTGGGTAGTGACGTAGTGCATGAAGTTTATGAATGCCTCATAGACTTGATCTTTGGAAGGTAGAAGAGTTATCCATGTATATCTTGACTTATCATCAATGAATGATACAAAATACTTGTATTGGTCACGAGAGTTGCATGGAGCAGTCCATACATCTGAGTGCACCATGCCAAAGACTTCATCACAAGTTGTAGATGAACTCGGAAAAACTTGTCTACAATGCTTCCCTAGCACACAAGCTTCACATACTACTTCTTCTTGAATAAGATTGGGTAAGGCCTTTTTTAGAATGGCTGAGCTTGGGTGTCCTAACCTCTCATGCAATAATGGGCTATCTCCAATCTTCTTTTTATCAAGAACTTCCATATTTGCTTTCATTCCGCGAGCTGACTCCTCTTGTTTATTGACATTCAAGAGGTAAATCCCATCTTCCACTTTCCCTTTCCCAAGTACATGTTTTGACTTAGGATCTTGAAATTCAACCAAGTCACTCCCAAACAATGCTTTAGTCTCTTTGTTGAAAAGTTCTAGCTCTCCTACACCTTCAATCGGGACTGAGCATCCATTGGCTACTTGTACATTTCCATGATAAGGCTCAAGGTTTTTTAGCATGTCTTGATCCTTGATCATGTGATGAGAGGCCCTGAATCCACAATAACTTCACCCTTCCTTATGGCGCCTTTAGAGCTAAGAAAACTTTTACCAGATTCTCTCAATTTAGCTAAGCTCTTGATGAGAATTTCAAACTCAGATCTTTTAACAGTATCCTCAACCTTTTGTACCACTCCCATGAAAGCTTTATGCCCATCTTCACTCTCCTTTAGTTGCTTAGGCCTCAAATGCGGATGGAGAATCCAACATTTCTCCTTTGCATTTCCCTTTATCTTGCAATACTCACATTTCAATATCCTCTTGTCTCTAAATGTGAGGTTCCTCTTTGCAAGCTGTGCAGCTTCGCTTGGGGCACGAAATAGGTCTCTTGACCCCTCCTCTCTTTGTATCATCCCACATACTACCGCTAGACTTGGCAGCTTCTCAAATCTTAGTATGTGTTTAATGAGGTCCGTGTAAGATGTATTGAGTGCCAAGAGAAGTCCAAACACTTGATCTTGGTCACGCCTTTCATCTAATTCCTTGGAGTTTAGAGTTTGTGGCCTCAAAATCTCCAACTCGGCCCACAAGCTTCTATATTCTCCAAACATTTCCTTGAATAGCTTCTCCTCTTGTTGAAGCTCATTCAACGCCCTCTTCACCTCAAATATTCTTGATATATTTGAGATGTTTCCATATACTCCCTTGAGTATATCCCATAACTCCTTGGCAGTATCCACATATGAGTATGCCACCAAGATGTTTGGTTCTAATGAGCTTTGAAGTAAAGAAAGAGTGTATTGTTCTTCTTGCTCTTCCTTAGCTTCCTCCTTCTCATTTCTCACAATAACTTCCGTTCCCTCCTTTGGCTCAACATACCGCCAAAGTCCTTGGCCTCTAAGGATGGTTTTAGTGGTTTTTTCCCAAAGAATATAGTTGTTTCCTTTGAGCATAACTGAGATTATTACTCTATTAGTCTCTATTTTCTAGTAATAATATATAATATTAGTCTTTTCACAACTTGAAGATCCTATGATCTCAAGGATATTAATCTCAGAGTGAATATAACTAAGGAAGTGTATTGTTATAGATTAGAAGATTTGTAGAGTGTTAGAAGAATTAAAAGAGGTTAAGCGCTTGAACACTCAACCCGCTCTGATACCATGTAGAAATTTAAGTTAGGAGATGATAGAGAATGAAGGAGAATGGAGGAGAATGGCGAGATAAGAGAGAAAGAGAGTTTCTGAAATTTCTTGTGTTCTTATTCTCTTTTTTTTTTTCTCTACATTTACAAGAGGTTTACATGAGTTTATATAGACTTTTTACATAAGAGAAGAAGAAAGGAGAATCATATAACAAGAGAGGCGTGCAAGGAAGGAGAAGCATGGGAGATGAGAAGCCAAACTACTCCAACAGTGTCTCAACAGTCACCAGCGCCCATACTTCACCCATGCTGCGCCCATACCTTCACCCATACCTTCTTGCTTCCTAGTTAGCTTGTTTAGTACATATCCAATAGCTTCCTTTTCCTTCTATTTCTTCTTTAACTAGTTTCCTTTTCCCTCCTTTCTTTGAGTTTGAATTCTTTTTCATTATTCTATCACTTGAAAGAGCATCTATCTCAACAGTCCATACTCTTCAAAAACTTATGTTGCCGTGTTTTTGTAGAAACTCGGGAGGAATCTTTCTCCTAGCTCTTAAAGGTTGATCTACCCAGCAGTTTCCATATCATCAATTTCCATCAGTACTCTCACTGGTTGTTGAAGCTCCTTAGTCTCCACAAGATTGGTTATGTATGCTGGACGGTTCGGAAGTGAAGCTCCAGGCATAAAGTCAATTTGATGTTCAATCCCACGGATAGGTGGCAATCCCTTGGGATTCTCCTCCGGAAAGACATCTTCAAACTCCTGCAAAAGAAAGACAATGTTGCTCGGAACTTCCGGCACTATGTTAGTAAGGTTTACCAAAACCTCTTTGTAAACAAACAAAAGAATGGTTTGCTTAGAGAACGTGGTTCTCTTAACAACACTAGATCTCACAAGGAAGTTTGATTGTCTCTCGGGTTTGCTTTCAAAGGTCTTTTCTTGGTTTTTCTCAAACTCCCTTCTTTGTTTGGTGGTGATGTGTTTGGGGGTTCCCTCTCTTTGGTCTTGTCTGTTTGTTTTAGCCTTAGTTGATCTTGATAAACTTCTGGTGGCATCAATGGAGCAAGAATGGTATTCCGGCCATTGTGTATGAAGGAATACCGATTGGTAAACTTATCATATTTGACCTTCTTATAACACTGCCATGGCCTTTCAAGTAGAATTTTACTGGCCTCCATTGGTAGAACGTCATACAATATCTCATCCTGATACTTGCCTATGCTTAAAGGAACCAATACTTGGCTATGCACGATTATCTCTCCTTCATCATTCAGCCATTGAAGCTTGTAAGGTTTCGGATGCTTCTTCTCTTCTACTCCTTTCTTTTTAACCATGGTTTCACTTACCATATTGGTACAGCTTCCTCCGTCAATGATAAGGCTGCAAACCTTGCCTTGTACCAGTCATCTGGTGTGAAACAGGTTTTCCCGTTGCTCCTGATCCGTATCCTTGGCTTGAATGTTTAATGATCGCCTTGTGACTAATAGCTCTCTCCTGTTTCTGGTAACTCTATCTCCTCAGTATCGGAGTTCTATTCTTCTTCAAGTTCTTCTTCTTCATCGGTTTCTATCTCACCATTATCCAATGGTTCTTTTGTTGATGCACTCATTAGCATAGTGTCCTCTCCCTTGACACTTGAAGCATCTAACATCTATGTTTTTAGAAGAAGTAGCTACAACTTTTCCCTTGACATCTTGAGTTGTGGTGTAAGGTTTGGAATAAGTCTTTGGCTTGACAATGATCTTGTCCTCCGGCTTGTAGCTTGATCTAGAATGGGTTGCTCCGGCTCCATAGGAATTCCTGGAAGAACTCATTCTCTTGATCTGCTGTTCTACAAGGATAGCCTTGTGAAGCATCTCTTCCAAGTCTCCATAAGTTTGAAGCTTCATACTGTCTTGAATATCTCGAGCTAAACCACTTAGAAACCTCGCCATAGTTGCCTCATGATCTTCATCTATGTCGGCTTTGATCATGAGAGATTCCATCTCTTGGTAATAGTCCTCCACACTCTTACTGCCTTGGCTTAACCTCCTAAGCCTCTGGTGCAACTCCCGGTGATAGTGACTTGGAACAAACCACTTTCTCATCAGGTTCTTCAT
The DNA here is from genome assembly GCA_963854855.1 of Nasturtium officinale. Lineage (NCBI taxonomy): Eukaryota > Viridiplantae > Streptophyta > Magnoliopsida > Brassicales > Brassicaceae > Nasturtium > Nasturtium officinale. The sequence goes on along the minus strand of OY978504.1, from coordinate 11,502,677 downwards.
CTTCTCCCATGTCTCGACATGCAGTTCTTGGTTGCGTCACCTACTGGTAATCAGTTGATCCCACCAATTGATTGCATAGTCATAGAACTCGGTTGCAGCCACTTGAACCTTCTTCTGTTCGGTGTAAGGCTGACAATCGAAGACAAGTTCTATCTTCTTCTACCACTCTAAGTAGGCGTCTGGATCATTCTTTCCATAGAATGGTGGTATTTTCAACTTAAGACCATTAAGATTATCTACTTGACATTCCCTTGCTTCTCTTGCACGTCTCAGACACCATTAATAGCTTGGCTTCCATGGCTGTCATAATCTGGCCCTTCATCTTCATCAAGTGGTATTTGCGCCCTTCTCCTTTCAGCAGGACGTTGAAGAAGTCTTTGGTTCACAGATTGCTGAATGGTGTCTATTCTCTCATGGACAGGGTCTAGTTCCTGCCTTAAGAGCCATCTCATCTCTTCCATGAGGGTTTGCACGTCCATGTTTTTTGGTCTGGCTCTTCTTGGGTAGTTTGTGTTTTTACTTCTGGCTTCACTATGAGACATCTTCCCTGCAAAACGTAACAAACTGTTAGAAGAATAAGCTCTCACAGGATTTTCCTCACTAATGTTTCTCTCAAGTATTTCCTCTCAAGTATTTTCTCTCAAGTGTTTCTCTCAAGTGTTTTCTCTCAAATACTTCTCACAGAGTTCTTAGCAAGGAAATCCGATCAAATTTGTTGAGAAATATGAACAACAATCCGGAATCAAGAATGAGAGATAGAATACTTCTCAATTTTTTTTGTTTTTTGTTTTTCTTTGTTTTGTTTTCTTTGTTTGTTTCATTTTTTTGAATGAGATCCAACAGATCTTTAGAAGAGAATAGAAGGAAAGAATAGAAGAACAGAAATGGCGAGATGAGAATCTCGACCAAGAAGATGAGAAATTGGAAATGAAAAGACAGAAGATGAAAGATCAAGAAGATGAAAGAACAAGAAGATGAACAACTTACTACCAAATCGAAAAGCCTGCTCTGATATCAAATGACACGATTTCGGTCACGTCCAAGTCTCTACTTTCTCGTTGCTAGAACAGATTGATAGAAAAAGGGGTAGAAGAAGACATAAGGCCGAGTTGATGATAGAATGGACTGTCAGAAGGGTCTTCTCAGAAGCGGCCGGATGGTTCTTTGGATAGATAAGGGATAGATCCTTGCCTTATTGAATGAAAGACTCGAACTGGAAAAGTGATGGACCGAAGTGGGACACAAGAAGTTGCGGAAGGGCTTCTTGATACTCCTTGAGGTTTATTTCAGATATTACACACCTAATAAAATCTCAAAATGTCTCTCCATGATATGACACACTCGGGAAAGACAAGGTTGATTTCTGGTTATGATACACCAGAGAATCGGGGTTGATTGTTGAATATGACTCACCAAACAATCTTGAAATGTGCTTAAAGAACTTAGAGACTTTTCTCTGAAAAGAAGTTAAATAAAAAGTTGGTTGTTTGCCAAATGAGGATTACATAGACTTATATAGAGAGGTGACTTGAACAGACTTAAGTGTCTCGAGACTACTAAATATTGGAACTCTAAACCTTCATCCTAAGACTCTGAACAAAGACTAGAAATCAACAAGACAAGAATATGAAAGAGTTTTTGCAGACTTAAACAATAAAATGAAACTATAGTCTAACTTATATTATAAGGTGGTTTGAAGTCGGTCCAATGCATCAAAGGACAGTCCAAAATATCAAGTGTGGCACTAAGTTATTCATCATAAGGTTTAAGTGGATCTTGAGGCCTCATTAAAAACCTTAGTCGGAAAACCCATTGGGATAAAACCAAGCTTAAGGGAAAAGAGTACACTTAAGTCACTTAGAAGATGATTAACTTAGAGCAACTTGAATGGAAGTGAGCATGTCTTGGTGTTGCCTTTCCTTAGCTTTTTCATGCTTGCATGCTATCCTTAAGATGTTTCCTATAACTTCTTGAAGTTTTCTTGTTATTGCCTGGGTCATAGGACCTTTGGGAATAGCCATGGTTCCTTCCCCTTCTTCTACGAGTGTTGGTGTTTCCATCCTCATATCAGATGTCCTAGGAAGACATGACTAGCTTGCATAGGGATGACATCACATTGGACCGATTCTTGGTACTGTCTTATACTAAAGGCTAATTCGACTTGTTCAGTAATGGGAATGACTGTCTTATTATTTAACCAGCGCAATTTGTAAGGATGGGGATGCTTAGTAGTAGGGAGAGAGAGTTTGGTCACGAGGTGGGAACTGGCCACATTGATACAAGACCCACCATTACCGATTAAATCGTAAACCTTGCCATTGATGGTGCAGCGAATGTGAACGATGTTATCTCGCTGTCCGCCGAGTTTGGGAAGGGTCAGAGTACTGAGTCTCCTTTGGATGACTAGCATATCTCCAATGTACAGGTAATCAACCTCTTCGTTTGGCTGAATGGGTTCTGCTTCGTTCTCCTTGGCCAGTTCCTCATCCTGGGACTCATAATCGCCTATGGCAGTGATGATTATTGCCTTGTTGTTAGAGCAATCCCTGGAGTAGTGCCCTCATCCTTGGCAGTTATAGCAGATCACTTGCCGGCTCCTTCCGGTAGTGGCCTCTCGTCTTGGGTCGGGACAGTTAGGTCTAGGTGCTTCAGGTGGTTTAGGCTTGAAACGGGTCTCTATTGTCATGGCCTTGGGGCTGTTGTTGGGTTGGGGTCTGGATGGTTATCCCGCATGGTTGTTGGACCAGTTCTGGTTCGGTGGGATTTGGCCTCTTGGAAAGGTGGCGGCCTTTCTACGGATTTGAGATTCCACCTGGATGGCCAGGTGCAATAGCTCCCCAAACCCATGGTAAGATTACCTCTCGACCTTGCGGACGATACGGTATTCCATCCCATCCAAGAACTGAGCCATTAAGTTCTCTTCATAATCTTCGATTTGTAACCGGTTTCGAAGATTCACAAATTTGTCAAAGTATTCTTCCACGGACTGGGAGCCTTGTCGGATCTTCCAAAACTGCTTCTGCAAGTCACGCTGGTAGAGAGGAAGGGCATAGCGTTAACTGGTGCTGTCTTCTTTTGGCTAGGTCATGATCCCACCAGGTGAGAGCGTGATCGGTCAATTGGGCCGTGAAATAGGCTACCTTCTTGGCCTGGGAGTATTTGTAGCATTCGAACAGATGGTCCATGCGTCTCTACAATTGAGCTACGCCTCTGGGTTGACCTTTCCCATAAAGGTAAGTGGAACCAGCTTATGGACCGGGGCTTCTAGTCGAGGTGCTCGGTTATCTCGATCATAGATGTTCCATCGCTCTCCTCTTCTGGGATGGCCTAGTCGAGGTTGGTACGGATCAAACCACCATCGGATGGATATCCTGGAAACGGTCCTTCTGGCGGTTGGACTGCGGGATGGTTTGGGGGTTGCAGATGAGCTTCTGGTTGAAGGTCATAACGAGCCATACGTTGGGTGAGTTGCTTGAGTTGGGCTTGTAATGTGGCCAGTACCGTGTCTATCTTGATTGGTCGAAGCAGCTCTTCTACTAGCTCGGCCATGGCAGATACGGTAGGGTCGTATGGACGGTGAGGTACGGACGCCGGAGTATGATCGTCGGGGTCAGAGTTGGTAAGATCTAACTGGCGAGGATGACTGGTATGGACGGCATTGGGGTACGGACAGTGGCGTACGAATGGTGGAGGTCATTCCAATGTACAGGTTGAACCGGTGGTGACGTCTGGGTCGGGGAACGGTGGCCCAGTAAGGCCAGCTGGTGGAGCTTATGATTGAGGCAGACTGGGACCGATCGGAAGTGGTGGTCGGAAAATGGCAGGGTACAGCCCTCTTAATTACCATGTTAGGCCAGTACGAATGTCGGGTTGATGCTCGTACAGTCTCGGACAGTACCTGAGAGTGGAGCTTGGCTCTGATACGTGCTGATATGCTCCCCAAACGATAACACCACTATCAGGCCAGTTGGGTCCTCGATGGACAGCCATAGGCTGGATACGGTATGGCCGAGTAGCCTACACGGGTTCCGGTATGTGCCAAGTCGCAGTCAGATTGTCTCGATGGTTGGTTCTCAAGATGGTAAGTGTTTCTCGTTAGCTAGTTACCGATGCGGTAAGGATCCTCGGTAACTAGTATCCGATGCCGTAAGGACCTTCTTTCAGTAGCCAGTTTAGTGGCGGTACAAATCTCTTGGTGGCCTGTCGATGATGCAGTCAAGGAAGGTATCGAGAGATCTACCGAGCAGTCCTGTAACCTTCGATGAGCAAATGCCGATGCGGGTCGAGGTTTCTTGGTGCGAGTAGCTGGGGCGGTACGGATGGATGTGGAGGTGATAAGCGATATAACGGAAAGAAATGATGGTAAAGGATGGTAATGATGAAGGAACAATGGTGAAGATGATGATACGGGATAGAGTGGAAATGATGATGAATGGAAAAGAATGGATACGGGATCGATAGCCGACCACACGGTATTTAGACAACACCATTATACGACTGACCGGTGTCCAAGTAGAGCTTCAAGGACGTCAGATGTTTAAAGTAAGTGATATTCGGAGCGAAGTGTTTAGCTAATATGTTTATTTAAATCTGCCTTTAAAGGTTGAGGTTACATGTGCTTAAATAGATGGCATATCTAGGGCATCCAACCCTTACAAAGGACCAGCATGTCCTTGATCGTTTACATGCCCGATAAAACTGTTAAAATGTCTTAAGTATAATGGTAAAAGTAAAAAAGAGGAAGGATAGGGATTAGGGGCCAAACGATACTCCAAGAGCCATTGGTCGGCAAGGAAGATGACCGGTTCGGGCCTAATGCGTCTGAGCCATAAACCTCATTAAAAAAATTTGTTGGTAAAACCACTTAGGGATCAAAACCAACAAGGGAAAAGAGTGTCCATGCCCAAAACGACTTTCACTGGATAAGGTTGAAAACGCTAAGGATTTGATCTTTGGTCTTCTCTTCTCGTGCGGATTGGGTCCATGCATTCGTCCTAAGGCCTTGACTGATAACGAGGTTAAACCTCATTTGGTAACGCTGAGAAAGGTAGGGTCAATGGCTGAAACTGGCATATTGGGCAATGATCCTTGGCTCCCAGCTGTGTCCGAGTCGGTATCGTCCGGAGAGCTGACTTCCGGATCGGAGGAGGGTTGGGCCTCATCACTGTGGCTATGACATTATATAGCCACAAAATTAGGCATCAGCTATGAAACATTTTGTGGCTATAAAAATCTTTTTAACTAGTGTCTGATCAATTGGAATATGATTTCACATATTCACCACTCGAAAGGTGTTCAATGAATGTCTAATGATCATAATTGCAGAGATTTGTTCATCCTAGGCTAAGATATTATATGTTTAGGGAGCGCTTTCACTTTAATGATCTTGTTCTTCATGCATGTTTCAGGTATGTTTTATTGATTAAAATCAAGATTAGGATGTTTCTGATGCTTGAGACTAATCACCATGAGAGTTGGTTAGCTAGTCTCGATGATCATTGTCTAGAGATTATCTTGTTTAAATGTTTTGTTAAGCATCACTTTAGATAAAATGAATCAGAGATCCAATTCGTTCCTCATAAACCTTATTATCTTTAATTATTTAAGTATTTGCATTTTATTGATCTTGTTACTTGCTATTGCATTTTCATATTGTTATTAGGATTTTTAGACAAAAACCACCATATTTGGCTTGACTTAGAATCCGCTGATTGTATTTAATTTGATTGCATCTTTCCCATTTAGATTTACACCTCAAATGCTATACTGACATAATAAGATAGGTTGAGGAATCGAAATCATATAGGTAGAAAACCTACTATCATTTAGCAAGCTATGCTGATTGGTTTTAAATCTTCTTCTTAACTATTTCTTGAGATTTAATAATCCTTCAATGTTTGGCCTTTGATTTTATTTCTTTATCTAGAGGGTTGCTAGATGGTCGTCAAGATGAACCAAATTCAAATATTTTGAGGCATACTAAATTCATATTTATCAATGTTAGTGTGAGCATGTCCCTTGAGTTGGTAATTACTAGTGAAGTTTTTTTTGAAATAAAATTTGGATGAGTCAATGGAAGCTTTCATTTCAGTCATCTTAAACTGTAGTTGGAACAAGAAATCTTGGACTTTGTTGAAGATATGAACTCCCCTGTTTGATCCTTCAAGTATGTTGGTGGACAAATATTTTTGATTGATTACGTTAAACGCTCAAAAAATGTGGGACAATGAGTTTGCTTTCTGTTATTAATTTGTGTTGAAACTAAAACTTCTTTATTTCTTACAACGCCCCGACCCAATAATATATATATATATATATTTACTATTCTCATAAATAATAAAGATATTCTATCATCGTAAATTAATTAAATAAAACCACCAACTCAACACTCACGATTTTAAAAACACATCAAATTCAAATATTAGAATCTAGCACACTATCAGTTCACTGCAATTCAACAATAAACGAAAAATTGAAATAAATAAATAAATAATACCCTCCCGGTACGTCATCTCCACCCGCAGCTGCAGTCCTACGAGCTCCAGTTAAGACTTCTGTTCTTTTCCTCTACATGCGCCATTACGAAAAGACACAGTCAGTATTTAATAAGTAATGAGGAGGCGATCAACCCGTCTACTGGATCAATTATGGATATGAAAATACAAAAGCTTTTCCGACCTAATTCTTATGCTCGAAAGAATAATGCAACAAATACCCAAAATCAACACATCAATTTCAACAATAATTAAAATAAATTAATAATTATTTTAGTAATTTAATATTTCATTTCTGTTCCCATATAAAATTAATGGAATTCAGCCATAATTAATAAAAATATTCTTTATGCCAAAAGAAAACAAATCAGCAAATCCATGATTTAATTAATAAAATAATTTTAGTAATTTTCTGAAATTTAATAGCAGCTTAAACACCACAAATTCAATAAACACACAACCACATAAAAACAATTCCTAACACAAAAATTAGAGTGAGAACTCCCGTAAGTTCAGTCCGACCACGGTACTGCGCTCACCTTGGCCAAATGTAGAAACTTTCGCAGCCAAATTCTAAAATTTCTCGGAAATTTCCGGGAGAAATACACTCTAGAATTTTCGAACACCACCTCTCTAACAGTGACAAATGATGAAACGGAGAGAATCGACTTCTCTCTAACGGCAACACAACCACCAACTCCCAAATCTTCTCTTTTCTTCTCTCTTCTTATCTTCCTCTCCCAAACTCATGTCACAACTCCACCAAAGGCAACAATGGAGGCGACGTTAAATAACATGGAGAAAAGTTAGGTTTTTTTCTTCGTTTATATATATAAATATTGCAACTTGGTCGTCTAATTCTGAGAACTTTGCAAAGCAACTCCTTACCTTTTAAGCTTAACAATTTAACCCCAGCTTAATTTTTGGATTTGACAGAAATAACCCCAAACTTTACGATTCTCTTTTTAAATAACATCCCAGAATTTTATTTGATCAAATAAATCTAAAATATTTAACTCTTTAATCCAAACTAAAGAAATTCAACTTTTATTTTCTGGAACATGGATGTTACAATTATCCCCCACTAACATAGATTTTTTCCCGAATCTAAAAAATACGAAAATACCACACAACTTAGCTTTCAGCCATTTTAACACTGCATGACCTTATGGCTATCAACACTCCACAGCATAGCTTTTCGGCTATCAGCACTACAACCTTGTATATACTTGGTTTATATATCTCCTGGAATCGGACACAATACGACCCCACTTGGTTTGAATAAAAGTACGCCTACCGGATCTCCGGAACAGCTCAGCATGGTAATAATGATGATGCATCTCGGAGTCCAACGTGACCCGATCAGTTATGTCTAGCAGGATCCTAAGATCTCAAGTGGCCTACTGAAACAACATCAGGAATCACACAGAAACCCGACTGGTACACACAACACAACAATGAGATTCCACAACCTGGAACTCATCAAATAGCATTAGGACATGTCCTAATCAGCCAAACCAAGTGTTAAGATCAACACGGCATGACCCCACAGACAAACCAAGTGTAAACAACGACGACGTGGTCAACATGTTTGATATGAGCATGGAAGCACCTACACTGAGAGAAGAAGAGGAAGACGCCTTTGTAGAAATATAGATTTGAAGTTAAGAGAGAATGAAGAATGATTGGAGAATGAGAGAAAGAATAGCAAGAATGGAGAGAGTTTATGCAAGTCTTAATAATCTTATTCACTTCTTTTTCTTTCTCATATCTTTTACAAGAGATTTACAAGGATATATATAGACTTTACAAGGAGAAGAAGAAAGGGGAGTGGAGAAGAGAGAAGAAGAGAAGGAGACTTGTGGCTGAGCTACTCCAACAGTTTCTCAACAGTAAATGGTGCCCATACCTCACCCATGCTGCGCCCATACCTTCTCCCATACCTCCTTGCTTCCTAGTTTGCTTATCTAGTTGATATCCAACCGCTTCCTTTCTTTTCTAGTTCCTTTTCAACTAGTTCATTCCTCTTGATTACTCTATCACTTAAATAAGCATCTATCTCAACACTCCCCCTCAAGATTGGTCGGTGAAGATCCTTTAGACCGATCTTGCTATGGATGCGATCACAAGTGACAGATGAGGTTGCTTTGGTGAAGATATCAGCTAGTTGGTTCTCACTTGTTACAAAGGCAGGTTTAATGATTCCTTCTTGAATCTTTCCCCTCACAAAGTGACAATCCACCTCTATATGTTTGGTCCTTTCATGGAATACCGGATTGGATGCTATATGTATTGCAGCTTGATTATCACAATATAGCAACATTTCCTCAGTTTCATGTATTCTAAGATCCCCTAAGAATGCCTTTACCCAAATAAGTTCTTTCGTCACTTCCTTCATAGCTCTATACTCGGCTTCAGCACTAGACAAGGCTATAACCTTCTGCTTTTTACTCCTCCAAGTCACTAGATTGCCTCCTACATAGGTACAAAAACCGGATGTGGACTTTCTATCCTTCTTATCTCCAGCCCAATCTGCATCGCAATATCCTTGAACCTTTGTGTTTCCATTAGCCTTCATCCATATGCCTTTTTCGAGATTGTTTTTCAGATATCTTAGCAGCCTTTCAATCATGTTCCAATGCTGCGTGGTTGGCTTTTGCATATGTTGGCTCACACGGTTTACTGCAAAGCAAATGTCCGGCCTAGTGATAGTAAGATAGATGAGCTTGCCCACCATCCTTTGATATCTCTTAATGTTCTCCAAAGGCTCCCCCTCAGGACTATCTTGATAGCCTTAATCTATTGGAGTTTTAGCCGGTTTGGATCCTAGCTTCCCAGTTTCTTCTAAGAGATCAAGCACATATTTCCTTTGAGTAATATCACAATATCACTTGGTGCTCGGAATAGGTCTCTTGAGCCCTCCTCCCTTTGTATCAAGCCACATACTTCCGCTAGACTTGGCAGCTTCTCAAATCTAAGTATGTGCTTGATAAGATCCTTGTAAGATGCATTGAGTGCCAAGAGAAGTCCAAACACTTGGTCTTGGTCACGCCTTTCACCTAACTCCTTGGGGTCTATAGTTTGTGGCCTCAAGATCTCCAACTCGGCCCACAAGCTTCTATACTCCCCAAACATTTCCTTGAATGGCTTCTCCTCTTGTTGAAGCTCATTCAGCGCCCTCTTCACCTCAAATATCCTTGATATGTTTGACACATTTCCATATACTCCCTTGAGTATATCCCACAGCTCCTTAGCGGTATCCGCATATGAGTAGGCCGCCAAGATGGATGGTTCTAGTGAGCTTTGAAGAAGAGAAAGTGTGTACTGTTCTTCTTGCTCTTCCTTAGCTTCCTCCTTCTCATTTCTCACCACCGCCTCCGCTTCCTCCTTTGGCTCAACATACCGCCAAAGTCCTCGGCCTCTAAGAATGGTTTTAGTGGTTTTTGCCCAAAGAAGGTAGTTGTTCCCTTTGAGCATGACTGAGATTGCTACTCTATTTGTCTCCATTTTCTAGTAATAATACACAATTCTAGTTCTTTCACAACTTGAAGATCCTATGATCTCAAGGATATTAATCTCAGAGTGAATAGAACTTAGAAAGGTGTATTGTTATAGATTAGAAGATTTGTAGAGTGTTAGAAGAATTATAAGAGAGTTAAGCGTTTGGAATGCTCAACCTTGCTCTGATACCATGTAGAAATATAGATTTGAAGTTAAGAGAGAATGCAGAATGATTGGAGAATGAGAGAAAGAATAGCAAGAATGGAGAGAGTTTATGCAAGTCTTAATAATCTTATTCACTTCTTTTTCTTTCTCATATCTTTTACAAGAGATTTACAAGGATATATATAGACTTTACAAGGAGAAGAAGAAAGGGGCGTGGAGAAGAGAGAAGAAGAGAAGGAGACTTGTTGCTGAGCTACTCCAACAGTTTCTCAACAGTAAATGGTGCCCATACCTCACCCATGCTGCGCCCATACCTTCTCCCATACCTCCTTGCTTCCTAGTTTGCTTATCTAGTTGATATCCAACCGCTTCCTTTCTTTTCTAGTTCCTTTTCAACTAGTTCATTCCTCTTGATTACTCTATCACTTAAATAAGCATCTATCTCAACAGCCTTGACCATTCCCAAAGATCCTATGAGCCATGCAAGGACAAGAAGACTCCAAGAATCTGTTGGAAAAACTCTAAAGATGTCTTGAAAGCAAGAGCAATTTTATCCAAGACCAATCAACTACGAGATAATTATGTCCATTCAAGTCACTCTAAGTTAAATCATATTCAAAGTAACTTGAGTGTGCTCTTTTTCCCTTAGCTCGGTTTTATCCCAATGGGTTTTCCGGCTAAGATTTTTAATGAGGCCTCAAGTTCACTTATATTTCTTAGATGATTAGCTTAGGAGCTTCTTTGATGCCTTGGACGATTTCATGAAGCTATGGACGGACTCAAGCATCAACTTTGTCATATAACTTAGATTATGGTTTTATTTCATCTTTTGTATTCCACAAACTCTTTTATTTTCTTGTCTAGTCGACTTCTAGTCTTTGTTCAAAGTCTTAGTTGATTGTTTAGAGTCCCAAGAAGTAGTAATCATGAGGCACTTGAGTCTGTTCAAGTCACCTCTCTTTATAAGTCGATTGTATGCCTCACTCGGCAATCATCCATCTTTTAATCAACTTCTTTTTCAGAGAAATTTTCTAAGTTCTTTTAGAACATTTCCGATTGTTTGGTGTGTCATATCCAACAATCAACCTCGGTTCTCTGGTGTGTCATATCCAGAAAATCAACCTTTGTCTTCCCCGAGTGTGTCATATCTTGGAGAGACATTGTTGAGTGTTTATTAGGTGTGTAATATCCGAAATAAACCTCAAGGAGTATCAAGGAGCCTTCCGCAACTTCTTATGTCCCGCATCAATCCATCACCTTGTCCAGTTTGAGTCTTGGATTCACTAAGGCAAGGATCTATCCCATATCTATCCAAAGAACCATTCGGCCGCTTCAAAGAATGTCCTTTAAACGGTCCTTTTCATCATCAACTCGGTCTTATGGCTTCTTCTATCCTTCTGTCTATCATTCCAACCTACCAACGAGAAAGTTGAATCTTGGGCGTGACCGAGATCGTGTCATTTGGTATCAGAGCAAGCTTTTTTGATTTGGTAGTAAGTTGTTCATCTTCTTGTTCTTTCATCTTCTTGATCTTTCATCTTCTGTCTTTTCATTTCCAACTCCTCATCTTCTTGGCTGAGATTCTCATCTCGCCAATTCTGTTCTTCTATTCTTTCTATACTATTTCTTCTAAAGATCCGTTGGATCTCATTCAAAAAAAAAGAGAAACGAAACAAAGCAAAAAGAAAAACAAAAACAAAAGAAAAAGTCACCAAGAAACATACTACATATCATTGGATTCGGGGTTGTTGTTATATTTCTCATCAAATTTGATTTGATTTGTTTGATAAGAACTCTATGAGAAAATCTTTGAGAGAAGTATTTGAGAGAAACACTTGAGAGAAACACTTGAGAGGAAACACTTGAGAGGAAAACACTTGAGAGAAACACTAGTGAGAGCTTTTTCTTCTAACTGTTTGTTAAGTTTTGCAGGGAAGATGTCTCATAGTGAAGCTGGGAGTGAAAATACCAACCGCCCAAGAAGAGCCAGACAACCAAACATGGACGTACAAACCCTCATGGGAGAGATGAGGCGAGCTCTTAAGGCAGGAACTGGACCCTGTCCATTAGAGAATGGACACCATTCAGCAATCGGTGAACCAAGGACTTCCCCAACGTCCTGCTGAAAGAAGAAGAAGGGCACAAATGCCAATAGATGAAGATGAAGGGCCAGATTATGACAGCCGTGGAAGCCAAGCTTCTAATGGACGTCTAAGACGTGCAAGAGAAGTAAGGGAACGCCATGAAGATAATCTTAATGGTCTTAAGTTGAAAATACCACCATTCTATGGAAAGAATGATCCAGACGCCTACTTGGAGTGGGAGAAGAAGATAGAACTTGTCTTCGATTGCCAGCCTTACACTGAACGGAAGAAGGTTCAAGTGGCAGCAACCGAGTTCTATGAGTATGCAATCAATTGGTGGGATCAACTTGTTACCAATAGGAGACGCAACCAAGAACCGCATGTGGAGACTTGGGAGATGATGAAGAACCTAATGAGAAAGCGGTTTGTTCCAAGTCACTATCACCGGGAGTTGCACCAGAGGCTTAGGAGGTTAAGCCAAGGCAGTAAGAGTGTGGAGGATTACTACCAAGAGATGGAATCTCTCATGATCAAAGCCAACATAGATGAGGATCATGAGGCAACAATGGCAAGATTTCTAAGTGGTTTAGCGAGAGACATTCAAGACAGGATGGAGCTTCAAACTTATGGAGACTTAGAAGAGATGCTTCACAAGGCTATCCTTGTGGAACAGCAGATCAAAAGAAGGAGTCCTACTAAGAATTCCTATGGAGCCGGAACAAACTATTCTAGATCAAGCTACAAACCGGAGGACAAGACCATTGTCAAACCAAAAACTGATTCCAAACCTTACACCACAACTCAAGACGTCAAGGTAAAAGCTGTAGCTACTTCTTCTAAAAACCGTGATGTTAGATGCTTCAAGTGTCAAGGGAGATGACACTATGCCAACGAATGTATCAACAAGAGAACCATGATCCTTTTGGATAATGGTGATATAGAAACCGATGAAGAAGAAGAACTTGAAAGAGAAGAGAGCTCTGATGCTGAGGAGATTGAGTTACCAGCAACAGGAGAGCTATTAGTCACAACGCGATCACTAAACATTCAAGCCAAGGATACGGATCAGGAGCAATGGAAAAACTTGTTTCACACTAGATGTCTGGTACAAGGCAAAGTTTGCAGCCTTATCATCGACGGATGAAGCTGTACCAATGTGGCAAGTGAAACCATGGTGAAGAAGTTAAGTTTAGAAGAGAAGAAACATCCCAAGCCCTACAAGCTTCAATGGCTGAATGATGAAGGAGAGATGATCGTGCATAGCCAAGTATTGGTTCCTTTAACCATAGGCAAGTATCAGGATGAGATATTGTGTAACGTTCTTGTTGAATTTAGAAGTTTAGGGAGAGATAAGGATGAAGATAAGAGAATTGGCGTAATAAGAGAGAGAGAGATTGCTGAATTTTTCTTCTTATTCACACTCTTCAACCAATACAATGCACAAGTATATATAGACTTTACAAGCATAAGCTAAGGAAAAAATATCTAAGGAAGAGGGAGAGAAGAGGTGTGATGATGGAGTGGTTGAGCTGCTCCAACAGTGCAGCTGCGCCCATGTTGTTCCCATGCTGTGCCCATACCTTCTCCCTGCAGCGTCCATGCCTCCTTTGCTTCCTCACTTGGTTTAGTTAGCTTGTCTAGTTGATATCCAACAGCTTCCTTTTCTTCTAGTTCCTTATAAACTAGCTCTCCTTCTAGTTCCTTCACAACTAGTTCTTTCCTTTTCCCTCCTTTTCTTGAGTTTGAATTCTTCTTCTTGAGATCACATATTTCAACACTCCCTCTCAAGATTGGTCGGTGAATATCCTTTAGACCGATCTTGTCATATATGTGATCCCCAATGATCGAGGATGTTGCCTTGGTGAAGATATCCGCTAGCTGTTCCCCACTTGCTACGAATGCGGGTTTGATGATTCCTTCTTGAATCTTTCCCCTCACAAAGTGACAATCCACTTCTATATGCTTGGTCCTTTCATGGAATACCGGATTGGATGCTATATGTATTGCAGCTTGATTATCACAATACAACAGCATCTCCTCAGCCTCAAGTATCCCAAGATCTTCTAGGAATGCCCTCACCCATATCAATTCTTTTGTCACCTCCTTTATAGCCCTATACTCGGCTTCAGCACTTGATAAGGCTATAACTTTCTGCTTCTTACTTCTCCAAGTGACTAGATTACCTCCCACAAAGGTACAAAAACCGGATGTGGACTTTCTATCTTGCTTATCTCCAGCCCAATCCGCATCACAATATCCTTGAACCTTTGTGTTTCCATTAGCCTTCATCCATATGCCTTTTCCAGGGCTGTTTTTAAGTACCTTAGCAGCCTCTCAATCATGTTCCAATGCTGCATAGTTGGTTTTTGCATATGTTGACTCACACGGTTCACTGCAAAGCAAATATCCGGCCTTGTAATAGTAAGATAGATGAGCTTGCCCACCATCCTCTGGTATCTTTTAATATTCTCCAATGGCTCCCCCTCAGGACTATCTTGGTAGCCTTCTTCTATTGGAGTTTTGGCCGGTTTGGATCCTAACTTCCCGGTTTCTTCCAAGAGATCCAGCACATATTTCCTTTGGGAGATGAACATCCCATCTTCAAACCGTGTCATTTCAATCCCTAGGAAGTATTTAAGCTCTCCTAGATCCTTTATATCAAAAGCAACCTTCAAGAATTCCTTGATTCGATCTACTCCATCTTTGTCACTTCCTGTGATGATTAGATCATCAACATAGATCAAGACCACCACTACTCCTCCTTTACTTTTCCTTGTGAAAAGTGTATGATCAGCTTCCGATCTTATGAACTCCTTCTCCAAAAGACAAGCACTTAGCCTTTGGTACCATGCCCTTGGAGATTGCTTTAGCCCATAGATTGCTTTCTTCAATCTACAAACTTTGTTGCCTTCCTTATGATATCCTTGGGGTGGATCCATATACACTTCCTCTTCCAAATCCCCTTGCAAGAAGGCGTTCTTGACATCCATCTGCCATAGATCCCACTTCAAGTTCACTGCCACCGAGATTAGGATTCTGATGGAATGGAGCTTAGCAACCGGAGCAAATGTCTCGGTATAATCCTCCCCATAGATTTGAGTATACCCTTTTGCTACCAACCTTGCCTTGTAAATTTCTATCCTCCCATCACTTGTGTATTTGATCGTATACACCCATCTACACCCAACTGCCTTCTTATCCCTTGGTAAATCGGTTAAGTACCAAGTATGATTCCTTTCCATGGACTTCATTTCCTCTTCCATGGCTTTTACCCATACTCCACTCTCACACGCTTCTTCATATGAGTTAGGTATGGATTCCTTGCTGATTTTTGTGAGAAACACTTCATGCTCCATAGGTAAGGATGCCAACGAGCAAAAATGCTCAATGGGATATGTAACAGTGCTAGTTTGAGTGTTATTTCCCCCTTGTGATAAGAGAATGTTGTCGCCAATAGGATCGAGATCTAAGCTCGCCGTACGCTCAGGACACTCTCTTATCACACAAGGAAGATTACTCGCACTAGACTCTCCTTGGAGCATGGCAGAGTTGTTGTAGCCATAGTGAACACGTTGTCGCCTCTGTCTTGTACTTCTTCTTAGAGGTACTGTTGGCTCAGGTTCTTCTTTGACAATGTCAATGCTTTCTACACCTGGATTAGGTTCACTTTCCTCATCCGTGGCTTCATGATCTGAGGTTGGGTCATTCTCCTCATGTACATCATCCCTTGTTCTTGAATCTTCAAAGAACGGTATCCACTCCATAAATGGTGAGCTCATACCTTGAGGGGTATCATGATTCTTAGCTCCATAGAAGCTTTCCTTTTCATTGAACCTCACCTCTCTTGATACATAGACTCGTCTTGTCTCCGGGTTGTAGACCTTGTATCCTTTTTGTGTTGGTGAATATCCAATGAATACACACTTCATGCTTCTAGGTTCAAGCTTGTTTCTTTGACCTTCTGGTGTGAACATAAAGCAGCTACATCCAAAGGTTTTGAGATGATGTAGGCTTGGTTTCTTGTTGTACAATGCCTCAAATGGTGACTTATTATCCAGGTTCTTGGTTTGAAGACGGTTGATCAAGTAGGTTGAAGTCATCACGGCATCTCCCCAATGAAGTTTAGGTACTCCCTTGGCAATCATGATGGTCCTTGCTACCTCCATTAGGTGTCTATTTTTTCTTTCAGCTACTCCGTTTTGTTGTGGAGTATAGGCGCAAGATGTTTGATGGATGGTGCCAAGGTTGTTGAGTAATTCCTTGAACCGCTTGCTTATATACTCTCCTCCATTATCACTTCTTAAGATCTTGATTGTTGTTTTGAATTGTGTAGACACATAGTTGATGAAGTTGGTGAATGCTTCATAAACTTGATCTTTGGTATGTAGAAGAGTAATCCATGTGTATTTTGAGTAGTCATCTATGAATGAAACAAAATACTTATATTGATCTCTTGAATTACAAGGAGCAGTCCATACATCCGAGTGTACAATGCCAAAAGCTTCATCACAAAATGTAGATGAAGTAGGAAACACTTGTCTACAATGTTTCCCTAGTACACATGCTTCACATACTACTTCTTCTTGAATGAGATTGGGTAAGGCCACTTTGAGAACTGCAGAGCTTGGATGTCCCAACCTTTCATGCCATAGTGGACTATCTCCAATCTCCTTCCTACTAGATACTTCTACATCCGCCTTCATTCCAAGCGCTTTCACATCCGCTTGTTTATTTGTGTGCAAAAGATATACTCCATCCTCTACCTTCCCTTCTCCGAGCACTTTGTTTGTTTTAGGGTCCTGAAACTTAACAAAGTCAGTCCCAAACAATGCCACACAATCCAAATCCTTGGTAGCTTTATGAACTGATAGAAGATTAGATGAGAAACTAGGCATGTATAAGGCTTTTGTTCCTTTTTTGAAAAGTTCTAATTCCCCTATCCCTTCAATCGGAACTGAACTCCCATTTGCCACTTGCACATTCCCATTATAAGGCTCAAGATTTTTAAGCATGTCTTGATCCTTAATCATGTGATGAGAAGCCCCTGAATCCACAATCACTTTGTCCTTTTTTATGGAGCTTTTAGAACCGAGGAAGCCTTTACCAGATTCAGTGAGCTTGGCTAGGCTCTTGATGAGGGCTTCGAATTCGGACCTCTTGACCGTATCCTCAACTGGTTGTGCCACACCCATGAAGGCTCTAGGTCCACTTCCATTCTCCTTTAGCCTCTTAGGCCTCAAGTGTGGATGAAGGGTCCAACACTTCTCCTTAGTGTGTCCCTTCATTTTACAATGCTCACATTCCAACACCCTCTTGTCGAATGTAAGATTCTTCCTTGCAAGATGTGCAGCCTCGCTTGGTGCACGAAATAGGTCTCTTGACCCTTCCTCTCTTTGAATCATGCCACATACTTCCGCTAGACTTGGCAACTTCTCAAATCTAAGTATGTGCTTGATAAGATCTTTGTAGGATGCGTTGAGCGCCAAGAGAAGCCCAAACACTTGATCTTGGTCACGCCTTTCTCCTAACTCCTTGGGGTCCATAGTTTGTGGCCTCAAGATCTCCAGTTCGGCCCACAAGCTTCTATACTCCACAAACATTTCCTTGAATGGCTTCTCTCCTTGTTGAAGCTCATTCAACGCCCTCTTCACCTCAAATATCCTTGATATATTTGAGATGTTTCCATATACTCCCTTGAGTATATTCCACAACTCCTTGGCGGTATCCGCATATGAGTAGGCCGCCAGGATAGATGGCTCTAGTGAGCTTTGAAGAAGTGAAAGAGTGAACTGCTCTTCTTGCTCTTCCTTGTCATTGTATTGTTCGGCTTCTTCCTTAGGTTCAATGAACTTCCAAAGTCCTCTACCTCTTAGAACGGTCTTAGTAGTTGTTGCCCAAAGAAGGTAGTTATCTCCTTTATGAACAACAGAAATCGCTACTCTATTCACCTCCATTCTCTTGTAGTAATACACAATCCCAGCTCTTTCACAACTTGAAGATCAACCGATCTCAAGGATTTTAATCTCAGAGTGAATAGAACTTGGTAAGATGTATTGCTATAGATTAGAAGGTTTTGAAGATAGCTTAAAGGGATTATGAAGAGAGTTTAAGCGGTTGGATAAGGAACCCGCTCTGATACCATGTTGAATTTAGAAGTTTAGGGAGAGATAAGGATGAAGATAAGAGAATTGGCGTAATAAGAGAGAGAGAGATTGCTGAATTTTTCTTCTTATTCACACTCTTCAACCAATACAATGCACAAGTATATATAGACTTTACAAGCATAAGCTAAGGAAAAAATATCTAAGGAAGAGGGAGAGAAGAGGTGTGATGATGGAGTGGTTGAGCTGCTCCAACAGTGCAGCTGCGCCCATGCTGTTCCCATGCTGTGCCCATACCTTCTCCCTGCAGCGCCCATGCCTCCTTTGCTTCCTCACTTGGTTTAGTTAGCTTGTCTAGTTGATATCCAACAGCTTCCTTTTCTTCTAGTTCCTTATAAACTAGCTCTCCTTCTAGTTCCTTCACAACTAGTTCTTTCCTTTTCCCTCCTTTTCTTGAGTTTGAATTCTTCTTCTTGAGATCACATATTTCAACAGTTCTACCAATGGAGGCCGGTCACATTCTACGTGGAAGGCCATGGCAATTTGATAAGAAGGTCATCCATGATGGGTTTACAATCGGTATTCCTTTGTACACAATGGCCGGAAGACCATTCTTGCTCCATTGACGCCACCAGAAGTTTATCAAGATCAACTATGGCTAAAACAAAAAGACAAAGAGAGAAAATCCCTAAACACTTCACCACCAAACAAAGAAGAGAGTTTGAGAAAAACCAAGAAAAAGACCTTTGAGAGCAAACCCGAGAGACAATCAAACTTCCTTGTGAGATCTAGTGTTGTTAAGAGAGCCATGTTCTCTAAGCAAACCATTCTCTTGTTTGTTTACAAAGAGGTTTTGGTAAACCTTACTAACTCAGTGTCGAAAGTTCCGAGCAACATTTCTTTCCTTTTGCAGGAGTTTGAGGATGTCTTTCCGGAGGAGAATCCCAAGGGATTACCACCTATCCGTGGGATTGAACATCAAATTGATTTTGTGCCTAGAGCTTCACTTCTGAACCGTCCAGTGTACAGAACCAATCTTGTGGAGACTAGGGAGCTTCAAAAACCAAATAGACTACTGTTAGACTTTGATGATATTTAAGCTGCTGGGGAGATCAACCTTTGTGAGCTAGGAGAAAGATCACTTCTGAGTTGCTACAAAAACACGGCGACATCAATCTTTGAAGAGTATGGATTTATAAGTTTTCGACTCCATTTCTATAATTTGTTTCTTGAAAACAGGTTCCAGAAGTTGCTTAATTCTTGTGGAGATATGCTTCCGGAGCCATCCTTTGTTGTACCAAAAATGAACCTTGAATGGAACTATGCAACCGAGAATATGGAACAAAACACCTATGAGATGCCCAAACCCCTTGACAAAAAGAAAGAGTTCGCTTTCCATCGACCAGTCAAGCTTCAGTCTTTGACCTATTCATCAAGATTAAAGGAGATCATTCCTCTTGGTAGGTCACCGGTGATGGATAAATATGTCCTTTGCCATATGAGAGGGAAGGAAGAGGGATCCACATTTGAGCAAAATGGATATTGTGTGAACAAGGGAAGACTAGAAAAAGTCTTTGAAGAAGGTGACCAAGTCTGGATTCAATTAAGAAAGGAAAGGTTCCCAGAAGGAAGAAAATCCAAGCTAATGCCAAGAATTGATGGACCTTTCAAGATCATCAAAAAGATCAACAACAATGCCTACCAGTTAGACTTGCAAGGTAAGTATGATATAAGCAACAATTTTAATATTACTGACTTGGTTCCTTTCATTGCAGATCATCCAGATTTGAGGACAAATCGTTTTCAAGAGGGAGGGGATGATATGAGCATGGAAACGCCAACATTTGGAGGAAAAGAAGAAGGAACCATGGCCATTCCCAAAGGTCCTATGACCCAGGCAAGATCAAGAGAACTTCAAGAAGCTGTAGGAAACATCTTAAGGATCACATGGAAGCATGAAGAAGCTAAGGAAAAACAACACCATGACATGCTCACTTCCATTCAAGTCACTCTAAGTTAAATCATCT
The DNA here is from genome assembly GCA_963854855.1 of Nasturtium officinale. Taxonomy (NCBI): domain Eukaryota; kingdom Viridiplantae; phylum Streptophyta; class Magnoliopsida; order Brassicales; family Brassicaceae; genus Nasturtium; species Nasturtium officinale. The sequence continues at coordinate 11,482,305 of OY978504.1, read as the reverse complement.
TCAAAGTAACTTGAGTGTGCTCTTTTTCCCTTAGCTCGGTTTTATCCCAATGGGTTTTCCGGCTAAGGTTTTTAATGAGGCCTCAAGTTCACTTATATCTCTTAGATGATTAGCTTAGGAGCTTCTTTGATGCCTTGGACGATTTCATGAAGCTATGGACCGACTCAAGCATCAACTTTGTCATATAACTTAGATTATGGTTTTATTTCATCTTTTCTATTCCGCAAACTCTTTTATTTTCTTGTCTAGTTGACTTCTATTCTTTGTTCAAATTCTTAGGTGATTGTTTAGAGTCCCAAGAAGTAGTAATCATGAGGCACTTGAGTCTGTTCAAATTCTTAGGTGATTGTTTAGAGTCCCAAGAAGTAGTAATCATGAGGCACTTGAGTCTGTTCAAATTCTTAGGTGATTGTTTAGAGTCCCAAGAAGTAGTAAATATGAGCATGGAAGCGCCATCACTGGGAGAAGAAGAGGAAGACGCCTTGACCATTCCCAAAGGTCCTATGACCCGTGCAAGGACAAGAAGACTCCAAGAAGCTGTTGGAACAACTCTAAAGATGTCTTGAAAGCAAGAGTAAGATTATCCAAGACCAATCAACCATGAGATGCTTATGTCCATTCAATCCATTCCGAATTAATCATCATCAAGTGGCTTGAGTGTGCTCTTTTTCCCTTAGCTTGGTTTTATCCCAATGGGTTTTCCAACTAAGGCTTTTAATGAGGCCTCAAGTCCACTTACCCCACTTTGATGATTAACTTGGACGATTTCATGAAACCATGGACCGACTTCATTATGCATTGGACCAACTTCAAAAACCTTATGTTATAAATTAGATTATGGTTTTATTTCTTTATCTTTATTTTCCCAAAAACTCTTAAGTATTTAGTCCAAGTCTTGAGTCTTTAGTTTAAAGTTTTAGGATGAATTTTAGAGTCCCCAAGAGTCATTCTCGAAGGAGCTTGAATCTGTTCAAGTCTCCTTCTTTTATTTAAACTCGTGTAAGCCTCATTCTAAGGCACCCAACTTTTTATCAACTATTTTGAGACTAATCTCTTTTGTTCTTTAAGAACATTTTTCGATTGTTTGGTGAGTCATATCCAACAATCTTTTGATCCTTCGGTGTGTCATATCCGAAGAATCAAACCTTGTCACCACCATGTGTGTAATATCTTGGCGTGTCATTGAGGAATATCAGTGGACTTCCGCATCCGTTGTGTGACCATTCAATCCATCAACAAGGAGCCATTCCGCATCTTCTTGTGTTATCAATCGATCCACAAACCTTGATAAACTTGAGTCTTTGATTCTTTTATGCAAGGATCTATCCAACACCTTCATCCATCTTCTTTGTCTTCCATCTTCGTGTGTTCTACCATCGAAACTGCCGAGTCTTGGGTTTGATTCTCATCAATGTTCAATTAAACTCTGTCTTATTATTGAATAAAAGAAAAAGAAAGTTTATCGTTAAATTTCCAACAATAAAACGAGTACAACAACTTAAATAGCAAGAAAAATGATAACAACCCTGCTAACAAGTACTCTAGGACTCCTGTTAAGTTGTATGCTTTCCAAACCACTTGGAAAACTTCTACCTCATCTTAGCTTCAGGTTCTGAAGTTTCCTCCTCAGTCCCATTGCAGTCCCACAAGATTTCCATCTCTGGAACTTTTTCCGCCTGATCATCATGACCCTGCGGGCTAAAACCTCCAAAGGCCTCACCTCTACAACCATACTTGGTAAAATATCAGATGGAATCTCAGCCATCACCTAATTATGCCTATGCAGACATTTCTTCAACATCGATACATGGAATACCTTATGAAAGACTCGCATCACATCTGGTAATTCCAGCCTATACGCAACCGGTCCAACCTGCTATAAAAATCTGACGAGACCCAAATATTGAGGACATAGCTTAGTCTCGAAAATAGACCTGTTCGGTCCTCTTAGCATGGCCCCCTTCAAGTAAACCATATCCCCAACTATAAACTCCAACTATTTTCTACGCTAATCAGCGTAGCTTTTCTGTCTATCTTGTGCTTCGTTCATATTCATCTTAACTACACGGATTTTCTCTGTAGTCTCTTGCACAAAATCACTTCCAGCAAACTCCTCTCCCCCACTTGAGTCCAACATAGCGGTGTCCTGCATGGCTTACCATAGAGAGCCTCAAATGGTGCCATACTGATACTAGCTTGGTAGCTATTATTGTATGTGAACTCTGCTAAACTGAAGTGATCAAACCAGTGGCCACCCCAGTCCAACACACACATCCTCAACAAATCCTCCAAACTTTGAATAGTCCGCTCAGACTGGCCATCGGTCTGGGGATGATAAGTTGTACTCATGTGTACCTTGTTGCCCATCTCTTTCTGAAAAGCTCTCCCAAACAGCGATGAGAGCTTAGGATCATGATCTGACACTATGTAGGTTCACAATCTTGCTGATATATCTTCTAGCCAAGACCTCAGCTCCATCGGTCTTTTTTATAGCAAGAAAATGTGCTGATTTAGTCAATCTATCGACAATGACCCAAATCGCATCCTTTGTCCGTGAAAAAGGTAAACCAACCACGAAATCCATGGCAATCATATCCCCCTTCCACTCTGGAATGGGTAAACTCCTCAATAATCTGCTTGGAACCTGATGTTCAGTCTTTACTGTTGAATTTAAGAGTTTAGAGTATTAGAGAGTGTTTAGTATGATTAGAAAAGAGAGAATAGATGTAATAAGACTTTTCTTGTATTCCTTTTTTTTATTATTGTAATTACAACAAGAGGTATACATTGGTATTTATAGAGGTTTTACAATGAAGGAGAAGGAGGGAAGAAGAAGTGCATGAGGAGTAGCTCTGGTTAGCTAACTCGAGGTGAGTAACCCGAGTTAGCACACAGAGTTACTCCCTGTTCCTCTGCCGCGCCCATGCTTCTCCATGCTGCACCCATGCTTCTCCATGCTGCGCCCATGCCTCCCTTTGCTTCCTCACTTGGTTTAGTTAGTTTGTCTAGTTGAGTTAGAACAGCTTCCCTTTCTTCTAGTTCCTTCTCAACTAAGACTCCTTCTAGTTCCTTGTCAACTAGTTCCTTGAATCGTTTGCTCACATACTCCCCTCCATTACCACTTCTTAAGACCTTGATTTTTGTCTTGAATTGGGTAGAGATGTATTTAATGAAGTTAGTGAATGCTTCATATACTTGATCTTTGGAATGTAGAAGTGAGATCCATGTGTGTCTTGAGTAGTCATCAATGAATGACACAAAATATTTATATTGATCTCTTGAATTACATGGGGCGGTCCATACATCCGAGTGTACAATGCCAAAAGCTTCATCACAAGTTGTAGATGAAGAGGGAAAGACTTGTCTACAATGTTTCCCTAGTACACATGCTTCACAAACTACTTCTTCTTTAACGAGATTGGGTAAGACCATCTTGAGGACAGCTGAACTTGGATGTCCTAGCCTTCCATGCCATAATGGGCTATCTTCAATCTCCTTCTTGCCAAAAACTTCCTTATCCGCCTTCATACCAAGAGCTTTTAGGTTTTCTTGTTTATTTGTCTCCAACAGATACACTCCATCCTCCACCTTCCCTTCTCCGAGCACATGACTTGTTTTAGGGTCCTGAAACTTAACAAAGTCAGTCCCAAACAATGCCACACAATCCAAATCTTTTGTAACTCTATGAACGGATAAGAGATTGGATGAGAAACTAGGCATGTATAATGCTTTTGTTTCTTTTGTGAAAAGCTCTAACTCCCCTATCCCTTCAATCGGAATTGAGCTTCCATTGGCTATTTGTACATTTCCATGACACGGCTGAAGGTTCTTTAGCATGTCTTGATCCTTGATCATGTGATGAAAAGCTCCCGAATCCACAATGATTCTATTCTTCTTTATAGGGTTTTTAGAGCTGAGGAAACTCTTACCGGTTTCTGTGAGCTTGGCTAAGCTCTTGATGAGAGCCTCAAACTCGAATCTTCTGACCATATCTTCAAGAGGTTGTGCTATTCCCATGAAGGCTCTAGGTCCACCTCCATTCTCCTTTAGCCGCTTAGGCCTCAAGTGTGGATGAAGAGTCCAACACTTCTCCTTAGTGTGCCCCTTCATTTTACAATGCTCACATTCCAACACCCTCTTGTCAAATGTGAGATTCTTCCTTGCAAGATGTGCAGCCTCACTTGGCGCACGAAATAGGTCTTTTGACCCTTCCTCCCTTTGTATCATGCCACATACTTCTGCTAGACTTGGCAGCTTCTCAAATCTTAGTATGTGCTTGATGAGATCCTTGTAGGATGCATTGAGTGCCAAGAGAAGTCCAAACACATGATCTTGGTCACGTCTTTCTCCTAGTTCCTTGGGATCTATAGTTTGTGGTCTCAATATCTCCAACTCGGCCCACAAGCTTCTATATTCCCCAAACATTTCCTTGAATGTCTTCTCCTTTTGTTGAAGCTCATTCAACGCCCTCTTCACCTCAAATATCCTTGATATATTTGAGATGTTTCCATATACTCCCTTGAGTATATCCCATAGCTCCTTGGCGGTATCCGAATATGAGTATGCCGCCAAGATGGATGGTTCTAGTGAACTTTGAAGTAGTGAAAGAGTGAACTGCTCTTCTTGCTCTTCCTTCTCATTGTATGGTATGGCCTCCTCCTTAAGTTCAATGAACTTCCAAAGTCCTCGGCCTCTTAGAACGGTCTTAGTAGTTTTTGCCCAAAGAAGATAGTTATCCCCCTTTAGGACAACAGAAATTGCTACTTTATTCATCTCCATTCTCTAGTAGTAATACACAATCCCAGTTCTTTCACAACTTGAAGATCAACCGATCTCAAGGATATTAATCTCAGAGTGAATAGAGCTTGGCAAGATGTATTGCTATAGATTAGAAGATTTGTAAATAGCTTAGAGAGATTATGAAGAAAGTTTAGGTGGTTGGATAGAGAACCTACTCTGATACCATGTTGAATTTAAGAGTTTAGAGTATTAGAGAGTGTTTAGTATGATTAGAAAAGAGAGAATAGATGTAATAAGACTTTTCTTGTATTCCTTTTTTTTTATATTGTAATTACAACAAGAGGTATACATTGGTATTTATAGAGGTTTTACAATGAAGGAGAAGGAGGGAAGAAGAAGTGCATGAGGAGTAGCTCTAGTTAGCTAACTCGAGGTGAGTAACCCGAGTTAGCACACAGAGTTACTCCCTGTTCCTCTGCCGCGCCCATGCTTCTCCATGCTGCACCCATGCTTCTCCATGTTGCACCCATGCCTCCCTTTGCTTCCTCACTTGGTTTAGTTAGTTTGTCTAGTTGAGTTAGCACAGCTTCCATTTCTTCTAGTTCCTTCTCAACTAAGACTCCTTCTAGTTCCTTGTCAACTAGTTTTCCTTTCCCTCCTTTTGTTGATTTTGAATTCCTCTCTTCTCCTAAGTGATCACATACTTCAACATTTACCAACTGGCATGTATTGCAACCCGCAACCTAGCTTGCCATATCCTTCTTCATCCCTAGATAAATAGAAAATTTCCTCTGGGGCGCTACCCTAAGAATTTCTTGCCTCAGCACATCATCCTTTGGTACACACACCCTGCCATTCAGTAATATAGTTCCATTGCTGGAAACCTAATGTTCATACTTCTCTGCTTTAGCAGCCTTAACCAATTCCTGATTAAGCTCTTGCGCAATACGTACTCTGCCTAGAATATCAGCCTGATTAGCTGCCTCTAAACCTAATGGCTCAGACTCATCAGACACATCACAAAAAACGTAAGGCACCCACCATTCCAACCAGGATCTCATTATCCCTCTCTGTGTCTGAAATAACCCGCCTCCTGCTCAACGCATCAACTACGAGATTAGCTTTCCTAGGATGGTAAGCTATCTCCAGATTGTAATCTGCCAATAACTACATCCAGCGTCTCTGCCTCAGATTCGTTCTGGCTGAGTAAAGATGTATTTCAGACTTTTATGGTCTGTAAACACCGGAACTTTCCCACCATACAAATATGATCTCCAAATCTTCAGCGCAAACTGTTGAAATATGTGATCACATAATTGAGAAGAAGAATTCAAAATCAAAGAAAGGAGTAAGAAAAGCGGTTAGAGGTGAACTAGAAGGTAATTAAGTAAAGAAGAGGAAGCAAGTGGAGGCATGGGCGCAGCATGAGTGCCGCCTGTACTTGCCTGCACTGTTGAAGCAGTTCGGCCGCTACACCTACCTCTCCTTCTTGAGTTCCCAACTTGCATAGCTTTAGATTCTCTACATGCTTATGTAAACTCTATATAAACCTGTGCCATGTATACTTTCTTTATGTGTGTGAATAAGAGGATAATAAGAGTATTCATTCATAATTCCCTTCTTGTCACACGCCATTCTCAAATCACCATTCTCATCTTCTCTAAACTACTAAATCAACATGGTATCAGAGCGGGTTAAGGTTCTAAAAGCCTAATATCCTCTCCTAATTATCTCTTCTATATGTCTTCTAATCTATTCCAATACACTTTGCTAAGTTCTATTCACTCTGAGATTAATATCCTTGAAACTGGTTAAAGTTTCAAGTTGTGAAAGAACTAGAATTGTGTATTGTTAATAGAAAATGGAGACAAATAGACTAGCAACTATCTCAGTCATTCTCAAGGAAACAACTATATCCTTTGGGCAAAAACCACCAAGACTGTCCTTAGAGGCCGAGGACTTTGGCGGTATGTTGAGACAAAGGAAGAAGCGGAAGCCAAGGTGAAAAATGAAAAGGAAAAAGCTAAAGAAGAGCAAGAGGAACAATATACTCTTTCTCTCCTTCAAAGCTCACTAGAATCATCCATATTGGAGGCATACTCATATGCGGATACCGCCAAGGAGCTGTGGGATATACTGTAAGGAGTATATGGAAATGTCTTAAATATATCCAAGATATTTTGAAGAACTTTGTCGATTTTAAGAGTTTAGATGATTATATAGTGTTTAGAATGATGAGAGGATTTAGAGAGAATGAATGTAATAAGATTTTTTTTCCTTGTATTCATATTTTCTGTAAAAGCTTTACATGTGTTTATATAGAAGTTACAAAGAGGAAGAGAGGTGAGTCCTTCTCCATTAGGCGCCCATGCCTTCTCCATTAGGCGCCCATGCCTTCTCCATTAGGCGCCCATGCTTTCTCCCTGCAGCGCCCATGCTTTCTCCCTGCAGCGCCCATGCTTTCTCCCTGTAGCGCCCATGCCTCCTTTGCTTCCTCACTTGGTTTAGTTAGTTTTTCTAGTTGATATCCAACAGCTTCCTTTTCTTCTAGTTCCTTATCAACTAGCTCTCCTTCTAGTTCCTTTACAACTAGTTCTCTCCTTTTCCCTCCTCTTGAGTTTGAATTCTTCTTCTTGAGATCACATATTCCAACACTCCCCCTCAAGATTGGTCGATGGAGATCCTTAAGGCCGATCTTGCCATGAATGTGATCACAAGTAATGGCTGAGATTGCTTTAGTGAAGATATCCGCTAGTTGATCCATGCTGGCTACAAAGGCGGTTTTGATGATTCCTTCTTGAATCTTCCCTCTCACGAAGTGGCAATCAACTTCTATGTGCTTGGTTCTTTCATGGAAGACTGGATTGGATGCTATATGTATTGCAGCTTGATTATCACAACACAATAGCATTGCTTCAGCTTCATTTATTCCAAGATCATCTAGGAGTGCCTTTATCCAAATTAACTCTTTTGTCACCTCCTTCATAGCTCTATACTCGGCTTCAGCACTAGATAAGGCTATGACCTTCTGCTTCTTACTCCTCCAAGTCACTAGATTGCCTCCCACAAAGGTGCAAAAACCAGATGTGGATTTTCTATCCATCTTATCACCAGCCCAATCCGCATCACAATATCCTTGAACCTTTGTGTTTCCATTAACCTTCATCCATATGCCTTTCCCGGGATTGTTTTTCAGATACCTTAGCAGCGTCTCAATCATGTTCCAATGCTGCATGGTTGGTCTTTGCATATGTTGGCTCACACGGTTTACTGCAAAGCAAATATCCGGCCTTGTGATAGTAAGGTAAATGAGTTTGCCCACCATCCTTTGATACCTCTTAATATCTTTCAATGGCTCCCCCTCAGGATTATCTTGGTAGCCTTCTTCTATTGGGGTTTTAGCCGGCTTGGATCCCAGCTTCCCTGTTTCTTCCAAGAGGTCAAGGACATATTTTCTTTGAGAAATGAACATTCCATCTCCAAATCGTGTCATCTCAATCCCTAGGAAATACTTAAGTTCCCCTAGGTCCTTTATATCAAAGTCGGCCTTCAAGATCTTCTTGATTTGATTTATTCCATCTTTGTCACTTCCTGTGATGATTAGATCATCAACATATATCAATACGGCAACAATTCCTTCTTCACTTTGTTTTGTGAACAAGGTATGATCCGCTTCAGATCTTATGAACTTCTTCTCCAAAAGACAAGCGCTTAACCTTTGGTACCATGCTCTTGGGGATTGCTTCAGCCCATAGATTGCTTTCTTCAATCTGCAAACTTTGTTGCCTTCCTTATGATATCCTTGGGGTGGATCCATATACACCTCTTCTTCCAAGTCTCCTTGCAAGAATGCGTTCTTAACATCCATCTGCCATAGATCCCATTTTAAGTTCACTGCCACTAAGATTAGTATTCTTATGGAATGAAGCTTAGCAACCGGAGCAAATGTCTCGGTATAGTCCTCCCCATAAACTTGAGTATACCCTTTTGCTACCAACCTTGCCTTGTACCTTTCTATCTTCCCATCACTTGTGTATTTGATTGTATACATCCATCTGTTGAGATAGATGCTTATTTAAGTGATAGAGTAATCAAGAGGAATGAACTAGTTGAAAAGGAACTAGACAAGAAAGGAAGCGGTTGGATATCAACTAGATAAGCAAACTTGGAAGCAAGGAGGTATGGGAGAAGGTATGGGCGCAGCATGGGTGAGGTATGGGCACCATTTACTGTTGAGAAACTGTTGGAGTAGCTCAGCCACAAGTCTCCTTCTCTTCTTCTCTCTTCTCCACGCCCCTTTCTTCTTCTCCTTGTAAAGTCTATATATATCCTTGTAAATCTCTTGTAAAAGACATGAGAAAGAAAAAGAAGTGAATAAGATTATTAAGACTTGCATAAACTCTCTCCATTCTTGCTACTCTTTCTCTCATTCTCCAATCATTCTTCATTCTCTCTTAACTTCAAATCTATATTTCTACATGGTATCAGAGCAAGGTTGACAATTCCAAACGTTTAACTCTCTTATAATTCTTCTAGCACTCTACAAATCTTCTAATCTATAATAATACACCTTTCTAAGTTCTATTCACTCTGAGATTAATATCCTTGAGATCATAGGATCTTCAAGTTGTGAAAGAACTAGAATTGTGTATTATTACTAGAAAATGGAGACAAATAGAGTAGCAATCTCAGTCATGCTCAAAGGGAACAACTACCTTCTTTGGGCAAAAACCACTAAAACCATTCTTAGAGGCCGAGGACTTTGGCGGTATATTGAGCCAAAGGAGGAAGCGGAGGTGGTGGTGAGAAATGAGAAGGAGGAAGCTAAGGAAGAGCAAGAAGAACAGTACACTCTTTCTCTTCTTCAAAGCTCACTAGAACCATCCATCTTGGCGGCCTACTCATATGCGGATACCGCTAAGGAGCTGTGGGATATACTCAAGGGAGTATATGGAAATGTGTCAAACATATCAAGGATATTTGAGGTGAAGAGGGCGCTGAATGAGCTTCAACAAGAGGAGAAGCCATTGAAGGAAATGTTTGGGGAGGATAGAAGCTTGTGGGCCGAGTTGGAGATCTTGAGGCCACAAACTATAGACCCCAAGGAGTTAGGTGAAAGGCGTGACCAAGACCAAGTGTTTGGACTTCTCTTGGCACTCAATGCATCTTACAAGGATCTTATCAAGCACATACTTAGATTTGAGAAGCTGCCAAGTCTAGCGGAAGTATGTGGCTTGATACAAAGGGAGGAGGGCTCAAGAGACCTATTCCGAGCACCAAGTGAAGCTGCACATCTTGCAAAAAGGAATCTCATGTTTGAAAGAAGGGTGTTGGACTGTGAGCATTGTAAGATGAAAGGGCATACCAAGGAGAAGTGTTGGACTCTCCATCCGCATTTGAGGCCTAAGCGGCTAAGGGAGAGTGGAAGTGGGCATAGGGCCTTCATGGGGGTTGCACAACCAGTTGAGGATACTGTCAAAAGATCAGAGTTTGAGGCTCTTATCAAGAGCCTAGCTAAGTTAACAGAATCTGGTAAGAGTTTCCTCAGCTCTAAAAGCGCCATAAGGAAGGGTAAAATGATTGTAGATTCCGGAGCCTCTCATCACATGATTAAGGATCAAGACTTGCTAAAAAATCTTGAGCCTTATCATGGAAATGTACAAGTAGCTAATGGAAGCTCAGTTCCGATTGAAGGGATAGGAAAGTTAGAGCTTTTCAAGAAGGAAACAAAAGCTTTATACATGCCTAGTTTCTCATCTAATCTTCTATCAGTTCATAAAGCTACAAAGGATTTGGATTGTGTAGCATTGTTTGGGACTGACTTTGTTAAGTTTCAGGACCCTAAAACAAACAATGTACTCGGAGAAGGGAAGGTAGAGGATGGTGTGTATCTTTTGGAAGCAAATAAACAAGAGGATCCAATGGCTCTTGGAATGAAGGCAAATGTAGAAGTTTCTGGTAGGAAGGAGATTGGAGATAGCCCATTATGGCATGAAAGGCTAGGACACCCAAGTTCAGCAGTTATCAAGATGGTCTTACCCAATCTCATTCAAGAAGAAGTAGTATGTGAAGCATGTGTACTAGGAAAACATTGTAGACAAGTTTTTCCTATCTCCTCCACAACTTGTGATGAAGTTTTTGGCATTGTACACTCGGATGTATGGACCGCACCATGTAATTCAAGGGATCAATATAAGTACTTTGTTTCTTTCATTGATGATTACTCAAGATACACATGGGTCACACTCTTAAACTCCAAGGACCAAGTTTATGAAGCATTCACCAACTTCATTAACTATGTTTCTACACAATTCAAAACAACAATCAAGGTCTTAAGAAGTGATAATGGAGGAGAATATGTAAGCAAGAGATTTAAGGAGCTACTCAACAACTTTGGCATCATTCATCAAACATCTTGTGCATACACTCCACAACAAAATGGGGTAGCAGAAAGGAAAAATAGGCATCTAATGGAAGTAGCAAGGACTATCATGATTGCCAAAGGAGTACCTAAATCTCATTGGGGAGATGCGGTAATGACTTCAAACTATTTGATTAACCGGCTTCCAAAAAAGAACTTGGAAGATAGATCACCGTTTGAAGTGTTGTACAAAAAGAAACCAAGCTTACATCACCTTAAGGCGTTTGGATGTAAGTGTTTCATGTTTCTACCAGAAGGACAAAGAAACAAGCTTGAACCTAGAAGCATGAAGTGTGTTTTCATTGGATACTCACCAACTCAAAAGGGCTACAAGGTCTACAATCCGGAGACAAGAAGGGTATATGTGTCTAGAGATGTAAAGTTCAATGAAAAAGAAAGCTTTTATGGAGCCAAGAATCATGATACTCTTGAAGGTATAGTCTCATCATCTATGGATTTGATGCTGTTCAATGAAGCGCCAATAACAAGGGATGAAATACAAGGAGAGAATGCACCATCTGAGAGCATCATGGTGTAGAATTTTAGAGAGGATTATGAGTATATTTCTTGGTGAAGAAGAATAAAGAAGAATGAAGTAGAATAGCGATTATAAAAGAGAGAGTTTCTTATATTCTTATTCACTTATGTTTTCCTTTACAAGAGGTTGTATATATAGACTTTTCAAAGAAGATACAAGGAAGAAGAGATTGCGTGAAGGAGAGAAGGAAGAAGAGAAGTAGAAGTTGCGTGAAGGAGAAACAAGGGGGCAGCTCACCTACTCCTACAGTAGGCGCTCCATGCCCTTCCTCTGACCGCCCATGTCTCAACTTGTCTCTTCATTTTAACTTAGTTATCTTTTCGGTTCATTCTTAACTGAACTTAGTTTCTTTTCAACCGCTTCTTGATCTTCTGAGCACATCTCCCTTTCAACACTCCCCCTCAAGATTGGTTGGTGGAGGTCCAACAAACCCATCTTGCCATGAAGATGATCACATACCTTACTAGTAGTTGCTTTCGTGAAAATATCAGCTAGCTGATCCATACTTCTCACATATGTTGGCAGAATAACCCCAGCTTCAACCTTTTCTCTCACATAGTGACAGTCGACCTCAATATGCTTCGTTCTCTCATGGAACACAGAGTTAGAAGCAATATGAATGGCAGCTTTATTGTCGCAATAAAGAGTTATTGGCTCAGATGAGTCAATTCCTAAATCTTTGAGAAGAGCCTTTATCCACACCAATTCACCAGTTGTGTTTGCCATGGCGCGATATTCAGCCTCTGCACTTGATCGAGAGATGACTTTTTGTTTCTTACTTCTCCAAGTAACCAAATTTCCACCAACAAAAGTACAATACCCAGTTGTTGATCTCCGATCACCCTTATCTCCTGCCCAATCAGCATCACAATATCCAACAATATCAGTAGAGTTATTGTGGCCTATCCAAATACCTTTACCTGGGGTGCCTTTTAAGTATCTTAGGATACGATCAACCATCTTCCAATGATGCTTGCTTGGGGCCTGCATATGTTGGCTAACTTGATTCACCGCAAATGAAATGTCTGGTCGGGTGATAGTCAAGTAAATTAGTCGTCCAACTAGTCTTTGATATCGCTTTACTTCCATTATTTGCTCCCCCTCAGGACATATCTTAAAGCCATCTTCAATGGGTGTCTTAGCCGGTTTCACCCCCAGCTTCCCTGTTTCTTCCAACAAATCAAGAGTGTATTTTCGTTGCGATAGAGACAACCCATTCTCGAATTTACATACCTCAATCCCAAGGAAATCCTTCAGCTCGCCCTTCCTAATCAGAAAGTCCAAGATCATCAAAAGTGTGAAGCATGTATTTTGGGAAAACATTGTAGAAGTGTGTTTCCGGATTCTTCAACCTTGTATGATGAATGTTTTGATCTTGTACATTCTGATGTATGGACAGCACCTTGTGCATCTCGAAACCAATATAAGTACTTTGTGTCATTTATTGATGAGAAGTCTAAGTACACATGGATTACGCTTCTACCCTCAAAGAGTCATGTTCTTGATGCCTTCATCAAGTTCTATAGCTATGTACTAACTCAGTTTGGAACTAAAATCAAAATTCTAAGAAGTGATAATGGAGGAGAGTACACTAGTAATGCCTTTAAGGAAATTGTTGGGAAGCTCGGAATTGTGCATCAGAAGACCTGCGCTTATACTCCTCAGCAGAATGGTGTGGCTGAACGCAAGAATAGGCATCTCATGGAGGTTGCTAGAACGATGTTGTTTGATAGACATGTGCCTAAACATTACTGGGGAGATGCAGCTGAAGGACTTGAAGATGTGGATGACCCAACCTTTCATGCCAAAAAGAGATAAGAGCCGACTTATCAACAACTGGTTGCTTCCTATCCAACACATAGAGACCACCCGTGGAGCAACCTTCCCCGATGGTTTTCCCAGACTCATTGTCCTGAAACTTTACATTATCAGAACTAAAAACAACCAAGCAATCAAGGTCCTTAGTCGCTTGCTGAACAGATATCAAATTACTAGAAAAATCTGGCAAGTATAAAGCTTTCAACTTCTTCTTAAATAACTCTAGATTCCCCATTCCTCTAATCTCAACATCCTGTCCATTAGCAATTGTAACCTTTCCACCATGTGGCTTAACATCAGACAACAAATCCCTATCACTAATCATGTGATGAGATGCACCAGAGTCTACAATAACCGGTTTGCTATTTCTAGAGGCACAGAATCCCTTACCAGAGTCTGCAAGCTTTGTGATGCTCTGGATGAGAGCATCTAAGTCTGATCGTCTTACCACATCATCTGAGGTGGATGTAGCAACTCCAGCCACTCCCTTTGACATCTGACCCAGTCCCTTGAAATTCTTGGGCCTTAGATGCGGATAGAGTGTCCAACATTTATCCTTGGTGTGACCTTTCATCTTGCAATGGTCACACACAAGGTTCTTCCTGTCAGCATTCCATCCGCTTTCCTTTCTTTTGCTCACATGAGCAATTCCGCTTGGTGTTTTAAACAGGCCCCTGGAGCCTTCCTCCTTCTGAATCATCATACACACTTGGTTGAGAGGCGGCAGCTTCTCAAACCTTAAAATGTGATGAACTAGTCCAAAGTATGACTCATCAAGAGTAAGAAGCAAACCAAACACTTGATCTTGCTCTCTCCTCTCCACAATCTTTTTAATATCCAGTGTGGGAGGCCTAATGACATCCAGTTCTGCCCATAATCCCATAAACTCTCCAAAGAGGTCCTTAAAGTCCTTCCCTTCTTGTTGCAGATTACTGAGCGCCTTCTTGATCTCATAAATTCTGCTGAGGTTGGATTCATTTCCATACACTCCTACCAGTGTATCCCACAACTCCTTAGCTGTTTCTATATAAGAGTAAGAAGTTAGGATACTCGGCTCTAGAGAACTCTGAAGAACAGCTAATACTAACTGATCTTCTTGGATCCATTTAGAATCCTCTTTGCTTGTGCTAATTTGGGTTAGAGACTCAAGCTCTCCCTCCTCAGCTGCTGCACCACTTCCATCAGTTTCCCCTGAGGTGGCGCCAACTTCTACTTGGCCATGAGGTATCTCCTCAGATGTAAGACAGTGGATCCATAATCCACGGCTCCTGAGTGCTGTTTTGGTGGTTCTAGACCACAAAAGATAGTTATTCCCGTTAAGAACAACTGGTAAGCTGAACAACTTGAGATTATCCATATTAAGAACTCAGAACAATAAAATTCCGGAGGCAAACGAGGTCTCAAGGAGCTTAATGCTCTGATACCATGTAGAATTTTAGAGAGGATTATGAGTATATTTCTTGGTGAAGAAGAATAAAGAAGAATGAAGTAGAATAGCGATTATAAAAGAGAGAGTTTCTTATATTCTTATTCACTTATGTTTTCCTTTACAAGAGGTTGTATATATAGACTTTTCAAAGAAGATACAAGGAAGAAGAGATTGCGTGAAGGAGAGAAGGAAGAAGAGAAGTAGAAGTTGCGTGAAGGAGAAACAAGGGGGCAGCTCACCTACTCCTACAGTAGGCGCTCCATGCCCTTCCTCTGACCGCCCATGTCTCAACTTGTCTCTTCATTTTAACTTAGTTATCTTTTCGGTTCATTCTTAACTGAACTTAGTTTCTTTTCAACCGCTTCTTGATCTTCTGAGCACATCTCCCTTTCAACACATGGAACATGGAGATGCAGATGATACACATATGGAACCAGATCAGGATTCAGCTGAAGAAGAAGCGGATGTTGAGGAAGGAGAATCTGAGCCAATCATACCTCTAAGAAGAAGTACAAGACAGAGGCGACAACGTGTTTTCTATGGCTACAACAATTCTGCTATGCTCCAAGGAGAGTCTAGTATGAGTAATCTTCCTTGTGTGATAGGAGAGTGTCCTGAGCGTACGGCGAGCTTAGATCTCGATCCTATTGGCGACAGCACTCTCATATCACAAGGAGGAGATCACACTCAAACTAGTATTATCACATATCCCATTGAGCATTTCTGTTCCTTGGCGACATTACCCATGGAGCATGAAGTGTTTCTCACAAAAATCAGCAAGGAATACATTCCAAGCTCATATGAAGAAGCATGTGACAGTGAAGTATGGGTGAAAGCCATGGAAGAGGAAATGAAGTCCATGGAAAGGAATAACACTTGGTACTTAACCGACTTACTAAAGGATAAGAAGTCGGTTGGGAGTAGATGGGTGTATACGATCAAATACACAAGTGATGGGAAGATAGAAAGGTACAAGGCAAGGTTGGTAGCAAAAGGGTATACTCAAGTTTATGGGGAGGACTATACCGAGACATTTGCTCCGGTTGCTAAGCTTCATTCCATAAGAATACTAATCTCAGTGGCAGTAAACTTAAAATGGGATCTATGGCAGATGGATGTCAAGAACGCATTCTTGCAAGGAGACTTGGAAGAAGAGGTGTATATGGATCCACCCCAAGGATATCATAAGGAAGGCAACAAAGTTTGCAGATTGAAGAAAGCAATCTATGGGCTGAAGCAATCCCCAAGAGCATGGTACCAAAGGCTAAGCGCTTGTCTGTTGGAAAGAGAGTTCATAAGATCTGAAGCTGATCACACATTGTTCACAAGACAAAGTGAAGGAGGAACGGTTGTGGTATTAATATATGTGGATGATCTAATCATCACAGGAAGTGACAAAGATGGAGTAGATCAAACCAAGAAGATCTTGAAGGCCGATTTTGATATAAAGGACTTGGGGGAACTTAAGTACTTCCTAGGAATTGAGATGACACGGTTTGAAGATGGAATGTTCATCTCTCAAAGGAAATATGTGCTTGATCTCTTAGAAGAAACTGGGAAGCTAGGATCCAAACCGGCTAAAACTCCAATAGAAGAAGGCTATCAAGATAGTCCTGAGGGGGAGCCTTTGGAGAACATTAAGAGATATCAAAGGATGGTGGGCAAGCTCATCTATCTTACTATCACTAGGCCGGACATTTGCTTTGCAGTAAACCGTGTGAGCCAACATATGCAAAAGCCAACCACGCAGCATTGGAACATGATTGAAAGGCTGCTAAGATATCTGAAAAACAATCCCGGAAAAGGCATATGGATGAAGGCTAATGGAAACACAAAGGTTCAAGGATATTGCGATGCAGATTGGGCTGGAGATAAGAAGGATAGAAAGTCCACATCCGGTTTTTGTACCTATGTAGGAGGCAATCTAGTGACTTGGAGGAGTAAAAAGCAGAAGGTTATAGCCTTGTCTAGTGCTGAAGCCGAGTATAAAGCTATGAAGGAAGTGACGAAAGAACTTATTTGGGTAAAGGCATTCTTAGGGGATCTTGGAATACATGAAACTGAGGAAATGTTGCTATATTGTGATAATCAAGCTGCAATACATATAGCATCCAATCCGGTATTCCATGAAAGGACCAAACATATAGAGGTGGATTGTCACTTTGTGAGGGGAAAGATTCAAGAAGGAATCATTAAACCTGCCTTTGTAACAAGTGAGAACCAACTAGCTGATATCTTCACCAAAGCAACCTTATCTGTCACTTGTGATCGCATCCATAGCAAGATCGGTCTAAAGGATCTTCACCGACCAATCTTGAGGGGGAGTGTTGAGATAGATGCTTATTTAAGTGATAGAGTAATCAAGAGGAATGAACTAGTTGAAAAGGAACTAGACAAGAAAGGAAGCGGTTGGATATCAACTAGATAAGCAAACTAGGAAGCAAGGAGGTATGGGAGAAGGTATGGGCGCAGCATGGGTGAGGTATGGGCACCATTTACTGTTGAGAAACTGTTGGAGTAGCTCAGCCACAAGTCTCCTTCTCTTCTTCTCTCTTCTCCACGCCCCTTTCTTCTTCTCCTTGTAAAGTCTATATGTATCCTTGTAACTCTCTTGTAAAAGACATGAGAAAGAAAAAGAAGTGAATAAGATTATTAAGACTTGCATAAATCTCTCCATTCTTGCTACTCTTTCTCTCATTCTCCAATCATTCTTCATTCTCTCTTAACTTCAAATCTATATTTCTACACCATCTACTCCCAACCGACTTCTTATCCTTTGGTAAGTCGGTTAAGTACCAAGTATTATTCCTTTCCATGGACTTCATTTCCTCTTCCATGGCTTTCACCCATACTCCACTCTCACATGCTTCTTCATATTAGCTAGGAATGTATTCCTTGCTGATTTTTGTGAGAAAAACTTCATGCTCCATAGGTAATGTCGCCAAGGAACAGAAATGCTCAATGGGATATGTGATAATACTAGTTTGAGTGTGATCTCCTCCTTGTGATATGAGAGTGCTGTCGCCAATAGGATCGAGATCTAAGCTCGCCGTACGCTCAGGACACTCTCTTATCACACAAGGAAGATTACTCATACTAGACTCTCCTTGGAGCATAGCAGAATTATTGTAGCCATAGAAAACACGTTGTCGCCTCTGTCTTGTACTTCTTCTTAGAGGTATACTTGATTCTGGTTCTTCTTCCACATCCTCTTCTGCTTCAGATAACCTCTGGTTTGATTCCTCCAGTATATCATCCGTAGTTCCCTGCTCTATGATATTCTCAGATGATTCATTCTCTCCTTGTACCTCATTTATTGGAGCATCATTAACCCGCCTCCAATCTATAGATACTGGAGTCACATCCTCCGGAGCTTCATGGTTCTTGTTTCCATAAAATCCTTCTTCTTCATTGAATCTCACCTCTCTAGATACATAGACTCTCCTTGTCTCCGGATTGTAGACCTTGTATCCTTTTTGTGTTGGTGAGTAGCCAATGAACACACACTTCATACTTCGAGGTTCAAGTTTGCTTCTTTGTCCCTCCGGTAGAAACATATAACAAGTACATCCAAAGGTCTTCATATGATTCACGCTTGGCTTGCTTTTGTATAGCACTTCAAATGGTGATTTATTATCAAGATTTTTGGTTGGAAGCCGGTTGATCAAGTAGCTTGAAGTCATTACTGCATCTCCCCAATGAAATGTAGGTACTCCTTTGGCAATCATGAGGGTTCTTGCTACTTCCATGAGATGTCTGTTCTTTCTTTCTGCTACCCCATTTTGTTGTGGAGTGTAAGCATACGATGTTTGGTGTATGATACCAAGGTTATTGAGTAACTCCTTGAATCGTTTGCTCACATACTCCCCTCCATTATCACTTCTTAAGATTTTGATTTTGGTCTTGAATTGGGTAGAGATATATTTGGTGAAGTTAGTAAACGCTTCATATACTTGATCCTTTGAATGTAAGAGTGTGATCCATGTGTGTCTTGAGTAGTCATCAATGAATGAAACAAAATATTTATATTGATCTCTTGAGTTACATGGGGCGGTCCATACATCCGAGTGTACAATGCCAAAAGCTTCATCACAAGTTGTAGATGAAGAGGGAAAAACCTGTCTACAATATTTCCCTAGTACACATGCTTCACAACCTTCTTCTCCTTGAACGAGATTGGGTAAGACCATTTTGAGGATAGCTGAATTTTGATGTCCTAGCCTTCCATGCCATAATGGGCTATCTCCAATCTCCTTCTTGTCAAAAACTTCCTTATCCGCCTTTACTCCAAGAGCTTCTAGCTTTTCTTGTTTATTTGTTTCCAACAGATACACTCCATCCTCCACCTTTCCTTCTCCGAGTACATGATTTGTTTTAGGGTCCTGAAACTTCACAAAGTCAGTCCCAAACATTGCCACACAATCCAAATCTTTTGTGGCTCTATGAACTGATAAAAGGTTGGATGAGAAACTAGGCATATATAATGCTTTAGTTTCTTTTGTGAAAAGCTCTAACTCTCCTATCCCTTCAATCGGAACTGAGCTTCCATTGGCTATTTGTACATTTCCATGATAAGGTTCAAGATTTTTCAGCATGTCTTGATCATTAATCATGTGATGAGAAGCCCCCGAATCCACAATGATCCTATTCTTCTTAGTGGCACTTTTAGAGCTAAATAGGCTCTTACCGGATTCTGTGAGCTTGGCTAGGCACTTGATGAGAGCCTCAAACTCGGATCTTCTGACCATCTCTTCAACAGGTTGTGTGACTCCCATGAAGGCTCTAGGTCCACTTCCATTCTCCTTTAGCCGCTTAGGCCTTAAGTGTGGATGAAGAGTCCAACACTTCTCCTTAGTGTGCCCCTTCATCTTGCAATGATCACATTCCAGCACCCTCTTGTCGAATGTGTGATTCCTCCTTGCAAGATGTGCGGCCTCACTTGGTGAACGGAATAGATCTCTTGACCCTTCCTCCCTTTGTATCATGCCACATACTTCCGCTAGACTTGGCAGCTTCTCAAATCTGAGTATGTGCTTGATAAGATCTTTGTAGGATGTGTTAAGTGCCAAGAGAAGCCCAAACACTTGATCTTGGTCACGCCTTTCTCCTAACTCTTTGGGGTCCATAGTTTGTGGCCTCAAGATCTCCAGTTCGGCCCACAAACTTCTATACTCCCCAAACATTTCCTTGAATGGCTTCTCCTCTTGTTGAAGCTCATTCAGCGCCCTCTTTACCTCAAATATTCTTGATATATTTGAGACATTTCCATATACTCCCTTGAGTATATCCCATAGTTCTTTGGCGGAATCAGCATATGAGTAGGCCGCCAAGATGGATGGCTCTAGTGAGCTTTGAAGAAGAGAGAGCGTGTATTGTTCCTCCTGTTCCTCTGTTGAAATTATAAGTTTAAAGAGATTGAAGAATGTTTAGAGACTAAGAGTGAGAATAGCAAGAGATTATGAAAGTTTGTATGTATTTTATTCTCTTAGTCTTACAAATCTTTACAAGAGGTTACACATATATTTATAGACATTTGAATGAGAGGAGGTGCAGAAGAAGAGAGGAATGGCGTGAAGAAGGAAGAGGAGAAGAGAGGTTTTGCGTGAAGAAGAGAGGAGGGAGCAGCTCACCTACTCCAACAGTATTGCACTCCATGCCTCTCTCTGGCGCCCCATGCTTGTGCCCATGCCTCTCCTTGCTTCCTTACTTAGTTTAGTTAGTTCATCTAGTTGAGATCCAACAACTTCCTTTTCTTCTAGTTCCTTCTTAACTTGTTCTCTTTCTAGTTCCTTTTCAACCAGTTTTCTCCTTTTCCCTCCTTCTCTTGTGTTTGAATTCTTCTTCTTGAGATCACATATTTCAACACTCCCCCTCAAGATTGGTCGGTGGAGATCCTTAAGACCGATCTTGCCATGAATGTGATCACAAGTAATAGTTGAAGTTGCCTTAGTGAAGATATCAGCTAATTGATCCTTGCTTGCTACAAAGGCGGTTTTGATAATTCCTTCTTGTATCTTCCCTCTCACAAAATGGCAATCAACTTCTATGTGCTTGGTTCTTTCATGAAATACCGGATTTGATGCTATATGCATTGCAGCTTGATTATCACAATACAACAGCATTTCTTCATCTCCCTGGATTCCAAGGTCTTTTAGAAGCGCTTTTATCCATATCAACTCCTTTGTCAATTCTTTCATGGCTCTGTACTCTGCTTCAGCACTTGATAAGGCTATGACCTTCTGTTTTTTGCTCCTCCAGGTTACTAGATTTCCTCCCACAAATGTGCAAAAACCAGATGTGGACTTTCTATCCTTTTTATCTCCAGCCCAATCCGCATCACAATAACCTTGGACCTTTGTGTTCCCATTAACATGCATCCATACACCTTTTCCAGGGCTATTCTTTAGGTACCTTAGCAACCTCTCAATCATGTTCCAATGTTGTGAGGTTGGCTTTTGCATATGCTGGCTCACACGGTTTACTGCAAAGCAGATGTCAGGTCTTGTAATGGTAAGATAGATAAGTTTGCCCACCATCCTTTGGTATCTTTTAATGTTCTCAAAAGGCTCCCCCTCAGGACTATCTTGGTATCCTTCTTCTATTGGAGTTTTGGCCGGCTTGGATCCTAACTTCCCGGTTTCTTCCAAGAGATCCAGCACATATTTCCTTTGAGATATGAACATTCCATCTCCAAATCGTGTCATCTCAATCCCTAGGAAGTACTTGAGCTCCCCTAGATCCTTTATATCAAAGTCGGCCTTCAAGAGTCCCTTGATTTGATCTACTCCATCTTTGTCACTTCCTGTGATGATTAGATCATCAACATAAATCAATACTACCACTACTCCTCCTTCACTTTGTCTTGTGAATAGAGTATGATCCGCTTCAGATTTTATGAACTCCTTCTTCAAGAGACAAGCACTTAGCCTTTGGTACCATGCTCTTGGAGATTGCTTCAGCCCATAGATTGCTTTCTTCAATCTACACACTTTGTTGCCTCCATTATGATACCCTAGGGGTGGATCCATATATACTTCTTCTTCCAAATCCCCCTGCAAGAAGGCATTCTTGACGTCCATTTGCCATAAGTCCCATTCCAAGTTTACAGCTACCGAGATTAGAATTCTTATGGAATGAAGCTTAGCCACTGGAGAAAATGTTTCAGTATAGTCCTCCCCATAGACTTGAGTATATCCTTTTGCTACCAGCCTTGCTTTGTACCTTTCTATTTCCCCATCACTTGTGTATTTAATTGTATACACCCATCTACTCCCAACCGACTTCTTATCCTTTGGTAAGTCGGTTAAGTACCAAGTATTATTCCTTTCCATGGACTTCATTTCCTCTTCCATGGCTTTCACCCATACTTCACTCTCACATGCTTCTTCATATGAGCTAGGAATGTATTCCTTGCTGATTTTTGTGAGAAACACTTCATGCTCCATGGGTAATGTCGCCAAGGAACAGAAATGCTCAATGGGATATGTGATAATACTAGTTTGAGTGTGATCTCCTCCTTGTGATATGAGAGTGCTGTCGCCAATAGGATCGAGATCTAAGCTCGCCGTACGCTCAGGACACTCTCTTATCACACAAGGAAAAATACTCGTACTAGACTCTCCTTGGAGCATAGCAGAATTGTTATAGCCATAAAAGACACGTTGTCGCCTCTGTCTTGTACTTCTTCTTAGAGGTATGGTTGGCTCCTGTCCTTCTTCAGCATCCGCTCCCTCTTCATCCAAATTCTGATCCACTTCCTCATGTGCATTATCCGCACTATCTTGCTCTATGAAGTTCTCAGATGTTTCTTCTTGTACTTCTTCACATAGGCTTGGCGTTTCATCAAACACCATCCAGTCCATGGATGAATAGATCATTCCTTTAGAAGCATCATGATCCTTAGCCCCATAGAAACTCTCTTGTTCATTAAACCTTACTTCTCTAGACACATACACTCTTCTTGTTTCCGGATTGTAGACCTTGTAGCCCTTTTGTGTTGGTGAATATCCAATGAACACACACCTCATGCTTCGAGGTTCAAGTTTGCTTCTGTGTCCTTCTGGTAAAAACATGAAGCATGTGCATCCAAACGTTTTGATATGATTTAAGCTTGGTTTCTTCTTGTACAACACTTCAAATGGGGACTTATCATCCAGATTTTTGGTTGGAAGTCGGTTGATTAAGTAGCTTGATGTCATTACGGCATCTCCCCAATGGAACTTTGGTACTCTTTTGGCAATCATGAGAGTCCTTGCTACTTCCATTAGGTGTCTATTCTTCCTTTCAGCTATCCCGTTCTGCTGAGGAGTGTATGCACACGATGTTTGATGAATGATGCCAAAGTTGTTGAGCAACTCTTTGAATCGTTTACTCACATATTCACCTCCATTATCACTACGCAATACTTTGATCTTTGTTTTGAATTGGGTAGAGATATAGTTAATGAAGTTGGTGAAGGCTTCATACACTTGATCTTTGGTATGTAGAAGAGTGATCCATGTATATCTTGAGTAGTCATCAATGAATGAAACAAAATATTTATATTGATCTCTTGAATTACATGGTGAGGTCCATACATCCGAGTGTACAATGCCAAACGCTTCATCACAAGTTGTAGATGAAGTAGGAAAAGCTTGTCTACAATGCTTCCCTAGTACACACGCCTCACACACTACTTCTTCTTGGATGAGATTGGGTAAGACCATCTTGAGGACTGCTGAACTTGGATGTCCTAGCCTTCCATGCCATAATGGGCTATCTTCAATCTCTTTCCTCCCAAAAAACTTTGCATCTGCCTTCATTCCAAGAGTCATTGGTTCCTCTTGTTTATTTGATTCCAAGATATACACACCATCTTCTACCTTCCCTTCTCCGAGCACATGGTTTGTTTTAGGGTCCTGAAACTTAACAAAGTCAGTCCCAAACACAGCCACACACTCCAAATCCTTTGTAGCTTTATTAACGGATAAAAGATTAGATGAGAAGTTAGGCATGTATAATGCTTTTGTTTCCCTTTTAAAAAGCTCTAACTCTCCTATCCCTTTAATTGGAACTGAGCTTCCATTGGCTACTTGTACACTTCCATGGCATGGTTCAAGATTCTTTAACATATCTTGATCCTTGATCATGTGATGAGAAGCCCCTGAATCCACAATGATTCTAGTCTTCTTTATGGGTGTTTTAGAGCTGAAAAAACTCTTACCCGAATCTGTGAGTTTGGCTAGGCTCTTGATGAGAGCTTCAAACTCAGACCTTCTAACCAGTTCTTCAACAGGTTGTGCAATTCCCGTGAAGGCTCTAGGTCCATTCCCATTCTCCCTTAGCCGCTTAGGCCTCAAGTGTGGATGGAGAGTCCAACACTTCTCCTTAGTGTGTCCTTTCATCTTGCAATGCTCACACTCCAACGTCCTCTTGTCTCCAAATGTGAGATTCTTTCTTGCAAGATGTGCAGCTTCACTTGGTGCACGAAACAGGTCTCTAGACCCTTCTTCCCTTTGTATCATACCGCATACTTCCGCTAGACTTGGCAGATTCTCAAATCGAAGTATATGCTTGATAAGATCCTTGTATGATGCATTGAGTGCCAAGAGAAGCCCAAACACTTGATCTTGGTCACGCCTTTCTCCTAACTCCTTGGGGTCTATAGTGTGTGGCCTCAAGATCTCCAACTCGGCCCATAAGCTTCTATACTCCCCAAACATTTCCTTGAATGACTTTTCCTCTTGTTGGAGCTCATTCAATGCCCTTTTCACCTCAAATATCCTTGATATGTTTGAGATGTTTCCATAAACTCCTTTGAGTATATCCCAAAGTTCCTTGGCGGTATCCGCATATGAGTAAGCCGCCAAGATAGTTGGTTCTAGTGAGCTTAGGAGAAGAGAAAGAGTGTATTGTTCTTCTTGCTCTTCCTTAGCTTCCTCCTTCTCATTTCTCACCGCCGCTTCTGTTCCTTCTTTTGGCTCAACATATTGCCAAAGTCCTCGGCCTCTAAGAGTAGTTTTGGTGGTTTTTGCCCAAAGGAGATAGTTGTTTCCCTTGAGCATAACCGAGATTGTTACCCTATTAGTCTCCATTTTCTAGTAATAATACACAATCTTAGTCCTTTCACAACTTGAAGATCCTATGATCTCAAGGATATTAATCTCAGAGTGAATAGAACTAAGGAAGGTGTATTGTTATAGATTAGAAGCCTTGTAGAGTATTAGAGGAATCAAGAAGAGAATAAGCGGTTTAGTAGATAACCTGCTCTGATACCATGTTGAAATTATAAGTTTAAAGAGATTGAAGAATGTTTAGAGACTAAGAGTGAGAATAGCAAGAGATTATGAAAGTTTGTATGTATTTTATTCTCTTAGTCTTACAAATCTTTACAAGAGGTTACACATATATTTATAGACATTTGAATGAGAGGAGGTGCAGAAGAAGAGAGGAATGGCGTGAAGAAGGAAGAGGAGAAGAGAGGTTTTGCGTGAAGAAGAGAGGAGGGAGCAGCTCACCTACTCCAACAGTATTGCACTCCATGCCTCTCTCTGGCGCCCCATGCTTGTGCCCATGCCTCTCCTTGCTTCCTTACTTAGTTTAGTTAGTTCATCTAGTTGAGATCCAACAACTTCCTTTTCTTCTAGTTCCTTCTTAACTTGTTCTCTTTCTAGTTCCTTTTCAACCAGTTTTCTCTTTTTCCCTCCTTCTCTTGTGTTTGAATTCTTCTTCTTGAGATCACATATTTCAACATCCTCCTTAGCTTCTTCTTTTTCATTTTTCACTAAAGCTTCCACCGCCTCCTTTGGCTCAACATATCGCCAAAGTCCTCTTCCTCTAAGAATGGTCTTAGTGGTTTTTGCCCAAAGGAGATAGTTGTTTCCTTTGAGTATGACTGAGATTGCTACTTTATTTGTCTCCATTTTCTAGTAACAATACACAATTCTAGTTCTTTCACAACTTGAAGATCCTATGATCCCAAGGATATTAATCTCAGAGTGAATAGAACTAGGAGGATGTATTGTTATAGATTAAAAGCTTTGTAGAGTGATAGAAGAATTATAAGATGAAGATTAAGCGGTTAAAGGATAAACCCGCTCTGATACCATGAAGAACTTTGTCGATTTTAAGAGTTTAGATGATTATATAGTGTTTAGAATGATGAGAGGATTTAGAGAGAATGAATGTAATAAGATTTTTTTTCCTTGTATTCATATTTTCTATAAAAGCTTTACATGTGTTTATATAGAAGTTACAAAGAGGAAGAGAGGTGAGTCCTTCTCCATTAGGCGCCCATGCCTTCTCCATTAGGCGCCCATGCCTTCTCCATTAGGCGCCCATGCTTTCTCCCTGCATCGCCCATGCTTTCTCCCTGCAGCGCCCATGCTTTCTCCCTGTAGCGCCCATGCCTCCTTTGATTCCTCACTTGGTTTAGTTAGTTTGTCTAGTTGATATCCAACAGCTTCCTTTTCTTCTAGTTCCTTATCAACTAGCTCTCCTTCTAGTTCCTTTACAACTAGTTCTCTCCTTTTCCCTCCTTCTCTTGAGTTTGAATTCTTCTTCTTGAGATCACATATTCCAACATATTTGAGGTGAAGAGGGCACTGAATGAGCTTCAACAAGAGGAGAAGCCATTCAAAGAAATGTTTGGGGGAGTATAGAAGCTTGTAGGCAGAGTTGGAGATCTTATGATATGAGCATGGAAATGCCAACACTCGGAGAAGAAGAGGAAGGAACCATGGCTATTCCCAAAGGTCCTATGACCCGGGCAAGAACAAAAAAACTTCAAGAAGCTGTAGGAAACATCTTAAAGATAGCATGGAAGCATAAGGAAGCTAAGGAAAGGCAACCCCAAGACATGCTCACTTCCATTCAAGTCGCTCTAAGTTAATCATCTTCTTAAGTGACTTGAGTGCACTCTTTTCCCTTAAGCTCGATTTTATCCCAATAGGTTTTCCGACTAAGGTTTTTAATGAGGCCTCAAGATCCACTTAAACCTTATGATGAATAACTTAGCGGCACATTTGATATTTTGGACCATCCTTTGATGCATTGGACCGACTTCAAATCACCTTATAATATAAGTTAGACTCAAGTTTCATTTTATTGTTTAAGTATGCAAAAACTCTTTCATATTCTTGTCTTGTCGACTTCTAGTCTTTGTTCAGAGTCTTAGGATGAATGTTTAGAGTCCCAATATTTAGTAGTCTCGAGGCACTTGAGTCTGTTCAAGTCACCTCTCTATATAAGTCGATGTAAGCCTCATTTGGTAAACAACCAACTTTTTATTCAACTTCTTTTGAGAGAAAATTCTCTAAGTTCTTTAAGAACATTTCAAGATTGTGTGGTGAGTCATATCCAAAAATCAACCCCAATTCTCAGGTGTGTCATATCCAGAAATCAACCTTGTCATCCCCGAGTGTGTCATATCTTGGAAAGACATTTTTGAGAGTTTATTAGGTGTGTAATATCCGGAATAAACCTCAAGGAGTATCAAGAAGCCCTTCTGCAACTTCTTGTGTCCCACTTTGATCCATCACCTTGTCCAGTTCGAGTCTTTGATTCACTAAGACAAGGATCTATCCTTTATCTATCCAAAGAACCATTCGGCGCTTCCGAGAAGACCCTTCAAACAACCTTATGTCTTCTTCTATCCCTTTGTCTATCAATCTGTTCTACCAACGAGAAATTTAAGTCTTTGGCGTGCCCAATATCGTGTCATTTGGTATCAGAGCAAGCTTTTTCGATTTGGTAGTAAGTTGTTCATCTTCTTGTTCTTTCATCTTCTTGATCTTTCATCTTATTGATCTTTCATCTTCTGTCTTTTCATTTCAACCTTCTCATCTTCTTGGTCGAGATTCTCATCTCGCCATTTCTGTTCTTCTATTCTTTCCTTTCTATTCTCTTCTAAAGAACCGTTGGAGGAGTAAGAGTGTGGAGGAATATTACCAAGAGATGGAATCTCTCATGATCAAGGCCGATATATATGAAGATCATGAGGCAACTATGGTGAGGTTTCTAAGTAGTTTAGCTCGAGATATTCAAGACAGGATGGAGCTTCAAACTTATGGAGACTTGGAAGAGATGCTTCACAAGGCTATCCTTGTGGAACAGCAGATCAAGAGAATGAGTTCTTCCAGGAATTCCTATGGAGCCAGAGCAACCCATTATAGATCAAGCTACAAACCGGAGGACAAGATCATTGTCAAGCCAAAGAGTGATTCTAAACCTTACACCACAACTCAAGATGCCAAGGGAAAAGTTGTAGCTACTTCTTCTAAAAACAGATATGTTAGATGCTTCAAGTGTCAAGGGAGAGGACACTATGCCAATGAGTGCATCAACAAAACAACCATGATCATTTTGGATAATGGTGAGATAGAAACCGATGAAGACGAAGAACTTGAAGAAGAAGAGAACTCCGATGCTGAGGAGATAGAGTTACCAGCAATAGGAGAGCTATTAGTCACAAGGAGATTATTAAACATTCAAGCCAAGCATACGGATCAGGAGCAACGGGAAAACCTGTTTCACACCAGATGTCTGGTACAAGGCAAGGTTTGCAGCCTTATCATTTATGGATGAAGCTGTACCAATGTGGCAAGCGAAACCATGGTGAAAAAGATAGGACTAGAAGAGAAGAAGCATCCAAAGTCTTACAAGCTTCAATGGCTGAATGATGAAGGAGAGATGATCGTGCATAGCCAAGTATTGGTTCCTTTAACCATAGGCAAGTATCAGGATGAGATATTGTGTGACGTTCTACCAATGAATGCCGGTCACATTCTACTTGGAAGGCCGTGGCAGTTTGATAAGAAGGTCATCCAGGATGGGTTTACCAATCGGTATTCCTTTGTACACAATGGCCGGAAGACCATTCTTGCTCTATCGACGACACCAGAAGTTTATCAAGATCAAGTAAGGCTAAAACAAGCAGACAAGACCAAAGAGAGAGAACCCCCAAACACATTACCACCAAACAAAGAAGAGAGTTTGAGAAAAACCAAGAAAAAGACTTTTGAGAGCAAACCCGAGAGACAATCAAACTTCCTTGTGAGATCTAATGTTGTTAAGAGAACCCTGTTCTCTAAGAAAACAATTCTTTTGTTTATTTACAAAGAGGTTTTGGTAAACCTTACTAACTTAGTGCCGGAAGTTCCGAGCAACATTGCCTTTCTTTTACAGAAGTTTGAAGATGTCTTTCCAGAGGAGAATCCCAAGGGATTGCCACTTATCCGTGGGATTGAACATCAAATTGACTTTATGCCTGGAGCTTCACTTCCGAACCGTCCAGCATACAGAACCAACCCTGTGGAGAATAAGGAGCTTCAAAGACATGTAGAAGAGCTAATGGCTAAGGGTCATATCCGAGAGAGCATGAGCCCTTGTGTCGTACCGGTGCTACTTGTTCCAAAGAAAGATGGTACCTGGAGAATGTGCGTGGATTGCAGAGCCATCAACAATATCACTGTAAAGTATTACCACCCTATTCTTCGTTTAGATGACATGTTGGATGAATTGCATGGTTCTTGCATATTCTCTAAGATAAATCTTAAAAGTGGATGCCATCAGATTAGGATGAAAGAAGGGGATGAAAGGAAAACTGCTTTTAAAACTAAACATGGGTTGTATGAGTTGTTGGTAATGCCTTTTGGACTGACAAATGCACCTAGTACATTCATAAGGTTGATGAACCATGTCCTTAGGTCCTTTATAGGCATTTGTGTGGTTGTATACTTTGATGATATTCTTGTTTACAGCAAAAGTCTGGATGAGCATGTTAAGCACCTAGAGAGGCGGTTCTGCATGTACATAGGAAGGAAAAGCTTTATGCCAATCTTAAGAAATGTACTTTTGGAACAGATAACTTGGTCTTTTTAGGCTTTGTTGTGAGTGCAGATGGCATGAAGGTAGATCCGGAGAAGATCAAAGCTATCATGGAGTGGCCAAGTCCAACCAATGTTAGTGAAGTAAGAAGCTTCCATGGGCTTGCCTGTTTTTACAGACGTTTTGTCCAGAACTTTAGCACCATAGTTGCTCCATTGACCGAAGTGATTAAGAAGGAAGTTGGATTCAAGTGGGAAGAGGCACAAGAAGCCGCTTTTCAATGCCTTTAAGAGAATCTTACTAATTCTCCTCTCCTTGCTCTTCCTGATTTTAACAAAACCTTAGAAATTGAATGTGATGCCTCAGGGATTGGTATTGGTTCTGTGTTCATGCAGGAGAAAAGGCCTATAGCATACTTCAGTGAGAAGCTTGGAGGAGCAACTCTCAACTATGCTACTTATGATAAGGAGATGTATGTTTTAGTAAGGGCCCTCCGAACTTGGCAACATTATCTCTGGCCTAAGGAGTTTGTGATACATGCCGACCATGAATCGCTCATGTATCTAAAAGGTCAGAACAAGCTAAGCAAGAGACATGCCAGATGGGTCGAGTTCATAGAGACTTTTCCTTATGTAATCAAGTACAAATAAAGTAAGGAAAACATAGTGGCCGATGCACTATCTCGGAGGTATGTTCTCTTAAGTACTCTTGATGCCAAGCTCTTAGGATTTAAACAAATCAAAGGTATGTATGAAACAGATTCTGACTTTTGCGATGCCTATAGGATGTGTAAGAAATTTGCCTCTGGCCATTACTTTTGGCAAGATGACTATCTCTTCTATGACAATCGCCTATGTGTACCTAACAGTTCCTTGAGAGATTTATTTGTTAGGGAAGCACATGGAGGGAGTCTCATGGGTCACTTTGGCATCGCCAATACACAAAGACCATTTCTTTTGGCCACACATGAGAAAGGACGTGGAACGAATTTGTGACAGATGCACAACCTGCAAACAAGGTAAGTCCAAAGTCCAAAGCCACAGTTTGTACACTCCCTTACCTATTCCTTATAACTCTTGGACTGACATATCAATGGATTTCATTGTTGGATTACCTAGAACTAGAACCAGAAAGGATTCCATCTTTGTTGTAGTAGATAGGTTCTCCAAAATGGCACACTTCATAGCTTGTAACAAAACCGATGATGCATTGCATATTACTAATTTGTTCTTTAAGGAAGTGGTACATTTGCAAGGTATGCCTAAGACCATAGTCTCTGATAGGGATACTAAATTCCTTAGTTATTTCTGGAAGACTTTTTGGTCTAAGTTAGGTACCAAGTTGTTGTTCTCTACTACTTGTCATCCACAAACTGATGGACAAACCGAAGTAGTTAATAGAACCTTAGGAACCCTTTTGCGTGCATTCATAAGGAAAAATTTTAAATCATGTGAAGATTACCTATCTCACTGTAAATTTGCATATAACCATGCTGTGCATTCTACTTATAAGTTTTCTTCTTTTGAGATTGTTTATGGGTTCAACCTCACTTCTCCTTTGGATCTAATCCCTTTGCCTGAGTGTGAAAGAATTAATTTTGATGGGAAGAAGAAAGCCGAACTGATACAACAAATACACAAGCAAGCGAGACAAAACATTGAAGAGAAGACAAAGCAATACGTCAAGCATGCCAACAAGGGGAGACGAGAGAAAGTCTTTGAAGAAGGTGACCAAGTTTGGGTTCACTATAGGAAAGCAAGGTTCCCGGAAGGAAGAAAGTCCAAGCTTATGCCAAGGATCGAAGGACCTTTCAACATCATCAAAAAGATCAACAACAATGCCTACCAGCTTGACTTGCAAGGTAAGCATAATATAAGCAACAGTTTTAATATCACTGACTTGGTTCCTTTCATTGCAGATAATCTAGATTTGAGGACAAATCCTTTTCAAGAGGGAGAGGATGATATGAGCATGGAAACGCCAACACTCGGAGAAGAAGAGGAAGGAATCATGGCTATTCCCAAAGGTTCTATGACCCGGGAAAGAACAAGAAAACTTCAAGAAGCTGTAGGAAACATCTTAAGATGGCATGGAAGCATTAGGAAGCTAAGGAAAGTCAACACCAAGACATGCTCACTTCCGTTCAAGTCGCTCTAAGTTAATCATCTTCTTAAGTGACTTGATTGCACTCTTTTTCCCTTAAGCTCGGTTTTATCCCAATGGGTTTTCCGACTAAGGTTTTTAATGAGGCTTCAAGATCCAATTAAACCTTATGATGAATAACTTAGCGCCACACTTGATATTTTGGACCATCCTTTGATGCATTGGACTGACTTCAAAACCACCTTATAATATAAGTTAGACTATAGTTTCATTTTATTGTTTAAGTCCGCAAAAACTATTTAATATTCTTGTCTTGTCAACTTCTAGTCTTTGTTCAGAGTCTTAGGATGAATGTTTAGAGTCCCAATATTTAGTAGTCTCGAGGCACTTGAGTCTGTTCAAATCACCTCTCTCTATAAGTCGATGTAAGCCTCATTTGGCAAACAACCACCTTTTTATTCAACTTCTTTTCAGAAAAAATTCTCGAAGTTCTTTAAGAATATTTCAAGATTGTTTGGTGAGTCATATCCAACAATCAACCCCGATTCTCAGGTGTGTCATATCCAGAAAACAACCTTGTCTTCCCCGAGTGTGTCATATTATGGAGAGATATTTTTGAGAGTTTATTAGGTGTGTAATATCTGAAATTAACCTCAAGGAGTATCAAGAAGCCCTTCCGCAACTTCTTGTGTCCCACTTCGATCCATCACCTTGTCCAGTTCAAGTGTTTGATTCACTAAGGCAAGGATCTATCCCTTATCTATCCAAAGAACCATTCGGCCGCTTCCGAGAAGACCCTTCAGACGGTCCATTCTATGATCAACTCGGCCTTATGTCTTCTTCAGTCCTTTTGTCTATCAATCTGTTCTACCAACGAGAAAGTTGAGTCTTGGGCGTGACCGAGATCGTGTCATCTTGAGACCACAAACTGTAGACCCCAAGGAATTAGGTGAAAGTCATGACCAAGATCAAGTGTTTGGGTTTCTCTTGGCGCTTAATGCATCTTCCAACGATCTCATCAAGCACATACTAAGATGTGAGAAGCTGCCAAGTCTTGCAGAAGTATGTGGGATGATACAAAGGGAGGAGGGGTGAAGAGACCTATTTTGTGCGCCAAGTGAAGCTGCACACCTTGCAAAGAAGAATCTCACATTTGGAGACAAGAGGATGTTGGAATGTGAGCATTGCAAGATGAAGGGACATACCAAGGAGAAGTGTTGTACTCTCCATCCGCATTTGAGGCCTAAGCGACTAAGGGAGAATGAACATGGGCATAGGGCCTTCATGGGAGCTGCACAACTGGTTGAGGATAATGTCAAGAGATCCGAGTTTGAGGCTCTCATCAAGAGCCTAGCTAAGCTGACAGAATTCGGTAAGAGCCTTCTCAGTTCTAGAAGCTCCATAAGTAAGGGTAAAATTATTGTGGATTCAGGAGCTTCCCATCACATGATCAAGGATCAAGACATGTTAAAAAAACCTTGAGCCCTATCATGGAAATGTTTAAATAGCCAATAGAAGCTCAGTTCCGATTAAAGGGATGGGAGAATTAGAGCTTTTCAAAAGGAAACAAAAGCATTATATATGTCGAGCTTCTCATCTAATCTCCTATCAGTTCATAAAGCTACAAAAGATTTGGATTGTGTGACATTTGTTGGGACTGACTTTGTTAAGTTTCAGGATCCTAAAACAAACCATGTGCTCGGAGAAGGGAAGTTGGAGGATGGAGTTTATCTTTTGGAAGCAAATAAACAAGAGGATCCAAAGGCTCTTGGAATGAAGGCGTATGTAGAAGTTTTTGGTAGGAAGGAGATTGGAGATAGCCTATTATGGCATGAAAGGCTAGGACATCCAAGTTCAGCTGTTCTCAAGATGGTCTTACTCAATCTCATTCAAGAAGAAGTAGTTTGTGAAGCATGTGTACTAGGGAAGCATTGTAGACAAGCTTTTCCCATTTCATCTACAACTTGTGATGAAGTTTTTGGCATTGTACACTCAGATGTATGGACCGCCCCATGTAATTCAAGAGATCAATATAAATATTTTGATTCCTTCATAGATGACTACTCAAGATACACATGGATCACACTCCTACACTCCAAAGACCAAGTTTATGAAGCATTCACCAACTTTATTAACTATATCTCTACACAATTCAAAACAACAATTAAAATCTTAAGAAGTGATAATGGAGTCGAATATGTGAGAAAGCGATTCAAAGAGCTACTCAACAACTTTGGCATCATTCATCAAACATCATGTGCATACACTCCACAACAAAAGGGGGTAACTGAGAGGAAGAATAGACATCTAATGGAGGTGGCAAGAACTATCATGATTGCCAAAGGAGTACCTAATTTCCATTGGGTAGATGCGGTGATGACTTCAAACTACTTGATCTACCGGCTTCCAACAAAGAATCTGAACTATAAGTCACCATTTGAAGTGCTATACAAGAAGAAACCAAGCCTGAATCATCTTAAGGCCTTTGGATGTAAGTGCTTCATGTTTTTACCAGAGGGACAAAGAAGCAAGCTCGAACCTCGGAGCATGAAGTGTGTATTCATTGGATACTCACCAACACAAAAGGGTTATAAGGTGTATAATCCAGAGAGAAGGAGGGTCCATGTGTCTAGCGAAGTGAGATTCAATGAAGGAAAAAGTTTTTATGGAGCACAGAACCATGATACTCATGAAGAAAGAGTCTCTTTAACTTGGGAATGGATGCAGCCTAATGAAGAGGCAATAACAAGGGATGAAGTACATGGGGTGAATGAACCATCTGAGAACATAATGGACCATGAAAATGCGGATGATGCAAGTATGGAACCAGAACAGGATCCAGCTGAAGAAGAAGCGGATGTCGAAGAAGAAGAACCTGAGCCAACTGTACCTCTAAGAAAAAGTACAAGATCGAGGCGACAGCGCGTCTACTACAACAACTCGTCCATGCTTAAAGAAGGGTCTAGTATGGGTAATATTTCCAATGTGATAAGAGAGTGTCATGAGTGTACGGCGAGCTTAGATCTCGATCCTATTGGTGACAGCGCTCTCATATCAAAAAGGGAAATAAGACTCAACCTTTATATCCTATTGAGCATTTTTGCTCTTTGAAAAACTTACCTATGGAACATGAAGTTTTTCTGGGAAAATCAGCAAGGAATCCATCCCTAGCTCATATGAAGAAAAATGTGAAAGGGAAGTATGGATAAAACCCATGGAAGAAGAAATGAAGTCTATGGAAATGAACCACACCTGGTACTTGACCGAACTGCCAGAAGGCAAGAAACCAGTAGGGGTGTAGATGGGTGTATACGATCAAATACACAAGTGATGGGAAGATAGAAAGATACAAGGCAAGACTGGTAGCAAATAGATACACTCAAGTCTATGGGGAAGATTATACCGAGACATTTGCTCCAGTTGCCAAGCTCCATTCAGTAAGAATCCTAATCTCGGTGGCCATAAACTTAAAGTGGGATCTGTGGCAGATGGATGTCAAGAACTCCTTCTTACAAGGAGATTTGGAAGAAGAAGTGTATATGGATCACCCCAAGGTTATCATGAGAAAGGCAACAAGGTTTGCAGATTAAAGAAAGAAATCTATGGGCTGAAACAATCTCTCAGAGCATGGTACCAAAGGCTAAGCGCGTGCCTTTTGGAGAGAGGGTTCATAAGATCTGAAGCTGATCATACCTTGTTCACAAAACAAAGTGAAGGAGGAATTGTTGCGGTACTATTATATGTTGATGATCTAATCATCACAGGAAGTAACAGAGAAGGGGTAGATCAAATCAAGAAAATCTTGAAGATGGATTTTGATATAAAGGACCTGGGGGAGCTTAAGTCTTTCTGGGAATCAATATGACATGGTTTGAAGATGAGATATTCATCTCTCAAAGGAAATATGTACTTGATCTCTTGGAAGAAACTGGGAAGCTAGGATCCAAGCCAGCTAAAACTCTAATAGAAGAAGGCTACCAAGACCATCCTGAGGGGGCCATTGGAGGACATTAAAAGATATCAAAGGATGGTGGGCAATCTCATCTATCTTACTATCACAAGACTGGATATTTGTTTTGCAGTAAACCGTGTAAGCCAACATATGCAAAGGCCAACTATGCATCATTGGAATATGATTGAGAGGCTACTAAGGTATTTGAAAAACAGCCCCAAAAAAGGAATATGGATGAAGGCTAATGGAAATACAAAGATCCAAGGATATTATGATGCAGATTGGGCTGGAGATAAGAAAGATATGAAGTCTACATCTGGGACATTTGTAGGAGGCAACTTGGTTACTTGGAGAAGTAAGAAACAGAAGGTCATAGCCTTATCTAGTGCTGAAGCCGAGTATAGGGCTATGAAGGAGGTGACAAAAGAGCTAATATGGGTGAAGGCATTCCTAGAAGATCTTGGTATACATGAAGCTGAGGAAATGATGTTGTATTGTGATAATCATGCTGCAATACATAGAGCATCTAATCTGGTATTTCATGAAAGAACCAAACATATAGAGGTTGATTGCCACTTTGTGAGGGGAAAGACTGAAGAAGGAATCATCAAAACCGCCTTTGTAGCAAGTGAGGATCAAATAGCAGATATCTTCACCAAGACAACCTCATCTATCACTTGTGAACACATCCATGGCAAGATGGGTCTAAAAGATCTCCATCGACCAATCTTGAGGGGGAGTGTTGAAATATGTGATCACATAATTGAGAAAAAGAATTCAAAATCAAAGAAAGGAGTACGAGAAGCGGTTAGAAGTGAACTAGAAGGTAACTAAGTAAAGAAGAGGAAGCAAGTGGAGGCATGGGCCCAGTATGGGCGCAGCATGGGCGCCACCTGTACTTGCCTGCACTGTTGAAGCAGTCCGGCCGCTACACCTACCTCTCTTTCTTGAGTTCCCAATTTGCATAGCTTTAGATTCTCTACATGCTTATCTAAACTCTATATAAACATGTGCCTTATATACTTTCTTTATGTGTGTGAATAAGAGGATAATAAGAGTATTCATTCATAATTCCCTTCTTGTCACACACCATTCTCAAATCATTATTTTCATCTTCTCTAAACTACTAAATCAACACAAACAGTATGGCTGCCATCTCCAGATCGTGAGTAGGGTAATTGCACTCATGTTTCCTCAACTGCCTTGAAGAATAGGCGATCACCCTTCCATGCTGCATAAGTACACACCCAAGTCCAAACTTAGATGCATCAGTGTACACCACATTCCTGATAGTCGAATTATTCCGGCTTGATAGTATGAGAAGAGTTTGCACTGAAACAAGGCTCATCTGGCTCTGGCAAGGCTAACACAGGCATGCTAACTAACATCTCCTTAAGTTTGCAAAGCTCTCCTCACACTCTGCCGACAACACAAAAGGAACATCCTTCCCTGTAAGGTTGTTCATGGACTGAGCCATGCTAGCAAAACCTTTGACAAACCTTCTATAATAACCAGCCAAACCAAGAAAACTCTGGATTTCTGTCGCATTCCTTGGTCTCGGCCGCTCCTCAATCACAGAATCTTTTCTGGATCCACTGAAACCCCACTCTCTGAAACAATATGACCCAGAAACCCAACCTCACGTTGCCAAAAACTGCACTTGCTTAGCTTAGCAAATAACTTCTGCTTCCGCAGAATTCTCCTCAAATTCTCTGCATGCTCTTCGGGACTCTTGGAATACATCAGGATGTCATTGATGAAGATAATGACAAACTCATCCAGATACTACTGAAAGACTCCAATCATCAATCTCATAAATGCAGCTGGTGCATTAGTCAAACCGAACGGCATCACCACAAACTCGTAGTGTCTGTACCTTGTGCTGAAAGTCGTTTTCCGGATATCCACCTCATCTATGGGAATCTGATGGTATCCCGATGCCAAGTCAATCTTTGAGAACCTTGTAGCCCCTCTCAACTGGTCCAACAACTCATCAATCCTTGGCAAAGGATACTTGTTCTTCACATTAATATGGTTAAGCCCCCGGTAATCATTACATAACCAAAACTCATGTCTTTCTTCTTAACAAATAAGACAGGTGCCCTGCATGGTGAACTATTCGGTCTAATAAACCCCTTTTCCAAAAGTTCTTCTAACTGTTTCCTTAGCTCTGCCAACTCTGCTGGAGCCATTCTGTAGGGAGTTTTTGACAAAGGTGTCGTCACCGATTCCAACTCTATAGTCAAAGGATCAGATCTCGATGGTGGTAACCCTATCAACGGCTGGAATACATCCCCAAACTCCCAAACAACCGTGATGTCCTGCAAAGTAGATTCCCCCGCCTCACCAGACATGGATATAGTTGTCAGATAGGCTTCACAACTCTGCTGAATCAACCTCTCGGCCTGGATAGTAGAAACCACTATTTGGCTCCTAGAAATTGGTCTTACTCCCTGATAAACCAGTTTCTTACCCGTTCGCTCAAAAAAAACTCGGCCTCAATGATAATCGAGATGCCCAAAATAATGTCATATAACTTCAGTGGACACACAATTAAGTCGGCCGACATTAACTTTCCCACAATAAGAATATCAATGTCCTTAATACAACCGTTTCCTGAGCATGCGACCCCCAGAAACACACACAACTCCCAACTGATCACCAGACAGCTCTTGGATCACACTCTCAGATACCCAGCTCGGTGTAACAAAACTGTGAGATGCTCCGGAATCAAACAAAGCATTAGACTCTACCCCAGCTACGCTTAAGGTTCCTACGCATATAGTAATCTAAGATAACAAACACAAACACAAGGAAAAAAAATCTTAACATTAAGAATATATCACTTAGTGTCATAAAACTAACCAGTGATTGGTCTGTTGCTGCTCGCTCCACCTGCCACCGCGCCTAAAGCATATACTCGAGGCGCTCATGCGGCTCGCTTCGGCGGTGGTGCCACCAACCTTGTTGTATCCTGGTTCCTTACAGTGATAGCAAACCCGCTCATCAGCTTTGGTGCAATACACAATACGGTGCTCTGGACTACCACAGCGGAAACACCGGTAGCCTGCACCAAAAGTCTTAGGAGTGTCCTCCCACTTCCTCTTCTGCACCTCATCACTGCCTGACTTACCCCCTTTGCTTGGAACAGAATTATGGGGCTTTTTATGAACCCCAGATCCCAAAGCCTGCTATAGACTCTTGCCTCATGTCCTCTTCAATCAAGGCTGCACCCTCAACCAACTCAGCCACTGAAGCATAGCTGCTAACTATGCAGCAGTTCCTCACCTCCAACCACATATCACGCAAAAACATACGCACTTGTGTTCTCTCACAACCAAGACACCGACCAGCATGTTGAAATAGGTGCTCATTCAAGTGATGAATTAATCAAAGAAAATTCAAATGACAAGAAGGAGGGAACAAGGAAAGAATCGGTTAGGATGATAGGGGAAGCTGTTAGAAATGAACTAGAAGTTAACTAGTCAAGTAACTAAGTAGAAGAGGAGAAGCAAGTGGAGGTATGGGCTCAGTATGGGAGGTATGGGCGCCATTGACTATTGAGACACTGTTGGAGTAGCTCAGCCTCTACCCTTGAGCTACTTCACGCATCTTTCTTCTCCTTCTCTTTCCCACGCTTCTTTTTTCTTCTTCCCTTATCTTGTAAAGTCTATATATATTCATGTAAATCTCTTGTAAAAGAAGAAGTTGAATAAGAGAATAAAATTATTCAAACTCTCTTTACCTTGACACCATTCTCCTTATCATTCTCTATTATTCTCTATCCTAGTTAATCTCAAAGTCTATATTTTTTCATTGTATCAGAGCAAGGTTGAACATTCCAAATGCTTAACTCTCTTATAATCCTTCTAGCACTCTACGAATCTTCTAATCTATAACAATACACCTTCCTAAGTTCTATTCACTCTGAGATTAATATACTTGGGATCATAGGATCTTCAAGTTGTGAAAGAACTAGAATTGTGTATTATTACTAGAAAATGGAGACAAATAGAGTAGCAATCTCAGTCATGCTCAAGGGGAATAACTGTTGATTTTAGAAGTTTAGGGAGAGATAAGGATGAAGATAAGAGAATTGGCGTAATAAGAGAGAGAGATTGCTGAATTTTTCTTCTTATTCACACTCATTCAACCAATACAATGCACAAGTATATATAGACTTTACAAGCATAAGCTAAGGAAAAAATATCTAAGGAAGAGGAAGAGAAGAGGTGTGATGATGGAGTGGTTGAGCTGCTCCAACAGTGCAGCTGCGCCCATGCTGTTCCCATTCTGTGCCCATACCTTCTCCCTGCAGCGCCCATGCCTCTTTTGCTTCCTCACTTGGTTTAGTTAGCTTGTCTAGTTGATATCCAACAGCTTCCTTTTCTTCTAGTTCCTTATAAACTAGCTCTCCTTCTAGTTCCTTCACAACTAGTTCTTTCCTTTTCCCTCCTTTTCTTGAGTTTGAATTCTTCTTCTTGAGATCACATATTTCAACACTCCCCCTCAAGATTGGTCGGTGAATATCCTTTAGACCGATCTTGCCATATATGTGATCCCCAATGATCGAGGATGTTGCCTTGGTGAAGATATCCGCTAGCTGTTCCCCACTTGCTACGAATGCGGGTTTGATGATTCCTTCTTGAATCTTTCCCCTCACAAAGTGACAATCCACTTCTATATGCTTGGTCCTTTCATGGAATACCGGATTAGATGCTATATGTATTGCAGCTTGATTATCACAATACAACAGCATCTCCTCAGCCTCAAGTATCCCAAGATCTTCTAGGAATGCCCTCACCCATATCAATTCTTTTGTCACCTCCTTCATAGCCCTATACTCGGCTTCAGCACTTGATAAGGCTATAACTTTCTGCTTCTTACTTCTCCAAGTGACTAGATTACCTCCCACAAAGGTACAAAAACCGGATGTGGACTTTCTATCTTGCTTATCTCCAGCCCAATCCGCATCACAATATCCTTGAACCTTTGTGTTTCCATTAGCCTTCATCCATATGCCTTTTCCAGGGCTGTTTTTTAAGTACCTTAGCAGCCTCTCAATCATGTTCCAATGCTGCATAGTTGGTTTTTGCATATGTTGACTCTCACGGTTCACTGCAAAGCAAATATCCGGCCTTGTAATAGTAAGATAGATGAGCTTGCCCACCATCCTCTGGTATCTTTTAATATTCTCCAATGGCTCCCCCTCAGGACTATCTTGGTAGCCTTCTTCTATTGGAGTTTTGGCCGGTTTGGATCCTAACTTCCCGGTTTCTTCCAAGAGATCCAGCACATATTTCCTTTGGGAGATGAACATCCCATCTTCAAACCGTGTCATTTCAATCCCTATGAAGTATTTAAGCTCTCCTAGATCCTTTATATCAAAAGCAACCTTCAAGAGTTCCTTGATTCGATCTACTCCATCTTTGTCACTTCCTGTGATGATTAGATCATCAACATAGATCAAGACCACCACTACTCCTCCTTTACTTTTCCTTGTGAAAAGTGTATGATCAGCTTCCGATCTTATGAACTCCTTCTCCAAAAGACAAGCACTTAGCCTTTGGTACCATGCCCTTGGAGATTGCTTTAGCCCATAGATTGCTTTCTTCAATCTACAAACTTTGTTGCCTTCCTTATGATATCCTTGGGGTGGATCCATATACACTTCCTCTTCCAAATCCCCTTGCAAGAAGGCGTTCTTGACATCCATCTGCCATAGATCCCACTTCAAGTTCACTGCCACCGAGATTAGGATTCTGATGGAATGGAGCTTAGCAACCGGAGCAAATGTCTCGGTATAATCCTCCCCATAGATTTGAGTATACCCTTTTGCTACCAACCTTGCCTTGTATCTTTCTATCCTCCCATCACTTGTGTATTTGATTGTATACACCCATCTACACCCAACTGGCTTCTTATCCCTTTCCATGGACTTCATTTCCTCTTCCATGGCTTTTACTCATACTCCACTCTCACACGCTTCTTCATATGAGTTAGGTATGGATTCCTTGCTGATTTTTCCAAGAAAAGCTTCATGCTCCATAGGTAAGGATGCCAACGAGCAAAAATGCTCAATGGGATATGTAACAGTGCTAGTTTGAGTGTTATCTCCCCCTTGTGATAAGAGAGTGCTGTCGCCAATAGGATCGAGATCTAAGCTCGCCGTACGCTCAGGGCATTCTCTTATCACACAAGGAAGATTACTCGCACTAGACTCTCCTTGGAGCATGGCAGAGTTGTTGTAGCCATAGTAAACACGTTGTCGCCTCTGTCTTGTACTTCTTCTTAGAGGTACTGTTGGCTCAGGTTCTTCTTTGACAATGTCAATGCTTTCTACACCTGGATTAGGTTCACTTTCCTCATCCGTGGCTTCATGATCTGAGGTTGGGTCATTCTCCTCATGTACATCATCCCTTGTTCTTGAATCTTCAAAGAATGGTATCCACTCCATAAATGGTGAGCTCATACCTTGAGGGGTATCATGATTCTTAGCTCCATAGAAGCTCTCCTTTTCATTGAACCTCACCTCTCTTGATACATAGACTCGTCTTGTCTCCGGGTTGTAGACCTTGTATCCTTTTTGTGTTGGTGAATATCCAATGAATACACACTTCATGCTTCTAGGTTCAAGTTTGTTTCTTTGACCTTCTGGTGTGAACATAAAGCAGCTACATCCAAAGGTTTTGAGATGATGTAGGCTTGGTTTCTTGTTGTACAATGCCTCAAATGGTGACTTATTATCCAGGTTCTTGGTTGGAAGACGGTTGATCAAGTAGTTTGAAGTCATCACAGCATCTCCCCAATGAAGTTTAGGTACTCCCTTGGCAATCATGATGGTCCTTGCTACCTCCATTAGGTGTCTATTTTTTCTTTCAGCTACTCCGTTTTGTTGTGGAGTATAGGCGCAAGATGTTTGATGGATGGTGCCAAGGTTGTTGAGTAATTCCTTGAACCGCTTGCTTATATACTCTCCTCCATTATCACTTCTTAAGATCTTGATTGTTGTTTTGAATTGTGTAGACACATAGTTGATGAAGTTGGTGAATGCTTCATAAACTTGATCTTTGGTATGTAGAAGAGTAATCCATGTGTATTTTGAGTAGTCATCTATGAATGAAACAAAATACTTATATTGATCTCTTGAATTACAAGGAGCGGTCCATACATCCGAGTGTACAATGCCAAAAGCTTCATCACAAAATGTAGATGAAGTAGGAAACACTTGTCTACAATGTTTCCCTAGTACACATGCTTCACATACTACTTCTTCTTGAATGAGATTGGGTAAGGCCACTTTGAGAACTGCAGAGCTTGGATGTCCCAACCTTTCATGCCATAGTGGACTATCTCCAATCTCCTTCCTACTAGATACTTCTACATCCGCCTTCATTCCAAGCGCTTTCACATCCGCTTGTTTATTTGTGTGCAAAAGATATACTCCATCCTCTACCTTCCCTTCTCCGAGCACTTTGTTTGTTTTAGGGTCCTGAAACTTAACAAAGTCAGTCCCAAACAATGCCACACAATCCAAATCCTTGGTAGCTTTATGAACTGATAGAAGATTAGATGAGAAACTAGGCATGTATAAGGCTTTTGTTCCTTTTTTGAAAAGTTCTAATTCCCCTATCCCTTCAATCGGAACTGAACTCCCATTTGCCACTTGCACATTCCCATGATAAGGCTCAAGATTTTTAAGCATGTCTTGATCCTTAATCATGTGATGAGAAGCCCCTGAATCCACAATCACTTTGTCCTTTTTTATGGAGCTTTTAGAACCGAGGAAGCCCTTACAAGATTCAGTGAGCTTGGCTAGGCTCTTGATGAGGGCTTCGAATTCGGACCTCTTGACCGTATCCTCAACTGGTTGTGCCACACCCATGAAGGCTCTAGGTCCACTTCCATTCTCCTTTAGCCTCTTAGGCCTCAAGTGTGGATGAAGGGTCCAACACTTCTCCTTAGTGTGTCCCTTCATTTTACAATGCTCACATTCCAACACCCTCTTGTCGAATGTAAGATTCTTCCTTGCAAGATGTGCAGCCTCGCTTGGTGCACGAAATAGGTCTCTTGACCCTTCCTCTCTTTGAATCATGCCACATACTTCCGCTAGACTTGGCAGCTTCTCAAATCTAAGTATGTGCTTGATAAGATTTTTGTAGGATGCGTTGAGCGCCAAGAGAAGCCCAAACACTTGATCTTGGTCACGCCTTTCTCCTAACTCCTTGGGGTCCATAGTTTGTGGCCTCAAGATCTCCAGTTCGGCCCACAAGCTTCTATACTCCCCAAACATTTCCTTGAATGGCTTCTCTCCTTGTTGAAGCTCATTCAACGTCCTCTTCACCTCAAATATCCTTGATATATTTGAGATGTTTCCATATACTCCCTTGAGTATATCCCACAACTCCTTGGCGGTATCCGCATATGAGTAGGCCGCCAGGATAGATGGCTCTAGTGAGCTTTGAAGAAGTGAAAGAGTGAACTGCTCTTCTTGCTCTTCCTTGTCATTGTATGGTTCGGCTTCTTCCTTAGGTTCAATGAACTTCCAAAGTCCTCTACCTCTTAGAACGGTCTTAGTAGTTTTTGCCCAAAGAAGGTAGTTATCTCCTTTAAGAACAACAGAAATCGCTACTCTATTCACCTCCATTCTCTTGTAGTAATACACAATCCCAGCTCTTTCACAACTTGAAGATCAACCGATCTCAAGGATATTAATCTCAGAGTGAATAGAACTTGGTAAGATGTATTGCTATAGATTAGAAGGTTTTGAAGATAGCTTAAAGGGATTATGAAGAGAGTTTAAGCGGTTGGATAAAGAACCCGCTCTCATACCATGTTGATTTTAGAAGTTTAGGGAGAGATAAGGATGAAGATAAGAGAATT
Organism: Nasturtium officinale; assembly: GCA_963854855.1. Classification (NCBI taxonomy): domain Eukaryota; kingdom Viridiplantae; phylum Streptophyta; class Magnoliopsida; order Brassicales; family Brassicaceae; genus Nasturtium; species Nasturtium officinale. Next base: position 11,437,616 of record OY978504.1, on the reverse strand, counting down.
GGCGTAATAAGAGAGAGAGATTGCTGAATTTTTCTTCTTATTCACACTCATTCAACCAATACAATGCACAAGTATATATAGACTTTACAAGCATAAGCTAAGGAAAAAATATCTAAGGAAGAGGAAGAGAAGAGGTGTGATGATGGAGTGGTTGAGCTGCTCCAACAGTGCAGCTGCGCCCATGCTGTTCCCATTCTGTGCCCATACCTTCTCCCTGCAGCGCCCATGCCTCTTTTGCTTCCTCACTTGGTTTAGTTAGCTTGTCTAGTTGATATCCAACAGCTTCCTTTTCTTCTAGTTCCTTATAAACTAGCTCTCCTTCTAGTTCCTTCACAACTAGTTCTTTCCTTTTCCCTCCTTTTCTTGAGTTTGAATTCTTCTTCTTGAGATCACATATTTCAACAATAACTACCTTCTTTAGGCAAAAATCATTAATACCACTCTTAGGGGCCGAGGACTTTGGCGGTATGTTGAGCCAAAGGTGGAAGCAGAGGCGGTGGTGAAGAATGAAAAAGAGGAAGCTAAGGAAGAGCAAGAAGAACAATACACTCTTTCTCTTCTTCAAAACTCATTAGAACCATCCATCTTGGCGGCCTACTCATATGCGGATACCGCCAAGGAGTGGTGGGATATACTCAAGGGAGTATATGGAAATGTCTCAAATATATCAAGGATTTTTAAGGTGAAGAGGGCGCTGAATGAGCTTCAACAAGAGGAGAAGCCATTCAAGGAAATGTTTGGAGAGTATAGAAGCTTGTGGGCTGAGTTGGAGATGTTGAGGCCACAAACTATAGACCCCAAGGAGTTAGGTGAAAGGCGTGACCAAGATCAAGTGTTTGGGGTTCTCTTGGCACTCAATGCATCTTACAAGGACCTTATCAAGCACATACTTAGATTTGAGAAGCTACCAAGTCTAGCGGAAGTATATAGCACGATACAAAGGGAGGAGGGGTCAAGAGACCTATTTAGTGCACCAAGTGAAGCTGCACATCTTGCCAAGAAAAATCTCATATTTGGAGACAAAAGGGTGTTGGAATGTGAGCATTGTAAGATGAAGGAGCATACCAAGGAGAAGTGTTGGACTCTCCATCCGCATTTGAGGCCTAAGCGGCTAAGGGAGAGTGGAAGTGGGCATAGGGCCTTCATGGTGGTTGCACAACCAGTTGAGGATACTGTCAAGAGATTCGAGTTTGAGGCTCTCATCAAGAGCTTAGCCAAGCTAACAGAATCCGGTAAGAGCTTCCTCAGTTCTAAAAGCTCCATAAGGAAGGGAAAAATGATTATGGATTCAGAAGCCTCTCATCACATGATTAAGGATCAAGACATGTTAAAACATCTTGAGCCTTATCATGGAAATGTGCAAGTAGCTAATGGAAGCTCAGTTCCGATTGAAGGGATAGGAGAATTAAAGCTTTTCAAAAAGGAAACAAAAGCATTATACATGCCTAGCCTCTCATCTAACCTTCTATCAGTTCATAAAGCTACAAAGGATTTGGATTGTGTGGCATTGTTTGGGATTGACTTTGTTAAGTTTCAGGACCCTAAAACAAATCATGTGCTTGGAGAAGCGAAGGTGGAGGATGGTGTGTATATTTTGGAAGCTAATAAACAAGAGGATCCAAAGGCTCTTGGAATGAAGGCGGATGTAGAAGTTTTTGGTAGGAAGGAGATTGGAGATATCCCATTATGGCATGAAAGGCTAGGACATCCAAGTCCAGCAGTTCTCAAGATGGTTTTACCCAATCTCATTCAAGAAGGAGTTTGTGAAGCATGTGTACTAGGAAAGCATTGTAGACAAGCTTTTCCCATTTAATCTACAACTTATGTTGAAGCTTTTGGCATTGTACACTCGGATGTATGGACCGCCCCATGTAATTCAAGAGATCAATGTAAATATTTTATTTCCTTCATAGATGACTACTCAAGATACACATGGATCACACTCTTGCTTTCCAAAGACCAAGTGTATGAAACATTCACCAACTTTATTAACTATGTTTCTACACAATTCAAAACAAAAATCAAGGTCTTAAGAAGTGATAATGGAGGAGAATATGTGAACAAGCGATTCAAAGAGCTACTCAACAACTTTAGCATCATCCATCAAACATCTTGCGCATATACACCACAACAAAATGGGGTAGCTGAGAGGAAGAATAGACATTTAATGGAGGTAGCAAGGACTATCATGATTGCCAAAGGAGTACCAAAATTTCATTGGGGAGATGCGTGATGACTTCAAGCTACTTGATCAACCGGCTTCCAACAAAAAACTTGGACAATAAGTCACCATTTGAAGCACTATACAAGAAGAAACAAAAAGGGCTAAAAGTTCTACAATCCGGAGACAAGAAGAGTTTATGTGTCTAGAGAGGTGAGATTCAATGAAAAAGAAAGCTTTTATGGAGCTAAGAATCATGACACTCCTGAAGGTATGGTCTCATCATCTATGGATTGGATGCCGTTCAATGAAGTGCCAATAACAAGGGATAAAGTACATGGAGAGAGTGAATCATCTGAGATCATCATGGAACTTGGAAATGTGGATGATGCACATATGAACCAGACCAGGATCCAGCTGAAGAAAAAGCGGATGTCGAAGAAGAATCTGAGCCAACAGTACCTCTAAGACGAAGTACAAGACAGAGGTGACAGCGTGTCTACAACAACAATTCAGCCATGCTTAAAGAAGGGTCAAGTATGGATAATATTTCCAATGTGATAAGAGAGTGTACGGAGCGTACCGAGCTTAAATCTCAATTCTATTGGCGACAGCGCTCTCATATCACAAAAAGGAGATAGGACTCAATCTTTATATCCTATTGAGCATTTTTGCTCTTTGGCAAACTTACCAATGGAACATGAAGTTTTTCTGGGAAAAATCAACAAGGAATCTATCCCTAGCTCATATGAAGAGGCGTGTGAGAATGAAGTATGGATAAAAGCCATGGAAGAAGAAATGAATTCTATGGAAAAGAACCACACATGGTACTTGACCGAACTACCAGAAGGCAAGAAACCAGTTGGGTGTAGATGGGTGTATACGATCAAGTATACAAGTGATGGGAAAATAGAGAGGTAAAAAGCAAGGCTGGTAGCAAAAGGATACAGTGGGGAAGACTATACAGAGACGTTTGCTCCAGTTGCTAAGCTCCACTCAATAAGAATCCTAATCTCGGTGGCCATAAACTTAAAGTGGGATCTATGGCAGATGGATGTCAAGAACGCCTTCTTGCAAGGAGATTTGGAAGAAAAAGTGTATATGGATCCACCCCATAGATATCATAAGGAAGGCAACAAAGTTTGCAGATTAAAAAAGCAATCTATGGGCTGAAGCAATCTCCAAGAGCATGGTACCAAAGGCTAAGCGCTTGTCTTTTGGAGAGGGGGTTCATAAGATCTGAAACTGATCATTCTTTGTTCACAAGACAAAGTGAAGGAGGAATGGTTGTGGTACTAATATATGTAGATGATCTAATCATCAGAGGAAGTGACAAAGATGGAGTACATCAAACCAAGAAGATCTTGAAGGCCGTTTTGGATATAAAAGACCTGGGGGAGCTTAATTACTTCCTAGGAATTGAGATGACACGGGGATGTTCATCTCTCAAAGGAAATATGTACTTGATCTCTTGGAAGAAACTGGAAAGATAGGATCCAAGCCGGCTAAAACTCCAATAGAAGAAGGCTACCAAGATAATCTTGAGGGGGCCGAGGACATTAAAAGATACCAAAGGATGGTGGGCAAGTTCATCTATATTACTATCACAAGGCCGGACATTTGCTTTGCAGTAAACCGTGTGAGCCAACATATGCAAAAGCCAACTATGAAGCATTGAAACATGATTGAGAGGCTGCTAAGGTATCTGAAAAATAACCCTGGAAGAGGCGTATGGATGAAGGCCAATGGAAACACAAAGGTTCAAGGATATTGTGATGCGGATTGGGCTGAAAATAATTAGGATAGAAAGTCCACATCCGGTTTTTATACCTTTGTGGGAGGCAATCTAGTGACTTGGAGAAGTAAAAAAGCAGAAGGTCATAGCCTTATCAAGTGTTGAAGCTGAGTATAGGGCTATGAAGGAGATAACAAAAGAACTAATATGGGTGAAAGCATTCCTAGAGGATCTTGGAATACATGAAGCTGAAGAAATGTTGGTGTACTGTGATAATCAAGCTGCAATACATATAGCATCCAATCCGGTATTCCATGAAAGGATGATGCATATAGAGGTGGATTGTCATTTTATGTGGGGAAATATTCAAGAATGAATCATCAAACCCGTATTTATAACAAGTGAGAATCAACTAGCGGATATCTTCACCAAGGCAACCTCATCTATCACTTGTGATCACATTCATGGCAAGATTGGTCTAAAAGATCTTCACCGACCAACCTTGAGGGGGAATGTTGAAATAGGTGCTCATTCAAGTGATGAATTAATCAAAGAAAATTCAAATGACAAGAAGGAGGGAACAAGGAAAGAATCGGTTAGGATGAAAGGGGAAGTTGTTAGAAATGAACTAGAAGTTAACTAGTCAAGTAACTAAGTAGAAGAGGAGAAGCAAGTGGAGGTATGGGCTCAGTATGGGAGGTATGGGCGCCATTGACTATTGAGACACTGTTGGAGTAGCTCAGCCTCCACCCTTGAGCTACCTCACGCATCTTTCTTCTCCTTCTCTTTCCCACGCTTCTTCCTTCTTCTTCCCTTATCTTGTAAATTCTATATATATTCATGTAAATCTCTTGTAAAAGAAGAAGTTGAATAAGAGAATAAGATTATTCAAACTCTCTTTACCTTGACACCATTCTCCTTATCATTCTCTATTATTCTCTATCCTAATTAATCTCAAAGTATATATTTTTTCAGCATACCTCTTGAGCTCATTCTCATACTCTCGGACAGACTGGCTCCCCTGTGATAAATCCAAGAACTCGCCGTCCATCTTATCCAAAGGCTCCAGCGGAAAATATTTAAGGTCCAATTCCTCGCGGAACTCTCCCCAAGTCAATACCACATACCCCTCCATGATAACACACCCTCCCACCAAGTGTGAGCTTCACCCTCCAGAAAATGAACCGCCAAGTCAACTCGATACTCTTCAGGGCATCTGATAGAGTGGAAGTTCCTCTCCAGCCTGGATCTCCACTCATCCGCCTTAACAGGCTTGGCTCCTCCAATGAAGTACTTAGTGCCTAAATTTTGCATGTGCTCCATCATCTTGAGATAAGTGGGAGCATCTGGCTCAACAACAACATACGGAACTTCCAGAACAGCTCCCCTTGGCAGAACATGTGCTGCATGTGGTGCTGCCGGAGCAGGAGCCGGTACCGCAGTGGGTAACCTCTCCAAAATTAGAGTCAACAACCCAAGCACAACCCCCATCTTGTTCTGATCTGCTCCCTGCGTAGCTACTCCATGTGCTGGCACAACATTGCCAGAAACATAACCAGCCTGACCAGCCCCGATATGAGGTTCCACTCCCACCTGCTCCACCATGACACTCTGCACCACATTCCCCTCAGGAGTAATCCTGGTCCTGCCAGCTCTGCCCCTTTGGCCAGTACGGCCACCACGGCCATCTCGGCCACCAGGACCTCCTCCGGAATGCCTACCAACTCTGTATGAATTAATCATCCTTCAGAAACAACAAACGTTAGGTTACTAAACATTACTACAAAAAATATAGCAACAAACAACAAAACAAGGGAGTCTTACCATGGAACCATTCTCAGCCGGGAAGATGACGTACCCGACATCCCATAAAATAACCATAAAGCACAACATAAAACCTAACAGCCCTAGAAACAATTCTGCTCTGATACCAAATTGAAATGCTCCGACCCAATAATATATATATTTCTTACTATTCCCGTAAATAATAAAAATATTCCATCATCGTAAATTAATTAAATAAAACCACCAACTCAACATTCATGATTTTAAAAAAAAAAACACATCAAATTCAAATATTAGAATCTAGCACCTACCAGTTCACTGCAATTCAACAATAAACAAAAATCTGAAATAAATAAATAAAACCCTCCCGGTACGTCATCTCCACCCACAGCCGCAGTCCCACGAGCTCCAGCTAAGACTTCTGTTCTTTTCCTTTACCTGCGCCATTATGAAAATATGCAATCAGTATTTAATAAATACCGAAGAGGTGACCAACCTGTCTACTGGGTCAATTATTGACATGAAAATATAAAAACTTTCCCGGCATATTTTTTATGCTCGGGAGAACAATGCAACAAATACCAAAAATTAACACATAACTTTCAACAAATAATTAAAATAAATTAAAAATTATTTTCAGCAATTTAATATCTCATTTCTGCTCCCATATAAAATTAATGGAATTCAGCCAAATAATAATTAATAAAAACATTCTTTAAACCAAAAAATCAGCAAATCCATGATTTAATTACTACAATAATTTTAATAATTTTCCAAAATTTAATAGCAGCTTTACACCACAAATTCAATAAACACACAGGCACACAAAACAAATTCATAACACAAACTTTAGAGCGAAAACTCCCATAAATTCAGTCCGACCACGGTACTGCATTCACTTTAGCCAAATGTATAAACTTTTGCAGCCAAATGTAGAAACTTTTTCCGAACACCACCTCTTTCACAGTGACAAATGATGAAACACAGAGAATAGACTTCCCTCAACGGCAACACAACCACCAACTCCCAACTCTTCTCTTCTCTCCTCTCTTCTTCTCTTCCTCTCTCAAACTCACGACAGAATTCCACCAAAGGCAACAATGGAGGCGGCGTTAAATAACAAGGAGAAAAACTATGTTTTTCCGTTTATATATATATATAAATATTACAAGTAGGTCCTCTAATTCTGAGAAATTTGCAAAGCACTCCTTACCTTTTAACCTTAACAATTTAACCCTAGCTTAATTTTCTGATTTAACAGAAATAACCCCAAACTTTACGATTCTCCTTTTTAATAACATCCCAGAATTTTATTTGATTAAAAATCTAAAATAATTAACTCTTTAATCCAAACTAAAGAAATTCACTATTTATTTTATGGAACATGGATGTTACATTTCTTGTATAGTTTCATACACTTAAACACTTTGCTTTATATGTATTGTAACCAAAACAATAATCTCTTGTCTCCATCTCCATCTTCCAAAATATATGCTATATATGTGTTGTGACCAAAACACTAGTCTATTTTCATGCAGTAAATTACCAATTTAACATCAATTAAACACATTTAAACATAAATTTCATACAATTAAGCACTAATTTAATTTTAAAAAGTTTAATTTTTAAGAACCCCTAAAAAGATATTACCATTGGAGGAGAAAAAATATTAAGAACTCCTAATGAGATTCTTAACTTTTAATTATGCAAAAATTAGATGAAACATATTGGTAAGAACTCTTATGATATTCTTACCACTGGAGTGCTCTTAAGGATTATCCGGGACTGGGGATTTTTCTATGAACTGAATGTGATTTTCAGATTCGACCATGGTGTAACTTGGACTATATTTCCTGTCCCCGACACTACACAAATTCTGCCAAACAACCGACAGACTTTCTAACAGATTCCAATTTTTGTCAAAAATTTCTGATGTTTATGAGACCAATTTACGAGGAAAGGAGACCATCAGACAACCGTCAGTAATTTCAGATGGAAACCTGACATACGTTTTGATTTCTGACAGATTTTTGAAGGACGGCTAAGAACCCATCAAAATGTGTCAGTTATGACTAATGTTTTGATGAAAAATATAGATGTTAATCTTGTTGAAATATGTGATCTCAAGAAGAAGAATTCAAACTCAAGAAAAGGAGGGAAAAGGAAAGAACTAGTTGTGAAGGAACTAGAAGAAGAGCTAGTTTATAAGGAACTAGAAGAAAAGGAAGCTGTTGGATATCAACTAGACAAGCTAACTAAACCAAGTGAGGAAGCAAAGGAGACATGGGCGCTGCAGGGAGAAGGTATGGGCACAGCATGGGAACAGCATGGGCGCAGCTGCACTGTTGGAGCAGCTCAACCACTCCATCATCACACCTCTTCTCTCCCTCTTCCTTAGATATTTTTTCCTTAGCTTATGCTTGTAAAGTCTATATATACTTGTGCATTGTATTGGTTGAAGAGTGTGAATAAGAAGAAAAATTCAGCAATCTCTCTCTCTCTTATTACGCCAATTCTCTTATCTTCATCCTTATCTCTCCCTAAACTTCTAAAATCAACATGGTATCAGAGCGGGTTCCTTATCCAACCGCTTAAACTCTCTTCATAATCCCTTTAAGCTATCTTCAAAACCTTCTAATCTATAGCAATACATCTTACCAAGTTCTATTCACTCTGAGATTAAAATCCTTGAGATCGGTTGATCTTCAAGTTGTGAAAGAGCTGGGATTGTGTATTACTACAAGAGAATGGAGGTGAATAGAGTAGCGATTTCTGTTGTTCTTAAAGGAGATAACTACCTTCTTTGGGCAAAAACTACTAAGACCGTTCTAAGAGGTAGAGGACTTTGGAAGTTCATTGAACCTAAGGAAGAAGCCGAACCATACAATGACAAGGAAGAGCAAGAAGAGCAGTTCACTCTTTCACTTCTTCAAAGCTCACTAGAGCCATCTATCCTGGCGGCCTACTCATATGCGGATACCGCCAAGGAGTTGTGGGATATACTCAAGGGAGTATATGGAAACATCTCAAATATATCAAGGATATTTGAGGTGAAGAGGGCGTTGAATGAGCTTCAACAAGGAGAGAAGCCATTCAAGGAAATGTTTGGGGAGTATAGAAGCTTGTGGGCCGAACTGGAGATCTTGAGGCCACAAACTATGGACCCCAAGGAGTTAGGAGAAAGGCGTGACCAAGATCAAGTGTTTGGGCTTCTCTTGGCGCTCAACGCATCCTACAAAGATCTTATCAAGCACATACTTAGATTTGAGAAGCTGCCAAGTCTAGCGGAAGTATGTGGCATGATTCAAAGAGAGGAAGGGTCAAGAGACCTATTTCGTGCACCAAGCGAGGCTGCACATCTTGCAAGGAAGAATCTTACATTCGACAAGAGGGTGTTGGAATGTGAGCATTGTAAAATGAAGGGACACACTAAGGAGAAGTGCTGGACCCTTCATCCACACTTGAGGCCTAAGAGGCTAAAGGAGAATGGAAGTGGACCTAGAGCCTTCATGGGTGTGGCACAACCAGTTGAGGATACGGTCAAGAGGTCCGAATTCGAAGCCCTCATCAAGAGCCTAGCCAAGCTCACTGAATCTGGTAAAGGCTTCCTCGGTTCTAAAAGCTCCATAAAAAAGGACAAAGTGATTGTGGATTCAGGGGCTTCTCATCACATGATTAAGGATCAAGACATGCTTAAAAATCTTGAGCCTTATCATGGGAATGTGCAAGTGGCAAATGGGAGTTCAGTTCCGATTGAAGGGATAGGGGAATTAGAACTTTTCAAAAAAGGAACAAAAGCCTTATACATGCCTAGTTTCTCATCTAATCTTCTATCAGTTCATAAAGCTACCAAGGATTTGGATTGTGTGGCATTGTTTGGGACTGACTTTGTTAAGTTTCAGGACCCTAAAACAAACAAAGTGCTCGGAGAAGGGAAGGTAGAGGATGGAGTATATCTTTTGCACACAAATAAACAAGCGGATGTGAAAGCGCTTGGAATGAAGGCGGATGTAGAAGTATCTAGTAGGAAGGAGATTGGAGATAGTCCACTATGGCATGAAAGGTTGGGACATCCAAGCTCTGCAGTTCTCAAAGTGGCCTTACCCAATCTCATTCAAGAAGAAGTAGTATATGAAGCATGTGTACTAGGGAAACATTGTAGACAATTGTATCCTACTTCATCTACATTTTGTGATGAAGCTTTTGGCATTGTACACTCGGATGTATGGACCGCTCCTTGTAATTCAAGAGATCAATATAAGTATTTTGTTTCATTCATAGATGACTACTCAAAATACACATGGATTACTCTTCTACATACCAAAGATCAAGTTTATGAAGCATTCACCAACTTCATCAACTATGTGTCTACACAATTCAAAACAACAATCAAGATCTTAAGAAGTGATAATGGAGGAGAGTATATAAGCAAGCGGTTCAAGGAATTACTCAACAACCTTGGCACCATCCATCAAACATCTTGCGCCTATACTCCACAACAAAACGGAGTAGCTGAAAGAAAAAATAGACACCTAATGGAGGTAGCAAGGACCATCATGATTGCCAAGGGAGTACCTAAACTTCATTGGGGAGATGCCGTGATGACTTCAAACTACTTGATCAACCGTCTTCCAACCAAGAACCTGGATAATAAGTCACCATTTGAGGCATTGTACAACAAGAAACCAAGCCTACATCATCTCAAAACCTTTGGATGTAGCTGCTTTATGTTCACACCAGAAGGTCAAAGAAACAAGCTTGAACCTAGAAGCATGAAGTGTGTATTCATTGGATATTCACCAACACAAAAAGGATACAAGGTCTACAACCCGGAGACAAGACGAGTCTATGTATCAAGAGAGGTGAGGTTCAATGAAAAGGAGAGCTTCTATGGAGCTAAGAATCATGATACCCCTCAAGGTATGAGCTCACCATTTATGGAGTGGATACCGTTCTTTGAAGATTCAAGAACAAGGGATGATGTACATGAGGAGAATGACCCAACCTCAGATCATGAAGCCACGGATGAGGAAAGTGAACCTAATCCAGGTGTAGAAAGCATTGACATTGTCAAAGAAGAACCTGAGCCAACAGTACCTCTAAGAAGAAGTACAAGACAGAGGCGACAACGTGTTCACTATGGCTACAACAACTCTGCCATGCTCCAAGGAGAGTCTAGTGCGAGTAATCTTCCTTGTGTGATAAGAGAATGCCCTGAGCGTACGGCGAGCTTAGATCTCGATCCTATTGGCGACAGCATTCTCTTATCACAAGGGGGAGATAACACTCAAACTAGCACTGTTACATATCCCATTGAGCATTTTTGCTCGTTGGCATCCTTACCTATGGAGCATGAAGCTTTTCTTGGAAAAATCAGCAAGGAATCCATACCTAACTCATATGAAGAAGCGTGTGAGAGTGGAGTATGGGTAAAAGCCATGGAAGAGGAAATGAAGTCCATGGAAAGGAATCATACTTGGTACTTAACCGATTTACCAAGGGATAAGAAGCCAGTTGGGTGTAGATGGGTGTATACAATCAAATACACAAGTGATGGGAGGATAGAAAGATACAAGGCAAGGTTGGTAGCAAAAGGGTATACTCAAATCTATGGGGAGGATTATACCGAGACATTTGCTCCGGTTGCTAAGCTCCATTCCATCAGAATCCTAATCTCGGTGGCAGTGAACTTGAAGTGGGATCTATGGCAGATGGATGTCAAGAACGCCTTCTTGCAAAGGGATTTGGAAGAGGAAGTGTATATGGATCCACCCCAAGGATATCATAAGGAAGGCAACAAAGTTTGTAGATTGAAGAAAGCAATCTATGGGCTAAAGCAATCTCCAAGGGCATGGTACCAAAGGCTAAGTGTTTGTCTTTTGGAGAAGGAGTTCATAAGATCGGAAGCTGATCATACACTTTTCACAAGGAAAAGTAAAGGAGGAGTAGTGGTGGTCTTGATCTATGTTGATGATCTAATCATCACAGGAAGTGACAAAGATGGAGTAGATCGAATCAAAGAACTCTTGAAGGTTGCTTTTGATATAAAGGATCTAGGAGAGCTTAAATACTTCCTAGGGATTGAAATGACACGGTTTGAAGATGGGATGTTCATCTCCCAAAGGAAATATGTGATGGATCTCTTGGAAGAAACCGGGAAGTTAGGATCCAAACCGGCCAAAACTCCAATAGAAGAAGGCTACCAAGATAGTCCTGAGGGGGAGCCATTGGAGAATATTAAAAGATACCAGAGGATGGTGGGCAAGCTCATCTATCTTACTATTACAAGGCCGGATATTTGCTTTGCAGTGAACCGTGTGAGTCAACATATGCAAAAACCAACTATGCAGCATTGGAACATGATTGAGAGGCTGCTAAGGTACTTAAAAAACAGCCCTGGAAAAGGCATATGGATGAAGGCTAATGGAAACACAAAGGTTCAAGGATATTGTGATGCGGATTGGGCTGGAGATAAGCAAGATAGAAAGTCCACATCCGGTTTTTGTACCTTTGTGGGAGGTAATCTAGTCACTTGGAGAAGTAAGAAGCAGAAAGTTATAGCCTTATCAAGTGCTGAAGCCGAGTATAGGGCTATGAAGGAGGTGACAAAAGAATTGATATGGGTGAGGGCATTCCTAGAAGATCTTGGGATACTTGAGGCTGAGGAGATGCTGTTGTATTGTGATAATCAAGCTGCAATACATATAGCATCCAATCCGGTATTCCATGAAAGGACCAAGCATATAGAAGTGGATTGTCACTTTGTGAGGGGAAAGATTCAAGAAGGAATCATCAAACCCGCATTCGTAGCAAGTGGGGAACAGCTAGCGGATATCTTCACCAAGGCAACATCCTCGATCATTGGGGATCACATATATGGCAAGATCGGTCTAAAGGATATTCACCGACCAATCTTGAGGGGGAGTGTTGAAATATGTGATCTCAAGAAGAAGAATTCAAACTCAAGAAAAGGAGGGAAAAGGAAAGAACTAGTTGTGAAGGAACTAGAAGGAGAGCTAGTTTATAAGGAACTAGAAGAAAAGGAAGATGTTATTGAAATTAAGAATATGAAGGCTTAGGGATAGTTGAGAGAGTGATAGTTGTGGCATGAAAATAATAAGGAGTTTAAGGTTTGGATATTTAGAGAATGTTTAGGATGATGATGGTGGCGTGAGTATTGATATAATGAGGGATTATTGTTTGAGAATGATGATAAGAATGATGATGAGAGTGAGAATGATATTGGTTGATGAAATAAGATGAACTAAGGAGAAGCATGGCGCCGGAGAGCAAAGGCTCCACCGGCGCCTTTAGGGAGATAAGTAAAGCTTTCTTTTACTCTTTTAATCTTCTTATTCTCTTATTCACAACTTTCTTTACATCACTTTACATGTATTTATAGAATTTCTACATAGAGAAGAAGAGAAGAGACGCAGAAGAAGGAAGGAGAGAAGAGAGGAGTTTGCATGAAGAAGAGAGGACGGAAGGGAGCAGCTCACTGTTTGACTCCTGTTCAAGCTGCGCCCATACCCTGCTGCTGATGCCTCCATGCTTGTGCCCATGCCCTGGTTCTGGCACCCCATGCTCTCCTTTGCTTCCTCTTTTCTACTTAGTTAGTCTTCTAGTTAGTATGTAACAGCTTCCTTTCTTCTAGTTACATCCTAACCAAGACTTCTTCTAGTTCCTTGTGAACTAGGTTTCCTTTCCCTCCTTCTCTTAGATTTGAATTCTTCTATCATAGAGATCACATATTTCAACACTCCCCCTCAAGATTGGTCGGTAGGTGTCCTTAAGGCCAATCTTGCCATGTACGTGATCCTCAATGATAGAAGATGATGCCATGATAACGATATCCGCTAGCTGATCCTTGCTTGCTCCAAAGATGGTTTTGATGACTCCTAACCCCAATGAGACCACGACTTCCTTTCCTATGGCCATTACTCTTTCTTGCGGATTAGGCTTTGTCTTCTCTAAGCTTCACTCGGATCATGTCTCCTCGGGCTTCTTGTCTCAAACTTAATCTTGACTTCAAGCTCCTCGGATGACATCTTCTAGCTCACAGAATACTCACATTATCATTGGCTTCCTCTTGATGACTCTTGGGAGTATACTCTATCCGTTGGATGCCACTTCCCGCTGCTTCTCGGATCACCACACCTAATAAGGTCTGAAAGGTGGTTTCTCCTTCGGTTTCCTTACAACATCATCCATAGCTACTCATATGTGTCTCCCGGCTTCCTCTCGCCATTGTCTCCTCATATGGTGCTTGGAGTTCCTTGTTGCCTTGTTTACCGTTCCACAGCTGCCTAGGTGAACGCCACTTGGTCTGAGCTTCACACTCCATCTATCAAGATCAATCTTGGCTTCAACCCTTCATAGATTTGATCTTGATTCTTCAAAGAGCCATCCGCTCTAATTCCACTTATCATAAGACTCTCCCAGCTTTCTCTTGGAATGCCGCATCTATCCATGGTACAATGTGATAGTCCTCTTCTTCTTGGACCATCACCTAACTTGGTGCTTCAACGGTCTTCTTCAACACTCCCTCTCAAGCTTGGTTCGAGTATGGGAAGAATCAAACTTGACAAGGAAGACCGTTGCATAATTTGGAGCTTCACCGCTTCTTCAACACTTCCCTTCAAGACTAGCCCGTTGCCAAGGGACCACTCTTGCAAAGGAAAGAGTACTAAGCTTGATTATGCCAATGATGCCGCCTCCTCTTGGACTATCTATCCCACTTGCCAATTAGGACAAGCTTTTGTCTGCTAGCCATTTTGGATTAGGCCGCAAAGGACATCATCTACCTCCAGATAACACCACCATGAATAGCTTGCTTGAGCCTATACACACTTCTTCTTGTAGATTGCTCCGCTTGGATCGCCACATGGTTGAGTGTGATCACCACTCTCTCAAGACCTCCTGGATCAAGTGATTCGGCCTCAAGAGAGGATGAAGACCATGTGGAAGAATATGACCCTCCATAAGCACCCTTTAATCAATACCTTGGAGCAACTACTGCTTGAACCATCTGAATCTTCCGCTTGTTGAAAGATTCACCAATGAAAGATAGCATTAGCCTATGAGATTGGTTTTGGAAGTCATGAACTTCTTGGAAATGATTCTTGCAGAGTTTGATTCGCCTGTTACTAAGGTTGAGAATTCGCCAAGAGCTTCACTGAGTCGTTGTTGCTCTTCTTCTTCTCAAAGCAACAATCGCTCTTAACCTCTTCCTCTGAGGTTTCCCTCTCTCAGCAGCCTTAATCTTCTCCTCCTTAACGCTTGAAGTTACAAGCGAATGTGAGTTTCCAATCACCATAACTTGAATCAAACTCTCAAGAATCACAACACAAGCCCATCCAAAAAAACATTGCTTACTATCTCTTCACCGCTTCTTTTATCACTTTTCCACAATTGATTTTCCTCTTATCAACTATGTCTCTTTGATCAAAAATTATTGACCACTTCCTTTTCTTTGCAGGAAACATCTCAGCCTTGTGCTTCATCTCTGTTTCATGCAAGTCTTCTACGTGAACTCCTCTTGTCACGTCTCTTCCGCAAGTGTCTTCCGGGTTAAAGATGTGAACTCCTCTTGTCACTTCTCTTCCGCAAGTCTCTTTCGGGATTAAACCTTCCTCAGCTTGCTCTTTCCAAGGTAAGCTTCTCCTTTTCTCCAAGTTTTACTATGAGCTGTCTCATATTTTCCTTGAAGTCTTATGTGAACTAGATTCACACTTTCTTTGACTGTTTTTTGTACAGCCGGTTTAATGCTTCCTCTTCTTTGGAGCTTGCTTGGATCACCATTTAAGGTCACCTCCAGCCTCCTCTTCTAAACCATCACGCCAAAAACATTCTTCATCTCCTAGATGCCTTATTTCCCACGCCATACATGCCAAAAAATCATCACACCATGACAAGCTTCTTCACGGATGGATGATTCTTAAAAAATCCTCTGGATCTTGTTTCCAAAGAGGATCACCAAGGAATTGATATTGATACAACCCCTTTTCAAAGTTTTGTATGTGGATCTAGACTCCACACACAAGAACCACAAAGAAAGATATTTACTCTCTCACACACACCCTATTAAAAACGCATGGGAGGAACAAATTACCCCAGAAAATCTCTCTCTCATGTGTTTAACAAAAGAAAAACGAGTTCCTCAAGGCAAGGAGCCAAGGGGAGCCCAACGAAATCTCCCTCAATTTGTCATCATTTTCTAGTAACAATACACACCCTTAGTCCTTTCACAACTTGAAGATCTTATGATCTCAAGGATATTAATCTCAGAGTGAATAGAACTAAGAAAGTGTATGGTTATAGATTAGAAGACTTTGTAGAGAGTATTGATATAATGAGGGATTATTGTTTGAGAATGATGATAAGAATGATGATGAGAGTGAGAATGATATTGGTTGATGAAATAAGATGAACTAAGGAGAAGCATGGCGCCGGAGAGCAAAGGCTCCACCGGCGCCTTTAGGGAGATAAGTAAAGCTTTCTTTTACTCTTTTAATCTTCTTATTCTCTTATTCACAACTTTCTTTACATCACTTTACATGTATTTATAGAATTTCTACATAGAGAAGAAGAGAAGAGACGCAGAAGAAGGAAGGAGAGAAGAGAGGAGTTTGCATGAAGAAGAGAGGACGGAAGGGAGCAGCTCACTGTTTGACTCCTGTTCAAGCTGCGCCCATACCCTGCTGCTGATGCCTCCATGCTTGTGCCCATGCCCTGGTTCTGGCACCCCATGCTCTCCTTTGCTTCCTCTTTTCTACTTAGTTAGTCTTCTAGTTAGTATGTAACAGCTTCCTTTCTTCTAGTTACATCCTAACCAAGACTTCTTCTAGTTCCTTGTGAACTAGGTTTCCTTTCCCTCCTTCTCTTAGATTTGAATTCTTCTATCATAGAGATCACATATTTCAACAGATGTTGGATATCAACTAGACAAGCTAACTAAACCAAGTGAGGAAGCAAAGGAGGCATGGGCGCTGCAGGG
This sequence comes from Nasturtium officinale, assembly GCA_963854855.1. Taxonomy (NCBI): domain Eukaryota; kingdom Viridiplantae; phylum Streptophyta; class Magnoliopsida; order Brassicales; family Brassicaceae; genus Nasturtium; species Nasturtium officinale. The sequence goes on along the minus strand of OY978504.1, from coordinate 11,420,939 downwards.
AGAAGGTATGGGCGCTGCAGGGAGAAGGTATGGGCACAGCATGGGAACAGCATGGGCGCAGCTGCACTGTTGGAGCAGCTCAACCACTCCATCATCACACCTCTTCTCTCCCTCTTCCTTAGATATTTTTTCCTTAGCTTATGCTTGTAAAGTCTATATATACTTGTGCATTGTATTGGTTGAAGAGTGTGAATAAGAAGAAAAATTCAGCAATCTCTCTCTCTCTTATTACGCCAATTCTCTTATCTTCATCCTTATCTCTCCCTAAACTTCTAAAATCAACAAATCTAGCTGTTTTTATATTTCAAAATTTCTGTCATAATCGACAAAAATTTTGACGGGTTCTTAGCCGTCCGTCAAAAATCTTGTCAAAATGTAAGAATGTTAATATAGCCATTTCATAACCATTTTTGTTTGTCATAACCAATGGATTTCTCACGAAAATGGTTTATTTATATATTTATCATCATTCTTCCATTCAGTCACAAAAACAACTCTATATTGTATGGATATCTTAGGAGATATAGTGGAAGTAGATATAGGTGTATGTACAGTTCAGATGGTGAATGATGAGTTTAGAGCAAATGTGCAATTGGACGATTATGATGGATATGGTTGAAGATCTACATTAAGAGACACACATTATTTTTATATGTTAGAAGCATCGAAGCAACCACTTTATAACGATTGTAGAGAATTTCATTCACCTTTATCATCTGCGGGTAGAATGATGAAAATTAAGACATGGTCTTTCATGCTTTCCAAATGGGTTGAAACCATATGTACGTAATCCAAGATATACATTGTGTTGCTTATATGCAAAATTTGGATGCACTGACTGAAAATATTTCCACACTTCTGCATATGAAAGATGTGTAATCTCTCTGTCTTGAAGATGCTCTCAATGCCATATCTGGCCTCTGCTATGCACTAAGATTGATATAACCTCTTTGATCTATCTGCTAATGGTAAATACAATATTTGTTTTTCATCTTCTCTCCCATGTATCATTCAATTATCAATGCAAACATCAATCATCTGATACAGTAACCCAAGACCAGCTACAAGCTTTTGAACTTCGTAGTATGTTACTGGTGAAAGATTACATTTCGATAAGATATCTTTCACAAAATATGATTTTGCTGGAATTTATTATTGGAGAAATTAAGAGATTTTTGGTAATGAAATGACTCCTAATTGTGGGGTAATGATCACAAACATGTTAATGGATTGGTGACCATCATAATCAGCACAATAAGAGTATTTTTGGGAATTCATATTGGAAAGACTATTTATGTTGACATAATATGGATGTTATGCATGTGGAAAAACTTCATTGATAACATTATGAACACGGTATTAAACGTCTAAGGGAAGGCGAAAGACAAGATGAAGTCTCGATAAAAACTTTGCCCATATTTTTGATCAGCCTATTTATGAAATTTTACCTAATGGTAAATGCACATTTTCTGTATACGAGTTAGAAGCGGATAAGAAAGAAGATTTTTTATTAGACCGGGAAGATTTTAAATTCACTGATAGATATGCATCTAATTTGTGTAATTGCATCGATTATATAGAAATAAAGATTATTGGAATAAAGAATCATGATTGTCATGTCATGATGCAACAACTTCTTTCATTTCCATTAGAATACCTTCTTCCAAAAGATGTCCACCATGCCATTACATATATATATATATATATTAATTAATCATGTCTTTCAATAATTTTAAAAATTATTTTCTATTTAAATTTACTAATTATTATTTTTGTTAATTAAAGGTATGTGTTGATACTTTCTTTCATGATTTATGCATAAGAACCCTTACAAATAACGGTATCCGCAATTTGGATGACAACATACTGGTGATCCTTTGTAATTGAGAAAAAAATTTCATCTTCATTGTTTGATGTTTAGAACAACTTCCAATTCACCTATCACTTTAAGCAGCTTTAGGAGGTCCTGCTCAATACGGATGTACCATTTTGAAAAATAAAGAAACTTTACACTTTTCTGAATATTACTTTTTATCTGATGTTCGTGCGAAAAGTAGGCTTCCGGCTCGCTATGATGATATAGGTGAGAAATCGATGTATCCAGTATATGTCCCTGAGTTGTTTTGACAAGTTGTTCAAGTAAGTGGAGTATGAAAGGTATGCAAATGTTTTTTATAAATAAATATATAAACAATATTAGTATGAAAATTCTAATTAATTTTCTATTTAATTGTTTTCCTTGTAGATTTAAATGGCGATAGTACGCATCTATTATCCCGATAGAACCAAAGGGAAACTTGAATGCATAAGAGATTGGGATGAATATTTGGAGTTTGGGAACACGATTATTTGAAACCACTTAGAAGTGTTCAAATAGATCATTTCAAGCATTCAATCGACATTGAACTTGTTGTTGATTTCATACACATTGGTGTTGATGTAGTTCATTCATATTCAAAGTAATCACATGGAGAATTTGACGATGCAGATGAAATACCTTTGGATCATCTTTAGACGACGATCATGACAAGGAGTAGTGAAAATTAAGTAGTTATTTTAATGTTCTAATTAAGTTGTTGAATAATAAATTATATGCATCTTTTATTTTCAAAATGTGTTTCTAGGTTAATTTCGATATTTAATTATATGAATAACATATTCTATGTTTATAAATTAAAATGAAATATAATTAATAATCATTAAATATAAGAATAATATTTGCTAAATCTATAAATTAAAATGAAAATAATTAATAATCATTTAAATATAGGAATAATATTTGCTATATCTATAAATTCAAATGAAAAATAATTATTAGGGATAAATGTCTTATATCAGATGCTGGAAAGGATCTTGAGTAATATATAAGGGATATAGGCCACTTCACTCATTGCCAATTGGTTTTGAGTTGCAATCTTATATTCTAATGTGGTATCAGAGCCTCTTTTATTGATCCAAGTAGGGTGGCCCAAAAAGGGGTTTATGACTGATACTAAAGTGGATTTCAGTTCAAGATGAAATGGTAAGAACTATCATTTCGAAGGAGCGTGTTAGGATCCCACATCAGATATATTAAGAGACCAACATTAATATATAAAAGATATATATCAATCCACTCATTGTCAATTGGTTTTGAGTTGGAAGCCCATAATCTAATAATAATAACAATAAACCCTTAATCCCTAAACCGTTGGATTGCCGTTGGAAATTTCCGACACATATCTAATAGATTTTGCTTATCCTTCTTGAAACTTGTTACCAAAAACTTATACACAAGACCTATACAACACTTTTAAATAAGTAATTAAAACTCAATAAGTGTAATAAAGAAGAGATTGAAGAGGTTTTCCATGTTTAAAATGGTTAAGATCACATATTCACTTAAACACATATATTTCTTCATATATTTATAAAACCATAACATAAATTTTGGTTGTGTTAAATTATTGTAAAAATTATATTTATTTTATAATATATGATCTAAACCACTGTTAAACTATTACCATATACATGACTAAAGAGAATTATATAAAACAACCATGAAACCCCAAATCCGTTAAAAACGATCAGAAATTTCTGACGGATTTTCAACGGATTGTAGATTACACTTGTCTTGGTTTAAGGTTTCTTTGGCCAGTGTGGGGATATGCAAAATTTAACAATCTATCGGAAATCAAAATTTAACAATCTATCGGAAATCTGTCTAAAATTTATGACCGATTTCTGATGGATCCTCAAAAATTAACCCGCAAACCTTCTCGAATATTCATTCAATATTAATTATATTATTTTTCTTATGGATTTCTGACAGCAAGTCAGTCGGAAATGACGAAATAAAAACATTTTTTTTCCTCGCGTGCACATTCACAAAAAAAAAACGGAAAACCCCCTCATATCTCAAATTTGTCAAATTCATCTAATTTTCATCATCCAAACTCATCTATATCTAACAATCGCTCTAATACGTAAGTCTCTATTCCTTATTTCGTGTTATGTTTATAGATTAGGATTTGAAAATTATGGTTGTTAGATTCTGAAGATGGAACATATATTTAGGGATTTGGCTTGTTAGATTAGAGATTTGACTTGTTAGTGTAGTGATTTGGTTTTTTAGTTTTAGAATTTGGCTTGTTAGTTTAGGAATTTAGTTTGTTAGACTAGGGATTTGGTTTGTGAGATTTTAGGTTTAAAAAATGTTATGTATTTAATTTGGAATGTTAGATTTTAGGATTTTTTTTATTGTTGGATTATGTATATTTTGAAATTTTAGGATTATATGAATTTGATTTAGAAATTAAGGATTATATGAATTTGATTAAGAAATTTAGATTTATATGAATTTGATTTAGAAATTTAGGATTATATATGTTTGGATATGATATATATTGTGGTTTTGTATTTTCTTAAGAACTTATTATGGTAATATATGTTTGATGTTAAGTATTATTTTAAAAGAATTATAGAACTCTTCATCGTTCTAATTCTTTGGCCGGTGGTTCACGGACAAGGTGAGACCAGTCTAGTGGTGTTCCAGAGACCAAATCAATGGCATCTACGCCTCCACCAGCTTCTGCGCCTACTATTGTTGCAAATGAGCAAATAAAATCTACCATAAAAATAAATCTACAATGTAAATATGTGATAAGATAATAAATCTATAAAGTTTGTATATATTTAAAGTTTTTTATTTTTAAAATCTAAAAAATATCTGATGTGGTTTTTTATAATGACATTCTTATAATTAGTTTCTTACTCCAAATGATTATTAGTATACTTTGATGATTTAAATTGTATAATTAAAACTAACTTTTTATATATTAAACTATCAATTAAAACACTTTCAAATATTATTCTAGTAATTTTCCTTTAATTTATTTACTCACTTGTCAAAATAAAAAAATATTTAGAAGTCCAATAATACTAAAAACAATATTGGAAGAGAGAAAGGTGTGAGGCGCATTCATCACACACAAAAGCAGTGTTGCTACAAAAACGATCACAAACTTCTACTCCTGAGAATAATCATCTTTCAACCTCTCTCTCTCTCTCTCTGAGCTAACGTCATAGATTCAACAAATTGATTGATTCAATTTTCCGGAGAAGACAATGGCGCCGGAAACTACGATGACGGAGCGATGGTGTGTTGTTACAGGTGGTAGAGGATTCGCAGCGAAGCATCTTGTTGAAATGCTTATACGCTACGAAATGTTTTGTGTCCGTATCGCTGATTTAGCTCCGGCGATACAGCTTGATCCACAAGAAGAGAACGGAGTTCTCGACGAAGGAATTAGATCTGGTTGTGTTCAATATATCTCCGCTGATCTTCGTGATAAATCTCAAGTTATCAAAGGTTTCTTAAATCTCAAGATCATTGATTCATTATTTTGAGATCTATTCAACTTTTTGTTTGTTTGTTTGTTTAATTATTTGTTTCTTATAGCTTTTCAGGGATCTGAAGTTGTGTTTCATATGGCGGCTCCAGATTCTTCAATTAACAATCATCAACTTCATTACTCTGTTAATGTTCAAGGTTTTAATTGCAAGTTTCAATTCAGTGTGAAGATTTTGTTTCTCTTAGTTCTTTGTGTTTATGGTGCCTTTGTTTTGGGATTGTTATTTTACAGGGACACAAAATGTAATTGATGCTTGTGTTCATGTTGGAGTTAAGAGGCTTATATATACAAGTTCTCCTAGTGTTGTCTTTGATGGTGTTCATGGTATTTTGAATGGTACTGAAACTATGGCTTACCCATCCAAGGTATTATTAATAAATGACCTTGATGTTTTTTTCTATTGTGGTTGAGAATTATGGAGTTAATATGAAATTACTGGATATTGTAGTTAATTCTAGTTATTAACAGTTAGATACTTGTTTTGGAGTTTTGTTACTAATTATATTATTCATCTTTTCAGCATAACGATTCATATTCAGCAACTAAAGCTGAAGGAGAAGAGTTGATCATGAAAGCTAATGGCAGAAATGGATTACTTACTTGTTGCATACGTCCCAGTAGTATATTTGGTCCCGGTGATAGATTATTGGTTCCCTCACTTGTTGCTGCTGCAAGAGCTGGGAAGTCCAAGGTTTGATTATTATCCTTGTCTATCTTCCTTTTGATACTTTTGTTTTTTTTTGTTTTTATAAAGACAGTAGTGCTTTCTTGCCCACGTGTTTTAAATTTAATGATCATGCTATATATTTTGAAAGCTTTGACATTTTATAGATGGCTCTGTATTCTTAAGATTTTTGGATAATTGGCTAACCGGAAATGGAGAAAAATTATACATTAAAGCTACTGTGAAATATTTCAAAAACAGTAGAGTGGAGAGAATAATTTAAGTTTGTTTTACGTAGAAAATGGGGTATAGATTTCGCAATTTTTTTATTTTGAAGCTATAAATAAGTTACCAATCTAGATGACTGAATTTTCTATATGTCTAGACTTTTAAGGATTTGGGAATTTCCTCGAAAACTTAAGTACTGAGAAATGAAGTGCGTACTGAGAAATGATTTAAGGGAATGGTTTCCTGGTTTCGCAGTGCAATATTACTTCATATTTAAGAAATATGACTTTGCATAATGGGAATTTATTTGCTCTGTATATGCCATAAGTTCTTTTAGGTTTGTGCATTCACAGTAAATGGAGAACAAAATAGACTATTTATGCAGTGGACTTGTGATACTTGGAAATGGTATACCGCTGGTTAGGGGTGCTTTATATGATCAGGTGTCTCTCTAAAATGAATTGAAAAGGTTAAGATGCATTGTTTGCTTGGACTTTCTTCTTTGGGATAAAACTTTTAATAAATTTTTTAATTTGATACAATTGTTGTCTGCTTCTTTAATGTCCAGTTTATTATAGGTGATGGGAACAATCTCTACGATTTCACTTATGTTGAAAATGTTGCTCATGCCCATGTTTGTGCTGAGCGTGCTCTAGCTTCAGGAGGAGATGTTTCTACAAAAGCTGCAGGACAGGTATTTGTTTTCAGTTGATTCCCTGCCTTAGTTTTCTAAGGTATAGTTTGGTTTCAGTTGCACCTCATATTATTTATGGTCTCGATGTTTTCTAGCTCTCTATATGTTTAGGATGAATGTTATCATTTGGTGAACCGGACTGCACTAAGGAAGGCATTTTTGTATATGCTGTTTATGCATACTTAAAGCAATATATATGTTTCAGAGATACTATAAAACCGGGTCAGAAATTGTTTTTAGTCGCTAATGTTACGTGAACTTTCAAATGGCCATGCTGGTTTTCCGTTTGAGATTTTCTTTCTTTTCTGTTGTGTTTAACTGAGATAGACCCGTTTGCCTAATTTCTTCCAAGAAGATGATTTTACAGTTTTTTTCTTGCCATATTTGAATTTAAATTTAACTAAGGTGTATAGTCAGAAGGTAATTAATTTATGATGTTTAGGAAAATCCTAGCTGCTGGCTGACCTGAAATTAAATGGATTTACAGGCATATTTCATTACCAACATGGAGCCAATTAAATTTTGGGAATTTATGTCACAGCTTCTTGAAGGACTTGGCTATGAGAGGTATTGTATTTTCCCTTTTTGTTTCCAGTTTGTATCTAGTGTCTAATCATCGTGATATACTAGCTGACACATGTTTTGCTTTATACTTGTAAGATCTTTCATACACAATGAAGGGAAAAGACACAGCCCAATTTCATTTTCATTTATGTTTTTTTGCATGGTAATTGAGTTGAGCTTGACTTAAAATTATTTTTGGAAGTAGTTTCTGATTTCTGTTCTGAGTTTAAATTTGCATTGTCAGTTCCTTTTTGTGAAGATAATTGAGGTAGATGAGATTATCGAACATCAATACTTTACAGAAGTTATGCTATTTCAGTAGGAGAGAGTAAAACACTGTCCAAAGTTTAGATCTTGAATATTTTCGGTTCTTCGACTGAGGAAGAGAATAATGATTATCTAATGGAATAACATACCTCATACTGTTTTTCTTATTATATTTTCAGGCCAAGCATAAAGATCCCAGCATTTGTCATGATGCCTATTGCGCATCTAGTTGAACTGACGTATAAATTTTTGGGACCATATGGGATGAAAGTGCCACAACTAACACCTTCAAGAGTTAGGCTGCTCTCATGCAGCAGAACTTTTGATTCCACAAAAGCAAAGGATCGACTAGGCTATGCTCCTGTGGTGCCACTTCAGGTTATACAATATTTGATTTGAAACATAGATGTATTTTTTGCATCTCATTTTATAGCTACTTGGTCTGGATGCAGCGTATGGTTAGATATCATAATGTGTCAAAGTTATGGCTGTCTATAAAGCCTTCTATTGTTCTTTATATAATGCTTGCCTTGATGATCCTGTAGGAAGGTATACGGAGGACGATAGATTCATTCTCTCACCTTACAGCTGCAAATCAATCCAAAAGAGAGGGACCATCCAAGGCTTCTAGAATCCTTGGAGGCGGAAAGGGTATGGCCAGATATTTGATTTTTAAATACATCACTGGATGTTTTCCTTTTTATTAAAGTCTTGGGAGAACCATATAATTGTGAAGAGGCATAGGATTCATTTATTGCGATATATTTGAGAATGCTGATCTTGCAGTTGCGGATACACTTCTCTGGAAGGATTTGGGGAAGACGCTCGTTGCCATATTCGTTTTAATTTCTATCTATTATAACTTTGTTGCAACTGGGTCTACCATCGTAACTGCTCTTTCCAAGGCATTATTGGTAGCATCGGTTTTTCTGTTTCTCCATGGAATTCTACCAGAGAAAATGTAAGATTCCTAATATGCCAAAATTTATCATCATGTTCATGTCACAGTAGAAGGGAAATACGTTGTCTTGTACATTTTATCAGGAACAAATTAAATAAGTCTTTGCTATCTATTTTCAGATTATGAACAACTGAATATAGCTGCTTAATTTTGCAGATTTGGCTATACAGTTGAAAAGATCCCTGCATCGCATTTTCATCTATCAAAAGACTCGTCACGTGACCTCTCATTGTCAGTGATCTCTTCATGGAACACAACTGTTAAAGCTTTAAAGTCTCTTTGCCAAGGGAATGATTGGAGTTTTTTTTTCAAGGTATTATTTTCCCGTTGAACTTCAGTTATCTCCAGCAAGTTTCCGATCTTATGAAATCTTGATCCCAACCTGAAGGACAAAAATCGATCGCAAAACTCATATTTGATAGTAATTCTGTAACACTGGTTTGCTATTTCTAATGTCGATAGGTGGTCTTCGTTTTGTTACTAATGAGTTTCGCTGGAGCTGTGTCTCTTCAAGTCATATTTGTTATAGGTATTTATTCTCTATATTTATAGTTTTACTACATGCTAACACTATGGTTTTCTAAATTATAATTCTTCGAATATAAACTAGTTTTGTTGTTGTTGTTGTGGTGGTGGTTGTTTGTTTAACAGGACTTCCTATTGCCTTCGTTGCCTTTATTGTATACGAGAAAAAGGAGCAAGAGATTGATTCTATGGTATTGAGTTTTAAATCTTTCGTATGCGAGCAAAAATCCGATCTGTATGGTAAACTGTTTGAAAGCAAGAAACATGAGTAAGTATCATTCATCTCTGCTTTGCATTTGTACTATTCTTTTGTTTCGATTTTATTACACTCTGGTTTGAACCTGTGTTTGAAGGTATTAATATATTCTTTTTACTCATTTTTTGTGGTCGTTGTTTACATACTTAGATTTAAATGGTTGTTTGTTTGAGAGATGCGTATTAAGCCTAGCTCTTGTCCATTTGTGAAGGTAAAGCATGTAGCTGTTGAAATATTGAATGAATTTGTGAAAAGAAAATAGAAGAAAGATAATCGCAAAGCCTGAATTATACGCCCTCACAGAGGCAGTAACTATTTTTTTGTTTTTCTTTATCATTTTATTTCAAGTGTTTCTTGGGATTTTCTTTCCTATAATCCAAAACGTATACAACTTGCAATAATTTTACATATCCTATATAATCAAAAGTCAAAACAGTAGAGATGGATAATAATAATTTTTATGTTTCATGGACAACGTTTCACCCTATCGGTGGGGAAATTATTAATATATAACATTTATGGCATAGAAGCAGAGATAAGGAAGATCGGATCAATTACAATGGCACATATTGCATTAGATAAAGAAATAAACATCTACCATAAATTTTGAATTTACCATGGTTCCTAAACTTTTAGAAAATGTATTTTAAAATCTTAACTCTAACTAAATTTATGTATCTTTCTTGAAACATAAAGTCATTCTCTATCATTTGAAAAAAGTCATAATTAGCCGGAGTTGATGATTTAGAAGTTTTAAATGCTCTTAACTTGTTTGGTTTAAACCCCGTATTGAGATGTATAGTTTCTTCAAAGGTTAACAGTTTAGACTAGTGAACGAACCTGTTTTGACCCACAGACACAAAAAAAACAAATATAATTAAACATAGTGGGATTTGGGTAAAAAAAATATATTAGAATAACTCTTCATTTTAAAATGTCTCATCTTTTATGGGCAAAAAACATTTATCTTTTTAAAATATTTACAAAATTATCATTTAAAATATATACATATGTTTTATAAAAATTTAAATTTGAATTTAAATATTATTAAAAATAAAAACATTATAAAAATAAAATTAAAAAAAAATTTCTTTTTATAAACATAATCTCTCTCTCTATCCTCTCTCTACTCACTCTCAAAAAATTCTCACTCTAAATTTCTCTCTCCCTTTACTCTCTCTCAACTCTCTCTCTAAACTTTCTCTCTCAATAAATAATTAAAATCTCTCTCTAAACTTTCTTTCACTAAACTCTCTTTCCCAATAAATATTTAAAATATCTCTCTAAACTTTCTCTCTCCCTCTCTATATTCTCTCTCTAAAATTTCTCTCTCAGGATCATTCTATTTCTCTCTCTAATTTTTTTATCTCACTAGCTCTCTCTCTCTAAACTCTCTCTCAATAAATTCTCACTCTAAACTCTCTCTCTCTCTAAACTCTCTCTCTCAATGAATATTTAAAATCTCTCTCTAAACTTTCTCTCTCTAAATTATCTTTCTCTCTCTAAACTCTCTTTCTAAATAAATATTTAAAATCTCTCTCTAAACTTTCTCTCTCTATATTCTCTCTAAACTATCTTTCTCTCTCCAATCTTTCTCTCAAGATCTTAATATTTTTCTCTCTAAAATTGCTATCTCACTAACTTTCTCTCTCTAACTTTTGTCTCTAGATCTTTCTATTTCTCTCTCTAAAATTTCTATCTCATTAACTCTCTCTAAACTTTTTCTCTCTCTCTAAAATCTCTCTAACTTTCTCTCTCTAAACTCTCTCTCTATAACTTTCTCTTTCTAAACTATTTCTCTCTCTAAACTCTTTCTCTCTCTCTAAAATAAGTGCGATAATATTTTCAAAACAAGTATGAGACAACTCAATTGAAATAACTATGCGGCAACTCTATTGTAACAACTCTGCGACAACATGCAAATGTACAAAACTTTGCGGTATAAAAAAATAACTTGGCGGCTCAAAATAACTCTGCTACCACATTAACAAGTATGCAGTAACACGCTAATTTTAATAACTCTGCTGTATAGAGAAATAATTTTGCAGTAGAAATAACTCTGCTACCACATTAACAAGTTTGCAGTAAATTGTCAGTTCTCATAAGTATGCAGTAAAAGAACATAATTTGGCGAAATGTAAACAACTCTGCCATTAAGTTAATATCTATGTGGTAACGAGGTAATTAAATAACTCGACAGTAACTGAAAATAACTCTGCCAATTCAAACATCTCTACGGTCACTGGAATAACTATGCGGTAAAAAGACAGCACAAATACCTCGTTAGTGACAGAAAATAACTCTGCCAAATAAAATATCTATGCGGTCTCTATAATAAATCTGCGGTAACGAGTCAATTCAAAAAATTTGGCAGTAACTGAAAATAACTCTGCCATAGAAAATATATCTGCGGCTACTATAACAACTCGGCAGTAACAAGTAAAGTCAAATAACTTGGCAGTTAAATAACTTTGCGGTTTAAAATAACTCTACAGTTACTTAAACAACTCTGCTAGTACGGATAAATTAAAATAGCTATGCGGTAACTGAAGATAACTCTGCGAAAATAATAACTCTGCGGTAATATAGGACGGAGTGGCATTTTCGTAAATACAAAATTTCGTAGAATTAATTTAGTAATGGCAGTTTTGTAATTACTTTTTCCTGATAAGGCATTTCTAGGATACTTTTGGGTTTTAAATGTCTAAAAATCAAACTAGTAATTAAAAAAAACTTATGCTTTATTTAGTAACTAGATTTCTACCCGCGGTACACCGCGGGTTAATATTTTTAACTAATAAAAATAATATATTATATATTATCTTATTTCTGTAATATACCGAACTATTTGTTATTGTTGTATATTGTTTATATAATTTTTTTGAAATTGAATATTTACCATAACTCAATATATGTAATAAAATAGAAGCAATTAAGGAAAATATTATGATTAATCTGTTTGACACGTTTGATTATTATGAATTTGTATACCCTGTAAAATGTTTTAGAGATTTGTTAATAAAATATTTTATTTAAATGCTTAATGAAATGTGAAAACATGGTTACCGAGTTTACAAATATATACTCATGTGTTCTTCTAGATTTCACAGTATATTGCCTCCAAGAGTGAAGAACTTTCACTTGAACTATCTAAAAAACTTCTATGACCTTAAATCTCTCAAAAAATGAATCAGTTATTTAAAATGAGTTATTTTGTATTTTTTGTATACAATATAAGTGTTTTTTGGTATACGATTACGAAATTTGAAATATGAAAATGATATAATATATATATATATATAATTTTAATATTCGAAAGTTAATGTTATGTGAATATAAGAATATCTGACTGATAACATAAGATTGTTAAGAAAACAATAATTATCAAGAATAAAGGAATAAAATATTCAATAGAAATTTAGTTTTAAAAAATAAATTGGAATCAGAAGAAATATATAGAAATTTGTAGTTAAAATTTTTTTTAATTTCAAATCAATTTGTTTAATTACCAAGAATTTCATTAATAGTAGCCAAAGAATTTATATTTTAACTGTATCAAAATTTATTTTTAAGATTTTCATAGATATTTTTTCATAATTAATAACAATTAATAACAAAGTATTTAATTTGTTAAATCAATTTTTAATAATTTTAAAATTTTAAAAGAGATTTCAAATTTGATATAATAATATCGGGATGAGTATAAAAAGGATTTTAGAATTAAAATAAAGATATATAAATATTTAGTTTAGATATTCATGGTAACAAAATAATATTTTTGATTAATATATATATATATATATATGTTTTAATGAAAAACGTATTTTAATATATATATACATATATATTAATAAAAATTTAATTTCTGATTAGTTTCTAAATATTATTCTTTGAATAAATTTTAATATAAAACACAAACATGACAGATTTTTAAAAAATCCCATAATTAATTAATCATTTAGAAAAGTAGTTATTTAAAAAATAATTTAAAAAATAATTAGGAAGTGTTTGGTTATTTAGATAAAATTATCTCATTAAAAGATACTTATAAATAGTGTTTGGAAACAAAGATTAAAGTACTTTTTTTAATAGGAGAAGAGATAAATGTATAAAAAAGTTTATTGAGTAATTACCCTTAAGCATAAGCGTTAGAGGAATTTCGGAATGCTAAGTGCTGTTAGGTTTTGTTTATGGAAATTTTCAAGATATTGAATGGGTGATTGATTGGGGGTGTTGTTGTAGATTAATTGGTGAGTGTATATGTGTTGGTTGTACTTGTACTTATAGGCTTTTGCTCTAACTATTTAAAAAGTATCATTGGTAATACAATGATAAAGTTTTAATTCTTTTAGTCTATACATTCTACATTTTACAATATGTTAGATAAAATATCAAATGAAATTTATAATATTTAATAAATTCATATATTATATTATGCATATAATACTTGTACAATAATTTTGTGTAATATACCTATATAATATTTTTTTATTCTATGTCAATATTTTGTATATATTATTTCTGTGTAATTATAAATGAATTCAAGTAGTGATTTATGTAAATATAGCACATTTTCTACATGGAACTAAAGTAGTAAACACAAATTATTATTTTTTTATGTCTTATATTTATATTTAAAGTACACCAAAAAAAAAAATTTGTTAAAAATCTTTGAATTTTTTTCTACATCCCCTTAGGACACAAAAATCGTGTTTTAGAAATTTTAAGGGCTACCGTCTAAACAATTATGGTTAAATTTTAAAGGTTTAGTTTTTTTCTCTTTAATAGACATATAGTCTAACCAAATATGTACTAAATCTCTGGAGAACCTTTTATATTACAAAAATAAGGAATTGTGACGGAAAAACTAATTCCAACCCCTAAGTTAAAAATAATCATATCACATATTTTAAAAAATACTTTATCAATTCTTAAAAAAAAATTATAGATCTCAATAATCTAAAACTTTATTTGTTTAGCTCTATTTTTTTTACTTGGTTATGATGACACAAAAAATATATTTAAAAATTCATGTTACTACTATACTTTATAAACTTTATATATAAAGCCATAACTTACATGAATTTTGGTGAGATGAAGATAAAAAGAAGAGATTTAAAAAAGCGAGAAAACGTTGCCGTTTAGGGGTCGGGTCTCTTCTAGTATTGTCGAAACTATTTTAAATTACAAAGATTTACACATTGGTACTTGGCAGAGTATGGTGTGAGAATTCAAAAAGTGGTCTCCTTCTCCAAATTTGGATCACGCCGATAAAGCCAAAATAAGTACCCCACGAAAAAGCTCCGACAACTCAAAGAAACCATCTTTCTATTCTCTTCCCACTCCGAGTATTCATTCACTAAAGCACCATTTTGTCCACAATCACTAAACCCTAAAAAAAACTCATCTTTTTATCTTCCTTTGAATCCTTTTCATGTTTCTTCTTACATTCCCCAATTTCTTTTTCCTTCTGAAGAAAGTGACTTCCTTTTGAATTTGATTCCCTTTTTAGTCTTTCTACAATGATTCCTTATTTTGAATTAAGGGTTTATTATAAAGCTGAGATTTTTAGAGTTTTGTTTGTTTATCAACCATCATCACAATGGGTGCTCTTAGAAGAAATGTTGGTTTGATTGATTCAAAGGGTTGTTCTAAATTGTTTCCTGTTTTGCAATCTCCTCTTCCAATGTCTGACTCCAGTGGACCTTTCTCTTCTCTTATCATATGTGTCACTGGTTTATCAAAAGGTAAAATTTTATTTGAATCTTTTCACAATTGATAATCTCTTTCTTTTTAGTTTGATGATCAGTGGGATTTTATATAAGTAAAAGTTGGGAGATTTGTATTCATTGATCTTTACATTTCATAATTGACTACTACTTTCTAGACTTACTGATGGGTTTGTGTTTATTATATTTGTGTGTTCATGTATGGATAATATGTTATTTTCCTTTGTTTTTTTAGTTTGGTGATCAATTGGGATGTTACATAAGGAAAAGTAAAGATATTTATGCATTTGGCTACTACTTTCCTAGACTTATAGATGGTTTAGTGTTTATAATTTGAGTTTTGATGTATGATAATATGTTATTTTTCCGTTTACTTTTCATTTTGATGATCATTGGGATGTTATATAAGCAAAAGTTTGGAGACTTTTGTTGATCAATCTTTAAATTTGCTGTTGTGATGTTGTTGCCTACGTTGGTTTTATGTTTATAAATTGGGGGTTTGATGTTATCATATGTTATTTTGCTTTGATTCTTTGCTAGATGCAAGAAAACAAGTCAAGGAAGCGACAGAGAGACTTGGAGGCGAGTATAGTCCTAACCTTCACGCACGATGTACTCATTTGGTTGTCCAGATATCCTTTTTTCATTTCTAATTGCAACTTGAGGTGTTTATTTATGATTACAGAACTAAACATGATTGTGTTCTATTTGTTAAGCGTATACTACTGTCTACTGTTATATGATTCTTGATTATCACTTGATTACATTTTGTTTGGGATGCTTAACAAAATCTTACAGCTCATGTGGACGTAAGTTTGAGCACACTTTGAAACATGGGGCTAGAAGTGGTCTCTTTGTTGTTACGATTGGCTGGTTTGTAGATAGCGTCAAGAGAAACCGTAAGTTTTCAACCGTGCTTAAATTATTTGAACAATGATTTATAGGTGAGTCAAGGAGTTAGTATCATAGATGTGACCATTCGTTTTCACCTGTTACTGCCTCAGTTTAATAGAGCACAAATTGGTGAAAGTGATTCTAGGAAACCCGTGGGCACTTAACTTTTATGTTAGAGCAATAATAACCTTCTAGCTTCTCCTAGCTTTCGCTAGAGATATTCTGTGATCTTTCTTCAACATGATATTGGATAGGCTGATTAGCTTCAGGTTGGTTATAGTTCATCAAACTCAATTGGAACTGATTTACTTTGGAAAAGAGAGCTCATGGATATACTAAATAAGTGAAAAGGTTATATGTATCTGAGGTTGTAGCTGAAAATTGGTATTTTGTGATATTGTAGTCAGGATGAGCGAATCCCTTTACACTGTTAAACAACTTGGACACAATAGCGAAAAGGCAGATGATCTGAGCCGGGTTTTTGATCTCGAATCTATTTGTCGTCCTCGTCCAATTCAGCTAGCTGCACATTTTGGCACATCAAAGAAGTATAATCAAGTATCTTCCTCTGGAACAGAGTCTGCAACTAGTGAAGACATGACTCTTGCTGACCATTCCATGTACGTTGATTCAGATGTTTCAGATGAACTCCGGCTTAAGGTAATTTGCAGGTTCCTTGATTCAAATAAATCATTCGAATTTTCTGTATCTCATTGGATGCTTTCAACTTACTGGCCAGGCTGAACAATCTTTTCTGGGAATCTCTTTAAATTGAATGTGGTTTTGTTTAGGTGTTGAAGGTTGCTGGAGATCAAGGAGCAAAGGTCATAGATTCATGGTTTATTGGTTGCAATGCAAGTCTTGTTGTGTGTGAAGGTGCTGCTGTCCAGAAATATCTTGGCCATGCAAACACAACTGTCTCAGTGAGTTCTTTATGTCATTGATGTATAATTGTATTGTATTCTCAAGATGGTCAATTTCCGTTTTTTTATATTATATGAAGATGTGGAGATTTTGATATTCAATCACATGTTAATGCTACAAGAATACTCTTTTGACACATTATACAATTGGTCACAGTGAGCTTGATGCGGAAGATAATTCTATTTGATTAACAGATTTGTTTCATGGTGGGCTCAACATGCTTTGCTTTTGTTTGTTTGTTTGTTTGCTTCAGCCACTGTGGGTTCTGAAAACAGTAGAGAGACATCAACAACGACTTGTTCATATGTCACCCGATTTAGCCAGACAGTTAGGATTAATTCTTGAAAATTTTGAAGAGAGTGCTTCAAAGGAGGTACTTCATATTTTCAGATGGTGTGGTTTTCTAATGTCCTTACACGTTAAATGACGAGAGTAATAGTTGCGAGTTTTCTCTGTATAATGTCACCAGAAAATTTACGGGCAAGATAAATCTCAAGATGCTCCTAAATCCAGAAGTAAATCAAAACAAGAAAGGAAAGAGACTGTAAATATAGCTAAAACTGGGGTAAGGAGACGGCGAGCTCGCCATATGCAGGTAAGTGATATGTTTTATTCTTCCTTAAAGTCTAAAATTCACATTTACAATTTTCTTTCAGATAATTATGTCTGAATTTTAATGCTTGTTCTCTTTTGGGTGTCTCATAGACTTGTCAAAACCCAATTAGACGCATAACACAGAACAGCCTACTGGAGAATATTTGCTGGACGATATCTGAATCAGCTTCAACTGCCACTATTTTTACTGATTCTTGCGGCAGCAGTGGTTACATTAGTGAACCCCGGCCTTCTGTTGCAGAAGAAGGGAAAGATAACGGGTCAGATCCAGTGGGTTCATTTTCAAACTCAACCAGAGCATTCACCGAGAGGTACGCGAACCATCCTATCCATGGGCCTGTACCTAAACTCTGAAAGCGGGAACCTCTTCTCTTAGATCTCTTTAGTCCCATTCCTAACAACAGGCGACTAGATACAGGGAACCATTCTACTGATCTTATGTCTCTTTTTCTTTGTTCTTTAGTTTTCCATGTTGCATGATTCACATAAGTTAAATTGGTACTAGTGTTACCCTACTACTGTCTATTGCTGTCGCTGTTGCAACTAAGGAAATAATATCTCACCATGTTCATCTAAATTCTTTTCCTGTTTGTTCTTCTGCAGCGAAAAGACGGAAATGGTATTTAAAGACAGCTTCCTTACAATTCTATATCCAGCTGACCGGTTCTCGGAGATGGGACCTTCTTCACGGACTTATTTCAGTGATAACGGTTTCACTTGCCTGCAAATTTTAAACTATATCCACAGATTTTATCAGGTAAACTACTTTTAGTTCCTGTATGCATAGGTGAAGTATGTTATTTCATATAAATTTAGGTAGCTAAATGGCTGAAAACAGAAGGGGATTGATTCTGGAGCATCAATATCTTCTTTTCATCTTGGTTATGAGTGATGAAAACTCTGTCCGTATCAGACTGATCAGATGTGTTTATGATTGTATCTTTGTAGGTCTATTACGCCTTTAGTTTCACAATAATCAGATGCTTGTATTCATTTTCACAGGAGAACTTGCCGGATCATGAACTAGAGGTTGCAATTCACACAGATTCAAGGCACGCTGACCGTCTGAGAACAGTTTATTGCAACAAAGAGTCATCAGATGATGGATACATGGTTTTCCCAAGAATAGAGTTACTGGGAAGCAGGAAAAGTTTCGAAAAGCTTAAGCGTGTTAATGGAGATAACAACAGTAATGTGTATGAGCTCATGATTAGAGCTTGATCTTTCTTTAACAATACAAACCAGGAACAAGTTATGCTTTTCAGAGTACAAAATATTACCTTTCTGACTAATAATATCCAGAATTGAGTATTGATGTACATTGAATCTAACAGAATTACAAATATGAGCATTTCTGGAAGAAATGAGTAAAGCATATAGAGTAAACCTGTGAACAAAAAGCACAGAATCAAAAAAAACATTGTCGCATATCCCGACAATAAGATAGAAAGAGGTCTGATCAATCCTCTGATGCTACAAAAAGTATATTAACTGAACAAACCTAAACATTTTATGCATACGTCTTCATTCCTTTCTTCTTGCAGATCTTTTTTCCTAACACTTTTTTTTTTTGCCTTCTTCATTTTCAGCTAGACTCTCTCTCATTCTCTCCCCATGTACAGAACAGATACAACAAATGAATAGCGTCTTCACCTTTACCTTTTTTTTTGTTTTCTTTTCCGGTTGTGTATCCTATATAAGTACCTGGCCTATATCTGTCAGTATATGATGACTCTAAGGAGACCGGCCTGAGGCTCAGCAAACTCAAGGCCTTCTTCTTCGAGCAGGTAGCGCTGTACAGCAACTGGCAGTCTAGCTGGTGTGCGGGAACCCCTTGTGTGGTGGCCAGTCCCTACACATATGTAAATCTGAAGCCTCTCTTGTGTTGCTCGAGCTGTGCTCCTCAACACGCTCAGTTCGTGCTTCAACACCTGAAGAGCTTCACTCACATGTAACCCATGCAAGTCAATCATTCTCTCGTTCCCTCTAATGTTCCCTTGCCCCACCGGGTTCCTGTTTCATTTTATTGCTCATAGGCAGGTTAGATTTTTTCGTTCGTTTATCAATATAGCAAACAAGACTTCTATTTGAGATAAAAGAACATGTCGCAAGAAGATGCAGAGCAGCAAGGTAAAGAAGTCAAACCTCTGGCGGTAAATGGCTTCTTGAGCTTTCCCATGAGCAGCTTTCATCTGCATGTTATGCAATTGTCCCTTGACACTTAGCTCTTTAGCTAAGGCCTTATTGCCAACAAGGTAGGCCTGCCGTGCCTACACTCAAGCAGACGCAACATAGAATACTCAGTGTACATGACTAATACAGAAAGATAACACTTAATATGATAAACATCAATAAAACTGGTGAAACCCCCATCATTGGCAAAAGAAAAGCTTTACACAAAAGAGAGATCACCAACAAGGTTAGCCCTCATTACACGTACTTAACATTGATAAACAAGTATGCACCAAAAGGAACTTCCCAGTTACACAAAAGAACATACCTATATAGCCTGCAGAAAAACTAAAGGCCACATAAACTAGCAAAAATTTCTGGTATTTTATACCTGCTCAAAGTATACATTCCTCAGACGTGCATAGTCCCGTGCTTCCTCGCGTAAGTCAGAATACATACTCCCTGTTCATCCCCAGAAAGAAGAGAGCCAGAAATGCAATATCGTCCGATAAGATAATAGATGATCAAACAAGGCTGACATAGTTAGCTGTATGCGCTTAAGTTTGTTAAAAAGGAGAAATTTACCAACTGCATCCCCGGTCTCCACCCAGAGAGGAGCAGGTCGAGTTTGGGCTCGATTTTGCAACTTGTCAGAATATACACTCCTCCCACGCCCACTTTTGTAAGCACCAGCTGAAGCATAAGAATTTCTGCTTGAGCCAATAGATGAGTCTGCTGAATCATTCCGTTCATATTTCCACATATTAGAATCCTGAGATGCTAATTTCCTGACAGCAGAAATATAATCGATCGAACCAGGCAGAGAAAGTGATGAGTTCGACTTGAAGAAAAACATGTTATCCTTTTCAGCAGATTGGTAATGATTTCCAGTTTGTTGCAAATCATCTCCACAAAACTGGGCTGGAATACCCGAGCTATTTGAGATGCTAAGGGCAGGAAAATCCATGGGAGTTAGAGTAGGAGGAGCAAAAGGCTTAGGGCTAATGTTCTGATTCAAGCCACCATCTACTTGTAGCTAAAGAAAAACATGGAAGTTAACAACTTAGATCACTAGAATGAAAAACATAAAAACACTTGCGGCCATAACAGGAAACAAACACACGTTAAATAGCAAAACAGCATTATTGGACATAACAGCTAAAACGGAAGTAAGCATCTAGTAAACTAAATATCTCTGGCATCCCCATAACTACTCTTAAATATGATAGGCACAGATCCTACTCTTCATAACATTATGGGCAGCTACATTATCTCTGCCAAACAAAGGCATAAAATAGATAGCTGTCTAATTTCAGTAATCCGTCTCATAACTTCATTTGCATTTAATTGAACTATTTATTCACAGATAAAACTGAGTTTCATAGCCAGGAACAAAAGTATTGCCTATAACCAATTGTCATAAGACCAACGTTTGTAAAACAAAAGAACAAGCGTATTGCCTACAACATCTGACCAAAACAGACTGTATAAACAGGCAGGAAAAAAACATCATAAGCAAATGAAACATCAGCGAAAGCTATGACATATATTGAATAGGAGAATACCTCAAGCTGAGTAAGCATCTCAACTGTCAAATGCAAATCACACCCATTAGCAAAATAAACTTCTGCTAGACTTTCAGCAGAAAATCCAGGGAACTGAGAAGCAAGAAATTCCACAGGGTTCACTTCATTTTCCCCTGGACTCTCAGTAATAATGTCATTAGCAAACCCATGTCTAGAGTTCCCACTAAAAGGGTTTACTTCCTTGTCATTCCCAAGAAGCTGCTCAGCATTCATAATCTGCTTATCCCAAGGCTTTGGACTCAAATGCATAAAACTGGATCGTTGAGGATCTTCCCCAAACGAAGAAGAAATAGGATATCTGAGCTTCTCAGACAAGCTATTACCATTAGCATTATGCGAAGCTAATCCAGTCTGGTCCGAAAACGCGTAACCTCCACTAGGAGAAGGAAACTTTTCAGCTTCATTAGCATCATACAAAGACAAGCTAGCTAATGAAAAACTCCCAGATCCATAAGCATTGTCATCTTGAGTCATTAACTTGAAATCTGGAGTTATATCATCAGGAAGTTGATGACTCCAAAACTGACGAGCTTCTTCATCTGAATGATGTGATACAGATGATTCTGATCGATCCAAAACAGCTTTCCCAACAAAACTAGAAGAAGCTAAAAGCCTTGATGATGATGACGATGATGCTGATACATCTAAAGTACTTGTACTTCCAGATGAAGGAGAACGTAAAGTAAATGGAACAAACTCAGCAGCATGAGGATTCAAAGCTGTTGATTTGCTGATAGTAACACTTAGCTTTGGATCACTTGATTTCTTGGTTAAGCTCATTTCTTTCAACAAATGGTAATACTAAAATTGCTAATCCAGCCAAACAAACTATAAAAATGAAAACTTTTTATCCAAAACCTGCAAACAAAAAAAAACAAAAACAAAAAAAAGAGTTGAGTTTTATCACTCAATCAAATTACTCAAAATGAAACCAGCAAAAGATTTTGCTTTTATCACTAAAGTTTACTTAGAAAAGAAACCACCACCTGACAGCAACACAAACACGTGTGTGGTGGACTCAATTCATATTACAAAACCTATATATATATATACACTTTCAGTGGATACAAATTCATAAGTCAAGGCATTGCAACTTTATGCAAAAATCACTTAGTTTTTTTTAGCAGACAAACACATAAAAGACTCCAAATTTAAAGAAAGATTTTGAAGAAATCCGAAACATTTAATGAATAAAAACAAGATTTAAGATAAAACCCAAATCATAAAATCTGAAATCAAGATGAGATTCATAAGAAAGAGCGAACCTTTACGGAAGAAATAGAATGGATCCATAGAAGGAGAAAGAGATCAGAAGGGTAAAAAGGGAAAAAGTTTGAGGAAAACAAGATAAAGAGTGGTGAAGAAGAAGAAGAAGTAACCTAGGGATTCGAGCGTCGTCGTCGTCTTCTTTTTTCTATGAATAATGAGTTTTGGGTAAAGCTATAAGACCACAACCACAAGTTTATTAAAACGAACACACCCAACCCTTGCGCCTCTCGAATTGACCCTTTTATATTTATATAATAATAATGGTTTTGTGATTTTTGTTTTTTCTAATTAAATAGTATAGCTTGTAATGACACTGATTAATCAGTTAATTCCTATGTTTTAAAATTCGTTAGTCGCTAGTCGAACGGGTAAGGTGGATTTAGCGCTTACAAAATTAATCGGAAAGTAAACAGAAATTAATCAAGGATTAGTTTTAGGTTATTATAATGTTTTAAAAATATATTTTTCATTATATTAAACTTTTTAAAAATATTGTTTTAAAAATTATAGTAAATACATGAAAATATAATATTAATAATTTATTTTATGATTTTTATTAATAATTTTAACATAATTTATTATAAAATATCATAAAATCTAAATATAAATGTTTTATTAACAAAAACAAAAAATTTTATATACTTGAAATCTAAAAATAATTGGATTATACATGATTATGCAGAAAATAATCAGATTAGATAGGAATTGATCGGATTAGGCGGGGAGTAATCGGTTGATTGACTTTTTTTGAGCAATTAATCATTAATCGAGGCGGTGATGGTGGATCTAGTGACTAGGCGGGATATAATCGAAGTTAGGCGGAGATTTTTAGAACGTGGATTAATCCTTATCACTTAGGATTGAGACTTGATAGATTTTGTGGTGATTTAAAATATGTAGTTAGAAAGATTATAAAAGAAAAATAAACAGAATAGTTGGATTTGTTTCTCAAACTAAAAATAATTACTTACTAATTTTTCTAAATAAAGAAAACAAAGATTATGTGTAATAAAAAAAAGATTTTATCACTGTTTTCATTGTGTTTCTAGATTTTAGACATTATTAGGAATTACAGGAAAATATGATTTTGAAAGGTTATTATAATAGAAAACTGATTTTGCAAAAAGTTTTTATGTCTGAATTAAAACTAAGAAAAACAAGAATTATTGTCTTTTTGTAGGTGTGATTGATAAACATATAAATAACTAGAAAAGATTGAGATACCTTTTTTTAAATGTGAAGGATGATAGTTAATGAAACTAATTAAGAATAATAATAATAATAATAAAAATAAAATATTTTCTTTACAAGTTTATTGTTGATGAGTGTTACAATTTTATAGATTACATTTATTAACTAAAGAAAACATTTGTATGATAAAACAAATTCTATTTATTTTTTTGTAACATGTTAAGTATTTATACAAATTTTAAGTTTATGACAGAGATTATATAGTAAGACAAAAAGACAGCAAGACCGAAAACTATAACAGCGACTACTAAACACAAGAAATCAAGAAACCATCGGAAGACAGACGTAACTAAATAATCACATGCAACAAAATCTAAGTTATAGACTAATAGCGATGTCGAGATCCACATCGATTTAATGACCATATATGCTTACCAATTTGATTATGAACTAATTGCATATATTGATGTAAATGATTCCTCTTCTCCTCATCATCATTCTCGAAATGTTTTGTATGCACAACATCCATTTAGATATCAATGCTGTCAGAATCAAAGTCTTAAATATTATGTTGGCGAATAGATTTGTGTGGACTTATTTAGTGAAACTAACTTAGACGTACAAAAATAATAAGAACCCTCTATCTTTTCTTCCGTTTACCAAATGTTAGTTCCATAACGCAATACGTATACTGTATACATACCCAATACCACAAGTTCATTTCTTTATTGTTTTGAGGAGATTCATCATTTAGGACTTTTGGAAATGATATTTTGCATTGTTCGTATGTTCATGGAGCTAAATATTTGTGTCTAGCAGCATATCCAGATATATATATATATAGACAATATTTCCTTTTTGAAGATACATAAAACATTGGAACACTTATGTTCTCCCATACTCATGTATCATAAGTAGATCCCTACATTCTCACAAAACAATATACGAAAACATGTCAAAATAACATGTGTTACATTTTAGCGAAAAAGGAACATGTGTTACATCAAAGGCATTGACGAATCCACTAAAGTCATATCAATATCTTGTATCTTCTTGCAAACAGTTGGAAATATATGTAAATTTTTGAATATTATTGTCCAAAAATTTAGTGATGTCTTTAATCCACTAAATAATATGATTCTTTCCATTGCTTTAAAGACATCACAAAACTTTGTCCAATAGTGTCTTGCTAAAAGTCAAACTTTTGTACTATATCACGTTTTATATCATTCTGAAAGCAAATAACTAGAAATGTCATGACTTTCTCATTGGGGCTTATGTTTTTTGAATTTCCGAAGTCTTACTTCTTAATTATATAGAATTGAGAATTAAGTACACATAATCACATGAAAATTGGTTACTGTAAATTTGATGTCGAACAATAAGTAATACTTTTCCCCGATTTGAAGTTATACATTGTTTGATATAGATGATCATTTCGAACAGGAGTCAAATACATTCTATTTGATATAGATGGTCGATATTGTCTTTGGGAAAAAACAAAATTCTTTGTCACAGGTTCATATATATCGGATGGGGTTGCCTCGGTATTGCCATCCGACTCTGTTTTGTATAAATTTTTTGACTAAGCTCCAATTAACCTCAGTATGCTTTAATTAACTCCAGTAACTTAAATGAACATACAGATAAAATAAAAAGACACAAATGCAACCTAGGACTCTTAAACTCAACTATTATGCAAGTGATCACACAAATAGAATAAAAAGACTTAAAGGCAACCCAATACTCTTAAAATGCAACTAATATGCAAGTGAAATTAGAATTAAGCACAATAAAATACTACAAAACCAGTGAATAAAACAAGTACAGTTGAATAAAATGTTTTAAATGGTAAAAGTCGAGATTGTCGTCATTGTCAATAAAATCATTAAAATTTTAAAGCTAATAAATAGTTACATTCAACTAAGTGGTGGTCTCTCCCAGTGGTTCAGAGTTAGGTATGAGCATGCCTCGAGATCTGAGTTTGACTTCTCTGGGCCATCCAATCCATGGAATAATAATCTGCGCAAAAAATAAACTGAGTCCAAAAGGATTTTGTATAATCCATGTTCAAGAAAAATAAAAGTCAAATTTATTTATTGTGTGATTAAGGAGTTAAGTTTCTTTAGAATTTGATTTAAAGCAAATAAAAATCTGTGATGTTATTAAAGGCTGTATTGAAAGTTAGGGTTATTTGTGTTAAATCGGAAAGTTAAGATGGGTTAAATTTTAATATCAAAGGTATGGAGCAACCTTGTAAGGATCAGAAGCTTGGGGACTGAAATGCAATTTAAAAAAAAATATAAGCTAGACTGATCCTTTTTTTACCTCGAGGCTGTCGTCTTGTTCTCCATTTATCGTTGCCATTCCTTCACGCAAAATAGAAGCAGTCGAGTTTTGAGTGAACTTGTTGCTTAGTCAGTTTTTGAGGTGCCGTGTGAAGCTTTGCACCTCTTCTATCTCTCACGGTAAGGACCTCTCCCTTACTGTTGTTTTTTATGTGTTGTTGTTGTCGATTGATGTTTGTACGACAAGTTTCGATGGGGTGCGAGAGGGAACAGTAGTTTTTGGTGGAGACTGAGAGTGCAGATGACGGTAGAGTTTGTCGATGTTTTCGTAGAGATCGGTGGTGGTTGACATAAGTTATAGTTGTCGTTTAAATTGCAATCAATTGTGTCTCGTGGAGATCTGTGGGTGGTGCTGGATTTGATTACTATCCTGGAGAGTGAACACGTCGGTGGTGAGATCACTCACACGGTGGGTGGTGACATTAGTCACGTAGAAGAAGATGATTCAACTTTTAATCATGTTTTTATTTTAATTATTAAATTATTATTTTATTTTTATTCTAGGTGGTGCTCAAGAAATTTAGGGTGTATTCATGTTGGAGAGTTTCAGAAAATTGTAGAATTTGATCGTGAAAGTTTCTACGTTTGTGCCTATATGTTTATTGAATTTTTGGTGTCTAAGTTGCTATTAAAGTAAGTTGCTATTAAAGTTCGGAAAATTACTGAAATTATGGTAGTAATTAAATAGTAGTTTTTCGGATTTTATTTAGTTTTTTTCTGGCTTAATTTTGTTTTTTTTTATTAATTATTTGACTGAATTCAATTAATTTTATATGGGAGTAGAAATAAGTTATTAAATTGCTGAAAATAATCATAAATTTATTTTAATTATTGTTGAAATTTATGTGTTAATTTTTTCTTTTTGTTGCATTGTTCTTCCGAGCGTATAAATTATGTCGGGAAAGTTTTTGTAGTTTCATGTTCATAATTGACCTAGTAGACGAGTTGAGCGTCATTCAATATTTATTATATACTGACTGCATCTTTTCGTAATGGTACAAGAAAAGAAAAAGAACAGAAGTCTTAGCTGGAGCTTGTGGGATTGCGGCTGCGGGTTGAGATGACGTACCGAGAGAGTTTTATTTATTTATTTCAGATTTTTGTTTATTGTTGAATTGGAGTGAGCCGTTAGGTTGCTAGTTTTTAATGTTTGAATTTGATGTTTATTAAATTGTAAAAATTGAGTTGGTGGTTTTAACTTAATTAATTTATGATGTTGGGTATTTTTATTATTTATGGGAATAGTAAAAGAAATCGGGTCTGGGTGTTTCAATTTGGTATCAGAATGGAGTTGTTTCTAGCGCAGTTAGATTTTCTGTTGTGTTTTATGGTTATTTTTATAGGATGTCGGGGTACGTCATCTTCTTAGCCGATAATAGTTCCACGGTAACACTCTATTGTTTTGTTTGTTATTGCTATATTTTTGTAGTAAAGTTTAGTAACCTAACATTTGTTGTTTATGATGGATGGTTAACTCAGACAGAGTTGGTAGGTGATATATTGTGTTTTAGTGTTTTTTTCATTATTATCTTGCATTTTATTACATGTTTAGAGTGTCCATGCATGTTTACATGTGTTTCAATCTTATATTGGTCTTGGAGCTGAAGAAAATAATGAGAGCAAATGGTGTGAGAAAACATAAATGATGATTTAGAACCAATCCTAAGTATCTTAAAGCTCGATTCGGTTGGAGACTTTACGTTGTGCCATAGCTCCAGAATGCTTCATCAAAGTTGTAGAAAATTGAGTTGGCATTCTAATGAAGGTGATTTCAAGTCATTTGGGTATTTGGTTGAAGAGATAAGTTAATTTTACCTCCACCGGTCATCCTCCAGCGGTATAGGCTGACCGGTGTGAAGCTCATTAACTGGGAGATTGCAAGACGTTGAGCAGCAGCCTCAACACACCACTGGAGGTTAGCAGCCAAAGGTGGCAGCATAAGGTGGCTGCTGAGCCGGTCTTCTGTGTCAAAAAATTCAGTCTTAACCCATTCTGAATTTATATGTTAAACCAAGTTGTTTATCTTGGTATAAATAAGAGAGGAACCTTAATTTCTAGATCTTATGTTTTGTTTAAGGATCTTTAGCCACTCTTACTCTCTTCTTAAGTGCTTTGGATCTTTGATCTTTTCATTTTGATTAGGTTTTGATTTCATGTTATCTTTGATTCTATTCTCTTAATACTTATGATTATGCAAAAATCAATCCATTTACTTTGTGTTTTCATGCCTATTAGTGAGTAGTCTCTTTTAGGAATCTTGAGATGTTATATCTAGGTTGATTAGTGCTAGGTTAGTAAAGTTTAGGCTTGTAATCATTAGATTCATGCTTGTTAGGTTGTGTTTGATGTTAGACTAGCAAGAGATTGTTGGTTTAGATCTTAACCATTTCTCACATCCACAAGGTGTTTGATGAAATGTTTGATCTAAACTTTTCAAGCTCTTTTCAATCATAGCTAATGAGAATTGAT
Organism: Nasturtium officinale; assembly: GCA_963854855.1. Lineage (NCBI taxonomy): Eukaryota > Viridiplantae > Streptophyta > Magnoliopsida > Brassicales > Brassicaceae > Nasturtium > Nasturtium officinale. The sequence continues at coordinate 11,392,190 of OY978504.1, read as the reverse complement.
GTTTAGGATGTTTAGAGGTTAAGAAGACTTGTTACTAATGCCCATTAGTCAATTATTGTTTAACGAGAGTTATGAACATTTAAAGTGATTAGTGAAGTAATTAATACTATGAAAGTGGATTAGTCAAGTTTAGTGTCTTGAAACCATTGGATTAGCTCTAAGAGGTATATTAAGATTCTACTAGCTTAGCATTGATTAGTCTAAATCATCCATAATATTCCCAATGATCCTTCTTTGTTAATTTGATTCCAAAACCATTTTACTTATTTTCCCGCTTTATTTACATTTCAAATTCTCTTTACAATACCCAAAAACATATTGCTTAGATTAAGACATGATTTGCATTCCTAATGTGTTAAGACTAGATTCTAAGTTGGATTGATTTCCTTCTATGCTACAATGCATTTTGGGTAATTGATAACCTTGATTGCAAAAAATTCATAGTATCAGTAGGCATTATAGAGGGAGGTCGTGCTGGCCGAGCTAGCCATGGTGGCCGTACTGGCCAAAAGGGCAGATCTGGCAGGACTGGGATTACTCCTGATGGGAGTTTGGCACAGAGAGTCATGGTGGAGCAGGTAGGAGTGGAGCCCCATATCGGGGCTGATCAGGCTGGATATATTGCTGGCAATGCTGTGCCAGAACACAGAGTAGCTCTGTAGGGGGCAGATCAGAACCAGATGGGATTTGTGCTTGGTTTGTTGACCCAACTTTTGGAGAGTTTACCGGCTGCGTTACCGTCTCCTGCTCTGGTTGCACCACATGTAGCACATGTTATGCCAAGGGGAGCTGTTCCGAGAGTTCCGGATGTTTTTGTTGAGTCAGTTGCTCCCACTTATCTCAAAGTGATGGAGCACATGCCGAATTTAGGCATTAAGTACTTTGTTGGATGACCCAAGCCTGTTGGGGCGGATGAGTGGAGATCGAGGCTGGAAAGAAACTTCCACTCTATTAGATGCCCTAAAGAGTATCCAATTGACTTGGCGGTTCATTTTCTGGAGGGTGATGCCCACACTTGGTGGGAGGGTGTGTTATCGTGGAGGGGTAATGTGGTCTTGACTTGGGGTGAGTTCCACGAGGAATTATACGTCAAATATTTTCCGCATGAGGCTTTAGATAAGATGGAGGGTGAGTTTTTGGATTTTTTATAGTGTACTTATTCAATAGGGAAGAGTGATCACTTATAGTTCAAAACAGTTGAGAAAACATGAGTGCAATTACCCTTCTCACGATCTGGAGATGGTAGCTGTAGTGTTTGCGCTGAAGATTTGGAGATCATATTTGTTTGGTGGGAAAGTTTAGGTGTTTACGGACCATAAAATTCTGAAATACATCTTTACTTAGCCCCTGCTGAATCTGAGGCAGAGACGCTGGATGAAGTTAGTTGCAGATTACGATATGGAGATAGCTTACCATCCTAGGAAAGATAATCTCATAGCTGATGCGTTGAGCAAGAGGTGGGTTATTTCAGACACATAGAGAGATGCTGAGACCCTAGTGGGCATGGTGGGTGCCTTACGTTTGTATGTTGTTCCTGAGCCGTTAGTTTAGAGACAACTAATCATGCTGATATTCTGAACAGAGTGCGTATTGCGTAAGAGCTTGATCATGAGTTGGTTAAGGCTGCTAAAGCAGAGACGTCTGACCATGAGGTTTCTAGCAATGGAACTATATTACTGAATGGTAGGGTGTGTGTACTGAAAGATGATGTGCTGAAGCAAGAAATTCTTAGGGAAGAGCAAGAAATTCTTAGGGAGCAAATTTTTGATCATCCGGGGGTTACAAAGATGTATAGTGACCTCAAACGGCACTATCAGTGGGTAGGGATGAAGAAGGATATGGCAAGTTGGATTGCTGGTTATAATACTTGCCAGTGGTAAAGGCTGAGCATCAGGTTCCAAGCGGAATATTGAGGAGCTTACCCATTCCAGAGTGGAAGTGGGATATGATTACCATAGATTTCGTGGTTGGGTTACCGGTTTCGTGGACCAAGGATGCGATTTGGGTCATTGTCGATAGGTTGATCAAGTCAGCATATTTTCTTGCCATCAAAAAGACCGAACAAGCTGAAGTCTTGGCTAGAAGATATATCAGTGAGGTTGTAAAATTGTATGGGGTACCGGTGAGCATAGTGTCAGATCATGATCCTAAGATCTTGTCGCTATTTTAGAGAGCTTTTCAGAAAGAGATGGGCACCAAGGTACCCATGAGTACATCTTAACACCCCCAGACCAATGGCCAGTATGAGCGCACTATTCAAATTTAGAGGATTTGTTGTGGATGTTTGTAATGGATTGGGGTGGCCACTGGTTTGATCACTTGAGTTTAGCAGAGTTCACATACAATAATAACTACAAGGCTAGTATTGGAATGGCGCCATTTGAGGCTCCTATGGTAGGCCATGCAGGACAGCACTGTGTTGGACTCAAGTGGGAGAGAGGAGTTTTCTGGGAGATGATTTTGTGCAAGAGACTGCAGAAAAAATCCGTGTAGTTAAGCTGAATATGAAAGAAGCACATGACAGGCAGAAAAGCTACGCTGATACGCATAGAAAAGAGTTGAAATTTTTAGTTAGAGATATGCTCTACTTGAAGATGGTCATGCTAAGAGGACCGAACATGTCTATTTCCTAGACTAAGTTGAGTCCTCGGTATTTGGGTCCTGTTAGAGTTTTAGAGCTGGTTTAACCAGTTTCTTATAGGCTGAAGTCACCAGATACGATGTGAGCCATTCATAAGGTACGTAGGGGTGTGAAAGCGGATTAGTCCACCCCGTTTAATCCGCCCCACTGCGTGTTGAATTAATTTGTGGGTTTTAACGGATTGGTCCGCTATAACCCATGAGTTCTAAACTAATAACTCTAACTCGCTCTGCACTATAACCGTGGGTTTAACGGATTGGTCCGCAGAATTGAAAATCAAATTAATAACAAAAAATAAAGATTTATAATGTAAATTCATCGATAATAAAATAAATACATCTCGTATCCATCCTAAAAAATAATAATAACAAAAATCATAAAATGCATAACTATATCAACAAAATTTCAATTTTTCAGAGATTCAAATCTGAAATTGATTTGGGCATTGTCAACGCCTCCAACTTATTAAAAAAAAAATATCTTCTTTAATGTTTCTAAAATAAAATCAGTCTCGCTTCCCTACTAACTTTTTGTCATCAGTGTATAACCCCATTACTTCTTCACAAACACTTTTAAATGCATCATCACATTGAAACTTTACATTATTAAAACCCAAATTTTTTTTTTGTCGACAGCTATAAATTAATTAAAAAGGTTCAGAAATCCAAACCGGTGGTACAGAGTTTACATAAGTAGTTTCGATAGAAAGACATCTAACACTTCGTGCCAAACTATCCGCTTTAATGTTTAAATTACGAGGTATTAAGGACAAAGAAAAGGAAGTAAAAAAAGTTTTGCCTCTCTGATATTCGTCTAAAAGAGTCGAGAAAACTGGCCAATCCGCCGGTGTAGACACCATCTTCACTAATTCTGAGCAGTCTGTTGCAAAGGCCACCCTCGTTTTCTGATTTACTAACATACAGTGCATACCCCAAATGAGAGCTTTTAGTTCAGCATGTAATGGAGAAAGGCTCCTACGTACACTTCTAGCCTCCATTAATGATCTCTCCTTATCATCTTGAAAAGAAAACCACCCAAACCCAGAAAATGTATCTGAATCTTTCCACAAACCATCAATGAAACACTTATATCCAATGTTAGCCGAAATCATGGGATTATGAATGATAAGAGTCTTTTCTACACTTGGTCTTTCAACTTGACCTAAACTCCACAATTTTCCTTCACTTTCCGCCAGCTTTAGGACCTCTTGTGGGTCTCTATCTATATTACTATATAGTTTATCATTCCTTGCCTTCCAAATGTATCAAAGAATCTATGGATAACTATCTGTCTGTGAATTTGATGAGATTCTCCAAAAAATATAGTCCATATTCGAGAATACTGATGGGCCAGGAAAAATCTCTACCTCCGAAAGAATCTTGGATAGTGCCCATATTTGAACCGCTGGAGGACATTCAAAGAAAATATAGTTAATTGTCTCATCCTCTGTCTGCTCCACATCATGGACATTGAGGATCACAACGTATTCCTCTAAACCTTAATTTTGAATTCACTGCTAAACACCCAGTGATCACTTGCCACATAAAATGTTTTAACTTAGGGAAGCATTTTATTTTCCAAGAATGTTCCTGAAGTTGACGAACATCTGGTCCATACACATGTGGTAACGTTCCAACTGTTTTGTTATTTCGTTCCGTCCAATATCCTGATTTCACGGTATATTTTCTGGATTTTGTAAAGTGCCAGCCTAAAGAATCCATTCTATTGATATTTGTAACCGATATCCATGGATCATTCCAAACTGAAATTGAAGATCCATCACCTATTATTTTTATCATTCCTTTTTAACAAGATGTCTTGCTGAGCTTATGCTCCTCCATCCACATGATGGGAATACGTCTTGATCTGATCCATTGGATTTTTTTTCAGTAGTAGCGTCCTTTAAAACTCTGGCAAAAAGGGAATCCGGACATTCTATTAGACGCCATAGCTGTTTTGCTAGTAATGCCGTTTTGAAATCTTCAATTTGCCAAAATCCAATGCCTCCTTCTTTTTTACTTTGACCTAAGTTATCCCAATGACACGATCTCGGTCACGCCCAAGATTCAACTTTCTCGTTGGTAGGTTGGAATGATAGACAGAAGGATAGAAGAAGACATAAGGCCGAGTTGATGATGAAATGGACCGTTTGAAGGGTCTTCTTTGAAGCGGCCGAATGATTCTTTGGATAGATATGGGATAGATCCTTGCCTTAGTGAATCAACGACTCAAACTGGACAAGGTGATGGATTGATGCGGGACACAAGAAGTTGCGGAAGGCTCCTTGATACTCCTTGAGGTTTATTTCGGATATTACACACCTAATAAACACTCAACAATGTCTCTCCAAGATATGACACACTCGGGGAAGACAAAGGTTGATTTTCTGGATATGACACACCAGAGAACCGAGGTTGATTGTTGGATATGACACACCAAACAATCAGAAATGTTCTAAAAGAACTTAGAGAATTTTCTCTGAAAAGAAGTTGATTAAAAAGTTGGATGATTGCCAAGTGAGGCATACAATCGACTTATATAGAGAGGTGACGTGAACAGACTCAAGTGCCTCGTGATTACTACTTCTTGGGACTCTAAACAATCACCTAAGACTTTGAACAAAGACTAGAAGTTGACTAGACAAAAATAAAAGAGTTTGCGAAATAGAAAATATGAAATAAAACCATAATCTAAGTTATATCATAAAGTTGATGCTTGAGTCGGTCCATAGCTTCATGAAATCGTCCAAGGCATCAAAGAAGCTCCTAAGCTAATCATCTAAGAGATATAAGTGAACTTGAGGCCTCATTAAAAACCTTAGCCGGAAAATCCATTGGGATAAAACCGAGCTTAAGGGAAAAAGAGCACACTCAAGTTACTTTGAAGATGATTTAACTTAGAGCGACTTGAATGGAAGTGAGCATGTCTTGGTGTTGTTTTTCCTTAGCTTCTTCATGTTTCCATGTGATCTTTAAGATGTTTCCTACACCTTCTTGAAGTTCTCTTGATCTTGCCCGGGTCATAGGACCTTTGGGAATGGCCATGGTTCCTTCTTCTTTTTCCTCCAAGTGTTGGCGTTTCCATGCTCATATCATCCCCTCCCTCTTGAAAAAGATTTGTCCTCAAATCTGGATGATCTGCAATGAAAGGAATTAAGTCAGTAATATTAAAACTGTTGTTTATATCATACTTACCTTGCAAGTCCAACTGGTAGGCATTGTTGTTGATTTTTTTGATGATCTTGAAAGGTCCATCGATTCTTGGCATTAGCTTGGACTTTCTTCCTTTCGGGAACCTTTCTTTTCTTAAGTGAATCCACACTTGGTCACCTTCTTCAAAGACTTTTTCTTGTCTTCCCTTGTTGGCCTGCTTGATGTATTGCTTTGTCCTTTCTTCAATGTTGTGTCTTGCTTGTTTGTGTATTTGTTGTATCAGTTCGGCCTTCTTCTTTGCAATAAAGCTAATTCTTTCACACTCAGGCAAAGGGATTAGATCCAAAGGGGAAGTTGGGTTGAACCCATAAATAACCTCAAAAGGAGAAAACTTAGAATAGAATGCACAGCATGGTTATATGCAAATTCACAGTGAGATAGGTAATCTTCCCATGACTTCAAATTTTTCCTTATGAATGCACGCAAAAGAGTTCCTAAAGTTCTATTAACTACTTCGGTTTGTCCATCAGTTTGTGGATGACAAGCAGTAGAAAACAGCAGTTTGGTACCTAACTTAGACCAAAGGGTCTTCCAGAAGTAACTAAGGAATTTAGTATCCCTATCAGAGACTATGGTCTTAGGCATACCATGCAAACGTACCACTTCCTTAAAGAACAAATTAGCAACATGCAATGCATCATCTGTTTTGTTACAAGCTATGAAATGTGCCATTTTGGAGAACCTATCTACTACCACAAAGATGGAATCCTTTCCAGTTCGAGTTCTAGGTTATCCAACAATGAAGTCCATGGATATATCATTCCAAGGGTGATAAGGAATAGGTAAGGGAGTATACAAACCGTGGCTTTGGACTTTGGACTTAGCTTGTTTGCAGGTTGTGCATCTTTCACAAATCCGTTCCACGTCCCTTCTCATGTGTGGCCAAAAGAAATGGTCTTGTAACACCTTAATGTCTTGGCAATGCCAAAGTGGCCCATGAGACTTCCTCCATGTGCTTTCCTAACAAATAAATCTCTCAACGAACAGTTAGGTACACATAGACGATTGTCATAAAAAAGATAGTCATCTTGCCGAAATTAATGGCCAGAGGCAAATTTCTCACACATTCTATAGGCATCACAAAAGTCAGAGTCTGTTTCATACATACCTTTGATTTGCTTAAATCCTAAGAGTTTAGCATCAAGAGTACTTAAGAGAACATACATGCGAGATAGTGCATCGGCCACTATGTTTTCCTTACCTTGTTTGTACTTGATTACATAGGGGAAAGTCTCTATGAATTCAACCCATCTGGCATGCCTCTTACTTAGCTTATTCTGACCTTTTAGATACTTGAGAGATTCATGGTCTGTATGTATCACAAACTCCTTAGGCCAGAGATAATGTTGCCAAGTTCGGAGAGATCTTACTAACGTATACATCTCTTTGTCATAAGTAGCATAGTTGAGAGTTGTTCCTCCAAGCTTCTCACTGAAATATGCTATAGGCCTTTTCTCCTGCATTAACACAACACCAATACCAATCCCTGAGGCATCACATTCAACTTCAAAAGTTTTGTTAAAATCAGGAAGGGCAAGAAGAGGAGAATTAGTAAGCTTCTCTTTAAGGCATTGGAAAGCGGCTTCTTGTGCTTTTTCCCACTTGAATCCAACTTCCTTTTTGATCACTTCGGTCAATGGAGCAGCTATGGTGCTAAAGTTCTGGACAAATCTTCTGTAGAAACCAGCAAGTCCATGGAAGCTTCTTACTTCACTAACATTGGTTGGACTGGGCCACTCCATGATAGCTTTGATCTTCTCTGGATCTACTTTCACGCCATCTGCACTTACAACAAAACCTAAAAAGACCAAGTATCTGTTCCAAAAGTACATTTCTTAAGATTGGCATAGAGTTTTTCCTTCCTAAGGACATTCAAAACCGCCTCTAGGTGCTTAACTTGCTCATCTAAACTCTTGCTATAGACAAGGATATCATCAAAGTATACAACCACACAAATGCCTATAAAGGACCTAAGGACATGGTTCATCAATCTCATGAATGTACTAGGCATTTGTCAGTCCAAAAGGCATTACCAACCACTCATATAACCCATGTTTAGTTTTAAAAGCGGTTTTCCATTCATCCCCTTCTTTCATCCTAATCTGATTGATACGCTCCAGGAACGTTGGCTTCGGAATCAGGCTGAGTTGGGACGAGACCGGGACGGAGGCGGTCGTACGGGTACCGGTACGGTACCTCGGTTGGTGGAAGGGCCGCGGTACGGGTCCTCGGCGGTACGGATGGGAGAAACGAGATGGTAAAGTGGTGGTGTTACGGCGAGGGTTGGACGGCGGAAGGGTTGGATGAAGGTAGAGATGGAAGAGGATGGAGATAAGTGTTTGGAGAGTGGGAAGGGATGGAGCGAAGTGAGAATGGATAGATGGATCGGTAACAATGGATCGAAAGCCGGCCACACGGTGTTTGGACAACGCCGTGATACGACTGATCGAAGTCCGAGCCGAGCTTCGAGGACAACGATGTTTAAACTACTTGAGATTCGAGAGCAAGCTTTAAGCTAATTGCATTCATTCAAATCTCCGTTCAAAGGGAGAGGTTACACGCCTTTATATAGGCGGGAGAAATAGGGCAACAAGCCCCTTACAAAAGACCAACGTGTCCTTGGGTGTTTACATACCCATAAAACAGTAACTTAAGTTCTTAGTAAAACGGTAAAAACAAGAAAACAGGAAGGGATAGAGATTAGGGCCGGACGACAACCACGCGGACCATGGACGGGTAAGGTGATGATCGGCTCGGTCCTAATGCGGCCGGATCGTGAACCTCGTTAAAAACCTTGATGGGAAAACCACTTAGGGATAAAACCCATCAAGGGAAAAAGAGTGTTCCTTTCCCAAACGACTTTAGTGGGGCGTTTTCACCGGGTCAAGGTGAAAACACTAAGGACTTGGTCCTTGGTGTTTGCCGAGGTTGCCAGCTTGGGTTGTGGCCATTTGCCTTTCTTCATTCCTTGGGCAATCGCCATGTTCATTCTTGTTTGGTACGGCCGCGAGTGCGCACGGTCAATGGCCGATACCGGCATAACTGGCAACGTTCCTTGGCTTTCGTCCGTGTCTGTACCGGTATCGTCCGGCTGGCTATCCTCCGGGTCGGAGACGTCTTGGGCCTCATCACTGATGGTATCCACTTTTAAGATCTATCTTAGAGAATATGCAAGAACCATGCAATTCATCCAACATGTCATCTAAACGAGGGATATGGTGGCGATACTTTACAGTGATATTGTTAATGGCTCTGCAATCCATGCACATCCTCCAGGTGCCATCTTTCTTTGGAACAGGTAGTACTGGTACGGCACAAGGGCTCATGCTCTCTCGGATATGGTCCTTAGCCATTAGCTATTCCAGTTGCCTTTGAAGTTCCTTAGTTTCCACAGGATTGGTTCTGTACGCTGGACGGTTCGGAAGTGAAGCTCCAGGCACAAAATCAATTTGATGTTCAATCCCACGAATAGGTGGTAATCCTTTGGGATTCTCCTCCGGAAAGACATCATCAAACTCTTGCAAAAGAAAGGAAATATTGCTCGAAACTTCCGGCACTGAGTTAGTAAGGTTTACCAAAACCTCTTTGTAAACAAACAAGAGAATGGTTTGCTTAGAGAACATGGCTCTCTTAACAACACTAGATCTCACAAGGAAGTTTAATTGTCTCTCGGGTTTGCTCTCAAAGGTCTTTTTCTTGGTTTTTCTCAAACTCTCTTCTTTGTTTGGTGGTGAAGTGTTTAGGGATTCTCTCTCTTTGTCTTTTTTTTAGCCATAGTTGATCTTGATAAACTTCTGGTGGCGTCAATGGAGCAAGAATGGTCTTCCGGCCATTAAGTATAAAGGAATACCGATTGGTAAACCCATCATGGATGACCTTCTTATCAAATTGCCATGGCCTTCCATGTAGAATGTGACCGGCCTCGATTGGTAGAACGTCACACAATATCTTGTCCTGATACTTGCCTATGGTTAAAGGAACCAATACCTGGCTATGCACGATCATCTCTCCTTCATCATTCAGCCATTGAAGCTTGTAGGGCTTCAGATGTTTCTTCTCTTCTAAACTTAACTTCTTCACCATGGTTTCACTTGCCACATTGGTACAGCTTCCTCCGTCGATGATAAGGCTGCAAACTTTGCCTTGTACCAGACATCCAGTGTGAAACAAGTTTTCCCATTGCTCCTGATCCGTATCCTTGGCTTGAATGTTTAGTGATCGCCTTGTGACTAATAGCTCTCCTGTTGCTGGTAACTCAATCTCCTCAGCATCAGAGCTCTCTTCTCTTTCAAATTCTTCTTCTTCATCGGTTTCTATATCACCATTATCCAAAAGGATCATGGTTCTCTTGTTGATACATTTATTGGCATAGTGTCCTCTCCCTTGACACTTGAAGCATCTAACATCACGGTTTTTAGAAGAAATAGCTACAGCTTTTACCTTGGCGTCTTGAGTTGTGGTGTAAGGTTTGTAATCAGTCTTTGGTTTGACAATGGTCTTGTCCTCCGGTTTGTAGCTTGATCTAGAATAGTTTGTTCCGGCCCCATAGGAATTCTTAGAAGGACTCCTTCTTTTGATCTGCTGTTCCACAAGGATAGCCTTGTGAAGCATCTCTTCTAAGTCTCCACAAGTTTGAAGCTCCATCCTGTCTTGAATATCTCTCACTAAACCACTTAGAAACCTTGCCATTGTTGCCTCATGGTCCTCTTCTATGTTGGCTTTGATCATGAGAGATTCCATCTCTTGGTAATAATCCTCCACACTCTTACTGCCTTGGCTTAACCTCCTAAGCCTCTGGTGCAACTCCCAGTGATAGTGACTTGGAACAAACCGCTTTCTCATTAGGTTCTTCATCATCTCCATAGTCTCTACATGCGGTTCTTGGTTTCGTTTCCTATTAGTAACAAGTTGATCCCACCAATTGATTGCATACTCATAGAACTCGGTGGCTGCCACTTGAACCTTTTTCCGTTCAGTGTAAGGCTGGCAATTGAAGACAAGTTCTATCTTCTTCTCCCACTCCAAGTAGGCGTCTGGATCATTCTTTCCATAGAATGGTGGTATTTTCAACTTAAGACCATTAAGATTATCTTCATGGCGTTCCCTTACTTCTCTTGCACGTCTTGGACGTCCATTAGAAGCTTGGTTTCCACGGCTGTCATAATCTGGCCCTTCATCTTCATCTATTGGCATTTGCGCCCTTCTTCTCCTTTCAGCAGGATGTTGGGGAAGTCCTTGGTTCACCGATTGCTGAATGGTGTCCATTCTCTCATGGACAGGGTCCAGTTCTGTTGAAATATGTGATCTAAAGAAGAAAAATTCAAACTCAAGAAAAGGAAGGAAAAGGAAAGAACTAGTTGTGAAGGAACTAGAAGGAGAGCTAGTTTATAAGGAACTAGAAGAAAAGGAAGCTGTTGGATATCAACTAGACAAGCTAACTAAACCAAGTGAGGAAGCAAAGGAGGCATGGGCGCTGCAGGGAGAAGGTATGGGCACAGCATGGGAACAGCATGGGCGCAGCTGCACTGTTGGAGCAGCTCAACCACTCCATCATCACACCTCTTCTCTTCCTCTTCCTTAGATATTTTTTCCTTAGCTTATGCTTGTAAAGTCTATATATACTTGTGCATTGTATTGGTTGAATGAGTGTGAATAAGAAGAAAAATTCAGCAATCTCTCTCTCTCTTATTACGCCAATTCTCTTATCTTCATCCTTATCTCTCCCTAAACTTCTAAAATCAACATGGTATCAGAGCGGGTTCTTTATCCAACCGCTTAAACTCTCTTCATAATCCCTTTAAGCTATCTTCAAAACCTTCTAATCTATAGCAATACATCTTACCAAGTTCTATTCACTCTGAGATTAATATCCTTGAGATCGGTTGATCTTCAAGTTGTGAAAGAGCTGGGATTGTGTATTACTACAAGAGAATGGAGGTGAATAGAGTAGCGATTTCTGTTGTTCTTAAAGGAGATAACTACCTTCTTTGGGCAAAAACTACTAAGACCGTTCTAAGAGGTAGAGGATTTTAGAAGTTCATTGAACCTAAGGAAGAAGCCGAACCATACAATGACAAGGAAGAGCAAGAAGAGCAGTTCACTCTTTCACTTCTTCAAAGCTCACTAGAGCCATCTATCCTGGCGGCCTACTCATATGCGGATACCGCCAAGGAGTTGTGGGATATACTAAAGGGAGTATATGGAAACATCTCAAATATATCAAGGATATTTGAGGTGAAGAGGGCGTTGAATGAGCTTCAACAAGGAGAGAAGCCATTCAAGGAAATGTTTGGGGAGTATAGAAGCTTGTGGGCCGAACTGGAGATCTTGAGGCCACAAACTATGGACCCCAAGGAGTTAGGAGAAAGGCGTGACCAAGATCAAGTGTTTGGGCTTCTCTTGGCGCTGAACGCATCCTACAAAGATCTTATCAAGCACATACTTAGATTTGAGAAGCTGCCAAGTCTAGCGGAAGTATGTGGCATGATTCAAAGAGAGGAAGGGTCAAGAGACCTATTTCGTGCACCAAGCGAGGCTGCACATCTTGCAAGGAAGAATCTTACATTTGACAAGAGGGTGTTGGAATGTGAGCATTGTAAAATGAAGGGACACACTAAGGAGAAGTGTTGGACCCTTCATCCACACTTGAGGCCTAAGAGGCTAAAGGAGAATGGAAGTGGACCTAGAGCCTTCATGGGTGTGGCACAACCAGTTGAGGATACGGTCAAGAGGTCCGAATTCGAAGCCCTCATCAAGAGCCTAGCCAAGCTCACTGATTCTGGTAAGGGCTTCCTCGGTTCTAAAAGCTCCATAAAAAAGGACAAAGTGATTGTGGATTCAGGGGCTTCTCATCACATGATTAAGGATCAAGACATGCTTAAAAATCTTGAGCCTTATCATGGGAATGTGCAAGTGGCAAATGGGAGTTCAGTTCCGATTGAAGGGATAGGGGAATTAGAACTTTTCAAAAAAGGAACAAAAGCCTTATACATGCCTAGTTTCTCATCTAATCTTCTATCAGTTCATAAAGCTACCAAGGATTTGGATTGTGTGGCATTGTTTGGGACTGACTTTGTTAAGTTTCAGGACCCTAAAACAAACAAAGTGCTCGGAGAAGGGAAGGTAGAGGATGGAGTATATCTTTTGCACACAAATAAACAAGCGGATGTGAAAGCGCTTGGAATGAAGGCGGATGTAGAAGTATCTAGTAGGAAGGAGATTGGAGATAGTCCACTATGGCATGAAAGGTTGGGACATCCAAGCTCTGCAGTTCTCAAAGTGGCCTTACCCAATCTCATTCAAGAAGAAGTAGTATGTGAAGCATGTGTACTAGGGAAACATTGTAGACAAGTGTTTCCTACTTCATCTACATTTTGTAATGAAGCTTTTGGCATTGTACACTCGGATGTATGGACCGCTCCTTGTAATTCAAGAGATCAATATAAGTATTTTGTTTCATTCATAGATGACTACTCAAAATACACATGGATTACTCTTCTACATACCAAAGATCAAGTTTATGAAGCATTCACCAACTTCATCAACTATGTGTCTACACAATTCAAAACAACAATCAAGATCTTAAGAAGTGATAATGGAGGAGAGTATATAAGCAAGCGGTTCAAGGAATTACTTAACAACCTTGGCACCATCCATCAAACATCTTGCGCCTATACTCCACAACAAAACGGAGTAGCTGAAAGAAAAAATAGACACCTAATGGAGGTAGCAAGGACCATCATGATTGCCAAGGGAGTACCTAAACTTCATTGGGGAGATGCCGTGATGACTTCAAACTACTTGATCAACCGTCTTCCAACCAAGAACCTGGATAATAAGTCACCATTTGAGGCGTTGTACAACAAGAAACCAAGCCTACATCATCTCAAAACCTTTGGATGTAGCTGCTTTATGTTCACACCAGAAGGTCAAAGAAACAAGCTTGAACCTAGAAGCATGAAGTGTGTATTCATTGGATATTCACCAACACAAAAAGGATACAAGGTCTACAACCCGGAGACAAGACGAGTCTATGTATCAAGAGAGGTGAGGTTCAATGAAAAGGAGAGCTTCTATGGAGCTAAGAATCATGATACCCCTCAAGGTATGAGCTCACCATTTATGGAGTGGATACCGTTCTTTGAAGATTCAAGAACAAGGGATGATGTACATGAGGAGAATGACCCAACCTCAGATCATGAAGCCACGGATGAGGAAAGTGAACCTAATCCAGGTGTAGAAAGCATTGACATTGTCAAAGAAGAACCTGAGCCAACAGTACCTCTAAGAAGAAGTACAAGACAGAGGCGACAACGTGTTTACTATGGCTACAACAACTCTGCCATGCTCCAAGGAGAGTCTAGTGCGAGTAATCTTCCTTGTGTGATAAGAGAATGCCCTGAGCGTACGGCGAGCTTAGATCTCGATCCTATTGGCGACAGCACTCTCTTATCACAAGGGGGAGATAACACTCAAACTAGCACTGTTACATATCCCATTGAGCATTTTTGCTCGTTGGCATCCTTACCTATGGAGCATGAAGCTTTTCTTGGAAAAATCAGCAAGGAATCCATACCTAACTCATATGAAGAAGCGTGTGAGAGTGGAGTATGGGTAAAAGCCATGGAAGAGGAAATGAAGTCCATGGAAAGGAATCATACTTGGTACTTAACCGATTTACCAAGGGATAAGAAGCCAGTTGGGTGTAGATGGGTGTATACAATCAAATACACAAGTGATGGGAGGATAGAAAGATACAAGGCAAGGTTGGTAGCAAAAGGGTATACTCAAATCTATGGGGAGGATTATACCGAGACATTTGCTCCGGTTGCTAAGCTCCATTCCATCAGAATCCTAATCTCGGTGGCAGTGAACTTGAAGTGGGATCTATGGCAGATGGATGTCAAGAACGCCTTCTTGCAAGGGGATTTGGAAGAGGAAGTGTATATGGATCCACCCCAAGGATATCATAAGGAAGGCAACAAAGTTTGTAGATTGAAGAAAGCAATCTATGGGCTAAAGCAATCTCCAAGGGCATGGTACCAAAGGCTAAGTGCTTGTCTTTTGGAGAAGGAGTTCATAAGATCGGAAGCTGATCATACACTTTTCACAAGGAAAAGTAAAGGAGGAGTAGTGGTGGTCTTGATCTATGTTGATGATCTAATCATCACAGGAAGTGACAAAGATGGAGTAGATCGAATCAAGGAACTCTTGAAGGTTGCTTTTGATATAAAGGATCTAGGAGAGCTTAAATACTTCCTAGGGATTGAAATGACACGGTTTGAAGATGGGATGTTCATCTCCCAAAGGAAATATGTGCTGGATCTCTTGGAAGAAACCGGGAAGTTAGGATCCAAACCGGCCAAAACTCCAATAGAAGAAGGCTACCAAGATAGTCCTGAGGGGGAGCCATTGGAGAATATTAAAAGATACCAGAGGATGGTGGGCAAGCTCATCTATCTTACTATTACAAGGCCGGATATTTGCTTTGCAGTGAACCGTGTGAGTCAACATATGCAAAAACCAACTATGCAGCATTGGAACATGATTGAGAGGCTGCTAAGGTACTTAAAAAACAGCCCTGGAAAAGGCATATGGATGAAGGCTAATGGAAACCCAAAGGTTCAAGGATATTGTGATGCGGATTGGGCTGGAGATAAGCAAGATAGAAAGTCCACATCCGGTTTTTGTACCTTTGTGGGAGGTAATCTAGTCACTTGGAGAAGTAAGAAGCAGAAAGTTATAGCCTTATCAAGTGCTGAAGCCGAGTATAGGGCTATGAAGGAGGTGACAAAAGAATTGATATGGGTGAGGGCATTCCTAGAAGATCTTGGGATACTTGAGGCTGAGAAGATGCTGTTGTATTGTGATAATCAAGCTGCAATACATATAGCATCCAATCCGGTATTCCATGAAAGGACCAAGCATATAGAAGTGGATTGTCACTTTGTGAGGGGAAAGATTCAAGAAGGGATCATCAAACCCGCATTCGTAGCAAG
Organism: Nasturtium officinale; assembly: GCA_963854855.1. NCBI lineage: Eukaryota > Viridiplantae > Streptophyta > Magnoliopsida > Brassicales > Brassicaceae > Nasturtium > Nasturtium officinale. Next base: position 11,376,339 of record OY978504.1, on the reverse strand, counting down.
TGGGGAACAGCTAGCGGATATCTTCACCAAGGCAACATCCTCGATCATTGGGGATCACATATATGGCAAGATCGGTCTAAAGTATATTCACCGACCAATCTTGAGGGGGAGTGTTGAAATATGTGATCTAAAGAAGAAGAATTCAAACTCAAGAAAAGGAAGGAAAAGGAAAGAACTAGTTGTGAAGGAACTAGAAGGAGAGCTAGTTTATAAGGAACTAGAAGAAAAGGAAGCTGTTGGATATCAACTAGACAAGCTAACTAAACCAAGTGAGGAAGCAAAGGAGGCATGGGCGCTGCAGGGAGAAGGTATGGGCACAGCATGGGAACAGCATGGGCGCAGCTGCACTGTTGGAGCAGCTCAACCACTCCATCATCACACCTCTTCTCTTCCTCTTCCTTAGATATTTTTTCCTTAGCTTATGCTTGTAAAGTCTATATATACTTGTGCATTGTATTGGTTGAATGAGTGTGAATAAGAAGAAAAATTCAGCAATCTCTCTCTCTCTTATTACGCCAATTCTCTTATCTTCATCCTTATCTCTCCCTAAACTTCTAAAATCAACAAGTTCCTGCCTTAAGAGCCGCCTCATCTCTTCCATGAGAGTTTGTACGTCCATGTTTGGCTGTCTGGTTTTTCTTGGGCAGTTGGTATTTTCACTCCCAGCTTCACTATGAGACATCTTCCCTGTAAAACTTAACAAACAGTTAGAAGAATAAGCTCTCACTAGTGTTTCTCTCAAGTGTTTTCCTCTCAAGTGTTTCCTCTCAAGTGTTTCTCTCAAGTGTTTCTCTCAAATACTTCTCTCAAAGATTTTCTCACAGAGTTCTTATCAAACAAATCAAATCAAATTTGATGAGAAATATAACAACAACCCCGAATCCAATGATATGTAGTATGTTTTTTGGTGACTTTTTATTTTGTTTTTGTTTTTGTTTTTGCTTTGTTTCGTTTTTTTTTTTGAATGAGATCCAACGGATCTTTAGAAGAAATAGAATAGAAAGAATAGAAGAACAGAATTGGCGAGATGAGAATCTCGGCCAAGAAGATGAGGAGTTGGAAATGAAAAGACAGAAGATGAAAGATCAAGAAGATGAAAGAACAAGAAGATGAACAACTTACTACCAAATCGAAAAAGCTGCTCTGATACCAAATGACACGATCTCGGTCACGCCTAAGATTCAACTTTCTCGTTGGTAGGTTGGAATGATAGACAGAAGGATAGAAGATGACATAAGGCCGAGTTGATGATGAAATGGGCCGTTTGAAGGGCCTTCTTTGAAGCGGCCGAATAGTTCTTTGGATAGATATGGGATAGATCCTTGCCTTTGTGAATCAACGACTCAAACTGGACAAGGTGATGGATTGATGCAGGACACAAGAAGTTGCGGAAGGCTCCTTGATACTCCTTGAGGTTTATTTTGGATATTACACACCTAATAAACACTCAACAATGTCTCTCCAAGATATGACACACTCGGGGAATTCAAAGGTTGATTTTCTGGATATGACACACCAGAGAACCGAGGTTGATTGTTGGATATGACACACCAAACAATCGGAATTGTTCTAAAAGAACTTAGAGAATTTTCTCTGAAAAGAAGTTGATTAAAAAGTTGGATGATTGCCAAGTGAGGCATACAATCGACTTATATAGAGAGGTGACTTGAACAGACTCAAGTGCCTCGTGATTACTACTTCTTGGGACTCTAAACAATCACCTAAGACTTTGAACAAAGACTAGAAGTCGACTAGACAAAAATAAAAGAGTTTGCAAAATAGAAAATATGAAATAAAACCATAATCTAAGTTATATCATAAAGTTGATGCTTGAGTCGGTCCATAGCTTCATGAAATCGTCCAAGGCATCAAAGAAGCTCCTAAGCTAATCATCTAAGAGATATAAGTGAACTTGAGGCCTCATTAAAAACCTTAGCCGGAAAACCCATTGGGATAAAACCGAGCTTAAGGGAAAAAGAGCACACTCAAGTTACTTTGAAGATGATTTAACTTAGAGCGACTTGAATGGAAGTGAGCATGTCTTGGTGTTGTTTTACCTTAGCTTCTTCATGCTTCCATGTGATCTTTAAGATGTTTCCTACAGCTTCTTGAAGTTCTCTTGATCTTGCCCGGGTCATAGGACCTTTGGGAATGGCCATGGTTCCTTTTTCTTTTCCTCCAAGTGTTGGCGTTTCCATGCTCATATCACCCTAATGCAGACCTTTCTGAGTTCCATTTGAGCTCCACCAGAAATTTGCTATTGCACTAGTCAATTTTGTGGTTATTGATTTAGGAAGTTTGTAGCAAGTCATAACATATGTTGGCATTGCTGCCGCCACTGATTTAATAAGAACTTCTTTTCCACCTTTTGATAAAAATTTTGCCGACCAACCATTAATTCGTTCTTGTAATCTTTCTCTTACAAATGTAAATAGTTTACTTTTGGCCCCCCCTAGGCTTTCCGGAGACCTAGATATGATCCCATACCGCCTATGTTTGAAATTCCTAAGACTTGTTTTAACTCTTCCCGTGTTGTTTCTGAAATCTTATGCCCGAATTGTAATGATGACTTTGAAAAATTTATTTGTTGACCCGAAGCTCTCTCATAAGTTTTATAATATTTAAAATATTCTGACACTCAGCCTTATTAGCCTTACAAAAAATAAACTATCATCCGCAAATAACAGATGAGAGATCGAAGGACTTTGTCTTGCAATCCTTATCCCTGTTAGTGCTTTTCTCATTTCTGCTTTACATATATTTACTATCAAAACCTCCGTACATAGAATAAATAAATAAGTTGATAATGGATCCCCTTGCCTAAGTTCCCTGTTTGGAGTTATTTGACCTCGCGGTTGCCCATTAATTAAAACCTTATATTGTACTGATTTGATACACCCCATGAGCATGCATTTAAATTCCCATAAGCAAGCAAATTAAATTCAAGTTAAGTTCAAATTTATAGAGATGCTTTAAGAAATCTAGTGAGCTTTACCAAACTAGAAGGTGCATTTCGAAAGGTGCAAAGGTCCAAGCATGGATTTTTCTTATTTCAAAGATATTCAAGCAACAAATAACTATGACTAACGGCAATGATCTTAATCCGAAACATGAACTTCTACAAGCCAAACATCCCATATGCAAATGAAACTTAAAATGCTTCTAGACTCATCTTACTATGCAAATGAAACTACAAAAAGTCTTTTTGTGTTTTACAAATTTTTTAATGTTTTGGATTTTTATGCAATAGATGTATGCATGAGACTCAAATATGCAAAAAGAGAAAATAAGAAAATAAAACACAAGATTAAAAGACATAAAACCCTCCCCCAAACCTGAATTACACCGTCTCGGTGTAACAGAAGTGAGAGAGAAGGTTAAAACAAAAAGTAAAAATAAAATAATATATACATTGAAAGAGAAAGGACCATACCTTGGCCCTAGTCGAGAATCTTAGGGTGTGGAGTGAGTGGAGTTTGAGAACTCCTAGGAGCGGTTGAAGAAGTGGAATGAGCATTAGAGAAGCGCGTTCCACCTTTGAATGTGACAGTGAGTACCTTCTTCATCACATCTTCAAAGCCCTTTGAACCAGTTGCCTTAAGCTTTGGTGTGAGGATCGCTTTAACCATAGAAAAGAGATTTAACATTCCCTTACACTTTACTTTGTACTGTAGCTCTCCATCAATGCATTTCTAAGGGTGCAAGGTCATAGTGGGAACCAATGGATAGTGAACAAGGGTGGGATGGTGGGGTTTGTTCATTACCATCTTGTTCGTTTCAAGATTCTTCTTGGTTTCCTTCAACTTCTTGACTTTATCACTTTCATCACAACTATCAAACAAGGAGAATAAACACTTTCCATCCAAAATTTGCTCATCAAGCACTAGAGTTTCATTCAAAATCTTAATCTCATTCTTCCATTCTAACTCTTCATTGGTGATTGTTCCACAAAAATTGGTAGAGGAAGGCTTGATTGGATAGGTAAATGTAGGATTCACATTGATTAGAGTCACACACTTGGTTGAGAAGTTGATGCTTGCTCCTGCGGTATTGAGAAATGGAGTTCCAAGGATGAGTGGAAGCTTATCCGGTTTTCCTCTATCAACTACCATAAAGTCTGTTGGGATTAAACAATCTCCAACTTTAAGTGGATAGTCTTCAATCAAACCAAGTGGAGGCTTCGAAGAGGCGTCAGTATAAGTAATCGAAGAGGAGTACTCTTTCATTTCTTTGATACCAATACTCTTAATCATTTCAAGTGACATGACATTCACACTTGCACCCGAATCACACAAGGCATTCTCAAATTTCATTTTTCCAAGGGAGCAAGATATGAGGAATGTACCATGATTCTCAAGCTTGGAAGGATGAGGCTTGAGCATTTCCATAATTTCTTCTACCTTTGCCATGTTGGCTAAGATAGCTTCAATAAACTTTACATGAAGAGGAACTTGAATCAAACTACTCATGTGAGACAAAGGGACTCCAATTGTGCTCATTTTAGCTTTGAAGCTTGAGAAGACTTTATTTTTAGCTTTGGTGAGTATTCTTCCTGGGAATGGGATTGGAGGTTCATAAGGAGAAAGCTCATCCTTTGGTGCATCTTCCTTTTCAACTCTCATGGGAACCTTAACTTCTTTACTAGTAATCACCTCTACCTTTGCTTCACTTTGACTATGTTGAAATTAAGAGTATGGAGGCTTAGGGATTGTTGAGAGAGTGATAGTTGTGGCGTGAGAATGATAAGGAGTTTGAGGTTTGGATACTTGGAGAATGTTTAGGATGAAGATGGTGGCGTGAGTATTGATGTAATGAGGGATTATTGTTTGAGAATGATGATAAGAATGAGAATGATAATGGTTGATGAAATAAGATGAACTAAGGAGAAGCATGGCGCCGGAGAGCTAAAGCTCCACCGGCGCCTTTAGGAAGATAAACAAATCTTCCTTTACTCTTTTAATCTTCTTATTCTCTTATTCACAACTCTCTTTACATCACATTACATGTATATTTATAGAGTTTTTACATAGAGAAGAAGAGAAGAGGCGTGAAGAAGGAAGGAGAGAAGAGAGGAGTTTGCGTGAAGAAGAGAGGAGGGAAGGGAGCAGCTCACTGTTTGACTCCTGTTCAAGCTGCGCCCATACCCTGCTGCTGACGCCTCCATGCTTGTGCCCATGCCCTGGTTCTGGCGCCCCATGCTCTCCTTTGCTTCCTCTTTTCCACTTAGTTAGTATGTAACAGCTTCCTTTCTTCTAGTTACATCCTAACCAAGACTTCTTCTAGTTCCTTGTGAACTAGGTTTCCTTTCCCTCCTTCTCTTAGATTTGAATTCTTCTATCATAGAGATCACATATTTCAACACTCCCCCTCAAGATTGGTCGGTAGGTATCCTTAAGGCCAATCTTGCCATGTACGTGATCCTCATTGATAGAAGATGATGCCATGATAAGGATATCCGCTAGCTGATCCTTGCTTGCTCCAAAGACGGTTTTGATGACTCCTAACCTCAATGAGACCACGGCTTCCTCTCCTATGGCCTTTACTCTTTCTTGCGGATTAGGCTTTGTCTTCTCTAAGCTTCACTCGGATCATGTCTCCTCGGGCTTCTTGTCTCAAACTTAATCTTGACTTCAAGCTCCTCGGATGACATCTTCTAGCTCACAAAATACTCACATTGTCATTGGCTTCCTCTTGATGACTCTTGGGAGTATACTCTATCCGTTGGACGCCACTTCCCGCTGCTTCTCGGATCACCACACCTAATAAGGTCTGCAAGGTGGTTTCTCCTTCGGTTTCCTTACAACATCATCCATAGCTACTCATATGTGTCTCCCGGCTTCCTCTTGCCATCGTCTCCTCATATGGTGCTTGGATTCCCTTGTTGCCTTGTTTACCGTTCCACAGCTTCCTAGGTGAACGCCTCTTGGTCTGACCTTCACTCTCCATCTATCAAGATCAATCTTGGCTTTAACCCTTCATAGATTTGATCTTGATTCTTCAAAGAGCCATCCGCTCTAAGCCACTTATCATAAGACTCTCCCGGCTTCCTCTCGAAATGCCGCACCTATCCATGGTACAATGTGATAGTCCTCTTCTTCTTGGACCATCACCTAACTTGGTGCTTCAACGGTCTTCTTCAACACTCCCCCTCAAGCTTGGTTCGAGTATGGAAAGAACCAAACTTGACAAGGAAGACCGTTGCATAATTTGGAGCTCACCGCTTTTTCAACACTTCCCTTCAAGACTAGCCCATTGCCAAGGGACCACTCTTGCAAAGGAAAGAGCACTAAGCTTGATTATGCCAATGATGCCGCCTCCTCTTGGACTATCTATCCCACTTGCCAATTAGGACAAGCTTTCGTCTGCTAGCCATTTTGGATTAGGCCGCAAAGGACATCATCTACCTCCACATAACACCACCATGAATAGCTTGCTTGAGCCTATACACACTTCTTCTTGTAGATTGCTCCACTTGGATCGCCACATGGTTGAGTATGATCACCACTCTCTCAAGACCTCCTGGATCAAGTGATTCGGCCTCAAGAGAGGATGAAGACCATGTGGAAGAATATGACCCTCCATAAGCACCCTTTAATCAATACCTTGGAGCAACTACTTCTTGGACCATCTGAATCTTCCGCTTGTTGAAAGATTCACCAATGAAAGATAGCATTAGCCTATGAGATTGGTTTTGGAAGTCATGAACTTCTTGGAAATGAGTCTTGCAGAGTTTGATTCGCCTGTTACTGAGGCTGAGAATTCGCCAAGAGCTTCACTGAGTCGCTGTTGCTCTTCTTCTTCTCAGAGCAACAATCGCTCTTAACCTCTTCCTCTAAGGTTTCCCTTTCTAAGCAGCCTTACTCTTCTCCTCCTTAACGCTTGAAGTTACAAGCGAATGTGAGTTTCCAATCACCATAACTGGAATCAAACTCTCAAGAATCACAACACAAGCCCATCCAAAAACATTGCTTACTATCTCTTCACCGCTTCTTTTCCACAATTGATTTTTCTCTTATCAACTGTGTTTCTTTGATAAAAAATTATTGACCACTTCCTTTTCTTTGCAGGAAACATCTCAGCCTTGTGCTTCATCTCTGTTTCATACAAGTCTTCTACGTGAACTCCTCTTGTCACGTCTCTTCCGCAAGTCTCTTCCGGGTTAAAGATGTGAACTCCTCTTGTCACTTCTCTTCTTTCTTGCTGGATGTCTTCATTGGATCACCACTTAAGGTCACCACCCAGCCTTCTCCTCTTCTAAACCACCACGCCAAAAACATTCTTCATCTCCTACATACCTTATTTCCCATGCCATACATGCCAAAAACCATCATGCCATGACAAGCTTCTTCATGGATGAATGATTCTAAAAAATCCTTTGGATCTTGTTTCCAAAGAGGATCACTGAGGGATTGATGTTGATACAACCCCTTTTCAAAGTTTTGTATGTGGATCTAGACTCCACACACAAGAAACACAAAGAAAGATATTTACTCTCTCACACACACCCTATTAAAAACGTATGGGAGGAACAAATTACCCCAGAAAATCTCTCTCTCATGTGTTTAACAAAAGAAAAACGAGTTCCTCAAGGCAAGGAGCCAAGGAGAGCCCAACGAACTCTCCCTCAATTTGTCATCATTTTCTAGTAACAATACACACCCTTAGTCCTTTCACAACTTGAAGATCTTATGATCTCAAGGATATTAATCTCAGAGTGAATAGAACTAAGAAAGTGTATGGTTATAGATTAGAAGACTTTGTAGAGAGCTAGAAGAATAACAAGAGATTAGGCGCTAGATCACTCAACTTGCTCTGATACCATGTTGAAATTAAGAGTATGGAGGCTTAGGGATTGTTGAGAGAGTGATAGTTGTGGCGTGAGAATGATAAGGAGTTTGAGGTTTGGATACTTGGAGAATGTTTAGGATGAAGATGGTGGCGTGAGTATTGATGTAATGAGGGATTATTGTTTGAGAATGATGATAAGAATGAGAATGATAATGGTTGATGAAATAAGATGAACTAAGGAGAAGCATGGCGCCGGAGAGCTAAAGCTCCACCGGCGCCTTTAGGAAGATAAACAAATCTTCCTTTACTCTTTTAATCTTCTTATTCTCTTATTCACAACTCTCTTTACATCACATTACATGTATATTTATAGAGTTTTTACATAGAGAAGAAGAGAAGAGGCGTGAAGAAGGAAGGAGAGAAGAGAGGAGTTTGCGTGAAGAAGAGAGGAGGGAAGGGAGCAGCTCACTGTTTGACTCCTGTTCAAGCTGCGCCCATACCCTGCTGCTGACGCCTCCATGCTTGTGCCCATGCCCTGGTTCTGGCGCCCCATGCTCTCCTTTGCTTCCTCTTTTCCACTTAGTTAGTCTTCTAGTTAGTATGTAACAGCTTCCTTTCTTCTAGTTACATCCTAACCAAGACTTCTTCTAGTTCCTTGTGAACTAGGTTTCCTTTCCCTCCTTCTCTTAGATTTGAATTCTTCTATCATAGAGATCACATATTTCAACAGACTAACCACACCAGCATCATCCACTCCATATAGAAGTCTAGTGATATCCTCAACATCCCTTTTATGATCATTCTCATCACTTGTGAGGATAACATTGCAAAATTCCTTGGGATTTGTTTCACTTTTACCGGGAAGTGAGTCCATTGGCCTCTTGGATGATGATGAAACTTTAGCAACTCGATTTTCAAGGGTCTTTACATGGGAAGTCAAATGTTCAAACTTATTATTCAATTCACTGTACGCTCCTTGCATCCCATCCATTCTCTTGTTAATCTCAAAACTACCTTTGGTTTGCCCTTCTAAGAGTTATTTGAGAAGCAGAGTATTAGTATCTTCTTTGAGGGTTTGGGAAAGTTGAAGGGGTTGGGTAGTGTTTGGTATAAAGGTTTTGTGTTGGTTATATTGTGGTTGAGGTTGGTAATTTGGGTTTGGTTGGAAGTTTTGATTGGGTTGGAAAGTTTGGTTTTGGTTTCAGTATTGTGTTTTTGGTTGAAAGTTTTGATTGGGTTGGAAGATTTGGTTTGGTTCGAAAGTTTGGTTTGGTAGCTTGGGATAGGTTTGGTCCTGTGGGTTTTCAATATTGGGGTTGCGGTGAGAGAAGTTTGGATGGTTGCGGCAGTTTTGGTTGAAGCCTTTGTTTTGAAATCCTCCTTGGTTGCCCACATAATTAACTTCCTCCTCTTTCTCTCCATTATCCTCAACATAAACTCTCATTCTCATTGTATCCTTGTTGATACCCTGGTTGACCATTATCAAACTCTGCCACGTAGTTTACCGGCTTTTGAGTGAGAAAGAAAGCTTTGCTCATCTTGTCAAGTCTTTCATTGATGTCCTTGAAGCTATCTTTTATACTCTGATCCGGTCCACTAGTATTTCTCAACTCTCTGTCATAGTCACCTCCATAACAAGCATCACTTTGAGCAAGATTTTCAATCAATAACTCTCCCTGTTCCACATTCAAGTTGTCAAAGATTCCATAACTTGCCGTGTCTAAGGTGCGGCGATAGTTCTCAAGTGTTCCTCTGTAGAAGATGCCAATAAACTTTTCCCAATAGATACCATGATGAGGGCAACTCCTAGTGTAACCCTTTAATCATTCCCATGCTTCATATAGATTCTCTTGGTAGCCTTGTTTAAAACTAACAATGTCATTTCGAAGCTTTGCTGTCTTCTGCTTTGGAAAGAACTTATTGAGAAATTCCTTCTTATACATATCCCAAGTGGATACCAAATCTGAACCAATGTTCTTCTCCCATTGGGAGGCCTTGTTCCCTAATGAGAAAGGAAAAAGTATCATCTTGATGGATTCTTCGGGAACTCCATTTATCTTCAATGTTCTGCATAGTCGCTCAAACTGATCTAAGTGATCTAGAGGATCTTCCAAGGACAATCCATTGTACCTCTGATTCTGAACCATATTGATCAAGCTTGACTTTATCTTAAAGTTGTTGGCAGCAATGGAAGGTGTTGGAATTCCAGTAGCTTGTACTCTGATGTTGGGTGCATCAAATATTCCAATAGGTTTAAGAACTGGTTGTCCCTGCTGAGGAACCCGCAGAAATCCCGGAGGAAATTCTTTGTTATTCATCCCTAAATGCTGTAAGTGTTGTAACCGTTCTCTTGCAGCTCTTATACCTTCTCTTTCTATCCAGTGAATGTCTTCAACAGAATCAACCAAGTTTTATGGACCGTGATTTGTAAGGTTCATGCACCTAAAAGAGAGAGATCAAAGTGGAAACAAGAGATATTAAGTAGTAAATGCAAGAAATAAAACTGTCTCAAATACACAATTAACTCCTAATGGTTTTAACAAGTTCCAAGTGGCAACGGCGCCAAATTGATATTAAGATTTTTGCAAATCAAGGTATCAATTACCCTAAATGCGTTGTAGCATAGAAGGGAATCAAACCAACTTGGAATCTAGTTTCAACATATTAAAAGTATAAATCATGTCTTAATCTAAGTGAATATGTTTTTGGGTTTTTGAAAAGAGAATTTGAAATGCAAGTAAACAAGAAAATATGTAAAACAATTTTTGAAATCAAATTAACAAAGAAGGATCTTTGGGAATGTTATGGATGATCTAGACTAATCAATGCTAAGCTAATGGAGTCTTAATCTACTTCTTAAAGCTGATCCAATGGTTCCAAGACAGTAAACTTGACTAATCCACTCTCATGGTACTAATCACTTCACTAATCATCTTAAATATTCATAACTCTCGTTAAACATTAATTGAGTAATGAGCATTAATAACAGATCTTCTTAACCTCTAAATATCCTAAACATCAATTCTCATTGGGTAGGAATGAAAAGAGCTTGAAAGATTTGATCAACCATTTCATCAAACACCTTGTGGGTGTGAGAAATGCTTAGGTTCTAAACCAACAATCTCTTGCTAATATAGCATTAAACACAACCTAACAAGCATGGATCTAATGATTACAAGTCTAAACTCTACTAACCTAACATTAATCAACCTAGATCTAACATCCCAAGAATCCTAAAATAGACTAATCACTCATGGATATGAAAACACAAATCATTGCGTTTGAACTTTACATAATCATAAACATTAATAGAATAACATCAAAGAAAAAATGAAATCAAATCCTTCTTAATCTCCAAAGATCAAAGATTCAAAACAGTAAGAAGAGAATAAGAGTGGCTAAAATCCTTCAAAACAAAACATAAAAACCTAGAAATTAAGGTTCAATCACTATTTATACTAAGATAAAAACTTGGTTTAACATCTAAACTTGGATTGGTTAAAACTGAATTTCTTCAAATAGAGGACCGGTCCAGCGGTGTGCCTTGGCCGCCATGCTTGGCCCCTGCTCTCCAGCGGTGTGCCTTGGCCACTGGAGATAGTTTTGCAATCTCCCAGTTGCTTGATTTGAACGTCCAGTGGTGTGTCTTGGCTGCTGTGCTTGGCTGCTGCTCTCCAGCGGTGTGCCTTGGCCGCTGGAGATGGCCTTGTAATCTCCCAGTTTCTTGATTTGAAGGTCCAGTGGTGTGTCTTGGCCGCTGCTCTCCAGTGGTGTGCCTTGGCCGCTGGAGATGGCATTGCAATGTCCAAACATCCATCTTTATTGCTCCAAGCCACCATACTTTACTCCATGTTCATATTAGACAAAGAACTATGCAAAACATGTTCATAATTCTATAGATGCAATGCACAAATGCAAAATATTAAGAATGAAAGCATACTCTGAAGGTGATGAAATCTTAACAGATCAGGTGTTTGTGCGACTCGGGTTGCAAACTCGAGGTGATGAAACCGAGTTACATAACCCGAAAAAACACCAAATCCATACCAAATCCCCAAAATGAAAATCTCACTAGTCCTAACTGATCCAAGAGATGTGAATCCGACTATATGAGATCTTATCCTTGTCAGCTCCAACCTAACACGTTCTAACAAAGCTTAATTAGGCAGAAAAGGCCTCACATTCACACAAAGAGTAATGATGGCTTGAAAGAAGGTTAAGGTTAGGGGAATGGATTTTTTAACTGTTCCAAAGATGGGAATCAGCTACTTGGGTTAACAAAGGGTGGTAGAAAGGATAAGATAATCCAAGTATGTGTATCCATGAGATCAATTCATGATGCATAAACATGAAAATTTTAAGTCCAGATTATGTTCTACTAGATATGAATATGAATTTTAGATCTCAGCATGTTTTCAGCCTAATCTAGATGCAAAGTTAAGTAATTGGAGCATGGTTCTATCTTAACTTCAAACTTCACTTATTCATTCAGCAAGTTTACAAGGTATTCATCATTTTCCCTATGCAATGCAGCAGTCCTAATTTAAAATACTAGACTCAATCCTATAATACAAATGCAACTATATGAACACTCTGTTTTTGTGAGATGATTTTTCCAAAAATTTCAAATTTTTTTGGTTTTTTCTATGCCTTAGGTGATATGTGTATGCAGACTCAAGGATGAAAATTTGAAAATAAGATTCAAAGAAAACTAGTTAAATACTCCCTAGATACTCCCCCAAACTTAAATCACACAGTCCCTTGTGTGATAAAGAATTCGGAAAAAGAATCTAGGGTCAAACATAAACAAAAATTCTAAGGATGCATGGTATATACATGGAAATGATAGGAGTTTTACCTCAGGGCCTTGAGAAGAAGGATAAGACAGACTCATCCATGCTTTCTCGCATATAAGCTAGAGGTGGGGATAACTCAGCTTCACTCCCCGAGTCTGTATCCCGAGTTTGTTCTCCGTGTTGAGCAAACTCGACATCCTGATCAAGTGAGGCATCCCGAGTTAGCTATCCTATTTGGCAGACTCGATCTCTTGATCGAGTGATGCATCACGAGTTTGCCCCCGTTTTACCTGAGATTATAAACAGACATATATGAACATAAAAACATTATAAGAAACTGCTATTTATAGGGATAAACATGGGATTTCCTCCCAAGTGAGCTTGTTTAAAGTCTCTGAGCTTGACTATAGTAACCTCATGCTTGAATGAAGGGTTCATCCAGATGAAGTGTTTTTCCTTCAGGATGATTCTGTCAGCCAAATACTTCTTCACTCTGTGCCCATTTACTATAAACTCTGTTCCATCCTTGCTGAGTAATGTGATTGGTCTATAGGGAAGGACTTCTTTGATTTGGAAAGGTCCAGACCACCTGGATTTGAGTTTCCCTGGTCATAAACTCCTAGGATGCTTTTCTGGATGAATATGGATAGATCCTTGCATAAACAAACCAAAGATTCAAGTTTATCAAGGCTGTGGATCAAAGTGGCGACACATGAGGCTGCGGAAAGGCTCCTTGTTGAATGATTGAATGGTCACACAATAGATGTGGAAATCCACTGATATTCCTCAATGTCATGCCAAGATATTACACACTTGGTGATGACAAAGTTTGATTCCTGAATATGACTCACCGGAGAATCGAAAAGATTGTTGGATATGACTCACCAAACAATCAAAGAAAAAAATATATTTGTCTCTTGAAAAAGGTTTTTGACTAAAAAGTTGGATGCTCTAGAATAGAGCTTACATTGTGCTTAAATAGAGGAGGTACTTGAACAGACTCAAGCTCCTCGTAATTGACTATCTTGGGACTCTAAAAATCAATCTAAGACTTTGGACCAAGACCAGACGAGTTGGACCAACAAAATAAGAGGTTGTGGATTAAAGACAATGACATAAAACTATAATCTAAATTTATAACATAAGATAGATAAGAAGGCAGTACATTGCATCAAGAAGGCGCCTAAGCTTCATCACAATGGTTGTGAAAGTGAACTTAAGACCTCATTAAAAACCTTAGGTTGAAAAGTCCATTGGGATAAAACTAAACCAAGGGAAAAAGAGCACACTCAATCCACTTGCCTAGATGATGATTAACTTGAAGGTGAAATGGCTTGAATGGTGATAAGTGTGTCAAGATTCGGCTAAGGCAATCTTCTTGCTTCCAAGACATCTTTTGACTTGTTTCCACAGTTTCATTAAGTCTTCTTGTTCTTGCACGGGTCATGGGACCTTTAAGAATAACTAAGGCATCTTCTTCAGCTGGTTGGATCTTGGTATCTTTATCCCCATTAAATAGCTGGTCCATGAGCATACCATACCCTCCCTCTTTAAAAGGATTTGTCCTCAAATCTGGCTCATGTATGGGTTTCTTGTCCTCCGTTAAAGCAACTCCGATTCCTGTCCTAAAGAAGTTGGATGAGATCACTTTTAAATCCGGTGGCTCCTCTTTTATGCCTGAAAAGTTGTCAACACTAAATAGCAAGTGTATTATCAAAGTCTGGGTAAGGTCCTTAGTGTTTCCGGTATTCATTGTGGCAAATGGAGGTGTTGTTGGGTCCGGTTTGGCACATGATCTAGCTGGGTTGGTTCGCACATGGGATGGTGTGGTTTGTATGACCGGTTTGGAACTTGATTCAGCTGGGTTGGTTTGCTCATGGGATGGTGTGGTTTGGATGAACCCATCATACCCTCTCCATTGATATGTTCCTGACCTCAAAGTTGAACATTCTGCTCCAAGAGAAAGCAAATTAGCTTTCATTCGCATTTGAGAGTCTAGATGAGTACCTCGGTTTCTGATTGGTGCTGAGGCATCTGGTGGTTTCTCTTTGATCACCATTACTTTGTCTGTATCTTCCTGAGTACCTCCGAAGATGTTTGATAACATTTCAGTTTTGAAGATGGTGATGTTTGAAACACAGACAGCCGGTGTTAGATACCAAATGATGAAGATCAAACCCAAGGATGCGACATTGTAACCTTGGAGAGCTTGTGAAGTGGTTGATATGACAAGTTGGTCCTTCACCTTTGTGCTTCCTTCAGTTTCTTTATTCTCATGCTCCTTAATATAACATTGCTCTGGTTCACCGCTTGATTCAAGTGATGGATTTAGACTTTGCTTGTGAACTACCTCTTGTTCAGTAACCTTCTTTGGTTGAGATGTTGACTTAACCTCCATCTTCTCATTGAGAACGTGCATGGGGACTTTCTTTGGTAACTTCTCCAAAAGATATGGTTTTGTCTTGGCCTCCACGATGGTTGAGGTTTTCTTTTGACCATAGACTTCGGCTGGTTTCTCTTCTTGAGCTACTAACCCTTGAACGGTGCTATTGGCTTGTGGAGCATGGTTTGGTACAAATTCCTTTGGTGCATACTTTTTCTTCATTAATTTCTTAAGATCTTCCCACATGGTGAGAGTTGGCTCTTTGTAATACCAGCGATCATCAACTTCTTGCAACCACCATTTCTAAGCATCTCTAGTGAGTTGGCTAAGTGCATAATCCAATCTTTCTTTTTGCAGTACCCGGTGGTAGTGCAACCAATTGTCCATGTTTCTATCCCACTCTAAGTAGTTTCCTTTTCCTGAAAATTTATAAGGTTTAAAGATCTTAGCAGGCTGAAACTCAGAATCAAAGCCCAACTTCGATTTGGAGGTGCAAGAGGTTTCTGTAGGTTGCTCCATGTTGATCTTAATATGTTGTCTAGTGGCTTGAGATTAAGATCGTGTCCCTTCCTTTTCTGTACTCTGTTCTGCTCTTCATGAAACCCATGATGAAGTTTTTCAGGACGTGCATCAATTTGGCTATCCCAAGCAGAAGAACTTCTCCGCAGAAAGCATTTACCAGTTCCTTGTGATCCAGAATGCTTTTGTTGAGTTTGAGGTTGTCTTTCTTTCTTGGATCCATGGCTATGGGCTTGACTAGTAGCTTTTCTCAACTCTGGTCTCAGTTCCTCATGGAAATCTTGCATAATGGCCCTTATCATATCAGCCATAATGGTGTCCACACAGAAAGTAGTCCAACAGCCAGTTTCAACAACGGCAGATGAACAGTCAAAAAAAATATCAAATCGTCTCCTATACTAGAAACATCATTCTAGTAATAGCAACTGGTTTCGGAATTTTCTCACAAGAAACAGAATTATGAAAAATATAACAAGATGGTCAAAAACACAGATCGATCAATGGCTCTTCAGAAGTTGAAAGGTTATTTTGAAACCAAATAAAGATCGAACTCTTCCCTATCCAGAGCTGCTCTGATACCAAATGATGAACTCCTAGGATGCTTCTCTGGATGAATATGGATAGATCCATGCATAAATGAATCAAAGACTCAAGTTTATCAAGGCTGTCGATCAAAGTGGCGACATAAGAGGCTGCGGAAAGGCTCCTTGTTGAATGGATTGAATGGTCACACAATGGATGCGGAAGTCCACTGATATTCCTCAATGTCACGCCAAGATATTACACATTTGGTGATGACAAGGTTTGATTCCCGGATATGACTTACCGGAGAATCGAAAATATTGTTGGATATGAATCACCAAACAATCAAAGAACAAAAGAGATTTGTCTCTTGAAAAAAGTTTTTGATTAAAAAGTTGGATGCTCTAGAATGGAGCTTACATTGTGCTTAAATAGAGGAGGGACTTGAACAGGCTTAAGCTCCTCGTAATTGACTCTCTTGGGACTTTAAAAATCAATCTAGGACTTTGGACCAAGACCAGGCGACTTGGACCAACAAAATAAGAAGTTGCCGATTAAAGACAATGACATACAACTATAATCTAAATTTATAACATAAGGTAGATAAGAAGGCGGTCCATTGCATCAAGAAAGTGCCTAAGCTTCATCACCATGGTTGTGAAAGTGAACTTGAGGCCTCATTAAAAACCTTAGGTTGGAAAACCCATTGGGATAAAACCAAACCAAGGGTAAAAGAGGACATTCAATCC
The DNA here is from genome assembly GCA_963854855.1 of Nasturtium officinale. Taxonomy (NCBI): domain Eukaryota; kingdom Viridiplantae; phylum Streptophyta; class Magnoliopsida; order Brassicales; family Brassicaceae; genus Nasturtium; species Nasturtium officinale. The sequence goes on along the minus strand of OY978504.1, from coordinate 11,359,582 downwards.
ACTTGCCTAGATGATGATTAACTTGAAGGTGAAATGGCTTGAATGGGGATAAGTGTGTCAAGATTCGGCCAAGGCAATCTTCTTGCTTCCAATACATCTTTTGACTTGTTCCCACAGTTTCATCAAGTCTTCTTGTTCTTGCACGGGTCATGGGACTTTTAAGAATAACTAAGGCATCTTCTTCAGCTGGTTGGATCTTGGTATTTTCATCCCCATTAGATAGCTGGTCCATGATCATATCACCTGGGAATAGTTTGAGCCTTAAATTGAAGAGCAGAACTTGGTCTCCTGTTTTGAACTTTTTTGGTAGTATCTTCTTGTTATGAAAAACTTTGGTTCTCTCTTTATAGATTTTGGAGCTTTCATAGGCTTCCAGCCTGATTTCTTCTAACTCATGAAACTCCATTTCTCTCTTTTCCTGAGCTGTTTTCAAATCAAATTTCAGGAGCTTAGTTGCCTAAATTGCTTTATATTCTATTTCAACTGGTATATGGCAACTTTTTCCATAAAGCATCTGAAATGATGTTCTTCCAATGGGAGTCTTGTAAGTAGTTCTATAAGCCCATAAGGTATCATCCAGCTTAGTAGACCAATCTCTTCTTGATATTCCTACTATCCTTTCTAGGATAGCCTTGATTTGCCTGTTTGAAAATTTTACCTGACCGATTGTTTGAGGATGATATGGTGTTGCAACCTTATACTTAAGTCCATGCTTCCTTATTAAGGTGTAGAAAATCTTATTAACAAAGTGAGACCCTCCATCACTGATTACTACCTTGGGGATTCCATATCTGGGGAATATGATGCTTTTGAACAACTTGATGACTGGTTTTGCATCATTGGTGGGGCAAGCAACAACTTCTACCCATTTGGAGACATAATCAACAGCTACGAGGATGTAACTGTTTCCATTTGAGGGTTGGTTAAAAGGACCCAAGAAGTCTATTCCCCACACATCAAATATTTCCACTTCCAAGATAGGGTTCTGGGGCATTTCGTTTTGCTTGGTGATGTTTCCCGTCCTTTGGAATGTATCGCATCGAGTGGTACCTGAAAACAAAGAAGTATGAAATTAGTTCTTGATCTTAAAAAGCTGAAATCCAAAATGAAACAAACAATCCAAAATGGCAATGGCGCCAAATTGATGTAGATGTTTTTATGTATCTAAACTATCAATTCCTCAGATCATGTCATTGAAGCACCTGAGGTGTCAATCCAAATGGGAAAGTTGTAATCAAAATGGATGCAATCAGGTTGTTCTAATTCAAGCCAAATGAGAGGTTGATTAAGATGTAACAAGTATGTAATAGTAAGAAAAGAAAACAAGAAATGCAAGATGAGATTATTAAGCAGATTAACAAATAAGGTTCCTGAGGATTTGGTAACATATGAGATTCAATCTATTCTAAAATGATGCATTCTTAAACCACTTATGCAAGTTATTCTCTAGGCAATGATCATCACAACAAACTAACCCCACTCTCATGGTGATTAATCCAAATCTCATAAACTTCCTAATCTTGACTCTCAGCAATGAAACATAACTGAGATAGGCATAAAGACCAAGAACATTAAAGCCAAAATGCTCCCTAAACATCTAATCTTTTAGGCTAGGATGGACAAATCTCTGGAATTAAGATGATCAGACATTCATTGAACACCTTTTGAGTGGTGAATGTCTGGGATAATATTCCAATTGATCAGAAAAGAATATGCATTAAGAACCCTAATCCAGAAGAGAATTTGAAGTATTAAAGCATTAACAACATTAAAGAGATGAAATCTAACTCAGATCTACCTTTTCCTCAAGAACCCTAATTTTCACTACTCAGATGAAGAACACATGATCAAATACAAAAACCCAGAAATCAAAATTAATTTCATAATCATAAACAGATAGAGTAGATAAACAAGATTGCAGAATAAACAAAATGCAATTTCGTATTGAAAATGGGCAGATCTAAGGATCCAAAAACCCCAAAAAATGAAGAACACTAAAAAGTAATGAAAAGCAAAAGTAATGTAATTAGGAATAAAATAAAACAAAATTGGCCAAAAATGCCCTAGATATAAGTATTTATAGAGGCGGATACAACCCCTAAGTAAAAGTAATTAAAGAAAGTAAAAATGGTAAACATGGGGCTCCACTCGGTTTGCTAAACCTACTGGACATCTCGAGTAAGGTCATTCTTCAAAGGTGAGGGCTTGACTCGGGATGTATGGTCTAGTGGAACCAAATTTTGCATCTTGATGCCTTGACTCGGGATGATCACGAGTGGTGTTCATCAAGTGGCTTCAAAGATGCTTCATTTTACCTCAAACTCGAGATGAAGCCGAGTGACATTGCTCGAGGGGCCTCTTCTGTTCTTGACTCGGGATGAAAGCCGAGTGTCTTGGTCGAGTCACTCCTCATTATTCCAAAAAGCTCCATAAATCTTCTTAAGTACATGAGAATCATCCAATATGCAATGCAAATGTGATACCTAATGCAAATCCTAAGTAAATGTAATAAGTATGCAAAATGGATAGGAAATTAATGGAAATGACAATGAAAAGAACAAAATGTGAAGGATAAGTATGCTAAAAACATGCAAATCTCATACTCATCAGTGCATGAACCTTATAAGTCACGGTCCACAAAACCTGGTTGATTCTGTTGAGGATATTCTGCGGGTAGAAGAGCTACAAGAGAGCGGTTACAACACTTACAGTATTTAGGAATGAATAAAAAAGAATTCCCTCCGGGATTTCTGCGGGTTCCTCAGCAAGGACAACCAGTCCTTCGACCCATAGGAGCATTTCATGCACCGGTCGTTCGAGTTCAAGTTACTGGAATTCCAACACCTTCCATTGTCGTCAATAACTTTGAGATAAAGACAAACTTGATCAACATGGTACAGAACCAAAGGTACAATATATTGTCCTTGGAAGATCCTCTAGATCACTTAGATCAATTTGAGAGATTATGCAGAATGGTGAAGATGAATAGAGTCCCCGAAGAATCCATCAAGATGATACTTTTCTCTTTCTCCTTAGGGAACAAGGCCTCCCAATGGGAGAAAACATTGGTTAGAATTTGTATCCACTTGGGATATGTGTAAGAAAGAATTTCTCAATGAGTTCTTTCCAAAGCAGAAGACAGCAAAGCTTCAAAACGACAATGATAGTTTCAAACAGGGTTACCAAGAGAACTTATATGAAGCATGGGAAAGGTTAAAGGGTTACACTAGGAGTTGCGCTCATCATGGTATCTCTAGGGAAATTTTGCTTGGCATTTTGTACAGAGGCACAGTTGAGAAGTATCACCACGTCTAAGACACGGCAAGTTATGGAAGCTTTGACAACGTGAATGTGGAACAGGGAGAGTTATTGATTGAAACTCTCGCTCAAAGTGATGGTTGTTATGGAGGTTACTATGACAGAGAGTTGAGAGACACTAGTGAACCAGATCAGAGCTTTAAAGATATCTTCAAGGACATCAATGATAGACTTGACAAGATGAGCAAAGCTTTCCTTCTCACTCAAAAACCGGTTAATTATGTGGCAGAGTTTGATAATGGACAACAAGGGTATCAACAAGGATATACTGAGCAGGGAGTTTACATTGAAGATAATGGAGAGACACAAGAGGAAGTTAATTATGTGGGCAACCAAGAAGGATTTCAAAACAAAGGTTTCAACCAAAACTACCACAACCATCCCAACCTCTCATACCACAATCCTAACGTTGAGAACCCACATGACCAAACCTATCCAAAATCACAAAACCAAACTTTTCAACCACAAAACCAAACATACCAACAACAAAACCAAACTTAACAACTAGGCCTGGGCATCCGGTTTGGGTTAACCAGATCGGTTCGGTCCGTACCGAAAATTTAATTTCGGATTTAATTCGGTTAGAAAGACTAAACCGATCAGCAAAATATAAATTAATTTTGGTTTTCAGATCGGTTTGGTTCAGAAACAAATAACCGATCAATTTTTTTCGGTTTAAGAATACACATATAAAAACTAAAACCCCTAGATCTAAAATATTTTTCTCCTAAAAAATCTCATTTTTTCTCCTCTCTCCTTCTGCGATCTTCTTCTTCTTCGCCCTTTCCTCTCTTTATTCCTCTTTTTTCATTTTTTTCTTATCATCATATTCATATCCATTGCTATCAATTCTTCATCTAACATAAAAGAATCATAGATATGCCGGTAATTAGAAGGAAGAACCACCATAAAAAGATTCCTCGTGTATCATCTATAGCAAAACTATGAACGAAAGCTAGCAATCCACTCGGCTCCTTGGCTCACTTCGGTTTTCAAGCCTTTCTCCGTAGGCGCATGTCTGAGCAACATAAGACGAGGGTTTCACTATCAATTCTCATATCTGGATTTTCTTCTTTATTTTTTCAATTTATCTTACTTTTTCAACTGAGTTTTGATTTTTTTTTTAATTTGTGTACGTTTTTTAATGTTTGGTTAACCAAATCAATTTAGATCTGGATGCCACAAACATTTTTAATGTTTGGTTAACAATCTAATAGTAGAATTCAGATCTTAATTTAAACTCATAATTAAATTTGATTAACCAAATTAAACTGAATAAATCGATTTTTTTATTCAGAATCAATTTTATGTCTAATAACTGAACCAAGAAAACATACATCCGAACCGAACCAAACCAAACTTTTATTCGGTTCAATTTGGAAAATTTTTTAAAATCAAAATAAACCGAATATCGAATAAACCGATCCAAATTAAACTGAACTAACCGAATGCCCAGGGCTATTACCAACTAAACCAAAACTTTCAACAAAGACCTCAATACTCCAACCAAAACCACACTTTGCAACCAAACCTAAACTTTCAACCAAGACCCACGTATCAAAACCAAACTTTCTTACCCACTGCAACCCAACCACTTCAACATATACCACCAAACACCACTGACCCCAATACCCTTCTCCTTAAACAACTATTGGAAGGGCAAACCAAGGGCACTCTAAAACTCAACAAACAAATGGATGGTATGCAGGGGACTTATACTGAGCTGAGCAACAAATTTGAACACCTAGCATCGCATGTCAAAAACCTTGACAATAAAGTTGCCCAAGTCGCTTCTTCTTTCAAACATCCAATGGGAACTTTACCCGGAAAGCCAGAACTGAACCCAAAAGAGTACATTAATGCAATTACTCTTCTTTGTGGTAAAGAACTCCCTAGTCGTGATCTCAATGAGGACATCGAGCCAAAAGGAAAGGGGTTGGTGATAGAAATAGAGGATGATGAAGTTATTACCAACAGAAATGGTTTGGAAGACATAGCTGAGAGAGATGCTGTTGATAAGGGTAAATGAAAAGTTATTGACACACCCACTAAGACTAAACCACAGGAACCCTCTCTAAAAGTGAAAAGTTTTGCAAAAACTGATATCCCCTTTGTTCCTTCACCATATGAACCCAAACTTCCATTTTTGTGCCGTTTCAAAAAATAACTCATGGAAAAGTACAGAGCAATGTTTGATAAACAAATGAGTGAAGTCACATTCACCATGCCACTTTTTGATGCCTTTGTCCTGTATCCTCCATATAATAAATTTCTTAAAGATGCATTGGATGAGAGACAAAAATCATTGAAGAGTGTTGTTGTCTTAACTCATGAAGGGAATGCTATCATTCAAAGGAAGGTACAAAACTATCATTGTTACAAAACTTTCTACTAAATATTAATATGTTAATCATCATGTTTTGAAACCATTGTAAAAATTGATGTGTGTCCTAATTTGTTTTAAAAATCATTTTATCAGAATTTATGGTAAAAATATATTTTATTTTTCTAATAATTAATTTTCTGTTTATTTGATATTATATTAATCAACCTATTTCCAAATTTAATTAATCTTTGAATTCTGTTTCAATTTATTAAGTTTTGAAATTAATTAAATTTGGAATTTTGTATGTGTTAGAAAAGAGAAAAACAAAATGAGTAAAATCGAAATGAATTTTAATGTGTGCCTAATTAAAACAACAATTTCCAAAAATCCAAAAATGTAGAATCTGTATTTTTAATCAGGTACTAATATTTAAATTTAAGTAGTTGGTTAGAAAATAGAAACACACAAAAGAGTAAAAATAAAAAGGGTTTAAGATATTATAGAAAAATGGACACATGTCAGCTTCTCAGACTTTCTCATAACTGTAACCTTACTCTATTATAAATATAAAACAAGTAAAATCCAAATGAATTTTAATGTGTGCCTAATAAAACGACAATTTCCAAAAATCAGAAAAATGTAGAATCTGTATTTTTAATCATGTATTAATATTTTAATTTAAGTAGCTGGTTAGCAAATCTAAAACACAAAAAGGTACGAATAAAAAGGGTTTGAGGTGTCATTAGAAAAGTAAACACATGTCAGCTTCTCAAAACATCTGTAACCCTACTAAATTATATATATATATATATATATTCATGAATCAAAAGGCATAAATCAAATAAAGAGGTGATTGTAAATACTGTTGTAGAACTCAAATCAGAACTCAAATCACTATTGTATATTTGATTCATTGTCGCGGTAACAACTACTATACTCAAGTAACTTAATATACTAAATATTTTTTGTTATTAGGTAGATGAATATACTTAAATAAGTAGAGGTTCGAACTCAACTGTCATATGTTATGACGCATTGGTCATCTAAACTAATTCAGTCAATTTAACAAGCTTTTGTAGAGTATATCAACCTAAGTTCAGTTGCTAGATGATCAATAAAGCAAACAACATCATTACATCAAGGCATGAACAAATGAAGAACTAAATGACAATCCCTATTTAAATATATATGAAGCTTAATAAAATAGAAGTCATTGAATTTCTACTACCTAGCAAGTTGACTAATCATATATAATCAGAGAAACCAAGCTAAGATATGGAAGAGAAATCATCATAAAGGTGAATGAGAATTATGAGGGTTAGAAATTGGTAAGTTTTGCAACTCCTATGTGTTAAATCACTTTTGGAAATGAACTCGGCATCAGCATCTATTTCAATTTTAAATGCATTCATCGTATTCCCACTTTTTAATTGACCCAAACCAAAATAAAAAGGGTAAAACCTGAAAAAAACGCAAACTAAGTTTCTTATAGACGAAAAATACATTAAACATTTTCGTTGCCTAAAATATATTAAGTTTACAAAATTTCCAATTCTAATATTTCACCTGGATTAAAGCGACCATTTCTGAAGCATGATGTTGGAGATATTAAGGATATTAGTCATGTAAAGAATCTAATTGTGGTTATTATTTTTTGTTTTTTAAAATTTTTAAAACGGACCTTCTTTGATTTATCTTCCCTTAATAGGATAAAGTTTTGAGTTTATTGGGATATACTAGATAAACAGATTATAAATAAATAAAAACATTGTATAGAGAAACAAAAGTGAAGCAGCCATAGATTAACGTTGGATGAACCTGAACCAATTTGAGAGGTAGTTATGATTATGTTTATCCCACCTCCTTCTAATAATATTAACACTTCTAAAATTCACGTGAAATCAAGAGCAAATTATCCACTATTTTTAAACTATTCTTGAATGGTCAAGAGAGAGATTTTAATAAATAGGTAGATAACCTAGTACAAAAAAATATTTTACACTATTTTCTTTAATTATATTATCAGCAACAACTGTAATAACTCAAACATTACACCGTAGTAATGTATGAGTTTTTGACGTCAAAAAAAAAATCAAACATTACACTCTTGAGTTTTCTAATTCATCCTCAAATTAATAAACCATCAGACGTAGAAAGAACTGATGTAATCGAATACTGCATGTTAAATTCGTGATGTCTTCAAGTATTTTAGCTAGTTCACATGGTTAAATGGCCATTTGTTTATTTCAGACATTAGTTTTATTGTTTACTGTGGTTAACAAACTACTTAAATAAAGAATTTGGAGAAAAACGAGAAACGCGGGGCCTGACAGAAAGAACGTATGTTACCGTGTTGGTGGTCCAAAGCAATGGTCTAATGGAACGTGAGACAAATGCCTAACTCCATGCATGCATGCTTTCTTGCCTCGCCATTTCCACTTTGAAATGGATTATAATTACATTTTCATCTCTAGTTTGGAGGAAGATTTTTAGCTTCGTTTTTTTAAAAATGGTTTTGAACTAATGAACAAAGGGTACCGGTGAAATAAGTCCTGAATTAGTAAATAGTTTGGATACAAATTTTGCAACTAAAGGTGACAATATACAAAACAATACTCTTAAAAACTAATTAAAATATTAAAATAAATCATATATAAGTTACCATAAATAGGTAAATTGATAATTTTAAATCAAATAAAATAAATTATCACTTATGTCAAAATGGAGAAATTTTATTTTATCATATAAAATAAGAACGGTAAAAATACAGACGCAACACCTCACATTTTTGCCCCAAGATTTCGGTTTTACGATGTTGGTATAAAACCGTGAAACCATATTTTTCTATTAAAAAGGTAAGATCATGTTTTGATGACAAAAAATGAAATTTGTTTTCGTTTTTAATGCCAAAACCTTTGCCACTCGTTTTGTCTTCAAAACCTTGGAATCCAATTTTGTTGTTGAAACTTGGGAATTCTATTTTGTTGGCAAAAATCACGAACATTCATTTTTGTTGCAAAACCACAAAATCTTGTTTTGCCTCCTATCCCAATCTCGACTCCCTACCAAAACCATATACTCTTATTTGACGCCAAACTGATGAGTTCTATTACGTTTACGGATTTAATAATATGCAATTCTGTATTGGTGCTAAATTCAAAAATCATGGTTTGCCATAAACAATAACTCTGAAATGGCATTTTCATTTAAACAGAATATAGTTGAAGGATACGTAGCAAGAAATAATTTGACATACTCATAATATAAAATAGTGGGATTTGGGTAGAATGACCCAACTAATAGGCTGTTTACTGACTCTTCATTTTGAAATGTCTTTATGGGAAAAAATATTAAATGTTTATGTTTTCAAAATATTTACAAAATTGTCATTTAATAAAATATCTATATATGTTTTATAAAAATTTAAATTTAAATTTAAATATTATTAAAAAAATTATATAAAAAATAATAAAAAAAAAATTCTTATTATAAACATACTCCCTCTCTATTCTCTCTCAAAAAATTCTCACTCTAAATCTCTCTCTCCCTTTACTCTCTCTCTAAACTCTCTCTTTCAATAAATAATTAAAATCTCTCTCTAAACTTTCTCTCACTAAACTCTCTTTCTCAATAAATATTTAAAATTACTCTTTAAACTTTCTCTCTCTAGATCTTTCTATTTCTCTTTCTAAAATTTCTATCTCACTAACTCTCTCTCTAAACTCTCTTTCTCAATAAATATTTAAAATTTCTCTCTAAACTTTTTCTCTCTTTACTCTCTCTCTAAATTATCTTTCTCTCTCTAAACTCTCTTTCTAAATAAAGATTTATAACCTCTCTCTAAACTTTCTCTCTCTATATTCTCTCTAAACTATCTTTCTCTCTCCAATCTTTCTCTCTAGATCTTAATATTTTTCTCTCTAAAATTGCTATCTCACTAACTTTCTCTCTCGAGATTTTGTCTCTAGATCTTTCTATTTTTTTCTCTAAAATTTCTATCTCACTAACTCTCTCTCTAAACTTTCTCTCTCTCTAAACTCTCTTTAACTTTCTCTCTATAAACTTTTTCTCTCTCTAACTCTTTCTCTCTCCAAAATAATTCTGCGATACTGTTTTCAAAACAAGTATGCGACAACTCAATTAAAATAATTTTGCAGCAACTCTATTGTAACAATTCTGCAGCAACTCTATTGTAACAATTCTGCGACAACATGCAAATGTACAAAACTTTGCGGTATAAAGAAATAACTCGGTGGCTCAAAATAATTCTGCCACCATATTAACAAGTATGCAGTAACACGTTAATTTTAATAACTCTGCTGTATAGAGAAATAACTTTACGGTAGAAATAACTGCCACCACATAAACAAGTTTGCAGTAATTTATCAATTCTCATAAGTATGCAGTAAAAGAACATAACTCGGCGAAATGCAAACAACTCTGCCATTATGTTAATATCTCTACGGTAATGAGGTAATTAAATAACTCGGAGCTAACTGAAAATAATTCGGCAGTAACTGAAAATAACTCTGTCAATTCAAACATCTATGCGGTCACTATAATAAGTATGCGGTAATGAGACAACACAAATACTTCGGCAGTGACAGAAAATAACTCTGCCAAATAAAATATCTATGCGGTCTCTATAATAACTCTGCGGTAACGAGTCAATTCAAAAAATTTGGCAGTAACTGAAAATAACTCTGTCATAAAAAATATCTCTGCGGCCACTATAACAACTCGACGGTAACGAGTAAAGTCAAATAACTTGGCAGTTACTTAAAATAACTTTGCGGTTTAAAATAACTATGCAGTTACTTAAACAACTCTGCTAGTACGAGTAAATTAAAATAGGTATGCGGTAACTGAAAATAAGTCTGCGAAATTAATAACTCTGCGGTAACATAGGACGGGGTGACATTTTTGTAAATACAAATTTTGCAGAATTAATTTAGTAATGACAGTTTTGTAATTACTTTTTTCCTGACAAGGCATTTTCAGGGTGTTTTTGGGTTTTAAATGTCTAAAAATCAAACTAGTAATTAAAAAAACTTATGTTTATTTAGTAATAAATATATAAAAGAAGATTCATTGAGTAATCACTCCAATAAAATATTATTAGTTCATATATTTCAGATGATGAGTTCAACGTTTAGTTGGAGAACCGGAGGTTTCCTGTTGCATTACAAGCATGTTGCCGTTAAAAAGTAAGACTAAGAACATAATAATAATAAACTAGATAGTAATTCACGTTGTTCAACGCGGAAAATATCGAATTCATATTTTGTTATACTATAGTTAATATTATTTATTAAATTAATATTGTTTCTAACTTTTTCATTTATTTCTATTTATATAATATATATAATAACATGTTTCCAACACGTACATATTTCCTACTATTTTAAAAAATCATTTCTATGTTTTGCATACACATTTCCTTTTCTATGCTTCATAGGTAATATATAATATAATTTTGTTGTAAATGTTACTTCAATAGATTAATTATTATCAATTATTATAAATTTGATCAGAATATCATGAATCGTTTTGATTCAACTTTATCTTCTCTAACTCGTTAAACCCGATGTGATATACTGTAAAAACTATAGGAATTTTTTGAAAAGTACCCTAATTATGTTTTGTAATTTTAAAACAGACTCTTTTTATTTGATTTTCTTTTCTTCAAAACATTAACTTCTTTTATATGTGATATAACATGTTTTCCAAATTTGAATTAAACTTTCAGTATTTAATAAATAAATAAAATCGAAATAATAATGAAAATAGTAATATTAATAACTATAATAATAATAAAATAATAATTTATCAGTTTATATATTGAATATGAAGAAAACAAATATACAATTATTTATCAGTTTTATTCTTATGTAATATCAAAATATTATAATGGTATTGTTTTATCATATTTAATTTTGTTTGGTATATTTTTTAAACATATGACGTCTCTATAATAAAAAATTGGAAAATTTTAGAATCTATTTTTTATTTTCTTGGTCAAATAGTATTATATATAATTTTTATAACTGATTTATGATAATAATTAAAACTATTTTACATTAAATAATATTTTAGTTTATTTCCCCCAAAAATATATTTAATTTTTGAAATATAGTTTTATCAATTTTTCAAATGTTTTGAAGTTATTAAGTTATCTTTTAATTAAAATATAAAACCTAAAAGGATATTTTCAAATTATGAAAGATAAACAGGTCATCCACAAAATTTCACAAAATTTTAACATTTCTAAATATGGATAATTTAAACATTAATGATAAAATTAATTCTAATTTTCTTTCATAATTATTAAGGGATAAATTTGAATTTATTTTAATGAGAATAATTAGTTTAAAATATTATTCAAAAACGTTTTTTACTTTATTAATATAATTATTATTTTATTTTTAGTGTCTTTATTTAAAAATAGTAAATAATATATATTTTAAATATTCTAATTCGAAACATATTTATTCTGGAGGTAATAAATAAAAAGAAACCGATTTGATATTAAAATAATAATAATTCAAACTTGAAATATCTATATACTAGGTTTTTGTGCTATTTATTAGGGAACTAATTAAATAAATAGAAATTAGTATAGTTATTATTAAGATATGAAATTTTTTAAAAGATTGTCCAATGACAATATATGTAATATTAAACATGAATATATGGTTATTTTGCTATTAGGTATGCTCAAATAATAGTATAGAGATACAATAAAAATATATTTGGCGGAGACATGGAAAATAAAGTAACTGTCGCACCGCCATAAGATCTTCGGAAGATTTGAAGTTCTTGGCCTTCGTAGACTTCATTATGTGCACTACCTTTTCCTCTCCCTTTCCTCATCATTTTCTCCCCTTTTTATTTATTTTTCTTCATTTCAATTTTTGTTTCCTTTTGCATGTAATGTTCTATAAGACTAATATAAGAATTTAGTTATTGATATTGAAACTGTTAATTTATTCAGCTACACATGGACTTTCTGATGTATATCCGCCTACTTGGTTAAGTCATTGTTTGTATTTTGACTTTATTTGTTCTCATTGGTACAATTATATTTTGTTCAAAAAGCCTAAATATTTATTTCATTTTCATTTTATCAAGTAATCATTTTTTTGGTCTTAAATCTTAATCATAGACTGTACCTAATTTATAGCTAAATAAGTATTCTGAAATATTTTTTTCATGGTTATTATATTAATTTTGTCTGTAAGAGTTTGTATAATGCTTATTCTTTTGGTTATAATAATAGTAGGTACGTTTAGACTTGTTCGTGTTGCACGAGATTTATCTTAAATAATTAACAAAATGAGTCATTGAATTTTACTAGGCGATATACAACATACATTTTTGAGAATAATGTTTTTTAAAGCAATGAAAAGCTAGATGCCACTAAAGAGGGGTTTATGAATACACTAATATATTTTCCAATTTATTTATCTTTCTCTCAGGTTATCCAATCTCACTTATTAATTTTACATGACCCAACAATTTATTTTGAATCTGATCCCCTAATTCATATCATATATTAGAGCTGGGCGTTCATGTACCTGTTCCAGTTTGGATTGGGTATTTTAGGTGTTTGTGTTTCTGGATTTAGAGGTATAGGACCGGTTAGAGTATTTTAAGATTTTGGGTTGGGTTCGGGTAAATATCCATCGGGTTTAGATAATTTCGTGTTATACCCAAAATCAATCCATATTCGATAATATTTTTTAAATCAATCAAGTTCATTAAAATAATATTATAGATAGAGTATCAAATCAAACAAACTGATTTTAACTATTAAAAATAAAAGTTATAAAACAACAAAATACCAAATTCATTAGCTGATAGTTTCTAACATCCTGAAACATCAAAGATACAAAATTTCAAGTAAGAATCATATAATATATCTAAACTAACATATGAAAATTGACATACATGAAATTGAAAACTTATTAACCTTGTACCCGAGATTAGAAAACTAGCAAAATGTCTTATATTCTTTTGTTATTTCGGGGTTTTAAAATCTGAATATATAATAAAAACACAGATTGTTATCATAAATTAAAAGAGAGAAAAACATTAAAGAACAAAGATGCACAACTTTCTCAAGTTTATCTTCATTTTCGAATTCAGTTAGTATATTTGCATTTGTAAACACCTTTGATTCAAGTTTGATATTTTGTTTCATCCACTGTTACGTATAAATCAAAATCTCAACCATATGGTTTTATGATCATTCCACTAGTGATAAAAGCACTCTCAGATGCAACTGAAGACATTTGCATGACAAATAAATCCTGAGATACTTAGCACTGTTTACATTCCAATAAAAGAGTACTTCACACTCAGTTCCAAACATAATTTAGTGCCACATGAAAGTGATAGAACTCTTTTAAGACGTTCTTATTTTTGCTGATGTGGAGGAGAAGCCTCCAAACTATTTTTTAGATAAAAATTATTTGAATATTATTTCCATCTTTAGTTGACCATATGTGAATTAAAGGAGACTTCATTTTGGGCAGGCCAACTGAAATAAAAATAATTAAGAATAATTGGAGGGAAGTTTTTGGCTGTGTTTGCAGCAATTGTATGTTATACTTTACTTCAAACAATTAACCAACTCTGCCGTATATATCAAAAGTACATTAGTTAGCGGACCTTTTAACATGAAATAATAGTTTCATGCATATCAATATTTTATGGTCAGATCATCTACAATGGTTTTTCATTTTGAGAGAAAATATCAGAAAATGAGAGAAAACTATATATCTCCAATGGTATATTATTTTAATAAAAAAATAAGAATATCAACAGTATCCTCTTATATATAAGGCAACACTATTCATTTTGTTGGATAATAAATGTAAGAAAAGAGAAAGTTCCACCATGTGGTTAGGGCTTAAACGGCGGCATCAAGAGTCTGAACCTGTGCTTGGAGATCGTATAAAGCTTGTTGAGTGACTTCAATCTCTATTGGAGGAACAATTTCTTTGGTCGTGGCATCATAGTGAGGAGTGTTACGTGGCTCTTACACTAACCTGGTGCAGCGTAAGGAGTTGATTTGTAACCTAATCAAGAGATTAGTATAATCTCTTGAGACCTACTTTGCTCAACTAAGAAACTTAAAGGAATCTCTTCGGAACGACTTCTTGTCTTAATAAAACTAATCAAATCAAAGCAAAGAAAAGAGAAGAATCTGATGAAACAAGGAGGAAGCTTTATATAGGTTCTACCCTAGGTCATAAACTGACTTAACGACTTCCTAACTATAAAAAGAATTCACTCTAAAAGACAATGAGTAATTATAAAAAAAGAAAATAGCAATAATTCTTAAAAGAAAAGGAAAACGATGAATTCTTGCTGCACAAGCAACTATCAAGATGCTGCTGTATCACAAATGTTGACCAAAGAATATGGCAACTGCACAACTTTAAAAGGAAATAGTTTTTTGCAAACAAATTTAATATGCAAGTTCATTGCTACTCAAGCAGTCACCACTAATTCTATTTAAACATTAAATGAAACTAAAGTAGAATGAGGATTTATAAATATATTTTTTCTCTTCCTCACTAGTTCAGGTATGAAAATATTTTTTTCCAAATTAATATGGAAACAACATAAGTACATCAATATTACTACCCAAAAGATGTGGACCGAAGATGACAAGAAAACATTGTTGACCATTAAACCATACAAGTTTTTCAAACTGAACCAATAGTAAACAAAAAGTTTTTGTTTATACGGTCAAAAAATAAATATTTGTGGAACTGCCAACACTAAATTGATAAAAAAATTATTATTTTCTATGCAACCACTTTTATATTAAACTTCATCAACCAAGCTGAGTCCGGTAGGATGTAAGAAAACTAAAAACATCTGGTATTACTAGTTAATAAATTTTAAAATTTTAAATATTACAAAATATTGAAAAGTTACTAAGTTACGTATGATATATAATTTCTAGTGTTAAACTATTTTAATAAAAAGACAAATTATAATGAATAAATCTAATATAAAACATATGAGGTATATATTTAAATGATATTTATTTATAATACAACACAAAAAACAAAAACAAAAAACAAACAATGTTTATCTTAAACATCAATATAGTACATAATATCAGTTTTTAAAAGTTAAATGAGGTCGACTATTATCACAATCATATATTTATTTAGTTAAATACTTTAAAAATTTTAAAAGTATAAGGGGCATGTATAATTATTATTTATGATTAATAAATAAATAAATAGTCCCTTTGTTTATAAATAAGTGATGTTTAAAGTTTTGATATTAAAACAGTTAATTTTATGATTTTAAATTTTACTAATTAATAATATAATTTTTTTATTTGTCAATACATTAAATTAATAGAGACACACTAATAAATTATGTTTAATAACTGCATTGAAAAATAGATACCGAAACTTAATTTAAAAATTAGTCCTAAACTACACTTAATTATAAACGGAGAGAATATAATTTATGGTTATATTTTGAAAATGGTGCAGCACCATTATTTATCTAATAATTTAGATAATCAAACATCAATTATTATATTAACACAATTATGTCAAAATTTGATGATTTATGAATTATTATAGTAACTTTAAAATGAAAAAATAATATTTTTTGTTAAGTTAAATCTTACAATAATTTTTTTATGGTATTTCTCTAAAAATATATAAAAGGAAAAAAATGAAAATGAGGTTTATTCATTTCATTGATTAGTTAGTAATTTGTTTATTTACCAAACAAATATAAAAAGCTCTAAGATAAATTAAGTAATCAAAACAATTAAACCTCTTAAGGCTTGCTGACTCTTAGATGAAAAGAGTTTGATGAACTTACTATATATGAACTCACACAGTTACCAAACAAAGATATCTATAAATTTACTATATATGAACTTATGAACTTACTCAGTTACCAAATGAAAGTTTTACAAGAATTTTTATCTTATTTCTCTAAATATATATATATATATATATATATAAGCCAAAAATGAAACTGAAGTTTATTCATTTCATCGGTTCATCAATATTTTTTTAATTACCACCCAATATAAGAAGCTCAAATATAAATTAGATGGTCAAAATAATTAAAATCTCCTCAGGCTTGTTGACACTAGGATAAAAAGAGTGACTAACCATTACACAGTTGCCAGATAAAAATATTTATGAACTTTACTATATAAGAACATCATCTTCCTCCTAAAAACATCATCTTCTTATTAAATAAACTATTCCAGAATTTTATTATATAAGAACATATTCTCCACCGTCCACTCCTCGCCCAACAACAATATTGATGATGTTGAATCAAAGAGACAATGGTCTAAATCTGATGAATGAGATATTCCCTCATGCCAACTTATTAAAAGTTCATGATGATCAGTATGAAAGAATAGGATTTAATCCTCCAACACTTGACATAGACATCAGTCCTTTTTCTTCACATTTCAAAAACCAGAATGTTCCTTCTCCTATCCCTCTAGCCTCACGAGGATTGAGTCCATCATTACTGTTGTAATCTCCCAATATGTTCTCCAATTCTTCACAGGTATAATTTCTATTGAATTACATATATCGTAAAATTTTGATTTATTTTTTTCTTACATTTAAATGTATATTATAATATGTTTTCCAAATATACGTTGGATCTTTAGCATTTTTAACTCAGCGTGAATAAAAAAAAATATTGTGTTTAAAACAAACACCAACGGATATTAGGGCTCATACTTATTTTTGATAGAAAATTAAAATCTCAATGCTAAACCCTAACTGTTATTGTATTTGTTGACTTATGTTCCAGATTATCCCTCCATTGTTGAAATATGTGATCTCTATGATAGAAGAATTCAAATCTAAGAGAAGGAGGGAAATGAAACCTAGTCACAAGGAACTAGAAGAAGTCTTGGTTAGGATGTAACTAGAAGAAAGAAAGCTGTTACATACTAACTAGAAGACTAACTAAGTGGAAAAGAGGAAGCAAAGGAGAGCATGGGGCGCCAGAACCAGGGCATGGGCACAAGCATGGAGGCATCAGCAGCAGGGTATGGGCGCAGCTTGAACAGGAGTCAAACAGTGAGCTGCTCCCTTCCCTCCTCTCTTCTTCACGCAAACTCCTCTCTTCTCTCCTTCCTTCTTCACGCCTCTTCTCTTCTTCTCTATGTAAAAACTCTATAAATATACATGTAATGTGATGTAAAGAGAGTTGTGAATAAGAGAATAAGAAGATTAAAAGAGTAAAGGAAGCTTTGTTTATCTTCCTAAAGGCGCCAGTGGAGCTTTAGCTCTCCGGCACCATGCTTCTCCTTAGTTCATCTTATTTCATCAACCATTATCATTCTCATTCTCATCATCATTCTTATCATCATTCTCAAACAATAATCCCTCATTACATCAATACTCACGCCACCATCTTCATCCTAAACATTCTCCAAGTATCCTAACCTCAAACTCCTTAACATTCTCATGCCACAACTATCACTCTCTCAACTATCCCTAAGCCTCCATACTCTTAATTTCAACATGGTATCAGAGCAAGTTGAGTGATCTAGCGCCTAATCTCTTGTTATTCTTCTAGCTCTCTACAAAGTCTTCTAATCTATAACCATACACTTTCTTAGTTCTATTCACTCTGAGATTAATATCCTTGAGATCATAAGATCTTCAAGTTGTGAAAGGACTAAGGGTGTGTATTGTTACTAGAAAATGATGACAAATTGAGGGAGATTTCGTTGGGCTCTCCTTGGCTCCTTGCCTTGAGGAACTCGTTTTTCTTTTGTTAAACACATGAGAGAGAGATTTTCTGGGGTAATTTGTTCCTCCCATGCGTTTTTAATAGGGTGTGTGTGAGAGAGTAAATATCTTTCTTTGTGTTTCTTGTGTGTGGAGTCTAGATCCACATACAAAACTTTGAAAAGGGGTTGTATCAACATCAATCCCTCGGTGATCCTCTTTGGAAACAAGATCCAGAGGATTTTTAGAATCATTCATCCATGAAGAAGCTTGTCATGGCGTGATGGTCTTTGGCATGTATGGCGTGGGAAATAAGGCATCTAGGAGATTAAGAATGTTTTTGGCGTGATGGTTTAGAAGAGGAGAAGGCTGGGTGGTGACCTTAAGTGGTGATCCAAGCAAGCTCCAAGTGAAAACAAATCATTGAACAGGAAGTAAAGTGGCTGGTGATCAAATGAAGACATCCAGCAAGACAGAAGAGGAAGCATTAAACCAGCTGTACAAAAAACAGTCAAAGAAAGTGTGAATCTAGTTCACATAAGACTTCAAGGAAAATATGAGACAGCTCTAGTAAAACTTGGAGAAAAGGAGAAGCTTACCTTAGAAAGAGGAAGCTGAAGAAGGTTGAATCCCGGAAGAGACTTGCGGAAGAGAAGTGACAAGAGGAGTTCACATCTTTAACCCGGAAGAGACTTGCGGAAGAAACATGACAAGAGGAGTTCACGTAGAAGACTTGCATGAAACAGAGATGAAGCATAAGGCTGAGATGTTTCCTGCAAAGAAAAGGAAGTGGTCAATAATTTTTGATCAAAGAAACACAGTTGATAAGAGAAAAATCAATTGTGGAAAAGAAGCGGTGAAGAGATAGTAAGCAATGTTTTTGGATGGGCTTGTGTTGTGATTCTTGAGAGTTTGATTCCAGTTATGGTGATTGGAAACTCACATTCGCTTGTAACTTCAAGCGTTAAGGAGGAGAAGATTAAGGCTGCTGAGAGAGGGAAACCTCAGAGGAAGAGGTTAAGAGCGATTGTTGCCCTGAGAAGAAGAAGAGCAACAGCGACTCAGTGAAGCTCTTGGCGAATTCTCAGCCTCAGTAACAGGCGAATCAAACTCTGCAAGACTCATTTCCAAGAAGTTCATGACTTCCAAAACCAATCTCATAGGCTAATGCTATCTTTCATTGGTGAATCTTTCAACAAGCGGAAGATTCAGATGGTCCAAGAAGTAGTTGCTCCAAGGTATTGATTAAAGGGTGCTTATGGAGGGTCATATTCTTCCACATGGTCTTCATCCTCTCTTGAGGCCAAATCACTTGATCCAGGAGGTCTTGAGAGAGTGGTGATCATACTCAACCATGTGGCGATCCAAGTGGAGCAATCTACAAGAAGAAGTGTGTATAGGCTCAAGCAAGCTATTCATGGTGGTGTTATGTGGAGGTAGATGATGTCCTTTGCGGCCTAATCCAAAATGGCTAGCAGACGAAAGCTTGTCCTAATTGGCAAGTGGGATAGATAGTCCAAGAGGAGGCGGCATTATTGGCATAATCAAGCTTAGTGCTCTTTCCTTTGCAAGAGTGGTCCCTTGGCAACGGGCTAGTCTTGAAGGGAAGTGTTGAAGAAGCGGTGAGCTCTAAATTATGCAACGGTCTTCCTTGTCAAGTTTGGTTCTTCCCATAATCGAACCAAGCTTGAGGGGGAGTGTTGAAGAAGACCGTTGAAGCACCAAGTTAGGTGATGGTCCAAGAAGAAGAGGACTATCACATTGTACCATGGATAGGTGCGGCATTCCGAGAGGAAGCCGGGAGAGTCTTATGATAAGTGGGATTAGAGCGGATGGCTCTTTGAAGAATCAAGATCAAATCTATGAAGGGTTGAAGCCAAGATTGATCTTGATAGATGGAGTATGAAGCTCAGACCAAGAGGCGTTCACCTAGGAGGCTGTGGAACGGTAAACAAGGCAACAAGGCACTCCAAGCACCGTATGAGGAGACGATGGCAAGAGAAAGCCGGGAGACACATACGAGTAGCTATGGATGATGTTGTAAGAAAACCGAAGGAGAAACCACCTTTCAAACCTTATTAGGTGTGGTGATCCGAGAAGCAGCGGGAAGTGGCGTCCAACGGATAGAATATACTCCCAAGAGTCATCAAGAGGAAGCCAATGATAATGTGAGTATTCTGTGAGCTAGAAGATGTCATCCGAGGAGCTTGAAGTCAAGATTAAGTTTGAGACAAGAAGCCCGAGGAGACATGATCCGAGTGAAGCTTAGAGAAGACAAAGCCTAATCCGCAAGAAAGAGTAAAGGCCATAGGAGAGGAAGCCATGGTCTCATTGAGGTTAGGAGTCATCAAAACCGTCTTTGGAGCAAGCAAGGATCAGCTAGCTGATATCCTTATCATGGCATCATCTTCTATCAATGAGGATCACGTACATGGCAATATTGGCCTTAAGGACACCTACCGACCAATCTTGAGGGGGAGTGTTGAAATATGTGATCTCTATGATAGAAGAATTCAAATCTAAGAGAAGGAGGGAAAGGAAACCTAGTCACAAGGAACTAGAAGAAGTCTTGGTTAGGATGTAACTAGAAGAAAGAAAGCTGTTACATACTAACTAGAAGACTAACTAAGTGGAAAAGAGGAAGCAAAGGAGAGCATGGGGCGCCAGAACCAGGGCATGGGCACAAGCATGGAGGCATCAGCAGCAGGGTATGGGCGCAGCTTGAACAGGAGTCAAACAGTGAGCTGCTCCCTTCCCTCCTCTCTTCTTCACGCAAACTCCTCTCTTCTCTCCTTCCTTCTTCACGCCTCTTCTCTTCTTCTCTATGTAAAAACTCTATAAATATACATGTAATGTGATGTAAAGAGAGTTGTGAATAAGAGAATAAGAAGATTAAAAGAGTAAAGGAAGCTTTGTTTATCTTCCTAAAGGCGCCGGTGGAGCTTTAGCTCTCCGGCACCATGCTTCTCCTTAGTTCATCTTATTTCATCAACCATTATCATTCTCATTCTCATCATCATTCTTATCATCATTCTCAAACAATAATCCCTCATTACATCAATACTCACGCCACCATCTTCATCCTAAACATTCTCCAAGTATCCTAACCTCAAACTCCTTAACATTCTCATGCCACAACTATCACTCTCTCAACTATCCCTAAGCCTCCATACTCTTAATTTCAACATCCATATCTTAACACCAATTATGGACCTTCAGAGATGGTGGCAAATTCCGATGAAGGCAACACGACGTCATTGATAGTTAACAATAATCTTCATCATCAGATGATGAACTTGGATTTCCCACCTCATGAAGGTGATATGGTTGTTTGCATCCAAATTTAGAAGCCATTCTCTATATTTTTGAATCTTGTATCAGTTTTTCTTGTATGTGAAACAGAGTTCTATAAATTTACAACGGACGAGTCTGTTTATACCACTCATGTTGAGCCGCTTATTGCTCCAATAGATGCTTCTTTGGAATCTGATCCAGTTGATGAAGTCAAAATCGATATTTCTAATCAGCCTTTTCAAGAAGGTAATAAAGTTGTATGCGTCTCAACTTTAAATCCACTATCTATTTATCCGAACCTTTATTTGATTTGTTTTTGTATGTGAAACAGGCTTCTATAATATCTTTTTTCAAGAGTCTAATGTTGAGCCACTTAGTGCTCCTTTAGTCCCTTCTTTAGAGCTTGATGCAGTTGACGAAGCCTACAATGGGTTTTCTCATCAGCTGCTGAATGGCTATCTGCCTTCTGAAGAAGGTAATAGAATAGTTTGCATCTCAAGTTTAAAGCCTTTTTCCATTTTTCTGAATCTTTTATTATATGTCTTGCATGTGAAACAGACGAATTCTATTATACCCCATCTCCAGAATCTAATTGTGCTCCTTTAGTCGCTTCTGTTGAATTTGACATTGTTGATGGGCCCAACAATGACAATTCCCATCAGGCCCTCAACATTGATCAAGAAGGTAACATAACAGATTTACTGATGTGATCAAGTTTAAACTAAGTTTAAGTATCTTCTCGCTTTTGTAGAATGTTTTGATGTTCCAATGGAAGAGTCCATTTATATCTGATCTCATGCTGAACCATTTGTTGCTCCTTTCGTTGTTTCTATAGAACCTGATGCCATTGATGAAGTTAATATCATCTTCATGGAGGAGGAGAGCAAGAGCAAGATCGCGGATGAGGCAAAATATGATGAAGAAAAAATTGAGGATCAAAATATTATTTCTGTTGAAGAGGTAGATGTCGGATCTTCATCTTCAAAGAAAAGGTTTCAACAAAAGTTACCATCACAATTAATACACTAAAAACCATCTTAGTTGATGTCTAAATTAACCATTACATAAATTCTTGCAGGAAATTTGAGGGATCAAACATGATTGATACCTCAAGAATAAACAAGACACAGAGGGTCATAATTAAGATGGAAAGCAAAGAAGAAAATACTGATGATGGTTTTAAGTGGAGAACGTATGGTACAAAAATTATTAAAGGCAATCCTAATCCGAGGTATTTAATATTATCACCATGTTCCTTTTTTCTAACCGCTTCATTTATTTTCAACATAAATTAACTTATTTTTCAAGCCTTATCTATTGCAAGCCTTATTTTGCCGAGTTTACCGGTTAACCACCAGAATACCAGTATGAGTAACCAATGATTGATGAAATACTGTATGGCACAGTGGTATACAATCGGATTATCAGTTAGGTCTATGCTAATTTTGGTACTGGACTTTTTTAGAAATGCTGTGATTTGCAATAAAGTAAAAGAGACTTAAAAATTTGTACTTTTCAGTTTTCAAAGAAAAAGAAAAAAAGAAGAAATAATACTACAGTTATATTATCCAAAACAAAACTGTAACTTTTAATGAATTTTCTTTTGTTATTATTTTATCTTTCTTTAAAACCCCCAATAGAAAAGAACATACACAATCTTCTTGAACTCATCAACATTACAACAAACTAAACCACTCTCCCAAATGACCTTGCACTTCCCTATGTTAAAGAATCCGCTATATCTAAATTTAAAACCATATATCGTCTCTTTTTCATTATGATATTTTATATAAGTTAATGTGAAATTATGTCCCTGAATTAAAATCTACTGTTTTTCCTGGAAGACACGTTTAAAGATACGAGATATCTGGTTTTTGTTTTAGTCAAGTATTTTACTCAAAAATTGTAATGCTTCCTCTTTCTTGGTCTAATCTGTTTCCATGAGATATTTGAATGAATTATGATAAATCGTAATGCTCCCTCTTTCTTCTGATTTATTGGATTTTAAATGTTCACACTATTTTCAGGTTTTGTAATCATGTGTATTTAAAGCAGAATTGATTTTGGAAAGTTGTTAGTTCTTGAAAAACTGTAACGATCAGACCTTCTTTGAAGCTATGCTGCATGAAAATTAAAACAGATACGTTGAAAACAAAATGTGTAGAAATACGGAAATATTTAAAAAACAAGAATAGGAAAAAACTATTTCATGTTCCCTATGAGTAAAAAAGTAGTAAACGTGAATATATATATATATATATATATATATATATATTTGAATAAACATATTTCCAACAACGCAAATATAATATATACATTCTATTAATGAAGTAGAATTGAAAGGAGAAGAAAATCAACAACATACCAATGAGACTTCTATAAAAATATATATAACAAATTCTGTAACACTCATAAGAGATGTCATTACATTATTCTGTAACAAATTCAACCAAAATTCAACCAAGGGATGATCTTGGTCCTTGGACACTCCATTTCCTGAGCTTTTTTGATATCGCCTCACTCACCACTATTCTTACAGTAGCAAGCCAAGTCTAATCTAAAACTGATCAAAATATTTTCTAATTCAAATTTTTAAGTTTGCAAACCTTTATACTATTTAATGAAACATTAAGCATAAACAGTGTTAGAATTGATACAACTCTATTTACTTGCAGCAAGACAATGAGCACAAGAATACAATAAGGATGAATTAGGAACATCATTGTTTTATTTCTAACCCAATACACTTATCATTGCTTGTTACATTGTGAAGTTTGATGCATTTTTACAAAATCAAACGAAAAGCTCTACAACTAATAAAATCCACACATTGTGGAACTAAAACTACTAAAACAGTAACAAACAACTAAGTTTTTTCTGAGTTAATCCCACAATTTCGCTCTCACATTCCTTCAAAGTAACTGATGCAACACTGTTCACATTTAAATCCTTTGCCTCTTCAAGTACCTGTCTCAAATTACAACCAAAATTACATATCAGAATATGACCCTGAGAGAAGATTGATCGAGCTTATTGGCAAACATTCCTTTTGTTATCATTGTGTATCAGATATAACTTATTCTCACTATCAATTTCATGGAACCTAACCATCATTGTATGATAACAAATACAGCTCAAAGGGAGCACAATGAAACAAAAACCAAGTTGTTGTTGTTGTATAAGCTGTATTCTATACTGGAACAAAAGCAACAAGTGTGAATCTTTATTTTGCCAAGCCACAGACCATCTTTTCCAAATGCAATTTATTTTAATAACATGATCTTTAGCCTGAAAAATGAGCGAAAGGCTTTAAATCAGAGAATCGAAGTAGCTGTTTACAAGAACATGAAGTAACTCAGTGCTAAAAATCTTCGCGTTGTCTATTATGCCAACACAACAAAAACGAAAAACAGAGTCTAATCTTCAAGAAACCTACAATGCAACAGCAACTTTCTCGCCAGCGATGTAAAATCCAGGAGCATCACCCATCTTTTCCAATTCATATCAATCCCAAACCCATATTGTTCTTTACCAATCAAAAGTAAAAAAAAAAAAACAATCCACCAAAACCACTTATTTATACGGTTTCTACCCAAACAAAGAATGGTAAAGAAAGACATCGATCAGCAAAAAGCTCCATACAAGAAACATATTCATATCAACCAGTTGAGTTCCATATGTTTTATATGATAATCCTAAGATGCAACACTCATAATGAGGACTATTTAGCGACCTTGACAAGTGCATTAGAAGGTGCCACAACACTGGACAAAGGCAAGAACGATTGAGTACAACCAAGTGCTCCTAGATTCTTAAAATTTTATTAACAATATAAACATCACATTCTTCAAATTCCAAAACAAAAAGATAATCTAACTTTGAATTGACAAACCATAAATTCAAAGACTGATATTCTTGCATTTTACACTGCATTCATTATGTTTTTGCTATTTTTCTCCATATTTTGCATCACATCACTTAGTAAGTTACATTTATAACCCATTTGCAGATAATCTCGACTTTGAGACCATTTGGTCGCATTCATACATATTGCAAAAGGATTAAGGCTTCATTAGGTGATATTGGGAGTCTTAATCTCATGAGGATGAACCAAGAGGAGGCACAACTTGAAGTTCATGGCTCCCATCAATCACTTTCACCGGACAGACTCCATCGAAGGCGACCAAAGAAAATCACCAGACTTCCCCATCGATCATTCTCACCGGACAGCCTTCATCGATGGCGACCAAAGAAAATCACCAGACATCCCCATCGATCACTCTCATCGGACAGCCTCCACCGATGAGACCACCTCCGCCCCTTTATTTTGTAAAGCTAAACCAAATCAACTTTGCTTTAGTTAAGTCAATTTTAGTTTATTTCGATTTCATTTGGTTAAAATGGGTTATGTAGGTCTCTTGAGATTTTCACTATAAATACTCTAGACCTACTCTATCTTATCTTATCTTAGCTTTTGTAAAAGCTTGTTTAAGGATTTTTGGATTAGAGATCTCTGGATTTTTTGGGTTTATAAAGTTGGATTTCCTTTCTATCTTTACTTCTATTCTTCTAATATTGATGATTATGCAAAGATCAACCTACTTGCTTTGTGTTTTCATGTCTATTAGTGAGTAGTCTTTTATTAGGGTCTTTGGGATGTTAGATCTAGGCTCATTAGTGCTAGGTTAGTGGAGTTTATCCTTGTAATCATAGATCCATGGATGATAGGTTGAGTTTATTGCTAGATTATAAGAGATAGTTAGTTTAGATCTTAATCATTTCTCACACCCACAAGTTGTTTGATGAAATGTTTGATCCAAACTTTTCAAGCTCTTTTCGTTCATAACCAATGAGAGTTGATGTTTAGGATGTTTAGAGGTTATGAAGACTTGTTTTTAATGTTCAATTAGTGTTTAATGAGAATTATGAACATTTAAGGTGATTAGTGAAGTGATTAGTACCATGAGAATGGATTAGTCTAGTTTAGTGTCTTGTAACCATTGGATTAGCTCTAAGTATTAGATAAAGACTCCACTAGCTTAGCATTGATTAGTCTAGATCATCTATAATATTTCCAAGGATCCTTCTTTATTAATCTAATTTCAAAAACCGTTTTAGTTATTTTCCCGGTTTACTTGCATTACAAATTCTGTTTACAAAAAACAAAAACATATTTGTTTAGATTAAAACATATTTGCTTTTTCTTTCTTTCTTAAAACCTAGGGTGTTGATATTAAGATTATTGTAAATCATGTCTTAATCTAAGTGAATATGTTTTTGGGTTTTTGAAAAGAGAATTTAAAATGCAAGTAAACAAGAAAATATGTAAAACGATTTTTGAAATCAAATTAACAAAGAAGGATCCTTGGGAATGTTATGGATGATCTAGACTAATCAATGCTAAGCTAGTGGAGTCTTAATCTACTTCTTAAAGCTAATCCAGTGGTTCCAAGACAGTAAACTTGACTAATCCACTCTCATAGTACTAGTCACTTCACTAATCACCTTAAATGTTCATAACTCTCATTATATTAATTGACTAATGAGCATTAATAACAGATCTTCTTAACCTCTAAACATCCTAAAATCAATTCTCATTGGCTAGGATTGAAAAGAGCTTGAAAAATTTGATCAAGCATTTCATCAAACACCTTGTGGGTGTGAGAAATGCTTAGGATCTAAACCAACAATCTCTTGCTAATCTAGCATTAAACACAACCTAACAAGCATGGGTCTAATTGTTACAAGCCTAAACTCCACTAACCTAACACTAATCAACCTAGATCTAACATCCCAAGAATCCTAAATAGACTACTCACTCATGGATATGAAAACACAAATCATTGTGTTTGAACTTTGCATAATCATACATAATTAAGAGTATAAAATCAAAGACAAAAATGAAATCAAATCCTTCTTAATCTCCAAAGATCAAAGGTTCAAAACAGTAAGAAAAGAATAAGAGAGGCTAAAATCCTTCAAAACAAAACATATAAACCTAGAAATTAAGGTTCAATCACTATTTATACTAAGATAAAAACTTGGTTTAACATCTAAACTCGGATTGGTTAAAACTGAATTTCTTCAAATAGAAGACCTGTCCAGCGGTGTGCCTTGGCCACTGCTCTCCAACGGTGTGCCTTGGCCGCTGGAGATGGTCTTGTAATCTCTAGTTGCTTAATTTGAACGTCCAGCAGTGTGTCTTGGCCGCCGTGCTTGGCCGCTGCTCTTCAGCGATGTGCCTTGGCCACTGGAGATGGCCTTGCAATCTCCCAGTTGCTTGAGTGTGTCTTGTCCGCTGTGCTTGGCCGCTCCTCTCCAGCGGTGTGCCTTGGCCGCTGGAGATGGCCTTGCAATCTCCCAGTTCCCTAAACAATTTGTTCTTGGTCGAATGTCCAAACATCCATCTTTATTGCTCTAAACCACCATACTTTACTCCATGTTCCTATTAGACAAAGAACTATTCAAAACATGTTCCTAATTCTATAGATGCAATGCAAAAAATGCAAAATTTTAACAATGAAAGCATACTCTAATGGTGATGAAATCTTAATATATCAGGTTTTTGTCCAACAGTTGCAAACTCGAGGTGATGAAACCGAGTTACACAACCCAAAAACACCAAATCCTAACCAAATCCCCAAAATGAAAATCTCACTAGTCCTAACTGATCCAAGAGATGTGAATCAGACTATATGAGATCCTATCCTTGTCAGCTCTAACCTAACACGTTCTAACAAAGATCAATTAGGCAGAAAAGGCCTCACATTCACACAAAGAGTAATGATGGCTTGAAAGAAGGTTAAGGTTAGGGGAATGGATTTTTAACTGTTCCAAAGATGGGAATCAGCTACATGGGTTAAACATAAACAAAAATTCTAAGGATGCATGGTATATACATGGAAATGATAGGAGTTTTACCTCAGGGCCTTGAGAAAAAGGATGAGACAGCCTTATCCATGCTTTCTCGCATATAAGCTAGAGGTGGGGTAACTCGGCGTCACTCCCCGTGTTTGTATCCCGAGTTTGTTCTCCGTGTTGAGCAAACTCGACATCCTGATTGAATGACGCATCCCGAGTTAGCTATCATGTATGGCAGACTCGATCTCTTGATCGAGTGATGCATCACGAGTTTGCCCCCATTTTACCTGAGTTTATAAACAGACATATATGAACATAAAAACATTATAAGAAACTGCTATTTATAGGGAGAAACATGGGATTTTCTCCCAAGTGGGCTTGTTTAAAGTCTCTGAGCTTGACTATAGTGAACTCATGCTTCAATGAGGGGTTCATCCAGATTAACTGTTTTTCCTTCAGGGATGATTCTGTCAGCCAAATACTTCTTCACTATGTGCCCATTTACTGTAAACTCTGTTCCATCCTTGCTGAGTAATGTGATTACTCCATAGGGAAGGACTTCTTTGATTTGGAAAGGTCCAGACCACCTGGATTTGAGATTCCCTGGTGATGAACTCTTAGGATGCTTCTCTGGATGAATATGGATAGATCCTTGTATAAACGAATCAAAGACTCAAGTTTATCAAGGCTGTGGATCGATGTGGTGACATAAGAGGCTGCGGAAAGGCTCCTTGTTGAATGGATTGAATGGTCACACAATGGATGCGGAAGTCCACTGATATTCCTTAATGTCACGCCAAGATATTACACACTTGGTGATGACATGGTTTGATTCCCGGATATAACGCACCGGAGAATCAAAAAGATTGTTGGATATGACTCACCAAGCAATCAAAGAACAATAGAGATTTGTCTCTTGAAAAAGGTTTTTGATTAAAAAGTTGGATGCTCTAGAATGGAGCTTACATTGTGCTTAAATAGAGGAGGTACTTGAACAGACTCAAGCTCCTCGTAATTGACTATCTTGGGACTTTAAAAATCAATCTAAGACTTTGGACCAAGACCAGGCGACTTGGACCAACAAAATAAGAAGTTGCGGAATAAAGACAATGACATAAAACTATAATCTAAATTTATAACATAACATAGATAAGAAAGCGGTCCATTGCATCAAGAAGGCACCTAAGCTTCATCACCATGGTTGTGAAAGTGAACTTGAGGCCTCATTAAAAACCTTAGGTTGGAAAATCCATTGGGATAAAACCAAACCAAGGGAAAAAAAGCACACTCAATCCACTTGCCTAGATGATGATTAACTTAAAGGTGAAATGGCTTGAATGGTGATAAGTGTGTCAAGATTCGGCCAAGGCAATCTTCTTGCTTCCAAGACATCTTTTGACTTGTTCCCACAGTTTCATCAAGTCTTCTTGTTCTTGCATGGGTCATGGGACCCTTAAGAATAACTAAGGCATCTTCTTCAGCTGGTCGGATCTTGGTATCTTCATCCCCATTAGATAGCTGGTCCATGATCATATCGCCTGGGAATAGTTTGAGCCTTGAATTGAAGAGCAGAACTTGGTCTCCTGTTTTGAACTCTTTTGGTAGTGTCTTCTTGTCATGAAAAGCTTTGGTTTTCTCTTTATAGATTTTGGAGCTTTCATAGGCTTCCAACCTGATTTCTTCTAACTCATGCAACTCCATTTCCCTCTTTTCCTGAGCTGTTTTCAAATCAAATTTTAGCATCTTAGTTGCCCAAATGGCTTTATATTCTATTTCAACTGGTATATGGCAACTTTTTCCATAAAGCATCTGAAATGGTGTTCTTCCAATGGGAGTCTTGTAACCAGTTCTATAAGCCCATAAGGTATCATCCAGCTTAGTAGACCAATCTCTTCTTGATATTCCTACTATCCTTGCTATGATAGCCTTGATTTGCCTGTTTGAAACTTTTACCTGACCGCTTGTTTGAGGATGATATGGTGTTGCAACCTTATGCTTAACTCTATGCTTCCTTAGTAAGGTGTCAAAAATCTTATTAACAAAGTAAGACCCTCCATCACTGATTACTACCTTGGGGATTCCATATATGGGGAATATGATGCTTTTGAACAACTTGATGACTGGTTTTGCATCATTTGTGGGGCAAGCAACAGATTCTACCTGTTGAAATATGTGACCCCATACTAAGAAGGATTCAAAATCAAAGGAATGAGGGAAAAGGAATGAACTAGTTAAGAATGAACTAGAAGGAAAAGGAAGCTGTTGGATATCAACTAGACAAGCAAACTAGGAAGCAAAGAGGTATGGGCACAGCATGGGAACAGCATGGGCGCGGCTGTACTGTTGGAGCAGCTCAACCACTCCATCATCACACCTCTTCTCTTCCTCTTCCTTAGATATTTTTCCCTAGCTTGTGCTTGTAAAATCTATATATACTTGTGCATTGTATTGGTTGAATAAGTGAGAATAAGAAGATAAGAATTCTGAAACTCTCCCTCTTTATCTTGCCATTTTCCATAATCTTCTTCTTCATTCTCTATCATCTTCAAACTCAAAATTCTTCATGGTATCAGAGTGGGCTCTTTATCCAACCGCTTAAACTCTCTTCATAATCCCTTTAAGCTATCTTCAAAACCTTCTAATCTATAGCAATACATCTTACCTAGTTCTATTCACTCTGAGAGTAATATCCTTGAGATCGTTTGATCTTCAAGTTATGAAAGAACTGGGATTGTTTATTACTACAAAAGAATGGAGGCGAATAGAGTAGCGATTTCTGTTGTTCTTAAAGGAGATAACTACCTTCTTTGGGAAAAAACTACTAAGACCGTTCTAAGAGGTAGAGGGCTTTGGAAGTTCATTGAACTTAAGGAAGAAGCCGAACCATACAATGACAAGGAAGAGCAAGAAGAGCAGTTCACTCTTTCACTTCTTCAAAGCTCACTAGAGCCATCTATCCTGGCGGCCTACTCATATGCGGATACCGCCAAGGAGTTGTGGGATATACTCATGGGAGTATATGGAAACATCTCAAATATATCAAGGATATTTGAGGTGAAGAGGGCGTTGAATGAGCTTCAACAAGGAGAGAAGCCATTCAAGGAAATGTTTGGGGAGTTAGAAGCTTGTGGGCCGAACTGGAGATCTTGAGGCCACAAACTATGGACCCAAGGAGTTAGGAAAAGGTGTGACCAAGATCAAGTGTTTGGGCTTCTCTTGGCACTCAACGCATCCTACAAAGATCTTATCAAGCACATACTTAGATTTGAGAAGCTGCCAAGTCTAGCGGAAGTATGTGGCATGATTCAAAGAGAGGAAGGGTCAAGAGACTTATTTCGTGAACCAAGCGAAGCTGCACATCTTTCAAGGAAGAATCTTATATTCGACAAGAGGGTGTTGGAATGTGAGCATTGTATAATGAAGAGACACATAAGGAGAAGTGTTGGACCTTTCATCCACACTTCAGGCCTAAGAGGCTAAAGGAGAATGGAAGCGGACCTAGAGCCTTCAAGGGAGTGGCACACCCAGTGGCACAACCAGTTGAGAATACGGTCAAGAGGTCCAAATTCGAAGCCCTCATCAAGAGCCTAGCCAAGCTCACTGAATCTGGTAAGGGATTCCTCGGTTCTAAAAGCTCCATAAAAAGGACAAAGTGATTGTGGATTCAGGGGCTTCTCATCACATGATTAAGGATCAAGACATGCTTAAAATTCTTGAGCCTTATCATGGGAATGTGCAAGTGGCAAATGGGAGTTCAGTTCCGATTGAAGGGATAGGGGAATTAGAACTTTTCAAAAAGGAACAAAAGCCTTATACATGCCTAGTTTCTCATCTAATCTTCTATCAGTTCATAAAGCTTCCAAGGATTTGGATTGTGTGGCATTGTTTGGGACTGACTTTGTTAAGTTTCAGGACCCTAAAACAAACAAAGTGCTCGGAGAAGGGAAGGTGGAGGATGGAGTATATCTTTTGCACACAAATAAACAAGCGGATGTGAAAGCGCTTGGAATGAAGGCGAATGTAGAAGTATCTAGTAGGAAAGAGATTGGAGATAGTCCACTATGGCATGAAAGGTTGAGACATCCAAGTTCTGCATTTCTCAAAGTGGCATTACCCAATCTCATTCAAGAAGAAGTAGTATGTGAAGCATGTGTACTAGGGAAACATTGTAGACAAGTGTTTCCTACTTCATCTATATTTTGTGATGAAGCTTTTGGCATTGTACACTCAGATGTATGGACCGCTCCTTGTAATTCAAGAGATTAATATAAGTATTTTGTTTCATTCATAGATGACTACTCAGAATACACATGGATTACTCTTCTACATACCAAAGATCAAGTTTATGAAGCATTCACCAACTTCATCAACTATGTGTCTACACAATTCAAAACAACAATCAAGATCTTAAGAAATGATAATGGAGGAGAGTATATAAGCAAGAGGTTCAAGGAATTACTCAACAACCTTGGCATCATCTATAAAACATCTTGCGCCTATACTCCACAACAAAACGGGGTAGCTGAAAGAACGAATAGACACCTAATGGAGGTAGCAAGGACCATCATGATTGCCAAGGGAGTACTTAAACTTTATTGGGGAGATGCTATGATGATTTCTAACTACTTGATTAACCGCCTTCCTACCAAGAACCTAGATAATAAGTCACCATTTGAGGCATTGCACAACAAGAAACCAAGCCTACATCATCTCAAAACCTTTGGATGTAGCTGCTTTATGTTCCTACCAGAAGGTCAAAGAAACAAGCTTGAACCTAGAAGCATGAAGTGTGTATTCATTGGATATTCACCAACATTAAAAGGATACAAGGTCTACAACCCGGAGACAAGACGAGTCTATGTATCAAGAGAGGTGAGGTTCAATGAAAAGTACAAGCGTTGACATTGTCAAAGAAGAACCTGAGCCAACAGTACCTCTAAGAAGAAGTACAAGACAGAGGCGACAACGTGTTTACTATGGCTACAACAACTCTGCCCTGCTCCAAGGAGAGTCTAGTGTGATTAATCTTCCTTGTGTGATAAGAGAATTCCCTGAATGTACGGCGAGCTTAGATCTCAATTCTATTGGCGACAGCACAATAGCACAAGGGGGAGATAACACTCAAACTAGCACTATCACATATCCCATTGAGCACTTTTCCTCGTTGGCATCCTTACCTATGGAGCATGAAGCTTTTCTTGGAAAAATCAGCAAAGAATCCATACCTAACTCATATGAAGAAGCGTGTGAGAGTGATGGGTAAAAGCCATGGAAGAGGAAATGAACTCCATGGAAAGGAATCATACTTGGTACTTAACCGATTTACCAAGGATAAGGAGCCACTTGGGTGTAGATGGGTGTATACAATCAAATACACAAGTGATGGGAGGAAAGAAAGATACAAGGCAAGGTTGATAGCAAAAGGGTATACTCAAATCTATGGGGAGGATTATACCGAGATATTTGCTCCGGTTGCTAAGCTCCACTCGATCAGAATCCTAATCTCGGTGGCAGTGAACTTGAAGTGGGATCTATGGCAGATGGATGTCAAGAAAGCCTTCTTGCAAGGGGATTTGGAAGAGGAAGTTTATATGGATCCACCCCAAGGATATCATAAGGAAGGCAACAAAGTTTGCAGATTGAAGAAAGAAATCTATGAGCTAAAGCAATCTCCAAGGGCATGGTACCAAAGGCTAAGTGCTTGTCTTTTGGAGAAGGAGTTCATGAGATCAGAAGCTGATCATATGCTTTTCACAAGGCAAAGTGAAGGAGGAGTAGTGGTGGTCTTGATCTATGTTGATAGTCTAATCATCACTGGAAGTGACAAAGATGGAGTAGATCGAATCAAGGAACTCTTGAAGGTTGCTTTTGATATAAAGGATCTATGAGAGCTTAAATACTTCCTAGGGATTGAAATGACACGGTTTGAAGATGGGATGTTCATCTCCCAAAGGAAATATGTGCTGGATCTCTTGGAAGAAACTAGGAAGTTAGGATCCAAGCCGGCCAAAACTCCAATAGAAGAAGGCTACCAAGATAGTCCTGAGGGGGAGCCATTGGAGAACATTAAAAGATACCAGAAGATGGTGGGCAAGCTCATCTATCTTACTATTACAAGGCCGGATATTTGCTTTGCAGTGAACGGTGTGAGCCAACATATGCAAAAGCCAACCTCACAGCATTAGAACATGATTGAGAGGCTGCTAAGGTACCTGAAAAATAGCCCTGGAAAAGGTGTATGGATGCATGTCAATGGGAACAAAAAGGTCCAAGGTTATTGTGATGCGGATTGGGCAGGAGATAAGAAGGATAGAAAGTCCACATCCGGCTTTTGTACCTTTGTGG
This sequence comes from Nasturtium officinale, assembly GCA_963854855.1. NCBI lineage: Eukaryota > Viridiplantae > Streptophyta > Magnoliopsida > Brassicales > Brassicaceae > Nasturtium > Nasturtium officinale. Next base: position 11,324,680 of record OY978504.1, on the reverse strand, counting down.
GAGGCAATCTAGTCACTTGGAGAAGTAAAAAACAGAAAGTTATAGCCTTATCATGTGCTGAAGCCGAGTATAGGGCTATGAAGGAGGTGACAAAAGAATTGATATGAGTGAGGGCATTCCTAGAAGATCTTGGAATACATGAGGCTGAGGAGATGCTGTTGTATTGTGATAATCAAGCTGTAATACATATAGCATCCAATCCGGTATTCCATGAAAGGACCAAGCATATCGAAATGGATTGTCACTTTGTGAGGGGAAAGATTCAAGAAGGAATCATCAAACCCGCATTCGTAGCAAGTGGGGAACAGCTAGCAGATATCTTCACCAAGGCAACATCCTCTATCATTGGGGATCAAATACATGGAAAGATCGGTCTAAAGGATCTTCACCGACCAATCTTGAGGGGGAGTGTTAAAATATGTGACCCCATAGTAAGAAGGATCCAAAATCAAAGGAAGGAGGGAAAAGGAATGAACTAGTTAAGAATGAACTAAAAGGAAAATGAAGCTGTTGGATATCAACTAGACAAGCAAACTAGGAAGCAAGGAGGTATGGGCACATCATGGGAGCAGCATGGGCGCGGCTGCACTGTTGGAGCAGGTCAACCACTCCATCATCACACCTCTTCTCTTCCTCTCCACGCCTCTTCTCTTCCTCTTCCTTAGATATTTTTTCCTTAGCTTGTGCTTGTAAACTCTATATATACTTGTGCATTGTATTGGTTGAATAAGTGAGAATAAGAAGATAAGAATTCAGAAACTCTCTCTCTTTATCTCGCCATTTTCCATCATCTTCTTCTTCATTCTCTATCATCTTCAAACTCAAAGTTCTTTACTACCCATTTGGAGACATAATCAACAGCTACGCGGATGTAACTGTTTCCATTTGAGGGTGGGTTAAAAGGACCCAAGAAGTCTATTCCCCACACATCAAATACTTCCACTTCCAGGATAGGGTTCTGGGGCATTTCGTTTCGCTTGGTGATGTTTCCCATCCTTTGGCATGTATCGCATCAAGTGGTACCTGAAAACAAAGAAAAATGAAATTAGTTCTTGATCTTAAAGTCTGAAATCCAAAATGAAACAAACAATCCAAAATGGCAACGGCGCCAAATTGATGTATACGTTTTATGTATCTAAACTATCAATTCCTCAAATCATGTCATAGAAGTACCTGAGGTGTCAATCCAAATGGGAAAGATGTAATCAAAATGGGTGCAATCAGGTTGTTCTAAGTCAAGCCAAATGAGAGGTTGATTAAGATGTAACAAGTATGTAATAGTAAATAAAGAAAACAAGAAATGCAAGATGAGATTATTAAGCAGATTAACAAATAAGGTTCCTGAGGATTTCGTAAGATATGAGATCCAATCTATTCTAAAATGATGCTTTCGTAAACCACTTATGCAAGTTATTCTCTAGTCAATGATCATCACAACAAGCTAAACCCACTCTCATGCTGATTAACCTCAAATCTTAGAAACTTCTTAATCTTGACTCTCATCAATGAAACATAACTGAGTTAGGCATAAAGATCAAGAACATTAAAGCCAAAATTCTCCCTAGAAATCTAATCTCTTAGGCTAAGATGAACAAATCTCTGGAATTAAGATGATCAGACATTCATTGAACACCTTTTTAGTGGTGAATGTCTAGGATCATATTCTAATTGATCAGAAAATAATATGCATTAAGAACCCTAATCCAGAAGAGAATTGGAAGTATTAAAGCATTAGCAATATTAGATAGATAAAATCTAACTCAGATCTACATTTCCTCAAGAACCCTAATTTTTATTACTCAGATGAAAAACACATGATCGAATGCAAAAACCCAGAAATCAAAATTAATTGCATAATCATAAACAGATAGAGTAGATAAAAAAAATTGCAGAATAAACAAAATGCAATTTCGTATTGAAAATGGGCAGATCTAAGGATCAAAAACCCCCATAAAATGAAGAACACTAAAAAGTATTGAGAAGCAAAAGTATTGAGAAGCAAAAGTAATGTAATTAGGAAGAAAATAAAACAGAATTGGCCAAAAATGGCCTAGAGATAAGTATTTATAGAGGCGGATAAAACTCCTAAGTAAAAGTAATTAAGAAAAGTAAAAATGGTAAAAAATGGGACTCCACTCGGTTTGCTAAACCTAGTGGACATCTCGAGTAAGGTCATTCTTCAAAGGTGAGGGCTTGACTCGGGATGTTTGGTCGATTGGAACCAAATTTGGCATCTTGATGCCTTGACTCGGGATGATCACGAGTGGTGTTCATCGAGTGGCTTCAAAGATGCTTCATTTTATCTCAAACTCGGGATGAAGCCGAGTGGCATTGCTCGAGTGGGCTCTTCTGTTCTTGATTAGGGGTGAAAGCCAAGTGTCTTGGTCAAGTCACTCCTCGTTATTCTGAAAAGATGCATAAATCTTCTTAAGTACCTGAGAATCATCCAATATGCAATGCAAATGCGATACCTAATGCAAATACTAAGTAAATATAATAAGTATGCAAAATGGATAGGAAACTAATGGAAATTACAATGAAAATAGCAAAATGTGAAGGATAAGTATGCTAAAAACATGCAAATCTCATACTCATCAGTGCATGAACCTTAGAAGTCATGGTCCACAAAACCTGGTTGATTCTGTTGAGGATATTCTGCAAGTAGAAAGAAAGGGTAGAAGAGCTACAAGAGAGCGGTTACAACACTTACAGCATTTAGGAATGAATAAGAAAGAATTCCCTCCGGGATTTCTGCGGGTTCCTCAGCAAGGAAAACCAGTCCTTCGACCCATAGGAGCATTTCATGCACCGAACATTCGAGTTCAAGTTACTGGAATTCCAACACCTTCCATTGTCGTCAATAACTTTGAGATAAAGTCAAATTTGATCAACATGGTACAGAACCAAAGGTACAATAGATTGTCCTTGGAAGATCTTCTAGATCACTTAGATCAATTTGAGAGATTATGCAGAACGGTAAAGATGAATAGAGTCCCCAAAGAATCCATCAAGATGATACTTTCCCCTTTCTCCATAGGGAACGAGGCCTCCCAATGGGAGAAAAAATTGGTTAGAATTTGTATCCACTTGGGATATGTGTAAGAAGGAATTTCTCAATGAGTTCTTTCCGAAGCAGAAGACAGAAAAGCTTCAAAACGATAATGCTAGTTTCAAACAAGGTTACCAAGAGAACTTATATGAAGCATGGGAAAGGTTTAAGGGTTACACTAGGAGTTTCTCTCATCATGGTATCTCTAGGGAAATTTTGCTTGGCATCTTGTACAGAGGAAAGTTGAGAAGTATCGCCGCGTCTAAGACACGGCAAGTTATGGAAGCTTTGACAACGTGAATGTGGAACAGGGAGAGTTATTGATTGAAAATCTCGCTCAATGTGATGGTTGTTATAGAGGTTACTATGACAGAGAGGTGAGAGACACTGGTGAACCAGATTAGAGCTTTAAAGATAGCTTCAAGGACATCAATGATAGACTTGACAAGATGAGCAAAGCTTTCCTTCTCACTCAAAAACTGGTTAATTATGTGGCAGAGTTTGATAATGGACAACAAGGGTATCAATTAGGATATACTGAGCAGGGAGTTTACATTGAGGAGAATGGAGACACAAGAGGTAGTTAATTATGTGGGCAACCAAGAAGGATTTCAAAACAAAGGTTTCAACCAAAACTACCGCAACCATCCCAACCTCTTATACCACAATCCTAACGTTGAGAACCGACAGGACCAAACCTATCCAAAACCACAAAACCAAACTTTTCAACCACAAAACCAAAGTTACCAACCACAAAACTAAACTTACCAACTAAACCAAAACTTTCAACAAAGACCTCAATACTCCAACCAAAATCACACTTTCTAACCAAACCTAAACTTTCAACCAAGACCCACCTATCAAAACCAAACTTTCTTACCCACTGCAACCAACCACTTCAACATATACCACCAAACGCCACCGACCCCAATATCTTCCTCCTTAAAAAACTATTGGAAGGGCAAACCAAGGGCACTCTCAAACTCAACAAATGAATGGATGGTATGCAGGGCGCTTATACTGAGCTGAGCAACAAATTTGAACACCTAGCATCGCATGTCAAAAACCTTGACAATCAAGTTGCCCAAGTCGCTTCTTCTTTCAAACATCCTATGGGAACTTTACCCAGAAAGCCAGAACCGAACCCAAAAGAGTACATTAATGCAATTACTCTTCTTTGTGGTAAAAAAACCCCTAGTCGTGATCTCAATGAGGACATCCAGCCTAAAGGAAAGTGGGTGGTGATAGAAATAGAGGATGATGAAGTTATTAGCAACAGAAATGGTTTGGAAGACATAGCTGAGATAGATGCTATTGATAAGGGTAAAGGAAAAGTTATTGACACACCCACTAAGACTAAACCACAGGAACCCTCTCTTAAAGTGAAAAGTTTTGCAAAAACTGATATCCCCTTTGTTCCTTCACCATATGAACCCAAACTTCCATTTTCGGGCTGTTTCAAAAAACAACTCATGGAAAAGTACAGAGCAAAGTTTGATAAACAAATGAGTGAAGTCATAGTCACCATGCCACTTCTTGATGCCTTTGTCCTGTCTCCTCCATATAACAAATTTCTTAAAGATGCATTGAAGGAAAGACAAAAATCATTGAAGAGTGTCGTTGTCTTAACTCCTGAAGGGAATGCTATCATTCAAAGGAAGGTAAATAGCCAAGAAGGAGAATGACCCTGGTAGTTTCACTCTCCCCTGTTCCGTTAGTCCCCCTGTATTTTAACAAGTGTTTATGTGATTTAGAAGCCAGCATTAGTCTAATGCCACTCTCAGTTGCTAAAGTCTAGGATTCACGAAGTACAAAGATTGTAGAATCTCTTTGGTCTTCACATATCGGTCTATTAGAACCCCCGTTTGATTCCTTGAGGACCTACCAGTAATGATAGGGCATTTTGAGATACCAACAGACTTTATTGTCCTTGATATGGATGAAGAGCCAAATGATCCACTCATTTTGGGATGCAATTCTTAAGAACAGCTGGTTCAATTATATATGTAAAGAGATTTCCAGCAACATCTCCGACTAGATTTCCGGCAACATTTACGGTGACATTTCTGATAAGCTTTCCGATGACATTTCCAACAAGATTTCTGGCAACATCTCCGATGAGATTTCCGGTGAAATTTCCAACTAGATTTCTGGCAACAATTCTGGTAAGATTTCCGATGACATTTCTGGCGAAATGTCCGTCGAGATTTCTGGTAACATTTAAGGCAAACTTTCCGATGACATTTCCGATGAAATTTCCAGCAACATCTCCAACGAGATTCCCGACGACATCTCCGACGATATTTTTGGTACCATTTCCGATGAGATTTCCGGCAACATCTCTGACAAGATATTTGTTACATCTCCTACGAGATTTCTGGCGGCATCATCACCAAGATTTCTGGCAACATCTCCGATGAGATTTTTGGTGTCATTTTCGTCAAGATTTTTGGCAACAATTCTGGCAAGCTTTCTGATGATATTTCTGATGGCATTTCTGATGAAATTTCTGGCAAAACCCCTGACGTGATTTCTGGCGACATCTCCGATGAGATTTCTGGCAACATCTCCGACGAGATTGCCATCAACATTTCCGACAAGATTTTCGACGACAATTCCGGCAAGCTTTTTGATGATATTTTCAGCGACATCTCTGACAAGATTTCCAGCAACATCTCCGAAGAGATTTCTGGCGACATCTCCAACGAGTTTTCCAGCAACATCTCCAACGAGATTTTTGGTTCCATTTCCGACGAGATTTCTGGCGACAATTCCTGCAAGCTTTTCAACAACATTTCCGGGGCCATCTCTGATGAAAAGGTCTAAAAAACTTTTGAATGTAATAATATCTACTAGATGACTCACTGAGACATCACACGCGCAAACAAAAAATATTTATAATATTTATAGTTTAATTAATAAAATATGTAATGCTTTTATTCGTAAAGATGAATGATAAATTCAAACATTTGATACATTATAGTTGATATGGTTTTGTTATTTTGTTTATTATATGATGTAAAGTTAAATCTGTTGAACAGTCAGAAATATATAATTGAAAAAATAGATTTATAATTCTTTTATACCTATACAATATATAAAATTATCTAATGATACAAAAATATCCGGATATAATTTGGTGATGGACATAATATAGTACAAAACCAATTTATGGACGAGATATTTATAAATTTACTGTTGTGGTTATGCGAATAGTTTTAAATTAACTATGAGCTAGACGTAGGCTACAACTGTATTTAAAATAATTTTTTTGGTTTGAATTTATGATCCCATAAAGGATTTAACTGTATGTATGCTCTCTTTAGTCTTATTGATATGTTTCACCATGTGAACCAACATTTAATATAATAAGAGTGGAAATTTTTACCAAAATAAATATATTTCTAGATTACCATCTTCCATGGCAGGTAACAGTGTTGCCTATCAAACCCTCTGAATCATATGGAACCTCCATGTCCTCCAGACCCTCAATGTCGATTTCTCCATTCTGAAGTAGTTGGTGAGTCCATATCTTTGCGAGTCGTCATCACCGTCATCGAGAATCTCTTTCTCTAGAGTAACAGTATCTCTTATCCTTTTATTTGCTAAGGTGCATCTCTGCTCCTTGTCATCCGCCTCTTCTACTTCAGTATGTAGCTGGATATTGAAGAACAGTGTAGTTTTCATTTTGTTGGCTTTGGTTGTATTGGGTTATTGTCACGATTTCTCCTTTTTAGACACTATGGTGCTTCCAATTCTTTCCTTCAAAGAGAGATCAAAACTAAATATTTCATCATTTATGGAGTGTTTCTTTATTTCAAATGTGTCTTGTATAGACTCTATCATATAATATAATTTGAACGAACTGATATGTGTAATAAAATATAGGTTTGTAATATAATTCTATTCAAGCAAACAACATATTTTTTATCTATAAACTTTAAAAAAATGATATGTATTTATAGTTAATTATATAATTAATAATAATCCACTATTTTTAAAAATTTTATGTATTTTATGGTAAAACTATATTATATTTTTTTAATATTTTGAATTTTAAATACACCCTATGCCGAGGTTTTTTTTACCTAGTTACATAAACTAAGTTTTCAACTGGTTTGACCAATAATCCTCCACTTCAATACGATTTCTTTCATTTCTGTCCCAACTCTCCAATCATTGTGATTAAACATTGTTCCAATTGATACAATAATCTTAATACTATTAAAAGAGAATTATTTTATTACAGTATCCAAACATTATTTACTTATTCACATATCCAACCAATCTCAAATTCAATAATATGAAAACTAACCCTAATCTTAAATTTCCTAAAATTCTCTAGCTAATTTATTTTATTATATTTGAAATTATACTATTAAAATACTTTTATCATTGTATTCAAACATTATTTAAAATAATATTTTCACTGTATCCAAACAATATTTACTTATTCATATATCCAACAAATCTCAAATTTAATAGTGAGAAAGTACCACTAATTTTAAATTTTCTAAAATCTGTCTAGCTTATGTAATCATTATATTGGGAAAACTTATGATTCTCCTTTCATATTTATTTGATCTTATTTTAAATTTCTTATATAATATATATTATCAATAGAATGTTAATTGTTTTCTTCATATTTTGTGATTGAATTTTTTAAAAATGGGTATATTCTACTCAATCAATAAAAAATGTGTTTTCAATGTTTCAAATCGGTTAAAAAGTTTTGATAATAGTTCATAGTCATATTACAAGAATGACCAAAATGATTCCAAATATGAATGATCAAGATGCTTGACTTATCATGTATCGAAATTTAAAAGCAATATTTCGCTTTAATCTGATACTTTAGTTGAATATGTTTAAACTTTAAATTTTTTAACATATTATAAATATTTAATCTTTTAAAATATGTCAAACAATCTAAACTTTCAAGTTTAATAAATTTTTAAATTATGATATGATACGTAAATATATATAGAACACTATTAAATATTTAAACTATTTAGTTATTGCTATATCCAAACAATCTCAAATTTAATAGTATGAAAACAACCAATAGTTTTAAATTCCTACACCCTTCTACCCAATTTAAATCATTATATTGGAAAATAACTGTGATTCTCTTTTCACCATTATTTGATTAATTTTAAAATTATTACATCAATTTCCATTGGCTAGAAAAAAACTAATAAAATGTTTGGTTCAAACATTTCATCAAACACCATGTGGGTGTGGAAATGCCTAAACTCTAAACTACCAATCTCTTGGGTAATCTATCATTAATAACAACGTAAATGAAAGGACTAACAGTAAGAAACCTAACCAATCAAGATCTAACCATATATTTGTCCTATTCTAGCATAACCCATGTACCAACTAAAAGACTAAAACATAAATGAACAAAAGAGAAAAAGAAAAGATAAAGAGATGAATTTACAAAGATAGAGATGAAGAAATCTTCGTTAGAGTTGTGTAACAAGATGAATACCAATCCAAAACCTCCATAATATAGTTTGGAGATCAAAAGCAACTCTCCAAAGAAAAAAAACCGGGATTTACAAGAGTTAATACATGTATTTTAGGAAAATGAGAATGAAGTTTGGTTTAACAACCAATCAAAAGAAATCAACTTAAATTGAACCGTTTTAGGACCAAAATCAGGATTCTCTGAGGAGGTGTAGCAACCAGACCATGTTGTTGGAACATCTCGGTGGGATCTATTGGGCAGGCCAAACCGCTGCATTATCCCTTGCAATCACCCAAGTGAGTTCTTCACTTATCCAGCGGGCAACCATCCCGCTAGATCATACCACTCTTCACTAAATGGATCATATTTCCTTCACCACTGATTAATATTATCTGAGACCACCTCCGCTGGAAATCTAACTCGATTTTCTACAACTTTGATCAGGGAATCTGGAGCTAAATTACACATGAAAGTCTTCATCTGATTCAAACTTTAAGACGCATTGGATTGCTTCCACATTATCATTTCTTTGTTCTCAGACCAATTAATCTCCTTGTTGCATTATTCAACTCCAAGACCTATAGAAGAGTAAAATATATGTAAATATGAATCTAGACCCTATTTATGCAATGCATATGTAAGAAACCAATGCTGAATAAATCTTTAAAACACTTAAAAACAAAAGATCTCACTCTGAAGTTTCATATACACACCAATGACACCATGATGGCGATTTGTAGTTCAATAATTTTTTCCCATTTTGCCAATAGATTCCCAAAGTAGTCCATCACGGATAGTATTTCCGGTCTATACGCTGGAAATTTCATCCTTAAGCTGATACACACGAAGTGCATTACTAATCAAAAAATGTTTTCAAATATTCAACTATATTTTTTGAACATCGGTGGTAAGGGTCACTTTTGAGCGAATCTTAGGAGAGTTTTATGCTTTAATCCACCCAAGAACATAGAATTAACAGTCATCCAAGCTTTGAGTTCTTTGGGCGGAATTGAATACCATTGATAAACCATATCTTCATCTTGGCTCGGATGGCATTTTCCAACTCTGTTTCCCACTCCGAATAGTTTTCACCATTCAATTTCAATGCTGAGATCACAGATCCAGGGTTTTCGGATTGATGCAAGTGGTACGGGAAGAAATCACAATCTCATACATCACCAATGTCTTCTTGTTCGAATCGGAATTCCTATCCTTTGAAGTCTCCTTCATCTTGTATGATTCTTTGTAATATCTCAAAGAGCTATGAACTCACTGATTTTCTTTTCCTCAAAGAAAGAGAGGCTCTAATACCTCAAAGAAAGAGAGGCTCGAAATTTTATTCACAATACAATGATATCCTTATATACTAACATAGAAGAGTAACCCTCAAGGTTATATAATATGTACTAAATAGAAAACTTCCTTTTTTACTATGATACATAATCTCTAATAACTCTAATAAATTTTGTTTATGATTTGTTTTGTTTAGGATTGATCATACACGGTCTAAAAACAGACAGCACTATGTGAAATTCATTGCTCGATTGGTCATACATGTGCAGATTATTGTGAAAAAATCATAAATCAGAATCCTTATAAATCCATATATGAAAATAACAATATCTATAATGCAATGTAAACAAAAGGAATTGAAAGAAAATATGCTTCAGTGTCCAAGAACCCATATCGTGAAAGTTTTTTCTTGCACTGCAATGATCGTAGTAGCAACACAAACCTGAAAATAATAAGGGAAACACTTTCATTGAGAAGAAAAATATAATATGATAGAAACTTATAGTATTATAAAACGTACTTATATCGTCACAAGTCCTTCTGTTATGTCCTTCTTTATCACAACGAGTGCACCTGTGTCTAGTCGAGCTTTGTGATCATTGAAATGATCTTATCTTGTCTTCAACTGATTCATTTCTTTTTGAAAATGGTGCAGCTCGATTGTTTATCTAATAATTTAGATAATCAAACATCATTTATTATAGTAAGACAATTATGTCAAAATTTGATGATTTATGAATTATAATAGTAACTTTAACCTGAAAAATTATATTTTTTGTTAAGTTAAATCTTACAAGAAAAGTTTTATATTATTTCTCTAAAAATATATAATAGGAAAAAATGAAACTGAGGTTTATTCATTTCATCGGTTAGTCAGTATTCAATATAAAAAGCTCTAAGATAAATTAAGTAATCAAAACAATAAAACCTTTTAATGCTTGCTGACACTTAGATGAAAAGAGTTTGATGAACTTACTATATATGAACTTATGAAATATGAACTTACACAGTTACCAAACAAAGATATCTATGAACTTACTATATATGAACTTATGAACTTACACAGTTACCAAATAAAAGTTTTACAAGAATTTTTATATTATTTCTCTAAATATATATATAAGCCACAAAAATGAAACTGAAGTTTATTCTAAATATATATAAGAAGCTCTAATATAAATTAGATAGTCAAAAAAATTAAAACCTCCTCAGGCTTGTTAACACTTGGATAAAACGAGTTTGACTTACCATTACAGAGTTTCCAAATAAAACTATTTATGAACTTTACTATATAAAAACATCATCTTCCTCCTAAGAACATCATCTTCCTCCTAAGAACAACATCTTCCTCCGAAGAACATTATCTTCTTATTAAATAAACTATTTATGAATTTTATTATATAAGAACATATCATAATTCCCTTTCGGTCTTCTTCTAATTTGTTTCTTACGAGCTTCATCTTAATAACAAGGCTACTCCTTTACAACAATAAGTTAAGTAATTATTTCACTAATTTACCATTTTTATCCTTAATATAAAAATTTATAACTTCAGCACTAAATCATATTTATCTCAAATCATAGTTATTTATTTATTTTTGTAACTTGACATCTCAGGGATTTCTCAAAAATGAGTGATTTTAATGGAAACATTATGTGGTCTCCACCGTCCAGTCCTATCCCAACGATGACATTGACGATGTTGAATCAAAGAGACAATGGTCTAAATCTGATGAATGAGATCTTCCCTCAAGCCAACTTATTAAAAGTTCATGATGATCAGTCTGAAAGAATAGGATTTAATCCTCCAACACTTGACATAGACATCAGTGCACCCTCTGAAGAGGCTTAACTCTATGAGATAAGTGCTCGTCCATCCTCTGAAGAGGCTTAACTCTATGAGATAGAACCCAATCACACCGCCCAGTGGTCGCTTTATCGACCTTATAGAATTACGGTGCAGCAGATTGATTTGCCATCTGTACCCTCCGCACACATGACCCCGGGTTATACTGCAGTATCCCACGCAAGTCTCCTAACACAATTCTACAAATATATCACATCAGTATCACTCAACATGCAAATCAAACAATACGTGAATCCTCTACAATTCCTATGTCCGGTTTAACAAGAAAGACGTTGAATCAACACACATATAATACACATTCATACACTAAACTATCGTAGAAAGATTTAAGGCAAAGTATGAAAAGCACGGTTAGCCCTCACATTAGCCACAAAAGATTGATTCCTATCTTTTGGGTGCTCGAACAGTTTCTGAATCTGAATTATAAGAAAAACTAATCAGAAATATCTTCGTTGTGAAAAACCATCTAAAACCAGTTAATTTGTACCGATTCGACCAAATCGGACCTAACTGACCAACCCAAACCAAACCGACCAAACCGGTCAACTATTAAAGTCAATAGTCAAAGTCAACAGTAAGGTCAATGGTCAACAAGTCAACTTTGGATTAAATCGGTCTAAACAGTCAAAATCTAATTAAACCGGTCAAACAACTCAAATTTGAATTAAACCGGTCAAACTAGTCAAATTCTAGTTAAACCTGTCAAACAAGTCAGCTGTGTCAACGAGTCAGCTCACTGAGTCACCGAGTCAACAGAACGCACCACCCACTTCTGGCAGCCCATGGGGGTGTGTGCGATGGCTCCAGCAGCTGTACTCGGAGCTACATACTCATCTCGACGATACGGTTGTAATGGTGGTGTGTTTTACCAGATTCCATACAGATAAAAATATTTTTCCATTTAAATACGATGGTTCTAAAGGAAGAAAACTTAAAACTCACCGGATCGAAAGTGATGGTTTGAGCGGTGGTTGTAGACGACGAAGTGGATGTCTGCATAATGATTTTTAACCATAATAATTTTTAATAAACCTCTCCCCTAAGATCCACAACAAATTTACAAAGGAAGCCATTAAAGCAAACCTTGGAGCAACAATGGCTGGAGAGGAGGTAGAAGAGTCAACGGTGGTGGTGGCTGCAATCTAATAGAGACTGCTGAGGGTTTCTAGGTGTTTCAAAGTCTGTGCCCTCCTTTTAAACATATTATCTGTCCTCCTAGGGTTTGGCACAATATTGGGCTCGGTTTGGGTCTCGACTCTTTCCATAAGTTTTGGACTGTTACAATTCTCCCCCACTACAAAAGAATTCGTCCCTGAATTCAGGTCTTGCTCAATCTATTGATTTCCCTCCTTAAAGAGTTCAGGGTAGTCCAGCATAAATTTAGCCTCACGCTCCCAGATTTCCTCCTGGACTCCATCTCTTTTCCAACAAATTCTAACCATTATGATTTTTTCCCCTTGTAATTCTTTTTCTTGGCGTTCCAAAACTTTAATGGGTTGACTAAATGTGTTCAGGTTACTTCTGATGTCATCTCGTGGCTGCTGTAAAATAAACTCTGGTTTTCTGAAAAAATTTCTTAGAGCTGACACATGAAACACCTTGTGAAAATCCTTCAGCTCTGGTGGTAAAATTAGGCGATAAGCCACAGCCCCAACCCAGTCAAAGATAGGATACGGCCCCATGTATCGCGGCCTAAGCGTCTTCAGCCTTCTTGTCTCAGATCCTCCCTAAATCGTACTCATCTTTAAGTAAACAAGGTCACCCACCTTAGATTCCAATTCCTTTTGGCGTTTATCTGCATAACTTTTTTGATGGTCATGAGCTTCTTTTAGTTAAACCTTGAGCATTTCCACTTGCTCAGCTATTTCCTGAATCCAATCATTTTCAAATATACTGCTCTCCCCCACGTCTGTCCAATACAGTGGTGTACAACATGGTCTACCGTACAGGACCTCATACGGTGCCATCCCAATGCTCAAGTGGTAACTGTTATTGAAGGCGAACTCTGCCAACGGTAAGTGTGTTTCTTTCCCAGTCTAATACACAAGCCCTTAACAAATATTATAGGGTCTAAAAAGTCCTCTCTGACTGACCATCTGTCTGTGGATGATACGATGTACTCATATGAACTCTTGTTCCCAAAACCTTCTGGAATGATTGCCAAAAATTAGATATAAACTTTGTGTCCCGGTCTGATACAACTGGTACCCCATGCAATTTCACGATAGTATCAATATACTTCTGCGCCAACTGCTCTGCCCCGTCTGACTTTTTAATTGCTAAAAAAATTTCAGACTTTATGAGTCAGTCTAAGATAACTTATATGGCATTTTTCCCACTAACTGATGGTGGTAACCCGGTGAAAAAAATCCATGGTCACCATATCCCACTTCCATTCTGGCATAGGCAAGTTCTGCAGTAACCCACTTGATTCTTTTTGTTCTGCCTTAACCAACTGACAAGTCTGACATTGAGATACATACTGATATGAGCATGGAAACGCCAACACATGGAGAAGAAGAGGAAGGAACCATGGTCATTCCCAAAGGTCCTATGACCCGGGCAAAATCAAGAAAACTTCAAGAACCTGTAGGAAACATCTTAAGGATAGCCTGGAATGAAGAAGCTAAGGAAAGGCAACACCAAGACATGCTCACTTCCATTCAAGTCGCTCTAAGTTAATCATCTTCTAAGTGACTTTAGTGTGCTCTTTTTTCCTTAAGCTCAGTTTTATCCCAATGGGTTTTATAACTAAGGTTTTTAATGAGGCCTCAAGATTCAATTAAACCTTATGATGAATAACTTAGCACCAGACTTGATATTTTGGACCGTCATTTGATGCATTGGACCGAACTCAAACTATCTTATAGTAAAAGTTAAACTATAGTTTTATTTTATTGTTTAAATTCGTAAAACTCTTTCATATTCTGTCTTGTTGACTTCTAGTCTTTGTTCAGAGTCTTAGGATGAATGTTTAGAGTCCCAATATTTAGTAGTCTCGAGGCACTTGAGTCTGTTCAATTCACCTCTCTATATAAGTCGATGTAAGCCTCATTTGGCAAACAACCAACTTTTTATTCAACTTCTTTTTCAGAGAAATTTCTCTAAGTTCTTTAAGAACATTTAAAGATTTTTTGGTGAGTCATATCCAACAATCGACCCCGATTCTCTGGTGTGTCATATCCAGAAAATCAACCTTTAACTTCCCCGAGTGTGTCATATCTTGGAGAGACATTGTTGAGTGTTTATTAGGTGTGTAATATCCAAAATTAACCTCAAGGAGTATCAAGAAACCCTTCCGCAACTTCTTGTGTCCCGCATCAATCCATCACCATGTCCAGTTCCAGTCTTTGATTCACTAAGGCAAGGATCTATCCCTTTTCTATCCAAAAAACCATTTGGCCGCTTCTAAGAAGACCCCTTCAAACGGTCCATTCCATCATCAACTCGGCCTTATGTCTTCTTCTATCCATTTGTTTATCAACCTGTGCTACGAACGAGAAAGTTGAGTCTTGGGCATGACCGAGATTGGGTCACGTACATGGCTATGTCCTTTTGCATTCCGCCCCAATGATAATATCGCTTCAGATCATGATACATCTTTGTACTGCCCGGGTGGATAGAAAATAATGAGTAATGAGCTTGTTATAAAATTTCCTTTCTTAACTGTTCGTGTTCAGGAACACACACTTTTTAGTATAATTATGTTCTATTAGTAGCCGTGTGATATCCTGCAACATTTTTGTCAACCAAGCTGTGCAATGCCTTGTCTTTTGTCTGAGCCTGCTGTATCTTCCACAATATGTCTGCTTGGTTCAATGTCTCAAGACCCGGTGATTCTCCCTCCATCGTAATAGCATTCAATCTAAGACTTGCATGTGCTCCAACCAACTCTTGGGTCTCTTTATTACTGAACACCGCTCTCTGACACCTCCTTAGTGCATCTGCCACCTGATTGGCTCTACCCGGATGATAAATGATCTCCAGATTGTAATCTGTTAAAAGTTCTGTCCATCTGCGTTTTCTCAAGTTCAAATTCCCCTGAGTGAATATGTATTTTGAACTCTCCATATATGTTTGCTCTCAAAATCTTTAGCGCAAACACAAATACTACCAGATCGAGGTCATGGGAAGGATAATTTACTTCATGGGTCCTCAACTGACGTGATGCATACGTAATCACTTTTTATTCTTGCATTAAAACACAACCTAGACCAGATCCAGATGCATCTGTATAGACCGAATATTATATCCCTGGCCTTGGAAATACCAATACTGGTGTATGAGTTAAATACCTTTTCAGCTCCGCAAAACTCTTGGAACAATCGTCTGTCCACTCAAACTTCACATCTTTGCCAGTTAACCATGTCATTGGTTTAGCGAGACTATCAAATATATTCACAAACTTCCGGTAATAACCTGCTAATCCCAAAAAACTACGAATCTCTGTGGCATTCTTGAGTGTCCGCCACTCAGTAATTGCTGAAATTTTAACTAGATCTACAGCCACTCTCTCTCCAAAATAATGTGCCCCAAAAATCCAATCTTTCTCTGCCAAAAGCTACACTTGCTGAGTTTTGCAAACAACTTATGCTCCCTCAACTTTTTGAGCACCAAACTCAAATGCTCGACATGTTCTTCTCTACTCCGTGAGTAAACCAATATGTCATCAATGAAGACAATCACACACTTATCCAAATATTCCCAAAAAACATCATTCATCAGTTTCATGAATGCCGTTGGTGCATTTGTCAATCCAAACGGCATACCCACAAACTCATAATGACCATAACATGTTCAAAATGTTGTTTCCTGCACATCCTCCTCAGCTATTGCTATCTGATCGTACCCTGATGCCAAATCAAAATTAGAAAACCATGAGGCCCCATGCAACTGATCTAATAATTCATCAATTCGTGGTAATGGATACTTATTCTTGATAGTCACCTTATTCAGACCCCTGTAATCTATGCAGAGCCTGAAAGTTCTATATTTCTTCTTTACAAACAAGACCGGTGCCCCCACGGTGAACTGCTTGTTCGGACAAACCTTTTATCAGTCAAATCCTCTAGTTGCTTCTTAACTTGGCCATTTCTGCTGGCGCTAAACGATATGGTATTCGTGATACCGATATCATCCCTAGCTCCAACTCAATAACATCACCTCTTGCCGGAGATTATCCTGTCAAAGGTGCAAATTCATATTCGTACTCTCTAACCACTGGTATAACGGTCAGATTGTTTTCCTCTTCGTTACTTATAATAGCTCTGGTTGCTAGATAAGCTTCAGATCCCCTCTCCAATACCCTTTCCGCTTGTAACATAGAGATAATTGGCACTGTGCTTGTCCGAATACCCTGGAATATGATCTTCCCTTCTGCTCTTGAAATATAGACTCTAGCCCTTGGACAGTCTAACACTACTCGATGACATGTCAACCAATCCATTCCATGTATCACATCATATTGTTTTAACTCCATCTCTACTAGGTCTCCAATGAGCTGGCACACCTTGATGAATACTTGTAATCCCAACCTTTTCCGTACCAGCGGTCTGTATCTGCTTGGTCTTTGGTTCAAATACCCCCTCGAAAGACCAACACTTGACCAAATTTGGACTCACAAAACTATGCGTAGCTCTGGTGCCGAACAAGGTAAACGCGACCCCACCCCCAATTAAAACTGATCCTACACTAGTTTATTGACTAGACAAAATTTACACTTAATGCACATACATAGATAAATATAATACAAAACACATACCAGCTATTGGCTCAGCTCCCTCATGGTCTCCGATAGCAAACACTCGAGAAGCGATGGCTTTGCGCTTGGCCGGTGGTCCAGGTAGTGTCTTTTTATTCTTTGGGCAATCCCTGATCAAATGACCAACTTGACCGCAATTGAAACAACCAACCAAACAGATTATGAAATTATAAAAGATATATTAAATCACTTTTAAACTATAAAATTTATACAATCATTGAGTCGTAAATCATGTTCAAGAAATAATTCAAATGCTGTATATATGTGAATTGACTGATAGAAAAAAATCAAACATGTGGAATATGTAGGAATATTAATAGAATATATTTCACATATATATATTGCAAATGAATTAACAAGATTATTAAAACTAAATAAAAATAAATATGAAGATTAAAACTCATTACATCGCATGGTTAATTATTGTTTGCTCCCTCATACCATATAACAAGCTATTAACTAATTTTGAAACAAACAAAATTATTTTTTATGGAAAACATGTCTTTCATCATGAGGTGAACCATGGGTTCTGAAAAAAATATTGACATATTTGATAGAGTTAAAAATATGCTAAGTTAATCAATAACTTATTTTGTATGTCTCAAAAGGAACTATTGACTATAACTTAAAATATTGTTACAACAAGACTAATTTGTTGTGTTCAAACCTACCATTTAGTTTCAATGAATAAGATTAAAGGGAGTATTATTATTATTATTTGTAAGTCCATGTACTTAGTATTTAATTAAATGGTAACTTATATAGAACAAACTTAGTCAATTTCAAAACAGTTTTGGTTGGTAAAACACCAAATTTACATTTCATCAAACTCTAAATGTTTCACTATGAACTAAAAATTCTATATAAGGTATGTTGAATTCATTTTGAAACTATAAACATCATACAATTATTGAGTTAGAAGTGAAGTTAATGAAAATTATTCAACTTTATCTAACAATAAAAATATTTTATATGTTTGATTGGCGGAGAAAAGTGTTTCAAACATGAGGATTATAGAGATATATTAATAAGATATACTTTTATCATATATATCTTTTCCGAATGATAGTAAAAATAATATTTAAACCAAACAGCAAACAAATAAGAAGATTAAAACACATTACAACACAAATTTATTTATTGTTTTTCACTTTAATACTATATCAAGCTATTAATTAATCATATAAAAATATATATGTTTTATATGGATAAAAATAATGCCTTTAATCATAAGGTGAAACATGAGTTATAAATAAAAGATGATAAGCAATAAGTTTGTCAAACCTTCGAGAGCTTTGCTATAATTACATTTCAAATTCTTTAATATCAAATAAAGTATTTTAGAAAATTCCAATTAAGTATGACACACTGATATTGATGCAGCTATTTATATATTTGACGAAGTTTGAAAATGAACTCATTGTTGGGTTCAAAGATAAATATTTAATTCAAAACATTATTAAATAATTTTTATTCTTTGTTCTAACTAGACATTTTAATGAATAACATAAAAGTGAACGAAATTTAGTTTAATTGAGTTTTCTAGTATATTATTAAATGTTAGCTTGAATAATATAAAACTTAGAATATTTGAAAAAATATTAAATTAACCATTTATTCATCTCTAATTGTTTTATTGCACACTACAAGCATTTTACAAGATATACTAAATTCACTTTAAAATTACAATTATAGAGTCTGAAGTGGAAGTGAGGTTGAAGGAAGTTTATAAATTCATCATATAACAACAATAATTTTGTATGCAGATTGATTGACTACAAAATGTTCTAAACATGAGGTAGATGGAGACATATATATTTTATCCCAAATGGTTATAAAATGAATCTTTAAACCAAACAAAAATATGAATATCAAAACCTATTACAAACACATTTATTTACTGTTTTGCTCACCTTTACAGTATAATAAGTTATTAATTAAGCATAGAAACATTCATATGTTTTCTGTGGAAAACAACAGATTCATTTGATCATCATTTGAACCATGTGCTGTAATGAAAATATGGTAAGTCATCAGTTTTCCATTAAACCTTAGAGACTTCCCTACAAGTATGTTTTAAATTACTTAAAATCAAATAAAGTATTCCATAAAAAAACTAATAATCATGACACCAATGACATTGAAGCAACTGTTGATATATTTGTTGGACTTTAAGCAACATGCAAAGTTAACAAATAACTCATTTTTGTATTCAAAGATCTACTATTTAGTATAATCCAAATACTATTATTTTTTTGTTCAAACCTAGATTTTTATTCAATCGGATAAAAGTAAACAAAATTTAAATTTGAAAGTATTTTTGTTTTCTAGTACATAATTAAATAGTAACGTATATAGACGAAAACTTAGGATACATAAAAAAACATTTTGGTTGGTAAAAGACTAGATTTATTATTCATTAATCTCTAAGTGTTTTACTACACAATACAGACATTTTCCAAGACATATTAAATTATTTTTAAACTACAGCATTAATCCGGAAGTGGAAATGAAGCTGAATTAATTTATTCAATTTCATCATAGAACAACATTTTTGTATGTGGATTGACAAATATATAATGTTTCAAACAGAAGGAAGAATGACCCATATTTATACGATATTTTTCATCATGTATAGGGTCGGTCCATAAGATGTTAATGCGTAAAGCAAAAAAAAACTTTAAACTCATCAGAAAATCATGTGGAAAGAAGAATAAAACTAAAGAAAATGATTACAAATATTAAAGATCATTAAAACACATATTTATTTATAGTTTGCTTCCTTGTATTACACATCTTGATTAATTAAGCATTAAAATATATGTTTTCTACGGAAAACATATGCCTTTACACATGAGGTGAGCCAGGGGTTTTTGGGGAACATAATATGTCATCATTTTCAATAAAATATTTGAGTGTTTTGCAGAAACCATTTGTCAAATAATTGAAATTATCATAAGTACGCCACCAATAGCTTTGGCTTGACCATATATATGCTTGATAAAGTTTAACCAATCTACAAGCATGTTGCCGTTAAAAAGAACAACAATACGTTAACACATAATAATTTTGTAGATAGGAAGACCAAGAAAATAATAATGATAAACTAGATAGTAACTCACGCTTTCATATCTTGTTATTTTATATTATGATATATTATTATTAGTGATTATATTAGATTTACTTTAAGTTTTAGCATTTAATTCGTCTAATTTATTTATTATATATGAATTGTGTAATGTTAATTAAAATTACTAATATATAATTATATGTGATGTTATATTTATTTACAAAATTATGTAATAAGGTATGAAGCACAGAAACTCGCTTGGATGTCCGTTTCTCATTTCCGAAATGTTTCAGAAACGAAACTTGATGTAAACTCAATGAAAACACATTTCCTTAAACTCTAATTTAGAAACACTGTGGAAACGTATTTCTACGCGATAGAAACATGTTTCCATCTATTTCTTAACAACCCTAATTTGAAAACGATGAAATGTTTTGTATACGTTTCCAATATATATATTGTTATGATATTTTATTTTTAATTAATTTAATATTATTTATTAAATTAATATTGTTTCCAACTTTATTTGATTTATTTTTATTTATATAATATATATAATAACATGTTTCCAACACGTACATATTTCCTACTGTTTCAAAAAAATCATTTCAACATTTTTCAGACATTTCGATTTCGCATACCCATTTCCGTTTCTATCCTTCATAGGAATATAATTTTGTTTTAAACATTACTTCAATATATTAATAATTATCAGTTATTATAAATTTGATCAAAATGTCATGAATCGTTTTGACTCAACTTTATCTTCTCTAACTCGTTTAACCCGATATGATATACTGTAAAAACTATAGGAATTGTTTTTGAAAAGTACCCTTATTATGTTTTTTATTTTAAAATAGACTCTTTTTATTTGATTTTATTTTCTTCAAAAATTAACTTCTTTTATATGGGATATAACATGTTTTCCAAATTTGAATTAAATTTCAGTATTTAATATATAATAAAAATCGAAATAATAATACAAAATAGTAATATTAATAATTATATAATTATTATTATGATTATTATTATATTTTTAAAACTTGAGATAGATATTTGTTTTTATCAAATTTGTATATTAAAGTTCACCTATATATCAGAGTTTATAATACTATAAAATATATCTTTTAATTGTTATATGTTTTATATGAAGAGAAACAATATACAATTAGTGATTTTTAATTTATCAGTTTTATTCTTATCTAATCTCAAAATATTGTAATGGTATTGTTATTATCATTTTTAATTTTGATTGGTATATTTTTTAAACATATGACGTCTCTATAATAAAAAATTGGAAAATTTTAGAATCTATTTTATTTTCTTGGTCAAATAGTATTATATATATATATTTTAAAAATAATTTAAGATATTAATTAAAACTATTTTACATTAAATAATATTTTAGTTTATCTCCCGCAAAAGTATATTTAATTTTTAAAATATAGTTTTATCAATTTTCAAATATTTTAAAGTTATTAAGTTATCTTTTAATTAAAATATAAAACCTAAAATGATATTTTCAAATTATGAAAGATAAACAGGTCATTTCCGTAAAATTTCACAAAATTTTAATATTTGTAAATATGGATAATTTAAACATTAATGATAAAATTAATTTTAATTTTCTTTCATAATTAATAAGGGAGAAATTTGAATTTATTTTAACGAGAATAATAAGTTTAAAATATTATTCAAAAACGTTTTTTACTATCTTAATATAATTATTATTGTATTTTTAGTTTCTTTATTTTAAAATAGTAAATAATGTATTGTTTAAATATTCTAATTCAAAACGTATTTATTCTGGAGATAATAAATAAAAAGAAACCGATTTGATATTAAAATAATAATAATTCAAACTTGAAATATCTTTATACCAGGTTTTTGTGCTTTTTATTAGGGAACTAATTAAATAAATAAAAATTACTATTGTTATTATTAAGATATGAATTTTTTTAAAAGATTGTCCAGTGACAATATATGTAATATTACACATGAATATAAGGTTATTTTGCTATTAGGTATGCTCAAATAATATATAAAGATACAATATAAATGTATTTGGTAGAGACATGGAAAAAAGTAACTGTCGCACCACCACCTTCCCTCATCATTTTCTCCCCTTTTTATTTATTTTTCTTCATTTCAATTTTGTTTCCTTTGCATGTGCTCTACAAGACTAATATAAGAATTTAGTTATTGATAATGAAACTATTAATTTATCTCAGCTACACATGGACCTTCTGATGTATATCCACCTACTTTGTTTAGTCACTGTTTGTATTATGACTTTATTTGTTTCTCATTGATACAATTATATTTTGTTCAAAAAGACTAAATATTTATTTCATTTTCATTTTATCAAGTAATCATTTTTTGGTCTTAAATCTTAATCATAGACTGTACCTAATTTATAGCTAAATAAGTTTCTGAAATATTTTTTTCATGGTTATTATATTAATTTTTTCTGTAAGAGTTTGTATAATGCTTGTTCTTTTGGGTATAATAATAGTAGGTACGTTTATACTCGTTCATGTTGCACGAGATTTATCTTAAATAATTAACAAAATGAGTCGTTGAATTTTACTTGGCGATATACAACATATATTTTGAGAATAATGTTTTTTAAAAGCAATGAAAAACTAGATGACACTAAAGAGGGGTTTACGAATACACTAATATATTTTCCAATTTATTTATCTTTCTCTCAGGTTATCCATTCTCACTTATTACTTTTACATGACCCAACAATTTATTTTGAATCTGATCCACTAATTCACATCATATATTAGAGCTGGGCGTTCATGTACCTGTTCCAGTTTGGATTGGGTATTTTAGGTGTTTGTGTTTCTGGATTTAGAGGTATAGGACCCGTTAGAGTATTTTAAGATATTGGGCTGGGTTCGGGTAAATATCCATCGGGTTTGGATAATTTTGTGTTATACCCAAAATCAATCCATATTGGATAATAGTTTTTAAATCAACCAAGTTCATTAAAATGATATTATAGATAGAGTATCAAATTAAGCAAACTGATTTTAACTATTAAAAAAATAAAAGTTATCAAACCAACAAAATACCAAATTCATTAGCTGATAGTTTCTAACATCCTGAAACATCAAAGATACAAAATTCCTAAGTAAGAATCATATAATATATCTAAACTAACATATGAAAATTGACATACATGAAATTGAAAACTTATTTACCTTGTACGGAGATTAGAAAACTAGCAAAATGTCTTATATTTTTTTTGTTATTTTGGGGTTTTAAAATCTGAAAATATAATAAAACACAGATTGTTATCATAAATGAAAAGAGAGAAAAACATTAAAGAACAAAGATGCACAACTTTCTCAAGTTTATCTTCATTTTCGAATTCATTTAGTATATTTGCATTTGTAAACACCTTTTATTCAAGTTTGATATTTTGTTTCATCCACTGTTATGTATAAATCAAAATCTCAACCATATGGTTTTATAATCATTCCACTAGTGATAAAAGCACTCTCAGATGCAACTGAAGACATTTGCATGACAAATAAATCCTGAGATACTTAGCACTGTTTAGATTCCAATAAATGAGTACTTCACACTCAGTTCCAAACATAATTTAGTGCCACATGAAAGTGATAGAACTCTTTTAAGACGTTCTTATTTTTGCTGATGTGGAGGAGAAGCCTCCAAACTATTTTTTTAGATAAAAATTAATTGAATATTATTTCCATCTTTAATTGACCGTATGGGGATTAAAAGAGACTTCGTTTACAGGCAGCGCAACTGAAATAAATATAATTAAGAATAATTGGAGGGAAGTTTTCGGCTGTATTTGCAGCAATTGTATGTTATACTTTACTTCAAACAATTAACCAACTCTTTCGTATATATCAAAGTACATTAATTAGCGACCTTTTAACATGAAAAAATAGTTTCATGCTGATCAATATTTTATGGTCAGATCATCTACAATGGTTTTTCATTTTGAGAGAAAATATCAGAAAATGAGAGAAAACTATATATCTCCAATGGTATATTATTTTAATAAAAAATAAGAATATCAACAGTATCCTCTTATATATAAGGCAACACTATTCATTTTGTCGGATAATAAACGGAAGAAGAGAGAATGTTCCACCAAGTGGGTAGGGCTTGAAAGGCGGCATCAAGAGCCTGAACCTGTGCTTGGAGATCGTATAAAGCTTGTTGAGTAATTCAATCTCTGTTGGAGGAACAATTTCTTTGGTCATGGCATCGTAGTGAGGAGTCTTATGTGGCTCTTATACTAACCTGGCGCAGTGTAAGGAGTTGATTTGTAACTCAATCAAGAGATTATACTAATCTCTTGAGACCTACTTTGCTCAACTAAGAAACTTAAAGGAGTCTCTTAGGACCGACTTCTTGTCTTGATAAAACTAATCAAATCAAAGCAAGGAAAAGAGAAGAATCTCTGGTTTTTATTAATTATCAAAAAGCTGTCTCAACATGAAAGAATGAGGAAGCTTTATCTAGGTTCTACCCTAGGTCATAAACTGACTTAACGACTTCCTAACTATAAAAAGAATTCACTCTAAAAGACAATGAGTAATTATAAAAAGGAAAATAGCAATAATAAGTAAAAGAAAAGGAAAAACGATGAATTCTTGCTGCACAAGCAACTATCAAGATGATGCTGTATCATAAATGTTGACCAATGAATATGGCAACTGCACAACTTTAAAAAGAAATAGTTTTTTTTGCAAACAAATTTAATATGCAAGTTCATTGCTACTCAAGCAGTGACCACTAATTCAATTTAAACATTAACTGAAACTAAAGTAGAATGAGGATTTAGAAATATATTTTTCTCTTCCTCACTAGTTTTGGTATGAAAATAATTTTGTTCAAATTAATATGGAAACAACATAAATACATCAATATCACTACCCAAAAGATGTGGACCGAAGATGACAAGAAAACATTGTTGACCATTAAACCATACAAGTTTTTGAAACTGGACCAATAGTAAACAAAACGTTTTTGTTTATAAGGTCAAAAAAATATTTGTGGAACTACCAACACTAAATTGATAAAAATATTATTATTTTCAATTCATTTTTTCTATGCAACCACTTTTATATTAAACTTGATCAACCAAGCTGAGTTCGGTAGGATGTAAGAAAACTAAAAACATCTGGTATTACTAGTTAATAAATTTTAAAATTTTAAATATTACAAAATATTGAAAATTTACTAAGTTACATATGATATATAATTTCTAGTGTTAAACTATTTTAATAAAAAAGACAAATTATAATGAATAAATGTAATATAAACGTATGAAGTATATATTTAAATGACATTTATTTATGATACAACACAAAAAACCAAAAAAAAACAAACAATGTTTATCTTAAACATCAATCTAGTACATAATATCAGTGTTTAAAAGTTAAATGAGGTCCACTATTATCGCAATCATATATTTATTTAGTTAAATACTCTAAAATTTTAAAAGTATGAGGGGCATGTATAATTATTATTTATGATTAATAAATAAATAAATAGTCCATTTGGTTATAAATAAGTGATGTTTAAATTTTTGATATTAAAAATAGTTAATTTTATTATTCTATATTTTATTAATTAATAATATAATTTTTTTATTTGTCAATACATTAAATTAATAGCGACACACTAATAAATTATGTGCATTGAAAAAATAAATAATGAAACTTCATTGAAAAATTTGTCCTAAACTACACTTAATTATAAACGAAGAGAATATAATTTATGGTTATATTTTGAAAATGGTGCAGCACGATTATTTATTAATAATTTAGATAATCAAACATCATTGATTATATTAACACAATTATGTCAAATTTGATGATTTATGAATTATTATAGTAACTTTAAAATGAAAAAATATTATTTTTTGTTAAGTTAAATCTTACAAGAAAAGTTTTATGGTATTTTTCTAAAAATATATAAAAGGAAAAAAAATGAAACTGAGGTTTATTCATTTCATTGATTAGTTAGTAATTTTTTATTTACCAAACAAATATAAAAAGCTCGAAGATAAATTAAGTAATCAAACAAATTAAACCTCTTAAGGCTTGCTGACTCTTAGATGAAAAGAGTTTGACAAACTTACTATATATGAACTTACACAATTACCAAACGAAGATATCTATGAACTTTCTATATATGAACTTATGAACTTACTATATATGAACTTATGAACTTACTCAGTTAGCAAATGAAAGATTTACAAGAATTTTTATATTATATCTCTAAATATATATATATAAGCCAAAAATGAAACTGAAGTTTATTCATTTCATCGGTTGGTCAGTATTTTTGGAATTACCACCCAATATAAGAAGCTCTAATATAAATTAGATAGTCAAAATAATAATCTCTTCAGGCTTGTTGACACTTGGATAAAAAGAGTTTGATTAACCATTACACAATTGCCAGATAAAAATATTTATGAACTTTACTATATAAGAACATCATCTTCCTCCTAAGAACATCATCTTCTTATTAAATAAACTATTCCGGAATTTTATTATATAATAACATATCATAATTCCCTCTCGGTCTTCTTCTAATTTGTTTCTTACGAGCTTCATCTTAAGAACAAGGCTACTCCTTTTACAACAATAAGTTAAGTAATTTTTTCACTAATTTACCATTTGTATCCTTAATGTAAAAACTTATCACTTCAGCATTAAATCATGTTTATCTCAAAACATAGATATTTATTTATTTTTGTAACTTTACATCTCAGTGATTTCTCAAAAATGAGTGATTTTAATGGAAACATTATGTGGTCTCCACCGTCCACTCCTCGCCCAACAACAATATTGAGGATGTTGAATCAAAGAGACAATGGTCTAAATCTGATGAATGAGATATTCCCTCAATCCAACTTATTAAACGTGCATGATGATCAGTCTGAAAGAATAGGATTTAATCCTCCAACAGTTGACATAGACATCAGTCCTTTTTCTTCACATTTCAAAAACCAGAATGTTCCTTCTCCTATCCCTCTAGCCTCTCCAGGATTGAGTCCATCATTACTGTTGCAATCTCCCAATATGTTCTCCAATTCTTCACAGGTATAGTTTCTATTAAATTACATATATCGTAAAATTTTGATTGATTTTTTTTCTTACGTTTAAATGTATATTATAATATGTTTTCCAAATATACGTTGGATCTTTAGCATTTTTACTCAGCGTGAATAAAAAAAAAATTGTCTTTAAAACAAACACCAACGGATATAGTCCCTTCTTTAGAGAATGATGCAGTTGACGAAGCCCACAATGGGTTTCCTCATCAGCTGCTGAATGGCTATCTGCCTTCTGAAGAAGGTAATAGAATTGTTTGCATCTCAAGTTTAAAGCCTTTTTCTATTTTTCTGTATCTTTTATTATATGTCTTGCATGTGAAACAGACGAATTCTATTATACCCCATCTCCAG
Source organism: Nasturtium officinale (assembly GCA_963854855.1). Classification (NCBI taxonomy): domain Eukaryota; kingdom Viridiplantae; phylum Streptophyta; class Magnoliopsida; order Brassicales; family Brassicaceae; genus Nasturtium; species Nasturtium officinale. Next base: position 11,296,693 of record OY978504.1, on the reverse strand, counting down.
AATCTAATTGTGCTCCTTTAGTCGCTTCTGTTGAATTTGACATTGTTGACGGGTCCAAAAATGACCATTCCCATCAGGCCCTCAACATTGATCAAGAAGGTAACATAACAGATTTACTGATGTAATCAAGTTTAAACTAAGTTTATCTTCTCTCTTTTGTAGAATGTTTTGATGTTCCAATGGAAGAGTCCATTTATATCTGATCTCATGCTGAACCATTTGTTGCTCCTTTTGGTGTTTCTATAGAATCTGATGCCATTGATGAAGTCAATATCATCTCCATGGAGGAGGAGAGCAAGAGCAAGACCGCGGATAAGGCAAAATATGATGAAGAAAAAATTGAGGATCACAATATTATTTCTGTTGAAGAAGTAGATGTCGGATCTTCATCTTCAAAGAAAAGGTTTCAACAAAAGTTATCATCAAAATTAATACACTAAAAACCATCTTAGTTGATGTCTCTTAACTAAATTAACCATTACATAAATTCTTGCAGGAAATTTGAGGGATCAAACATGATTGACACCTCAAGAATAAACAAGACACAGAGGGTCATAATTAAGATGGAAAGCAAAGAAGACAATCCTGATGATGGTTTTAAGTGGAGAAAGTACAGTACAAAAATTATTAAAGGCAATCCTAATCGAGGTATTTAATATTATCACCATGTTCTTTTTTCTAACTGCTTCATTTATTTTCAATGTAAATTAACTTATTTTGCAATCCTTATCTATTGTGATTTTTACTCAAAACTCTTTACCAAAAGTCCTGATCGTTTTGGATTAGTCTTGGATTAGCTAGATACATACATTCTCAATTCTAAAACATAAACTAATAAAAATTTTCTATATATGTTAATCACAGGAGTTACTACAAATGCACATCAATTGGATGCAAAGTGAAAAAGCAAATTCAGAGAGGAGCAGAAGATGGTAAATTTGTCATTACTACATACGATGGGATTCACAATCATCTTACACCACCGGCATTCAGAAAGGGAAATGGTTTCCATTCCATGGATATGCCTACTTCTTCATTTTTATCATCTCCTAACATGAGGGCACCTTTCTCATTGCTGGGTACACAAACTGATATGACCATGCTGTTTTTGACCGGACTATGTAAGTTGCCGAATTTACCGGTTAACCACCAGAATACCAGTATGAGTAACCAATGATTGATGAGATACTGTATGGCACAGTGGTATACAATCGGATTATCAGTTAGGTCTATGCTAATCTTGGCACTGGACGTTTTTAGAAATGCTTTGGTCTGCAATAATGTAAAAGAGACTTAAAAATTTGTACTTTTCAGCTTTCAAAGAAAAAGAAAAAAGAAAAGAAGAAATAATACTACAGTTATATTACCCAAAACCAAACTGTAACTTTTAATGAATTTTCTTTTGTTATTATTTTATCTTTTTTAAAAACCCCCAATAGGAAAGAACATACACAATCTTCTTGAACTCATCAACATTACAACAAACTAATCCACTCTCCCAAATGACCTTGCACTTCCCTAATTTAAAGAATCTGCTCTATCTAAATTTAAAACCATATATCGTTCTCTTTTTCATTATGATATTTTATATAAGTTAATGTGAAATTATGTCTCTGAATTAAAATCTACTGTTTTTTCCTGGAAAACACGTTTAAAGATACGTGAAATCTGGTTTTTGTTTTGGTCAAGTATTTTACTCAAAAATTGTAATGCTTCCTCTTTCTTGGTCTAATCCATGAATTATGAATGTTGTGTTAGAAATATGAATCTGTTTATCATGAGATATTTGAATGAATTATGATAAATCGTAATGCTCCCTCTTTCTTCTGATTTATTGGATTTTAATTGTTCACACTATTTTCAGGTTTTGTAATCATGTGTGTTTAAAGCAGAATTGATTTTGGAAAGTTGTTAGTTCTTGAAAAACTGTAACAATCAGACCTTCTTTGAAGCTATGCTGCATGAAAGTTAAAACAGATACGTTGAAAACAAAATGTGTAGAAATGTGGAAGTATTTAAAAAACAAGAATAGGAAAATAGTATTTTGCGTTCCCTACGACTAAAAAAAGTAGGAAATGTGAATATATATATATATATATAAATTTGAATAAACATATTTCCAACAACACAAATCTAATACATACATTCTATTAATGAAGTAGAATTGAAAGGAGAAGAAAATCAACAACTACCGATGAGACTTCTATAAATATATATATAAAAAAAATTCTGTAACACTCATAAGCGATGTCATTACATTATTCTGTAACAAATTCAACCAAAATTCAACCAAGGGATGATCTTGCTCCTTGGACACTCCATTTCCTGAGCTTTTCATGATATCGCCTCACTCACCACTATTCTTACAGTAGCAAGCCAAGTCTAATCTAAACCGATCAAATATTTTCTAATTCAAATTTTTAAGTTTGCAAAACTTTATACTATTTACTGAAACATTAAGCATGAACAATGTTATAATTGATACAACTCTATTTACTTGCAGCAAGACAATGAGCACGAGAATAAAATAAGGATGAATTAGGAACATCATTGTTTTATTTCTAACCCAATACACTTATCATTGCTTGTTACATTATGAAGTTTGATGCATTTTTCAAAAATCAAACAAAAAGCTATACAACTAATAAAATCCATACATTGTGGAACTAAAACTACTAAAACAGTAACACAACAATTAAGTTTTTTTTTGAGGTAATCCCACAATTTTGATCTCACATCCCTTCAAAGTAACTGATGCAACACTATTCACATTTAAATCCTTTGCTTCTTCAAGTACCTGTCTCAAATTACAACCAAAATTACATATCAGAATATGACCCTGAAAGAAGATTGATCGAGCTTACTGGCAAACATTCCTTTTGTTATCATTGTGTATCAGATATAACTTATTCTCGCTATCAATTTCATGGACCTAACCAACATTGTTGATAACAAAGACAATTCAAAGGGAGCACAATGAAACAAAAACCAAGTTGTTGTTGTTGTATAAGCTGTATTCTATACTGGAACAAAAGCAACAAGTGTGAATCTTTATTTTGCCAACCCACAGACCATCTTTGCCATTTTAATAACATGATCTTTAGCCTGACAAATGAGCAAAAGGCTTTAAATTAGAGAACCGAAGTAGCTGTTTACAAGAACAAGAAGTAACTCAATGCTAAAAAATTTTTGCGTTGTCTATTATGCCAACACGACAAAAATGAAAAACAGAGTCTAATCTTCAAGAAACCCACAATGTAACAGCACACTCTCTCGCTAGCGATGTAAAATCCAGGAGCATCCATCTTTTCCAATTCCTATCAATCCCAAACCCATAATGTTCTGTACCAATCAAAAGTAAAAAAAAAATCCACCAAAACCACTTATTTCTACGGTCTCTACCTAAACAAAGAATGGTAAAGAAAGACATCGATCAGCAAAAAGCTCCATACAAAAAACATGTTCATATCAACCAGTTGAGTTCCATATGTTTTATACGATAATCCTAAGATGCAACACTCATAATGACGACTATTTAGCGACCTTGACAAGTGCGTTAGAAGGTACCGTTGGACAGCTCGCAGAATGCCCGCAAATTAACATTAAGATGAGATTTTAGTTGAGAAGCAGCCACAACACTGGAAAAAGGCAAGAAAGATTGTGTACAACCAAGTGCTCCTAGATTCTTGAAAATTTATTCACAATGTAAACATCACATTCTTCAAATTCCAAAACAAAAAGATAATCTAACTTTGAATTGACAAACCATAAATTCAAAGACTGATATTCTTGCATTTTACACTGCATTCATTATGTTTTTCTATCGTTTTCTCCATATTTTGCATCACATCATTTAGTAAGTTACATTTATAACCCATTTTGCACATAATCTCGACTTTGAGATCATTTGGTCGTATTCATACATATTGCAAAAGCATTGAGGCTTCATTAGGTGATATTGTGAGTCTTAATCTCATGAGGATGAACCAAGAGGAGGCACAACTTGAAGATCATGGCTCCCATCGATCACTCTCACCGGACGGACTCCATCGAAGGTGTCCAAAGAAAATCACCAGACTTCCCCATCGATCATTCTCACCGGACAGCCTCCATCGATGGCGACCAAAGAAAATCACCAGACTTCCCCATCGATCACTCTCATCGGACAGCCTTCACCGATGAAGCCACCTCCGCCCCTTTATTTTGTAAAGCTAAACCAAATCAACTTTTGTTTAGTTAAGTCAACTTTAGTTTATTTCGATTTCATTTGGTTAAAAATGGGTTTTGTAGGTCTCCTGAGATTTTCACTATAAATACTCTAGCCCTACTCTATCTTATCGTATCTTAGCTTTTGTAAAAGCTTGTTTAAGGATTTTTGGATTAGAGATCTCTAGATTTTCTGGGTTTATAAAGTTGGGTTTCCTTTCTATCTTTACTTCTATTCTTCTAATATTGATGATTATGCAAAGATCAACCTACTTGCTTTGTGTTTTCATGTCTATTAGTGAGTAGTCTTTTATTAGGTCTTTGGGATGTTAGATCTAGGTTGATTAGTGCTAGGTTAGAGGAGTTTAGGTTTGTAATTATAGATCCATGGTTGATAGGTTGAGTTTAATGCTAGATTAGTAAGAGATAGTTAGTTTAGATCTTAATCATTTCTCACACCCACAAGGTGTTTGATGAAATGCTTGATCCAAACTTTTCAAGCTCTTTTCGATCCTAACCAATGAGAGTTGATGCTTAGGATGTTTAGAGGTTATGAAGACTTGTTTTTAATGCTCAATTAGTGTTTAACGAGAATTATGAACATTTAAGGTGATTAGTAAAGTGATTAGTACCATGAGAATGGATTACTCTTGTTTAGTGTCTTGTAACCATTGGATTAGCTCTAAGTATTAGATAAAGACTCCACTAGCTTAGCATTGATTAGATCATCTTAACATTCCCAAGGATCCTTCTTTATTAATCTAATTTCAAAAATTGTTTTAGTTATTTTCCCGCTTTACTTGCATTACAAATTCTGGTTACAAAAATCAAAAACATATTTATTTAGATTAAATCATAATTTGAACTCTTAATGTGTTAAGGCTAGATTCCAAGTTGGATTGATTCCCCTCTATGCACAACACATTTTCGTAATTGATACCTTAATTTGCAAAAATCATAATATCAATTTGGCATCGTTGCCACTTGGAACTTGCTAAAACCATTAGGAGTTAATTATGTTTTGAGACTAAGTTTTCTTTCTTGCTTTTAATACTTAACATCTCTTGTTTCCACTTTGATCTCTCTCTCTTGTAGGTGCATGATGTAGAGGTTTTTATGTATCTAAACTATCAATTCCTCAAATCATGTCATTGAAGTACTTGAGGTGTCGATCCAAATGGGAAAGATGTAATCAAAATGGATGCAATCAGGTTGTTCTAAGTCAAGCCAAATGAGAGTTTGATTAAGATGTCACAAGTATGAAATAGTAAATAAAGAAAACAAGAAATGCAAGATGAGATTATTAAGCAGATTAACAAATAAGGTTCCTGAGGATTTGATAAGATCTGGGAATCAATCTATTCTAAAATGATCCTTTCTTAAACAACTTATGCAAGCTATTCTCTAGACAACAATCATCACAACAAGCTAAACTCACTCTCATGGTGATTAACCTCAAATATCAGAAACTTCCTAATCTTGACTCTCATCAATGAAACATAACTGAGATAGGCATAATGATCCAGATCATTAAAGCCAAAATGCTCCCTAGACATCTAATCTCTTAGGCTATGATGAACAAATCTCTGGAAATAAGATGATCAGACATTCATTGAACACTTTTTGAGTGGTGAATGTCTGAGATCATATTCCAATTGATCAGAAAAGAATATGCATTAAGAACCCTAATCCAGAAGAGAATTGGAAGTATTAAAGCATTAACAACATTAAAGAGATGAAATCTAACTCAGATCTACCTTTTCCTCAAGAACCCTAATTTTCACTACTCAGATGAAGAACACATGATCAAATGCAAAAACCCAGAAATCAAAATTAATTTCATAATCATAAACAGATAGAGTAGATAAACAAGATTCCAGAATAAACTAAATGTAAATTCGTATTAAAATGGGCAGATCTATGGATCCAAAAACTTAGAAAATGAAGAACACTAAAAAGTAATGAAAAGCAAATTTGAACACCTAGCATCGCATGTCAAAAACCTTGACAATCAAGTTGCCCAAGTCACCTCTTCTTTCAAACATCCTATGGGAACTTTACCCAGAAAGCCAGAACCGAACCCAAAAGAGTACATTAATGCAAGTACTCTTCTTTGTGGTAAAGAACCCCCTAGTCGTAATCTCAATGAGGACTTCGAGCCTAAAGGAAAGGGGATGGTGATAGAAATAGAGAATGATGAAGTTATTAGCAACAGAAATGGTTTGGAAGACATAGCTGAGAGAGATGCTGTTGATAAGGGTAAAGGAAAAGTTATTGACACACCCACTAAGACTAAACCACAGGAACCCTCTCTTAAAGTGAAAAGTTTTGCAAGAACTGATATCCCCTTTGTTCGTTCACCATATGAACCCAAACTTCCATTTTCTGGCCGTTTCAAAAAACAAATCATGGAAAAGTACAGAGCAATGTTTGATAAACAAATGAGTGAAGTAACAGTCACCATGCCACTTAACTCATGAAGGGAATGCTATCATTCAAAGGAAGGTAGTATCCAAGAAGGAGAATGACCCTGGTAGTTTCACTCTCCCCTCTTCCCTTGGTTCCATGTACTTTAACAAGTGTTTATGTGATTTAGAAGCAATTGTTAGCCTAATGCCACTCTCAGTTGCTAAACGTCTAGGATTCACGAAGTACAAAGATTGTAGAATCTCTTTGGTCCTCACATATCGGTCTATTAGAACCCCCATTGGATTCCTTGAGGACCTACCAGTAACGGGGCATTTTGAGATACCAACAGACTTTATTGTCCTTGATATGGATGAAGAGCCAAATGATCCACTCATTTTGGGATGCCCATTCTCAAGAACAGCTGGTTCAGTTATAGATGTAAAGAGATGGAAGATCAATTTGCATTTAGGTGGTGAGGTATTAATCTTTGACAGTCATTGGATGCTAAAGAAGCCAACCATTGAAGGACAAAATTTTTGGGTAAAAGAGATGGAAAGTCTTGCTGATGAACTGCTAGAAGAGGTATCACAAAAAGATCCTCTTCAAAGTGCCTTAACACTTAGGTAAGTAGATTATGGATTGCTGAATGGTGAAAGCGAAAGATATGAAAGATTGTTAGAAGTTGGCAGGGGATTCTTAGAAGATGGCACATTTCGAGACTAACCAAAATCACGTTGAGGGTAAGAATGTTACTGGGGAAGGGAATACCAAATGCCATGAAACAGAGGAAGATTGGAGTGAGCTACAGGCTCCTAAGGTTGACCTCAAACCTCTTTCACAAGGCCTAAGGTATGTTTTTCTTGAATAAACTCTACTTACCCTGTGATAATCAGTGATCTGCTTAATGATGAAGAAATTTCCACCCTTTTAGGAAAACTAAAGCAATTTAGAAAAGCCAAAGGTTATTCACTTGATCCATTTGGAGAATGAATCTCGGAAACCTTATGTATGCACATGATCCATTTGAAGAATGAGTCAATGACTTATGTAGAACATCAAAGGCGGTTAAATCCCAACCTTAGATATGTTGTACGGAAAGAGATACTCAAACTTTTAATCTCTGTAATTCTATCAAAAACTTAAAATAGTATAAAATCTTAACATGTTTAACAAAAAAACAAAATACTACATTAAAAAAGAAAATAGAGTGACAACAATTTTATCAGAAATTTTAAAACATATCAGTCAAGATATTTATCAATTTGAAGATATTTTGGTTTTAGAGACAAAATAATAACATTTTATTTTCCTATGTTTATGTTTTTATATTTTGCACCAGATTTTTCTTCTAAATAACATATTATTTTCCAAAAGAATGCTATTAATTATTATAACATGTTTTAGTTTCAACAACACACCTCATTATCATCCTATTATACCTGATACACTATATATTCTTGTGCCCTCTAACTGTTAAGAACCTGTCAGAACCCAAAACTTTCCCTAGTCATTAAGGGTATAGAAGACTTTTACTACTTTCCATAATATTATAACACACAAAAAGCTACACTATAGTCAATTTATCAACTGACTTTCTAAATTTGTCCAGGAAAGCATTCTTAAATCAAATTACACAAAATAAAAATACATCTACTATAATTATTATATTAATATTTTGACAAAATATGATATCTATAATATTTAAATTCATACTATTACTCTATAAAACAAACACCATATATATTATATAAGAATGTAAGATTTATAACAAACTAGTAAAATCTTAAAATATCACTAACCTTAAAACAGAAAATGGTTTGCTATGTGCTGTAGCACAGCTTACATCCAAACTTTGTATAATTATTGTCTATCACAGCATATCTAAAGTCTCATACCAAAATTAGCATATAACTGATCTATAATCCCATTGTATACCCTTATACCATCTGGTATCACATTAACCATTGGTTCTTCATTCCGATATATGAAACCTGAATTCTGGTGGTTAACTGGTAAACATGGCAGCATGGAGAGTCCGGTCAGATATAACTTTTTTATATCAGTTTGTAGACCCAATGAAGAGAAAGGCCCACTTAACTGATTGGTTGTTTGATTAATCTAGGACAGGGATTGTCCCTAACGTGTGAAGGTGGTGAAGGATTCTTGTGGATACCATCGTATATAATCACAATATCTTAGCATCAGCTGCTCCTCTCTCCATATACCTCTTCACTTTGCATCCAATGGATCTGCATTTGTAGTAACTCCTGTAATATAAAAAGTAATAAACCTCACGTATTTGAGGATCTTTTGGTAATGTGTTTTTTTTTGAAAAAAAACACTCTATAAAGCATCCAGAAAAGCATATTAATTTGTATTAGAAATAAATGAATTGATTAGAAAAATAACAAAAATAAAGAACATGACGATATAATAACCTTGGATTAGGGTTTCCTTTGACAACTTTCCGACCATATTTTCTCCAGCGAAAACCATCATTAGGATTGTCTTCTTCACATTCCATCTGAAGTATGACCCTTTGTGTCTTGTGTTTTCTTGTGGCACCAATCATATTTGATCCCTCAAACTTCCTGCAAGAATTTATGTAATATTTTATTTAGTATATTGATTTTGATGGTAACTTTTATTGGAACCTTCTCTTTGAAGATGAAGATCCAACATCAAATCCTTCAGCAGAAACAATTTGTTCATATTCATCTTTTTCCTTATCATCTTTCTCTTCTTCCTCTTTGTTCTCACTCTTGCTCTCCCCCTCTACGGAAATGACATTGAATTAGTCAACATTGTTAGATTTCAAAAAGCAACTAAAGGAGCACCAAACAGCTTAAAATGAGATTCATGAGATGTGATATAAATAGAAACTTCCGTTGGAGACGCATGTTTCACATGTAAGAAAATCTGATTAAAGATTTGGAAAAACAGAGATCGAATTATAAAACTTGAGACTAAAAAAATATATTCTAGTACCTTCTTGGGGAGGCAGATGAATGCTGTGGTTGATGAGGACAATCGTTGTTGAATACCAACATCTCTGCATTGCCTTCATCGGAAGCTCCCACCATTGCTGGAGGTCTGTAATTGGTGTTAAGATGTGAAGGAATAATCTGGAAAAGCAAGTCATCAAAGACAATAACAGTTAGAGTAGGGTTGAGATTTTATTTCTCTATCAAAAAGACGATTGAGGCCTAAGATCTGATGGTTTTAAACGTAATGTTATGCGTTTATAAAACTTATAGGTTTATTTGGGAAAACATATACATAATACAGGTAAGCATAACCAAAAAACAAAAAAAAAACAATGGAAACCTTATTGTATATGGAATGCTATAAAACTTTCATTCGACCATAAAAATAAATTAGTCTGGATCAAAAATGATAATTTAAAAGGATTCCACGCTAAAACATCATTAAAGAGTACAGTTTTATCAATTATCATACGTACGTAAAAGTTTGTACTCGGCAGTGAAAATTATTTATAAAAATGTTATTGAAAAACATTTGTGTATTGTACACACAAATTAATGTATAAAATAAAATAAAAACAATCAGTGATTCAGCTAATTGTTTATCATATAACTACATATATATATCAAAAATATATTAATGTACAAAAGACATTATAAACTTACCTGTGAAGAATTGGAGAGCATGGGAGATTGTAACAGTGCAGATGGACTGAACCCTGGAGAGATTAAAGCAACGTGAGAAAGAACACTCAAATTCCTGAAGAGTGCACCAAAAGGACCGATGTTTTCTGCGTCGAGTGTTGGAGGATTAAATCCTATCCTCGGCATCAATCTCTGGTCAAGACCAGGCCTTTTTCAGACCGGACATTATGATCTCTTGATAAGTTGGTTTTAGGGAAGATTTCTGGCAGCATCTCTGCCAAGATTTCTGGCGACATCTCCGACGAGATTTTTGGCGCCATTTCCATCAAGATTTTTGGCAACAATGCTGGCAAGCTTTCTGATGACATTTTCGACGACATTTCTGATGACATTTCTGGTGACAACCGTGACGTGATTTCTGGTGACATCTCCGACGAGTTTTCCGGCAACATCTCCGACAAGATTTCCATCAACATTTCCGATGAGATTTTCGGTGACAATTCCAGCAAGCTTTTGATTTAATTTTCAGTGATATCTCCGAAACGATTTCCAGCAACATCTCCAAAGAGATTTCCGGCGATATCTCCGACGAGATTTCCGGTGACATCTCCAACGAGTTTTCCAGCAACATCTCTGACGAGATTTCTGGTGCCATTTCCTACGAGATTTCTGGCGACAATTTTTGCAAGCTTTTCAACAACATTTCCGGGGCCATCTCGGACGAAAAGGTCAAAAAAAACTTTTGAATTTTATAATATCTACTAGATGACTCACTGGCACATCACACGCGCACACAAAAATATTTATAATTTTTATAGTTTAATTAATAAAATATGTAATTATTTTATTCGTAAAGATGAATGATAAATGCAAACATTTGATACGTTATAGTTTATATAGTTTTGTTATTTTGTTTATTATACGATGTAAAGTCATATCTGTTGAACAGTCAGAAATATGTAATTGAAAAATTAGACTTATAATTCTTTTATACCAATACAATATATAAAATTATCTAATGATACAAAAATTTCCGGATATAATTTGGTGATGGACATAATATAGTACAAAACCAATTTATGGATGAGATATTTATAAATTTACTGTTGTGGTTATGCTAATAGTTTTAAATTAACTATGAGCTAGACATATGGTACAACTGTATTTAAAATAATTTTTTTGGTTTGAATTTATGATCCCATAAAGGATTTAACTGTATGTATGCTTCCAATTCTTTCCTTCAAAGAGAGATCAAAACTAAATATTTCATCATTTATGGAGTGTTTCTTTATTTCAAATGTGTCTTGTATAAACTCTATCATATAACATAATTTGAACGAACTGATATGTATACTAAAATATAGGTTTGTAATATAATTCAAACATTATACTATTAAAATACTTTTATCATTGTATTCAAACATTATTTAAAATAATATTTTCACTGTATCCAAACACTATTTACTTATTCATATATCCAACCAATCTCAAAATTAATAGTAAGAAAAGTAACACTAGTTTTAAATTTTCTAAAATCTCTCTAGCTTGTGTAATCATTATATTGGGAAAACTTATGATTCTCCTTTCATCTTTATTTGATCTTATTTTTAATTTCTTATATAATATATATTATTAATAAAATGTTAAGTTTTTTCTTCATATTTTGTGATTTGATTTTTTAAAATGGGTATATTTTACTCAATCAATAAAAAATGTGTTTTTCAATGTTTCAAATCCGTTAAAAAGTTTTGATAATAGTTTATAGTCATATTACAAAAATGACCAAAATGATTCCAAATATGAATGATCAAGATACTTGACTTATCATGTATCCAAATTTAAAAGAAATTTTCGCTTTAATCTGATACTTTAGTTGAATATGTTTAAACTTTATTTTTTTAATATATAATAAATATTTAACCTTTTAAAAAATGTCAAACAATATAAACTTTCAATTTTAATAATTTTTTAAAAATATGATATGATATGTATATATATATAAACACTATTAAATATTTAAACTATTTAGATATTGCTATATCCAAACAATCTCAAATTTAATAGTATGAAAACAACCAATAGTTTTAAATTCCTACACCCGTCTACCCAATATATTGGAAAAATAACTGTGATTCTCTTTTCACCATTATTTGATTAATTTAAAAATTATTACATCAATTTCCATCGGCTAGAAAAAACTCATAAAATGTTTGGTTCAAACATTTCATCGAACACCTTGTGGTGTGGAAATGCCTAAACTCTAAACTACCAATCTCTTGGCTAATCTATCATTAAGAACAACATAAATGAAAGAACTAACAGTAAGAAACCTAATCAATCAAGATCTAACCATATATTTGTCCTAATCTAGCATAACCCATGTACCAACTAAAAGACTAAAAACATAAATGAACAAAAGAGAAAAAGAAAAATAAAGAGATGAATTTACAAAGATAGAGCTAAAGAAATCTTTGTTAGAGTTGTGTATCAAGATGAATAACAACCCAAAACCTCCATAATATAGTTTGGAGATCAAAAGCAACTCTCCATGTATTTTAGGAAAAATGAGAATGAGGTTTGGTTTAACAACCAATCAAAAGAAATCAACTTAAATTGAACCGTTTTAGGACCAAAATCAGGATTCTCAGAGGCGGTGTAGCAACCACACCATGTTGTTTGAACATCTCGGTGGGATCTATTGGGCAGGCCAAACCGCTGCATTATCCCTTGCAATCACCCTAGTGAGTTATTCACTTCTCCAGCGGGCACACCATCCCGCTAGATCATACCGCTCTTCACTAAATGGATCATATCTCCTTCACCACTGATTAATATTATCTGAGACCACCTCCACTGGAAATCTAACTCGATTTTCTACAACTTTGATCAGGGAATCTGGTGCTAAATTACACATGAAAGTCTTCAACCGATTCAAACTTTAAGATGCATTGGATTGCTTCCACATTATCATTTCTCTGTTCTCAGACCATTTAATCTCCTTGTTGCATTATTCAACTCCAAGACCTATAGAAGAGTAAAATATATCTAAATAAGAATCTACACCCTATTTATGCAATGCATATGTAAGAAACAAATGCTGAATAAATATTTTAAAACACTTAAAAACAAAAGATCTCACTCTGAAGTTTCACATACACACCAATGACACCATGATGGCGACTTGTAGTTCAACAATTTTTCCCATTTTGCCGAGAGATTCCCAAAGTAGTCCATTAGGATAGTATTTCCGGTCTACATGCTGGAAATTTCATACTTAAGCTGATACACATGAAGTGCATTACCAATCAAAAAATGTTTTCAAATATTCAACTATATTTTTGAACATCGGAGGTAAAGGTCACTTTTGAGCGAATCTGAGGAGATATTTATGCTTTAATCCACCCAAGAACATAGAATTAACAGTCATCCAAGCTTTGAGTTCCTTGGGCGCAATTGAATACCATTGGTAAACCATATCTTCATCTTGGCTCGGATGGCATTTTCCAACAATGTTTCCCACTCTGAATAGTTTTCACCATTCAATTTCAGTGCTGAGATCACAGATCCAGGGTTTTCGGATTGATGCAAGTAGTACGGGAAGAAATCACAATCTCATACATCACCAATGTCTTCTTGTTCGAATCGGAATTCGTATCCTTTGAAGTCTCCTTCATCGTGTATGATTCTTTGTAATATCTCAAAGAGCTATGAACTGACTGATTTTCTTTTCCTCAAAGAAAGAGAGGCTCTAATACCTCAAAGAAAGAGAAGCTCGAAATTTTATTCACAATACAATGACATCCTTATATACTAACAAAGAAGAGTAACCCTCAAGGTTATAATAAGTACTAAATAGAAAATTACTTTTTTACTATGATACATAATCTCTAATAACTCTAATAAATTTTGTTTATGATTTGTTTTGTTTAGGATTGATCATACACGGTCTAAAAACAGACAGCAGTAGGTGAAATTCATTGCTCGATTGGTCATACATGTCCAGATTATTATGAAAAAATCATAAATCAGAATCCTTATAAATCCATAAATGAAAATAACAATATCGATAATGCAATGTAAACAAAAGGAATTGAAAGAAAATATGATTCAGTGTCCTAGAACCCATATATTGAAAGTTTTTTCTTGCACCGCAATGATCGTAGTAGCAACACAAACCTAAAAACAATAAGGGAAACACTTTCATTGAGAAGAAAACATATAATATGATAGAAACTTATAGTATTATAAAACATACTTATATCGCTAAATCACAAGCCCTTCTGTTATGTCCTTCTTTATCACAACGAGTGCACCTGTGTCTACTCGAGCTTTGTGATCTTTGTAATGATCTCATCTTGTCTTCAACTGTTTCATGTCTTCTTTATGAAAATGGTGCAGCTCGAGTATTTATCTAATAATTTAGATAATCAAACATCATTTATTGTTTTAAGAAAATTATGTCAAAATTTGATGATTTATGAATTATAATAGTAACTTTAACCTGAAAAATTATATTTTTTGTTAAGTTCAATCTTACAAGAAAATTTTTATATTATTTCTCTAAAATATATAAAAGGAAAAAATGAAACTGAGGTTTATTCATTTCATCGGTTAGTCAGTATTGTTTTGATTTACCAAACCAAAATAAAAAGCTCTAAGATAAATTGAGTAATCAAAACAATTAAACCTCTTAAGGCTTGGTGACACTTAGATTAAAAGAGTTTGAAGAACTTACTATATATGAACTTATGAAATATGAACTTACACAGTTACCAAATAAAGATATATGTGAACTTACTATATATGAACTTATAAACTTACACATTTACCAAATAAAAGTTTTACAAGAATTTTTATATTATTTCTCTAAATATATATAAGCCAAAAAAATGAAACTGAAGTTTATTTTAAATATATATAAGAAGCTCTAATATAAATTAGATAGTCAAAACAATTAAAACCTCCTCAGGCTTGTTGACACTTGGATAAAACGAGTTTGACTTACCATTACATAGTTGCCAAATAAAACTATTTATGAACTTTACTATATAAGAACATCATCTTCCTCCTAAGAACATCATCTTCCTCCTCAGAACATCATCTTCCTCTGAAGAATATCATCTTCCTCCAAAGAACATCATCTTCCTCCGAAGAACATCATCTTCCTCCTAAGAACATCATCTTCTTATTAAATAAACTATTTAGGAATTTTATTATATAAGAACATATCATAATTCCCTCTCGGACTTCTTCTAATTTGTTTCTTACAAGCTTCATCTTAATAACAAGGCTACTCCTTTACAACAATAGGTTAAGTAATTATTTCACTAATTTACCATTTTTATCCTTAATGTAAAAACTTATAACTTCAGCACTAAATCATGTTTATCGCAAAACATAGATATTTATTTTTGTAACTTGACATCTCAGGGATTTTCCAAAAATGAGTGATTTTAATGGAAACATTATGTGGTCTCCACCGTCCAGTCCTAGCCCAACAACAATATTGACGATGATAAATCAAAGAGACAATGGTCTAAATCTGATGAATGAGATCTTCCCTCAAGCCAACTTATCAAAAGTTCATGATGATCAGTCTGAAAGAATAGGATTTAGTCCTCCAACACTTGACATAGACATCAGTCCTTTTTCTTCACATTTCAAAAAACTAGAATGTTCCTTCTCCTATCCCTTTTTCTTGACATAATCATGGCACCTAAAGTACACAAGAAAAAACACGCAATGGTCCCTAAACGAGATAAGTGCACGTCCACCCTATGAAGAGGCGTAACTCTATGAGATAGAACCCAATCACACCGCCCAGTGGACGCTTTATCGACCTTATAGCATTACGGCGCAGCAGATTGACTTGCCATCCATACCCTCCGCACACATGACCCCGGGTTATACTGCAGTATCCCGCCTAAGTCTCCTAACACAATTCTGCAAATATATCACATCAGTATCACTCAACATGCAAATCAAACAATATGTGAATCCTCTACAATTCATATGCCCCGTTTAACAAGAAAGACATGGAATCAACACACATATAATACACATTCATACACTAAACTATCGTAGAAAGATTTAAGGCAAAATATGAAAAGCACAGTTAGCTCTCACCTTAGCCACAGAAGATTTATTCCTATCTTTCGGGTGCTCGAACAGTCTCTGAATCTGAATCAGAAGAAAAACTAATCAGAAATATCTTCCTTGTGAAAAACCATCTAAAACCAGTTAATTTTTACCGATTCGACCAAATCAAACCTAACCGACCAACCCGAACCAAACTGACTAAAACCGTCAACTATTAAAGTCAATAGTCAAAGTTAACGGTCAAGGTCAATGGTCAAAGTCAACAAGTCAACTTTGGATTAAATAGGTCTAAACAGTCAAAATATAATTAAACCGGTCAAACAAGTCAAATTCGAATTAAACTTGTCAAACTAGTCAAATTCGAGTTAAACCAGTCAAAAAAGTCTGCTGAGTCAACGAGTCAGCTCACTGAGTCACCAGAATGCACCACCCACTTCCGGCAGCCCATGGGGGTGTGTGCGGTGGCTCCAGCAGCTGTACTTGGAGCTACATACTTGTCTCGATGATACGGTTCTATTGGTGGTGTCGATAAAAATATTTTTCCATTTAAATACGATGGTTCTAAAGGAAGAAAACTTAAAACTCACCGGATCGAAAGTGATGGTTTGAGCGGCGGTTGTGGACGACGAAGTGGGTGTCTGCACAATGATTTCCAACCATAACAATTGTTAATAAATCTCTCCCCTAAGATCCACAACAAATATACAAAGGAAGCCATTACAGCAAATCTTGGAGCAACAATGGCTGGAGAGGAGGCAGAAGAGTCAAAGGTGGTGGTGGCTGCAATCTAATAGAGACTGTTGAGGGTTTCTAGGGTGTCCCCCAAAGTCTGTGCCCTCCTTTTATACACATTATCTGTCCTCCTAGGGGTTGGCACAATATTGGGCTCGGTTTGGGTCTCGACTCTTTCCATAAGTTTTGGGCTGTTACAATTCTCCCCCACTACAAAAGAATTTGTCCCTGAATTCAGGTCTTGCTCAATCTGTTAATTTCCCTCCTTAAAGAGTTCAGGGTAGTCCAGCATAAATTTAACCTCACGCTCCCAGATTTCCTCCTGGACTCCATCTCTTTCCCAACAAATTCTAACCATCATGATTTTTTCCCCTTGTAATTCTTTTTCTTGGTGTTCCAAAACTTTAATGGCTTGACTAAATGCGTTCAGGTTCCTTCTGATGTCATCTTGTGGCTGCTGTAAAATAAACTCTGGTTCTCTGAAAAAATTTCTTAGAGCTGACACATGAAACACCTTGTGAAAATCCTTCAGCTCTGGTGGTAAAATTAGGCGATAAGCCAGAGCGCCAATCCGGTCAAAGATAGGATACGGCCCCATGTATCGCGGCTTAATTGACTTCAGCTTTATTATCTCAGATCCTCCCTGAATCGTACTCATATTTAAGTAAACAAGGTCACCCACCTCAGATTCCAATTCCTTTTGGCGTTTATCTGCATAACTTTTTTGATGGTCGTGAGCTTCTTTTAGTTTAACCTTAAGCATTTCCACTTGCTCAGCTGTTTCCCGAATCCAAGCATTCTCAAAGATACCGCTCTCCCCTACTTCTGTCCAAACAGTGGTGTACAATATGGTCTACCGTACAGGACCTCATACGGTGCCATCCCAATGCTCAAGTGGTAAATGTTATTATAGGCGAACTCTGCCAACGGTAAGTGTGTTTCCTTCCCAGTCTACTACACAAGACCTTAACAAATATTATAGGGTCTAAATAGTCCTGTCCGACTGACCATCTGTCTGTGGATGATACGATGTACTCATATGAACTTTTGTACCCAAAACCTTTTGGAATAATTGCCAAATATTAGATATAAACTTTGTGTCCCGGTCTGATACAACTGGTACCCCATGCAATTTCACGATAGTATCAATATACTTCTACGCCAACTGCTCTGCCCGTCTGACTTTTTAATTGCTAAGAAATTTTCATACATTATAAGTCAGTCTACGATAACTCATATGGTGTTTGTCCCACTAACTGATGGTGGTAACCCGGTGAAAAAAATCCATGGTCACCATACCCCACTTCCATTCTGGCATAGCCAAGTTCTGCAGTAACCCACTTGGTACTTTTTGTTCTGTCTTAACCAACTGACAAGTCTGACATTGAGATACGTACGTGGCTAATTCCTTTTGCATTCCGCCCCAATGATAATATCGCTTCAGATCATGATACATCTTTGTACTGCCCGGGTAGATATAAAATCATGAGTGATGAGCTTGTTATAAAATTTCCTTTCTTAACTGTTCGTGTTCAGGAACACACACTTGATTTTAGTATAATTATTTTCTATTTGTAGCTGTGTGATATCCTGCAACCTTTTTGTCAACCAAGCTGTGCAATGCCTTGTCTTTTGTCTGAGCCTGCCGTATCTTCCACAATATGTCGGCTTGGTTCAATGCCTCGAGACCCGGTTATTCTCCCTCCATCGTAATATCATTCAATCTAAGACTTGCAAGTGCTCCAACCAACTATTGGGTCTCTTTATTACTGAACACCGCTCTCTGACACCTGCTTAGTGCGTCTGCCACCTGATTGGCTCTACCCGGATGATAAATGATCTCCAGATTGTAATCTGCTAAAAGTTCCATCCATCTGCGTTGTCTCAAGTTCAAATTCCCCTGAGTGAATATGTATTTTGAACTCTCCATATAAGTTTGCTCTCAAAATCTATAGCGCAAATACAAATACTACCAGATCGAGGTCATGGGAAGGATAATTTACTTCATGGGTCTCAACTGACGTGATGCATACGTAATCACTTTTTCCTCTTGCATTAAAACACAACCTAGACCAGATCTAGATGCATCTGTACAGACCAAATATTATATCCCTGGCCTTGGAAGTACCAACACTGGTGTATGAGTTAAATACCTTTTCAGCTCCGCAAAACTCTTGGAACAATCGTCTGTCCACTCAAACTTCACATCTTTGCCAGTTAACCATGTCATTGGTTTAGCGAGACTATCAAATCTATTCACAAACTCCCGGTAATAACCCGCTAATCCCAAGAAACTACGAATCTCTGTGGCATTATTGGGTGTCCGCCACTAAGTGATTGCTGAAATTTTATCTGGATCTACAGCCTCTCTCTCTCAAAATAATGTGCCCCAAAAATCAAATCTTTCTCTGCCAAAAGCTACACTTGCTGAGTTTTGCAAACAACTTATGCCCCCTCAACTTTTTGAGCACCAAACTCAAATGCTCGACATGTTCATCTCTACTCCATGAGTAAACCAATATGTCATCAATGGAGACAATCACACACTTATCCAAATATTCCCGAAAAACATCATTTATCAGTTTCATGAATGCCGTTAGTGCATTTGTCAATCCAAACGGCATAACCACAAACTCATAATGACCATAACATGTTCAAAATGTTGTTTCCTGCACATCCTCCTCAGCTATTGCTATCTGATCGTACCCTGACGCTAAACCAAAATTAAAAAAACCATGAGACCCCATGCAACTGATCTAATAACTCATCAATTCGTGGTAATGGATACTTATTCTTGATAATCACCTTATTCAGACCCCTGTAATCTATGCAGAGCCTGAAAGTTCAATCTTTACAAAAAAGACCGGTGCCCCCATGGTGAACTGCTTGTTTGGACAAACCTTTTATCAGTCAAATCCTCTAGTTGCTTCTTTAACTTGGCCATTTCTGCTGACGTTAAACGATATGGTATTCGTGATACCGGTATCATCCCTGTCTCCAACTTAATAACATCACCTCTTCCCGGAGATGGTCCTGTCAAAAGTGCAAATACATATTCGTACTCTCTAACAGCTGGTATAACGGTCAGATTCTTTTCCTCTTTGTTACTTGTAATAGCTATGGTTGCTAGAAAAGCTTCAGATCCCCTCTATATTACCATCTCCGCTTGTAACATAGAGATAATTGGCACTCCAGTGCTTGTCTAAATACCCTGGAATATGATCTTCCCTTCTGCTCTTGAAATATAAACTCTAGCCCTTGGACAGTCTAACATTACTCGATGAGGTGTCAACCAATCCATTCCAAGTATCACATCATAGTGTTTTAACTCCATCTCTACTAGGTCTTTAATGAGCTCAGTTCCTTCAAGTTGTTGTGGCACAACTCGATGAATACCTGTAATCCCCAACTTTTCCGTACCAGCGGTCTGTATCTGCTTGGTCTTTGGTTCAAATACCCCCTTGAAAGACCAACACTTGACCAAATTTGGACTCACAAAACTATGCATAGCTCTGGTGTCGAACAAGGTAAATGCAACCCCACCCCCAATCAAAACTGATACTACACTAGTTTATTGACCAGACAAAATTTACAGTTAATGCACATACATAGATAAATATAATACAAAACACATACCAGCTAGTGGCTCAGCTCCCTCGTGGTCTCCGATAGCAAACACTCGAGAAGCGATGGCTTGGCGCTTGGCCGGTGGTCCAGGTAGTTTCCTTTTATTCTTTGGGCAATCCCTGATCAAATGACCAACTTGACCGCAATTGAAACAACCAACCAAACAGATTATAAAATTATAAAAGATATATTAAATCACTTTTAAATTATACAATCATTGAGTCGTAATTCATGTTCAAGAAAATTATTCAAATTCCTTATATATGTGAATTGACTGATAGAAAACATCAAACATGTGGAAAATGTAGGAATATTAATAGAATATATTTCATATATATATATATATATTTATATATTGCAAATGAATTAACAAGATGATTAAAACTAAATAAAAATAAATAAAAAGATTAAAACTCATTACATCGCATGGTTAATTATTGTTTGCTCCCACTTACCATATAACAAGCTATTAACTAATATTGAAACAAGAAAAGTTTTTCATCATGAGGTGAACCATGGGTTCTGAAGAAAATATTGACATACTTGATAGAGTTGAAAATATGCTAAGTTAATCAATAACTCATTTTGTATGTCTCACAAGGAACTATTGACTATAACTCAAATTATTGTAAAATCCAGGAGCATCACCCATCTTTTCCAATTCCTATCAATCCCAAACCCATATTGTTCTTTACCAATCAAAAGTAAAAAAAACAAAATCCACCAAAACCACTTATTTATACGGTTTCTACCCAAACAAAGAATGGTAAAGAAAGACATCGATCAGCAAAAAGCTCCATACAATAAACATATTCATATCAACCAGTTGGGTTCCATATGTTTTATTTGATAATCCTAATATGCAACACTCATAATGAGGACTATTTAGCGACCTTGAAAAGTGCATTAGAAGGTACCATTGGACAGCTCGCAGAATGCCCGCAAATTAACATTAAGCTGAGATTTTAGTTGAGAAGCAGCCACAACACTGGACAAAGGCAAGAACGATTGTGTACAACCAAGTGCTCCTAAATTCTTGAAAATTTATTCACAATATAAACATCACATTCTTCAAATTCCAAAACAAAAAGATAATCTAACTTTGAATTGACAAACCATAAATTCAAAGACTGATATTCTTGCATTTTACACTGCATTCATTATGTTTTTGCTATCTTTTTATCCATATTTTGCATCACATCATTTAGTAAGTTACATTTATAACCCATTTGCACATAATCTTGACTTTGAGATTATTTGGTCGCATTCATACATATTGCAAAAACATTGAGGCTTCATTAGGTGATATTGGGAGTCTTAATCTCATGAGGATGAATTAAGAGAAGGCACAACTTGAAGATCATGGCTCCCATCGATCACTCTCACCGGACAGACTCCATCGAAGGCGACCAAAGAAAATCACCAGACTTCCCCATCGATCATTCTCACCGGACAGCCTCCATCGATGGCGACCAAAGAAAATTACCAGACTTCCCCATCGATCACTCTCATCGGACAGCGTCCACCGATGAAACTATCTCCGCCCCTTTATTTTGTAAAGCTAAACCAAATCAACTTTGGTTTAGTTAAGTCAACTTTAGTTTATTTTGATTTCATTTGGTTAAAAATGAGTTATGTAGGTCTCCCGAGATTTTCACTATAAATACTCTAGACCTACTCTATCTTATCTTATATTAGCTTTTGTAAAAGCTTGTTTAAGGATTTTTGGATTAGAGATCTCTGGATTTTCTGGGTTTATAAAGTTGGATTTCCTTTCTATCTTTACTTATATTCTTCTAATATTGATGATTATGCAAAGATCAACCTACTTGCTTTTGTGTTTTCATGTCTATTAGTGAGTAGTCTTTTATTAGGGTCTTTGGGATGTTAGATCTAGGTTGATTAGTGCTAGGGTAGTGGAGTTTAGGCTTGTAATCATAGATCCATGGTTGATAGGTTGAGTTTAATGCTAGATTAGTAAGAGATAGTTAGTTTAGATCTTAATCATTTCTCACACCCACAAGGCGTTTGATGAAATGCTTGATCCAAACTTTTCAAGCTCTTTTTGACCCTAACCAATGAGAGTTGATGTTTAGAGGTTATGAAGACTTGTTTTTAATGCTAAATTAGTGTTTAACGAGAATTATGAACATTTAAGGTGATTAGTAAAGTGATTAGTACCATGAGAATGGATTAGTCTAGTTTAGTGTCTTGTAACCATTGGATTAGTTCTAAGTATTAGATAAAGACTCCACTAGCTTAGCATTGATTAGTCTAGATCATCTATAACATTCCCAAGGATCCTTCTTTATTAATCTAATTTCAAAAACCATTTTAGTTATTTTCCCGCTTTACTTGCATTACAAATTCTGTTTACAAAAATCAAAAACATATTTGTTTAGATTAAATCATAATTTGAACTCTTAATGTGTTAAGGCTAGATTCCAAGTTGGATTGATTCCCTTCTATGCATAACGCAATTTCGTAACTGATACCTTAATTTGCAAAAATCATAATATCAATTTGGCGTCGTTGCCACTTGGAACTTGCTAAAACCATTAGGAGTTAATTGCGTTTTGAGACTAAGATCTCTTTCTTGCTTTTAATACTAACATCTCTTGTTTGCACTTTGATCTCTCTCTCTTGTAGGTGCATGATGTAGAGGTTTTTATGTATCTAAACTATCAATTCCTCAAATCATGTCATTGAAGTGGATGCAATCAGGTTGTTCTAAGTCAAGCCAAATGAGAGTTTGATTAAGATGTCACAAGTATGAAATAGTAAATAAAGAAAACAAGAAATGCAAGATGAGATTATTAAGCAGATCAATCTATTCTAAAATGATCCTTTCTTAAACAACTTATGCAAGCTATTCTCTAGACGACGATCATCACAACAACCTAAACCCACTCTCATGGTGATTAACCTCAAATATCAGAAAATTCCTAATCTTGACTCTCATCAATGAAACATAACTGAGATATGAATAAAGATCCAGATCATTAAAACGAAAATGCTCCATAGACATCTAATCTCTTAGGCTAGGATGAACAAATCTCTGGAATTAAGATGATCATACATTCATTGAACCTTTGAGTGGTGAATGTCTGAGATCATATTCTAATTGATCAGAAAAGAATATGCATTAAGAACCCTAATCCAGAAGAGAATTGGAAGTATTAAAGCATTATCAACATTAGAGAGATGAAATCTAACCCAGATCTACCTTTTCCTCAAAAACCCTAATTTTCACTACTCAGATGAAGAACACATGATCAAATGCAAAAACCCAGAAATCAAAATTAATTGCATAATCATAAACAGATAGAGTAGAAAAACAAGATTCCAGAATAAACAAAATGCAAATTCGTATTAAAATGGGCAGATCTAAGGATCCAAAAACCTAGAAAATGAATAACACTAAAAAATAATGAAAAGTGAAAGTAATGTAATTAGGAATAAAATAAAAGACTTGGCCAAAAATGGCCTAGATAATAAGTATTTATAGAGGCGGATAAAACCCCTAAGTAAAACTAATTAAGGAAAGTAAAAATGGTAAAAAACGGGGCTCCACTCGGTTTGCTAAACCGAGTGGACATCTCAAGTAAGGTCATTCTTCAAAGGTGAGGGCTTGACTTGGGATGTTTGGTCGAGTGGAACCAAATTTGGCATCTTGAAGCCGAGTGACATTGCTCGAGTGGCCTCTTCTATACTTGACTCGGAGTGAAGGACGAGTGTCTTGATTGAGTCACTCCATGTTATTCCGAAAAGCTCCATAAATCTTCTTAAGTACCTGAAAATCATCCAATATGCAATGCAAATGCGATACCTAATGTAAATCCTAAGTAAATGTAATAAGTATGCAAATGGATAGGAGAAATGACAATTAAAAGAACAAAATGTGAATGATTAAGTATGCTAAAAACATGCAAATCTCAAACTCATCAATTCCCCTAAACTTAGTCTTTGCTTGCCCTCAAGCTAACATAGAAGCTAAGATCATGAGAAAGGTTTGAAAATGGGAAATCAGAACCAAAATAGACTGAAATCATAAGTGAGTTCTACTTCAAAAATTTTAGCCATACTATTCTTGACAAAAACTAGCAACAGAGAAAACTTAGACAAGCATTCAAATCATTCAAATTCCTTTAACATTCATTAATAGGTAACCATGAATCAAGTTTATGCAAAGTTCATTGAATCTCATTTGGCTAAAGGTGTAGGTTAAGAGACAAAGGTGGTCCCTTCAAAGGTTTTATCAAATTGGAACAGGGATCTCTCAGGAAATGATTGAGCTTTAGAAGAATGCTAAAGGTCAGGGCCAACCTATGCATACAAGGACAGATTCTCATCTACCCAAACACATAAGAGATGAACCTAAACCTATAATCTAGTACCAGAAATCATCCTAAATCTACCCTTTAGGCTTTCATTTCCTTTGATTCTTCTTTTACTAAGGCTTTTCGTTTTGAATTCATGTTCTAAGGAGTGGGTTCTTTCTTATTTATCTAGCGGATTGGATTTTCTTTCTGTTTTCTAAGGATCTTTTCCTAAAATTTTCTTTTCTTTTCTTTTCTTTTCTGAGCCTAGATCTTTTATTTTCTTTTTAAATTCTTTAAAATCCTTTACTAGACATTTTTATTTTCTATTTATAACTTCCAACTCCCAGAACTAATAAAACAAATCTTTTATAGCCTTTTCTTTTTCTTTCTTTCTTAAAAACCTAGGGTGTTGATATTAAGATTTTTGCAAATCAAGGTATCAATTACCCTAAATGCGTTGTAGCATAGAAGGGAATCAACCCAACTTGGAATCTAGTTTCAACACATTACAAGTGTAAATCATGTCTTAATCTAAATGAATATGTTTTTAGGTTTTTGAAAAGAGAATTTGAAATGCAAGTAAACAAGAAAATACGTAAAAACAATTTTTGAAACAAATTAACAAAGAAGGATCCTTGGGAATGTTATGGATGATCTAGACTAATCAATGCTAAGCTAGTGGAGTCTCAATCTACTTCTTAAAGCTAATCCAATGGTTCCAAGACAGTAAACTTGACTAATCCACTCTCATGGTACTAATCACTTCACTGATCACCTTAAATGTTCATAACTCTCATTAAATATTAGTTGACTAATGAGCATTAATAACAGATCTTCTTAACCTTTAAACATCCTAAACATCAATTCTCATTGGCTAGGAATGAAAAGAGTTTAAAAGATTTGATCAAGCA
Organism: Nasturtium officinale; assembly: GCA_963854855.1. Taxonomy (NCBI): domain Eukaryota; kingdom Viridiplantae; phylum Streptophyta; class Magnoliopsida; order Brassicales; family Brassicaceae; genus Nasturtium; species Nasturtium officinale. The sequence continues at coordinate 11,270,758 of OY978504.1, read as the reverse complement.
TTTCATCAAACACCTTGTGGGTGTGAGAAATGCTTAAGATCTAAACCAACAATCTCTTGTTAATCTAGCATTAAACACAACCTAACAAGCATGGATCTAATGATTACAAACCTAAACTCCACTAACCTAACACTAATTAACCTAGATTTAACATCCCAAGAATCCTAAAATAGACTAATCATATGAAAACACAAATCATTGAGTTTGAACTTTGCATAATCATAAACATTAATAGAATAAAATCAAAGACAAAATGAAATCAAATCCTTCTTAATCTCCAAAGATCAAAGATTAAAACAGTTAGAAGAGAATAAGAGTGGCTAAAATCCTTCAAAACAAAACATAAAAACCTAGAAATTAAGGTTCAATCACTATTTATACTAATATAAAAACTTGGTTTAACATCTAAACTCGGATTGGTTCAAAATGAATTTCTTCAATTAGATGATCGGTCCAGCGGTGTGCCTTGGCCGCCATGCTTGGCCGCTGCTCTCCAGTGGTGTGCCTTGGCCGCTGGAGATGGTCTTGCAATCTCCCAGTTGCTTGATTTGAACGTCCAGCGGTGTGTCTTGGCCGCTGTGCTTGGCGCTGCTCTCCAGCGGTGTGCCTTGGCTGCTGGAGATGGCCTTGCAATCTCCAAGTTTCTTGATTTGAATGTCCAGCGGTGTGTCTTGGCCGCTGTCCTTGGCCGCTGCTCTCCAGCGGTGTGCCTTGGCCGCTGGAGATTGCCATGCAATCTCCCAGTTCCCTAAACAATTCTTTCTGTGTCCAATGTCCAAACATCCATCTTTATTGCTCCAAGCCACCATACTTTACTCCATGTTCCTATTAGACAAAGAACTATGCAAAACATGTTCCTAATTCTATAGATGCAATGCAAAAAATGCAAAATATTAACAATGAAAGCATACTCTAAAGGTGATGAAATCTTAACATATCAATTCCCCCAAACTTGCCTTTTGCTTGTCTGCAAGCAAACAACAGGAGACAGAAATGGGAGAAGCTTAAGCATGGGGATTCAAAGTCAAAAAGCATCAAACAAGGATGAAACACATTGTCCTCGAAGATAGTTAAATGGTGCAAGAACAAACATCTTACTCTCTAGTACTTCTCCGTGCTCATTTCAATGCACAACTCTAATGCAACCTCTAAGCTTAAGCAAAAACTCACAATCAAATAGAAAACATCTCTTCAACATTCACTAAGGTGCTTATAATGCGGTCTTGCTTATGGAAATCAAATCACTCTTCAATCGTGTAACATCCGTGTGGTGAAAACATAAATAATTTATTTGTTTTAGAATAACTAGCCAAGTTTTATGGATTTTATTTAATACAAATAAAGTTTGGAGGTGTTAAAATAGTGACTGGAGGAGTGTTTTAGGTTGTTTGTGTTGGATCAAAAATAATGATGAGTTTATTTGATGCAATTAGAAATTTTGAGGATGATTTATATGTATCAGAAAGTTGAGGGACTTTATTATAATTTTAGGAAAGAAAAACCCTAGACCAATTTAAGTGTTGAAACCTTTACTTTTCTCTCTAAATTTCGTGGTCACCTACATACAAAACGAGGTTGAAAGTTGTTGATGGTGAGAGAGGAGGAAGATGAGTATTTAGAGATGCAGACAGAACTGTCAAAGCATGGTAGAAACGCGATTCAACTAAGTAAATCATTTCCAAAGGTAACAAAACCTTACATAGTTGTAACTAAGCCTTTGAAGTAGATGTGGCACTTTGCGGATTTAGATTTGAGTTAGTATTGTAAAAGTTATTTGCGTTTTAGTGAAGTGTTATGTTTCAGACGCGATTTGGACTAACGTGGATTCAAAGAGAGATCGCGAGTTTATTTGTGCTCGGATCATCTTGAAACTTTGGGGATAGTTTCATGACATATAGAAGTTTATTTTCAATGGTGAGAGTAAGAACTGAACGGTTAGATTTCGATTTGTGATCCCTTCTTAGAGGCTAATCATTTCTGTTGTTTTTCAGATATTTCTGGATTAAGTTTAATGTTGTTTTGTTGATGTAATTGGTTGAAGAGTTAGAAAGAGAGGTATTGATTGTGTTGTTATGACCTTTAAGAAACCCTCAAAGTTCCAGAGAGTCTAGATCTTGTGAGTTTTACCAGTTGTGTTGTCAGGACACCTCGAAAAGGCTAAGGTAAGTGCAGTACCGTGGCTTATCTGAGTTTTTACGAATAGTTTATAATATAATAGATATTTGCTTCAGTTTATGTGATGTATGTGGATTGAGTGGTTTGTAGGTTTTGTTGATTTGATGTTTGGGCTGAAATAATTGTTTTGTAAATTAAATTGCCAAAATTTGTAAAATTATTTATGTTGAAACAAATTTATGAAATTGTTGAAATTAAATATATGATGTTATTTTTGAATTATTATTTTTGCTGATTTTAACTAATTAATTATTTGCTGATAATTAATTGATTGATGAAATTTTTGCATTGTTGGTTGTTGTATTCTGTAAGCATATGTATTATGCTTATAAACTATTTGTTTGCATGTGTGTATAGCTTTGAGACGGGTTAATCACCTCACTCAGTATTTATTAAATACTGATGCATCTTTTTGTAATGATGCAGTAAATTTTAGCTTGATGGAGCTCATGGGACCAAGGCTGCGGAAATGAGATGATATACCGGGGTTGTTGTTTATTTATTTATTGCTTTTATTAATTTATGGTGATGATTTTATCATGAACTTGTAGGTTGTTAGTTAATAATTATGTTAATATGTTTTTGTGAATTGAATGAGTTAATTAATTTAATGTGGTTTTGAGAATTGTTTAATTCTGTCTGCTCTAGAAGATATTAATATTTATGGGAATATTATTATCGAAAATGGGTTGGGGTGTTTCAAATTGGTTTATGGATTAAAAGCTTTTTGATGTGACTTCAAAAGAGTTTTTCTTTAGGTGGTTTCTCTCAAAAATTGGAGTGCTAGTCAAATGCAAAGTCCATCATTTCCAAAGAGAATAATGTAAAATAGGATGCAATAGATATATGCATGAGACTCAAATATGCAAAAAGAGAAAAATAAGAAAATAAAACACAAGATTAAAAGACATAAAACCCTCCCCCTAACTTGAATTACACCGTCTCGGTGTAACAAAAGTGAGAGAGAAGGTTAAAACAAAAAGCAAAAATAAAATGATATATACATTGAAAGGGAAAGGACCATACCTTGGCCCTAGTCGAGAATCTTAGGGTGTGGAGTGAGTGGAGTTTGAGAACTCCTAGGATCGGTTGAAGAAGTGGAATGAGCATTAGAGAAGCACATTCCACCTTTGAATGTGACAGTGAGTACCTCCTTCATCACATCTTCAAATCCTTTTGAACCAGTTGCCTTAAGCTTTGGTGTGAGGATCGCTTTAACCATAGAAAAGAGATTTGACATTCCCTTACACTTTACTTTGTATTGTAGCTCTCCATCAATGCATTTCCAAGGGTGCAAGGTCATAGTGGGAACCAATGGAGAGTGAACAAGGGTGGGATGGTGGGGTTTGTTCATTACCATCTTGTTCTTTTCAAGATTCTTCTTGGTTTCCTTCAACTTCTTGACTTTATCACTTTCATCACAACCATCAAACAACGAGAATAAACACTTTCCATCCAAAATTTGTTCATCAAGCACTAGAGTTTCATTCACAATCTTAATCTCATTCTTCCATTTTAACTCTTCATTGGTGATTGTTCCACAAAAATTGATAGAGGAAGGCTTGATTGGATAGGTAAATGTAGGATTCACATTGATTAGAGTCACACACTTGGTTGAGAAGTTGATGCTTGCTCCTGCGGTATTGAAAAATGGAGTTCCAAAAATGAGTGGAAGATTATCCGGTTTTCCATTATCAACTACCATAAAGTCTGTTGGGATTAAACAATCTCCAACTTTAAGTGGATAGTCTTCAATCAAACCAAGTGGAGGCTTCAAAGAGGCATCAGTATTAGTAATCGAAGAGGAGTACTCTTTCATTTCTTTCATACCAATACTCTTCATCATCTCAAGTGACATGACATTCACACTTGCACCCGAATCACACAAGGCATTCTCAAATTTCATTTTCCAAGGGAGCAAGATATGAGGAATGTACCAGGATTCTCAAGCTTGGAAGGTTAAGGCTTGAGCATTTCCATAATTTCTTCTACCTTTGCCATGTTGGCTAAGATAGCTTCAATAAACTTTACATGAAGAGGAACTTGAATCAAACTACTCATGTGAGGCAAAGGGACTCCAATTGTGCTCATTTTAGCTTTGAAGCTTGAGAAGACTTTCTTTTTAGCTTTGGTAAGTATTCTTCCTGGGAATGGGATTGGAGGTTCATAAGGAGAAAGCTCATCCTTTGGTGCATCTTCCTTTTCAATTCTCATGGGAACCTTAACTTCTTTACTAGTAATCACCTCTACCTTTGCTTCACTTTGACTAACCACGCCAGCATCATCCACTCCATATAGAAGTATAGTGATATCCTCAACATCCCTTTTATGATCATTCTCATCACTTGTGAGGATAACATTGCAAAATTCCTTGGGATTTGTTTCACTTTTACCGGGAAGTGAGTCCATTGGCCTCTTAGATGATGATAAAACTTTAGCAACCCGATTTTCAAGGCTCTTTACATGGGAAACCAAATGTTCAAACTTATTATTCAATTCACTGTAAGCTCCTTGCATCCCATCCATTCTCTTGTTAATCTCAAAACTACCTTTGGTTCTCCCTTCTAAGAGTTGTTTAAGAAGCAGAGTATTAGTATCTTCTTTGAGGGTTTGGGAAAGTTGAAGGGGTTGGGTAGTGTTTGGTATAAAGGTTTGGTGTTGGTTATATTGAGGTTGAGGTTGGTAATTTGGGTTTGGTTGGAAGTTTTGATTGGGTTGGAAAGTTTGGTTTTGGTTTGAATATTGTGTTTTTGGTTGAAAGTTTTAATTGGGTTGGAAGATTTGGTTTGGTAGTTTGGGATAGGTTTGTTCCTGTGGATTTTCAACATTGGGGTTGCGGTAAGAGAGGTTTGGATGGTTGCGGCAGTTTTGGTTGAAGCATTTGTTTTGAAATTCTCCTTGGTTGTCCACATAATTAACTTCCTCCTGTTTCTCTCCATTATCCTCAACATAAACTCTCATCTCATTGTATCCTTGTTGATACCCTGGTTGACCATTATCAAACTCTGCCACATAGTTTACCGGCTTTTGAGTGAGAAACGAAGCTTTGCTCATCTTGTCAATTCTATCATTGATGTCCTTGAAGCTATCTTTTATGCTCTGATCCGGTCCACTAGTATCTCTCAACTCTTTGTCATAGTCACCTCCATAGCAAGCATCACTTTGAGCAAGATTTTCAATCAATAACTCTCCCTGTTCCACATTCAAGTTGTCAAAGCTTCCATAACTTGCCGTGTCTAAGGTGCGGCGATAGTTCTCTAGTGTTCCTCTATAGAAGATGCCAAGCAAATTTTGCCTATAGATACCATGATGAGGCAACTCCTAGTGTAACCCTTTAAACTTTCCCATGCTTCATATAGATTCTCTTGGTAGCCTTGTTTGAAACTAACAATGTCATTTCGAAGCTTTGCTGTCTTCTGCTTTGGAAAGAACTTATTGAGAAATTCCTTCTTATAAATATCCCAAATGGATACCAAGTCTGAACCAATGTTCTTCTCCCATTGGGAGGCCTTGTTCCCTAATGAGAAAGGAAAAAGTATCATCTTGATGGATTCTTCGGGAACTCCATTTATCTTCACTGTTCTGCATAGTAGCTCAAACTGATCTAAGTGATCTAAAGGATCTTCCGAGGACAATCCATTGTACCTCTGATTCTGAACCATGTTGATCAAGCTTGACTTTACCTCAAAGTTGTTAGCAGCAATGGAAGGTGTTGGAATTCCAGTAGCTTGTACTCTGATGTTGGGTGCATCAAATGCTCCAATAGGTCTAAGAACTGGTTGTCCCTGTTGAGGAACCCACGGAAATCCCAGAGGAAATTCTTCGTTATTCATCCCTAAACACTGTAAGTGTTGTAACCGTTCTCTTGCAGCTCTTATACCTTCTCTTTCTATCCGGCGAATGTCTTCAACAGAATCAACAAACTTTTGTGGACTGTGACCTCTAAGGTTCATGCACCTAAAAGAGAGAGATCAAAGTGGAAACAAGAGATATTAAGTAGTAAATACAAGAAATAAAACTGTCTCAAACACACAATTAATGGTTTTAACAAGTTCCAAGTGGCAACGGCGCCAAATTGATATTAAGATTTTTGCAAATCAAGGTATCAATAACCCTAAATGTGTTGTAGCATAGAAGGGAATCAAACCAACTTGGAATCTAGTTTCAACATATTAAAAGTATAAATCATGTCTTAATCTAAGTAAATATGTTTTTGGGTTTTTGAAAAGAGAATTTGAAATGCAAGTAAACAAGAAAATATGTAAAAAACAATTTTTGAAATCAAATTAACAAAGAAGGATCCTTGGGAATGTTATGGATGATCTAGACTAATCAATTCTAAGCTAGTGGAGTCTTAATCTACTTCTTAAAGCTGATCCAATGGTTCCAAGACAGTAAACTTGACTAATCCACTCTCATGGTACTAATCACTTCACTAATCATCTTAAATATTCATAACTCTCGTTAAACATTAATTGACTAATGAGCATTAATAATAGATCTTCTTAACCTCTAAACATCCTAAACATCAATTCTCATTGGCTAGGAATGAAAAGAGCTTGAAAGATTTGATCAAGCATTTCATCAAACACCTTGTGGGTGTGAGAAATGCTTAGGATCTAAACCAACAGTCTCTTGCTAATCTAGCATTAAACACACCCTAACAAGCATGGATCTAATAATTACAAGCCTAAACTCCACTAACCTAACACTAATAAACCTAGATTTAACATCCCAAGAATCCTAAAATAGACTAATCACTCATGGATATAACAAGCATGGATCTAATAATTACAAGCCTAAACTCCACTAACCTAACACTAATCAACCTAGATCTAACATCCCAAGAAACCTAAAATAGACTTATCACTTATGGATATGAAAACACAAATCATTGAGTTTGAACTTTGCATAATCGCAAACATTATTAGAATAAAATCAAAGACAAAATGAAATCAAATCCTTCTTAATCTACAAAGATCAAAGATTCAAAACAGTAAGAAGAGAATAAGAGTGGCTAAAATCCTTCAAATCAAAACATAAAAACCTAGAAATTAAGGTTCAATCACTATTTATAATAAGATAAAAACTTGGTTTAACATCTAAACTCAGATTGCCTAAAACTGAATTTCTTCAAATAGAGGATCGGTCCAGCGGTGTGCTTTGGCCGCCATGCTTGGCCCCTGCTCTCCAGCGGTGTGCCTTGGCCGCTGGAGATAGTCTTGCAATCTCTCAGTTGCTTGATTTGAACATCCAGCGGTGTGTCTTGGCTGCTGTGCTTGGCTGCTGCTCTCCAGCGGTGTGCCTTGGCCGCTGGAGACTGCCTTGTTATCTCCCAGTTTCTTGATTTGAATGTCCAGCGGTGTGTCTTGGCCGCTGTGCTTGGCCACTGCTCTCCAGTGGTGTGCCTTGGCCGCTGCTCTCCAGTGGTGTGCCATGGCCGCTGGAGATGGCCTTGCAATTTCCCAGTTCCCTAAACAATTCTTTCTTGGTCCAATGTCCAAACATCCATCTTTATTGCTCCAAGCCACCATACTTGACTCCATGTTCCTATTAGACAAAGAACTATTCAAGACATGTTCCTAATTCTATAGATGCAATGCAAAAAATGCAAAATATTAACAATGAAAGCATACTCTAAAGGTGATGAAATCTTAACATATCAGGTGTTTGTCCGACTTGGGTTACAAACTCGAGGTGATGAAACCGAGTTACACAACCCGAAAACACCAAATCCATACCAAATCCCCAAAATGAAAATCTCACTAGTCCTAACTGATCCAATAGATGTGAATCCGACTATATGAGATCCTATCCTTGTCAGCTCCAACCTAACATGTTCTAACAAAGCTCAATTAGGCAGAAAAGGCCTCACATTCACACAAAGAGTAATGATGGCTTGAAAGAAGGTTAAAGTTAGGGGAATGGATTTTTTAACTGTTCCAAAGATGGGAAACAGCTACTTGGGTTAACAAAGGGTGGAAGAAAGGATAAGATAATCAAAGTATGTGTATGGTATCCATGAGATCAATTCATGATGCATAAACATGAAAATTTTAAGTCCAGATTATGTTCTACTAGATATGAATATGAATTTTAGATCTCAGCATGTTTTCAGCCTAATCTAGATCCAAAGTTAAGTAATTGGAGCATGGTTCTATCTTAACTTCAAACTTCACTTATTCATTCAGCAAGTTTACAAGGTAGTCATCATTTTCCCTATGCAATGCAGCAGTCCTAAATGAAAATACTAGACTCAATCCTATAATACAAATGCAACTATATGAACACTCTGTTTTTGTGAGATGATTTTTCCAAAAATTTCAAAACATTTTGATTTTTTCTATGCCTTAGGTGATATGTGTATGCAGACTCAAGGATGAAAATTTGAAAATAAGATACAAAGAAAACTAGTTAAATACTCCCTAGATACTCCCCCAAGCTTAAATCACACAGTCCCTTGTGGGATAAAGAATTCGGAAAAAGAATCTAGGGTCAAACATAAACAAAAATTCTAAGGATGCATGGTATATACATGGAAATGATAGGATTTTACCTCAGGGCCTTGAGAAGAAGGATAAGACAGCCTCATCCATGCTTTCTCACATATAAGCTAGAGGTGAGGGTAACTCGGCTTCACTCCCCGAGTCTGTATTCCAAGTTTGTTCTCTGTGTTGAGCAAACTTGACATCCTGATCGAGTGAGGCATCCCGAGTTAGCTATCCTATTTGGCAAACTCGATCTGTTGATCGAGTGATGCATCACGAGTTTGCCCCCGTTTTACCTGAGATTATAAACATACATATATGAACATAAAAACGTTATAAGAAACTGCTATTTATAGGGATAAACATGGGATTTCCTCCCAAGTGAGCTTGTTTAAAGTCTATGAACTTGACTATAGTGAACTCATGCTTGAATGAGGGGTTCATCCAGATGAACTGTTTTTCCTTCCGGGATGATTCTGTCAGCCAAATACTTCTTCACTCTGTGCCCATTTACTGTAAACTCTGTTCCATCCTTGCTGAGTAATGTGATTGCTCCATAGGGAAGGACTTCTTTGATTTGGAAAGGTCCAGACCACCTGGATTTGAGTTTCTCTGGTGATAAACTCCTAGGATGCATCTCTGGATGAATATGGATAGATCCTTGCATAAACGAATCAAAGACTCAAGTTTATCAGGGCTGTGGATTAAAGTGGTGACACAAGAGGCTGCGGAAAGACTCCTTGATGAATGGATTGAATGGTCACACAATGGATGCGGAAGTCCATTGATATTCCTCAATGTCATGCCAAGATATTACACACTTGGTGATGATAAGGTTTGATTCCTGAATATGACTCACTGGAGAATCGAAAAGATTATTGGATATGACTCACCAAACAATCAAAGAACAAAAGATATTTGTCTCTTGAAAAAGGTTTTTGACTAAAAAGTTGGATGCTCTAGAATAGAGCTTACATTGTGCTTAAATAGAGGAGGTACTTGAACAGACTCAAGCTCCTCGTAATTGACTATCTTGGGACTCTAAAAATCAATCTAAGACTTTGGACCAAAACCAGGCGACTTGGACCAACAAAATAAGAAGTTGCGGATTAAAGACAATGACATAAAACTATAATCTAAATTTATTACATAAGATAGATAAAAAGGTGGTCCATTGCATCAAGAAGGCGCCTAAGCTTCATAAAAATGGTTGTGAAAGTGAACTTGAGGCCTCATTAAAAACCTTAGGTTAGAATGTCCATTGGGATAAAACCAAACCAAGGGAAAAAGAGCACACTCAATCCACTTGCCTAGATGGTGATTAACTTGAAGGTGAAATGGCTTGAATGGTGATAAGTGTGTCAAGATTCGGCCAAGGCAATCTTCTTGCTTCCAAGACATCTTTTGACTTGTTCCCACAGTTTCTTTAAGTCTTCTTGTTCTTGCATGGGTCATGGGACCTTTAAGAATAACTAAGGCATCTTCCTCAGCTGGTTGGATCTTGGTATCTTCATCCCCATTAGATAGCTGGTCCATGAGCATACCATACCCTCCCTCTTGAAAAGGATTTATCCTCAAATCCGGCTCATGTATGGGTTTCTTGTCCTCCGTTAAAGCAACTCCGATTCTAGTCCTAAAGAAGTTGGATGAGATCACTTTTCAATCTGGTGGCTCCTCTTTTATGCCTGCAAAGTTGTCAACACTAAATAGCAAGTGTATTATCAAAGTCTGGGTAAGGTCCTTAGTGTTTCCGGTATTCATTGTGGCAAATGGAGGTGTTGTTGGGTCCGGTTTGGCACATGATCTAGCTGGCTTGGTTCGCACATGGGATGATGTGGTTTGTATGACCGGTTTGGCAATTGATTCAGCTGGGTTGGTTTGCTCATGGGATGGTGTCGTTTGGTTGAACCTATCATACCCTCTCCATTGATAAGTTCTTGACCTCAAAGTTGTACATTCTGCTCCAAGAGAAAGCAAATTAGCTTTCATTCGCATTTGAGAGTCTAGATGAGTACCTTGGTTTCTGATTGGTGCTGAGGCATCTGGTGGTTTCTCCTTTATCACCATTACTTTGTCTGTATCTTCCTGAGTACCTCCGAAGATGTTTGATAACAATTCAGTTTTGAAGATGGTGATGTTTGAAACACAGACAGCCGGTGTTGGATACCAAATGATGAAGATCAAACCCAAGGATACGACATTGTAACCTTGGAGAGCTTGTGAAGTGGTTGATACGACAAGTTGATCCTTCACCTTTGTGCTTCCTTCAGTTTCTTTATTCGCATGCTCCTTAATATAACATTGCTCTGGTTCACTGCTTGATTCAAGTGATGGATTTAGACTTTGCTTGTGAACTACTACTTGTTCAGTAACCTTCTTTGGTTGAGATGTTGACTTAACCTCCATCTTCTCATTGAGAACGTGGATGGGGGCTTTCTTTGGTAATTTCTCCAAAAGATATGGTTTTGTCTTGGCCTCCATGAGGGTTGAGGTTTTCTTTTGACCATAGACTTCGGCTGGTTTCTCTTCTTGAGCTACTAACCCTTGAACGGTGCTATTGGCTTGTGGAGCATGGTTTGGTACAAATTCCTTTGGTGCATACTTTTTCTTCATTAATTTCTTAAGATCTTCCCACATGGTGAGAGTTGGCTCTTTGTAATACCAGGGATCATCAACTTCTTGCAACCACCATTTCTAAGCATCTCTAGTGAGTTGGCTAAATGCATAATCCAATCTTTTTTTGCAGTACCCGGTGGTAGTGCAACCAATTTTCCATGTTTCTTTCCCACTCTAAGTAGTTTCCTTTTCCTGAAAATTTATAAGGTTTAAAGATCTTAGCAGGCTGAAACTCAGAATCAAAACCCAACTTCGATTTGGAGGTGCAAGAGGTTTTCTGTAGGTTGCTCCATGTTAATCTTAATATGTTGTCTAGTGGCTTGGGATTAAGATCGTGTCCCCTCCTTTTCTGTACTCTGTTCTGCTCTTCATGAAACCCATGACGAAGTTTTTCAGGACGTGCATCCATTTGGCTATCCCAAGCAGAAGAACTTCTGCGCAGAAAGCATTTACCAGTTCCTTGTGATCCAGAATGCTTTTGTTGAGTTTGAGGTTGTCTTTCTCTCTTGGATCCATGGCTATGGCCTTGACTAGTAGCTTTTCTCAACTCTGGTCTCAGTTCCTCATGGAAATCTTGCATAATGGCCTTATCATATCAGCCATAATAGTGCCCACACAGAAGGTAGTCCAGCAGTCAGTTTCGACAACAGCAGATGAACAGTCACACAAAATATCAAATCTGTTGAAATTATAAGTTTAAAGAGATTGAAGAATGTTTAGAGACTAAGAGTGAGAATAGCAAGAGATTATGAAAGTTTGTATGTATTTTATTCTCTTAGTCTTACAAATCTTTACAAGAGGTTACACATATATTTATAGACATTTGAATGAGAGGAGGTGCAGAAGAAGAGAGGAATGGCGTGAAGAAGGAAGAGGAGAAGAGAGGTTTTGCGTGAAGAAGAGAGGAGGGAGCAGCTCACCTACTCCAACAGTATTGCACTCCATGCCTCTCTCTGGCGCCCCATGCTTGTGCCCATGCCTCTCCTTGCTTCCTTACTTAGTTTAGTTAGTTCATCTAGTTGAGATCCAACAACTTCCTTTTCTTCTAGTTCCTTCTTAACTTGTTCTCTTTCTAGTTCCTTTTCAACCAGTTTTCTCCTTTTCCCTCCTTCTCTTGTGTTTGAATTCTTCTTCTTGAGATCACATATTTCAACACTCCCCCTCAAGATTGGTCGGTGGAGATCCTTAAGACCGATCTTGCCATGAATGTGATCACAAGTAATAGTTGAAGTTGCCTTAGTGAAGATATCAGCTAATTGATCCTTGCTTGCTACAAAGGCGGTTTTGATAATTCCTTCTTGTATCTTCCCTCTCACAAAATGGCAATCAACTTCTATGTGCTTGGTTCTTTCATGAAATACCGGATTTGATGCTATATGCATTGCAGCTTGATTATCACAATACAACAGCATTTCTTCATCTCCCTGGATTCCAAGGTCTTTTAGAAGCGCTTTTATCCATATCAACTCCTTTGTCAATTCTTTCATGGCTCTGTACTCTGCTTCAGCACTTGATAAGGCTATGACCTTCTGTTTTTTGCTCCTCCAGGTTACTAGATTTCCTCCCACAAATGTGCAAAAACCAGATGTGGACTTTCTATCCTTTTTATCTCCAGCCCAATCCGCATCACAATAACCTTGGACCTTTGTGTTCCCATTAACATGCATCCATACACCTTTTCCAGGGCTATTCTTTAGGTACCTTAGCAACCTCTCAATCATGTTCCAATGTTGTGAGGTTGGCTTTTGCATATGCTGGCTCACACGGTTTACTGCAAAGCAGATGTCAGGTCTTGTAATGGTAAGATAGATAAGTTTGCCCACCATCCTTTGGTATCTTTTAATGTTCTCAAAAGGCTCCCCCTCAGGACTATCTTGGTATCCTTCTTCTATTGGAGTTTTGGCCGGCTTGGATCCTAACTTCCCGGTTTCTTCCAAGAGATCCAGCACATATTTCCTTTGAGATATGAACATTCCATCTCCAAATCGTGTCATCTCAATCCCTAGGAAGTACTTGAGCTCCCCTAGATCCTTTATATCAAAGTCGGCCTTCAAGAGTCCCTTGATTTGATCTACTCCATCTTTGTCACTTCCTGTGATGATTAGATCATCAACATAAATCAAGACTACCACTACTCCTCCTTCACTTTGTCTTGTGAATAGAGTATGATCCGCTTCAGATTTTATGAACTCCTTCTTCAAGAGACAAGCACTTAGCCTTTGGTACCATGCTCTTGGAGATTGCTTCAGCCCATAGATTGCTTTCTTCAATCTACACACTTTGTTGCCTCCATTATGATACCCTAGGGGTGGATCCATATATACTTCTTCTTCCAAATCCCCCTGCAAGAAGGCATTCTTGACGTCCATTTGCCATAAGTCCCATTCCAAGTTTACAGCTACCGAGATTAGAATTCTTATGGAATGAAGCTTAGCCACTGGAGCAAATGTTTCAGTATAGTCCTCCCCATAGACTTGAGTATATCCTTTTGCTACCAGCCTTGCTTTGTACCTTTCTATTTCCCCATCACTTGTGTATTTAATTGTATACACCCATCTACTCCCAACCGACTTCTTATCCTTTGGTAAGTCGGTTAATTACCAAGTATTATTCCTTTCCATGGACTTCATTTCCTCTTCCATGGCTTTCACCCATACTTCACTCTCACATGCTTCTTCATATGAGCTAGGAATGTATTCCTTGCTGATTTTTGTGAGAAACACTTCATGCTCCATGGGTAATGTCGCCAAGGAACAGAAATGCTCAATGGGATATGTGATAATACTAGTTTGAGTGTGATCTCCTCCTTGTGATATGAGAGTGCTGTCGCCAATAGGATCGAGATCTAAGCTCGCCGTACGCTCAGGACACTCTCTTATCACACAAGGAAAAATACTCGTACTAGACTCTCCTTGGAGCATAGCAGAATTGTTATAGCCATAAAAGACACGTTGTCGCCTCTGTCTTGTACTTCTTCTTAGAGGTATGGTTGGCTCCTGTCCTTCTTCAGCATCCGCTCCCTCTTCATCCAAATTCTGATCCACTTCCTCATGTGCATTATCCGCACTATCTTGCTCTATGAAGTTCTCAGATGTTTCTTCTTGTACTTCTTCACATAGGCTTGGCGTTTCATCAAACACCATCCAGTCCATGGATGAATAGATCATTCCTTTAGAAGCATCATGATCCTTAGCCCCATAGAAACTCTCTTGTTCATTAAAGCTTACTTCTCTAGACACATACACTCTTCTTGTTTCCGGATTGTAGACCTTGTAGCCCTTTTGTGTTGGTGAATATCCAATGAACACACACCTCATGCTTCGAGGTTCAAGTTTGCTTCTGTGTCCTTCTGGTAAAAACATGAAGCATGTGCATCCAAACGTTTTGATATGATTTAAGCTTGGTTTCTTCTTGTTCAACACTTCAAATGGGGACTTATCATCCAGATTTTTGGTTGGAAGTCGGTTGATTAAGTAGCTTGATGTCATTACGGCATCTCCCCAATGGAACTTTGGTACTCTTTTGGCAATCATGAGAGTCCTTGCTACTTCCATTAGGTGTCTATTCTTCCTTTCAGCTATCCCGTTCTGCTGAGGAGTGTATGCACACGATGTTTGATGAATGATGCCAAAGTTGTTGAGCAACTCTTTGAATCGTTTACTCACATATTCACCTCCATTATCACTACGCAATACTTTGATCTTTGTTTTGAATTGGGTAGAGATATAGTTAATGAAGTTGGTGAAGGCTTCATACACTTGATCTTTGGTATGTAGAAGAGTGATCCATGTATATCTTGAGTAGTCATCAATGAATGAAACAAAATATTTATATTGATCTCTTGAATTACATGGTGAGGTCCATACATCCGAGTGTACAATGTCAAACGCTTCATCACAAGTTGTAGATGAAGTAGGAAAAGCTTGTCTACAATGCTTCCCTAGTACACACGCCTCACACACTACTTCTTCTTGGATGAGATTGGGTAAGACCATCTTGAGGACTGCTGAACTTGGATGTCCTAGCCTTCCATGCCATAATGGGCTATCTTCAATCTCTTTCCTCCCAAAAAACTTTGCATCTGCCTTCATTCCAAGAGTCATTGGTTCCTCTTGTTTATTTGATTCCAAGATATACACACCATCTTCTACCTTCCCTTCTCCGAGCACATGGTTTGTTTTAGGGTCCTGAAACTTAACAAAGCCAGTCCCAAACACAGCCACACACTCCAAATCCTTTGTAGCTTTATTAACGGATAAAAGATTAGATGAGAAGTTAGGCATGTATAATGCTTTTGTTTCCCTTTTAAAAAGCTCTAACTCTCCTATCCCTTTAATTGGAACTGAACTTCCATTGGCTACTTGTACACTTCCATGGCATGGTTCAAGATTCTTTAACATATCTTGATCCTTGATCATGTGATGAGAAGCCCCTGAATCCACAATGATTCTAGTCTTCTTTATGGGTGTTTTAGAGCTGAAAAAACTCTTACCCGAATCTGTGAGTTTGGCTAGGCTCTTGATGAGAGCTTCAAACTCAGACCTTCTAACCAGTTCTTCAACAGGTTGTGCAATTCCCGTGAAGGCTCTAGGTCCATTCCCATTCTCCTTTAGCCGCTTAGGCCTCAAGTGTGGATGGAGAGTCCAACACTTCTCCTTAGTGTGTCCTTTCATCTTGCAATGCTCACACTCCAACGTCCTCTTGTCTCCAAATGTGAGATTCTTTCTTGCAAGATGTGCAGCTTCACTTGGTGCACGAAACAGGTCTCTAGACCCTTCTTCCCTTTGTATCATACCGCATACTTCCGCTAGACTTGGCAGATTCTCAAATCGAAGTATATGCTTGATAAGATCCTTGTATGATGCATTGAGTGCCAAGAGAAGCCCAAACACTTGATCTTGGTCACGCCTTTCTCCTAACTCCTTGGGGTCTATAGTGTGTGGCCTCAAGATCTCCAACTCGGCCCATAAGCTTCTATACTCCCCAAACATTTCCTTGAATGACTTTTCCTCTTGTTGGAGCTCATTCAATGCCCTTTTCACCTCAAATATCCTTGATATGTTTGAGATGTTTCCATAAACTCCTTTGAGTATATCCCAAAGTTCCTTGGCGGTATCCGCATATGAGTAAGCCGCCAAGATAGTTGGTTCTAGTGAGCTTAGGAGAAGAGAAAGAGTGTATTGTTCTTCTTGCTCTTCCTTAGCTTCCTCCTTCTCATTTCTCACCGCCGCTTCTGTTCCTTCTTTTGGCTCAACATATTGCCAAAGTCCTCGGCCTCTAAGAGTAGTTTTGGTGGTTTTTGCCCAAAGGAGATAGTTGTTTCCCTTGAGCATAACCGAGATTGTTACCCTATTAGTCTCCATTTTCTAGTAATAATACACAATCTTAGTCCTTTCACAACTTGAAGATCCTATGATCTCAAGGATATTAATCTCAGAGTGAATAGAACTAAGGAAGGTGTATTGTTATAGATTAGAAGCCTTGTAGAGTATTAGAGGAATCAAGAAGAGAATAAGCGGTTTAGTAGATAACCTGCTCTGATACCATGTTGAAATTATAAGTTTAAAGAGATTGAAGAATGTTTAGAGACTAAGAGTGAGAATAGCAAGAGATTATGAAAGTTTGTATGTATTTTATTCTCTTAGTCTTACAAATCTTTACAAGAGGTTACACATATATTTATAGACATTTGAATGAGAGGAGGTGCAGAAGAAGAGAGGAATGGCGTGAAGAAGGAAGAGGAGAAGAGAGGTTTTGCGTGAAGAAGAGAGGAGGGAGCAGCTCACCTACTCCAACAGTATTGCACTCCATGCCTCTCTCTGGCGCCCCATGCTTGTGCCCATGCCTCTCATTGCTTCCTTACTTAGTTTAGTTAGTTCATCTAGTTGAGATCCAACAACTTCCTTTTCTTCTAGTTCCTTCTTAACTTGTTCTCTTTCTAGTTCCTTTTCAACCAGTTTTCTCCTTTTCCCTCCTTCTCTTGTGTTTGAATTCTTCTTCTTGAGATCACATATTTCAACAAAATCGTCTCCTAAAATCCTGAAACAATTTCTCCACATACTAGAAACATCATTATAGTAATAGCAACTGGTTTCGGAATTTTCTCACATGAAACGGAATTATGAAAAATGTAACAAGATGGTCAAAAACACAGATCGATCAATGGCTGTTCAGAAGTTGAAAGGTTATTTTGAAACCAAATAAAGATCGAACTCTTCCTTATCCAGAGCTGCTCTGATACCAAATGATGAACTCCTAGGATGCTTCTCTGGATGAATATGGATAGATCCATACATAAATGAATCAAAGACTCAAGTTTATCAAGGCTGTCGATCGAAGTGGCGACACAAGCGGCTGCGGAAAGGCTCCTTGTTGAATGGATTGAATGGTCACACAATGGATGCGGAAGTCCTTGATATTCCTCAATGTCACGCCAAGATATTACACATTTGGTGATAACAAGGTTTGATTCCCGGATATGACTCACCGGAGAATCGAAAGATTGTTGGATATGACTCACCAAACAATCAAAGAACAAAAGAGATTTGTCTTTTGAAAAAGGTTTTTGATTAAAAAATTGGATGCTCTAGAATGGAGCTTACATTGTGCTTAAATAGAGGAGGGACTTGAACAGACTTAAGCTCCTCATATTTGACTCTCATGGGACTCTAAAAATCAAACTAAGACTTTGGACCAAGACCAGGCGACTTGGACTAACAAAATAAGAAGTTGCCGATTAAAGACAATGACATACAACTATAATCTAAATTTATAACATAAGGTAGATAAGAAGGCGGTCCATTGCATCAAGAAGGCGCCTAAGCTTCATCACCATGGTTGTGAAAGTGAACTTGAGGCTTCATTAGAAACCTTAGTTTGGAAAACCCATTGGGATAAAACCAAACCAAGGGAAAAAGAGCACACTCAGTCCACTTGCCTAGATGATGATTAACTTGAAGGTGAAATGACTTGAATGGGGATAAGTGTGTCAAGATTCGGCCAAGGCAATCTTTTTGCTTCCAATACATCTTTTGACTTGTTCCCACAGTTTCATCAAGTCTTCTTGTTCTTGCACGGGTCATGGGACCTTTAAGAATAACTAAGGCATCTTCTTCAGCTGGTTGGATCTTGGTATCTTCATCCTCATTAGATAGCTGGTCCATGATCATATCACTTGGGAATAGTTTGAGCCTTGAATTGAAGAGCAGAACTTAGTCTCCTGTTTTGAACTCTTTTGGTAGTATCTTCTTGTCATGAAAAGCTTTGGTTCTCTCTTTATAGATTTTGGAGCTTTCATAGGCGTCCAGTCTGATTTCTTCTAACTCATGAAACTCCATTTCCATTTTTTCCTGAGCTGTTTTCAAATCAAATTTCAGGAGCTTAGTTGCCCAAATGGCTTTATATACTATTTCAACTGGTATATGGCAACTTTTTCCATAAAGCATCTGAAATGGTGTTCTTCCAATGGGAGTCTTGTAAGCAGTTTTATAAGCCCATAAGGTATCATCCAGCTTAGTAGACCAATCTCTTCTTGATATTCCTACTATCCTTGCTAGGATAGCCTTGATTTGCCTGTTTGAAACTTTTACCTGACCGCTTGTTTGAGGATGATATGGTGTTGCAACCTTATACTTAAGTCCATGCTTCCTTAGTAAGGTGTCGAAAATCTTATTAACAAAGTGAGACCCTCCATCACTGATTATTACCTTGGGGATTCCATATCTGGGGAATATGATTCTTTTGAACAACTTGATGACTGGTTTTGCATCATTGGTGGGGCAAGCAACAGCTTCTACCCATTTGGAGACATAATCAACAGCTACGAGGATGTAACTGTTTCCATTTGAGGGTGGGTTAAAAGGACCCAAGAAGTCTATTCCCCACACATCAAATATTTCCACTTCCAGGATAGGGTTCTGGGGCATTTCGTTTCGCTTGGTGATGTTTCCCATCCTTTGGCATGTATCGCATCGAGTGGTACCTGAAAACAAAGAAAAATGAAATTAGTACTTGATCTTAAAAAGCTGAAATCCAAAATGAAACAAACAATCCAAAATGGCAATGGCGCCAAATTGATGTAGACGTTTTTATGTATCTAAACTATCAATTTCTCAGATCATGTCATTGAAGCACCTGAGGTTTCAATCCAAATGGGAAAGTTGTAATCAAAATGGATGCAATCAGGTTGTTCTAAGTCAAGCCAAATGAGAGGTTGATTAAGATGTAACAAGTATGTAATAGTAAATAAAGAAAACAAGAAATGCATGATGAGATTATTAAGCAGATTAACTTATAAGGTTCCTGAGGATTTGGTAACATATGAGATTCAATCTATTCTAAAATGATGCATTCTTAAACCACTTATGCAAGTTATTCTCTAGGCAATGATCATCACAACAAACTAAACCCACTCTCATGGTGATTAATTCAAATCTCGGAAACTTCCTAATCTTGACTCTCATCAATGAAACATAACTGAGATAGGCATAAAGACCAAGATCATTAAAGCCAAAATGCTCCCTAGACATCTAATCTCTTAGGCTAGGATGGACAAATCTCTGGAATTAAGATGATCAGACATTCATTGAACACCTTTTGAGTGGTGAATGTCTGGGATCATATTCCAATTGATCAGAAAAGAATATGCATTAAGAACCCTAATCCAGAAATGAATTAGAAGTATTAAAGCATTAACAACATTAAAGAGATGAAATCTAACTCAGATCTACCTTTTCCTCAAGAACCCTAAGTGTCACTACTCAGATGAAGAACACATGATCAAATGCAAAAACCTAGAAATCAAAATTAATTTCATAATCATAAACAGACATAGTAGATAAACAAGATTGCAGAATAAACAAAATGCAATTTCGTATTGAAAATGGGCAGATCTAAGAATCCAAAAACCCAGAAAATGAAGAACACTAAAAAGTAATGTAATTAGGAATAAAATAAAACAAAATTGGCCAAAAATGCCCTAGATATAAGTATTTATAGAGGCGGATACAACCCTAAGTAAAAGTAATTAAGGAAAGTAAAAATGGTAAACATGGGGCTCCACTCGGTTTGCTAAACCTACTGGACATCTCGAGTAAGTTCATTCTTCAAAGGTGAGGGCTTGACTCGGGATGTTTGGTCTAGTGGAACCAAATTTTGTATCTTGATGCCTTGACTCGGGATGATCACGAGTGGTGTTCATCGAGTGGCTTCAAAGATGCTTCATTTTATCTTAAACTCGAGATGAAGCCGAGTGACATTGCTCGAGTGGCCTCTTCTGTTCTTGACTCGGGGTGAAAGCCGAGTGTCTTGGTCGAGTCTCTCCTCGCTATTCTGAAAAGCTCCATAAATCTTCTTAAGTACCTGAGAATCATCCAATATGCAATGCAAATGTGATACCTAATGCAAATCCTAAGTAAATGTAATAAGTATGCAAAATGGATAGGAAACTAATGGAAATGACAATGAAAAGAACAAAATGTGAAGGATAAGTATGCTAAAAACATGCAATTCTCATAATCATCAGTGCATGAACCTTATAATTCATGGTTCATAAAACCTGGTTGATTCTGTTGAGGATATTCTGCAGGTAGAAAAAGAGGGTAGAAGAGCTACAAGAGAGCGGTTACAACATTTACAGTGTTTAGGAATGAATAACAAAGAATTCCCTCCGAGATTTCTGTGGGTTCCTCAGCAAGGACAACCAGTCCTTCGACCCATAGGAGCATTTCATGCACCGATCATTCGAGTTCAAGTTACTGGAATTCCAACACCTTCCATTGTCGTCAATAACTTTGAGATAAAGTCAAACTTGATCAACATGGTACAGAACCAAAGGTACAATATATTGTCCTTGGAAGATCCTCTAGATCACTTAAATCAATTTGATTAGGCAGAATGGTGAAGATGAATGGAGTCCCCGAAGAATCCATCAAGATGATACTTTTTCCTTTCTCATTAGGGAACAAGGCCTCCCAATGGGAGAAAACATTGGTTAGAATTTGTATCCACTTGGGATATATGTAAGAAGGAATTTCTCAATGAGTTCTTTCTAAAGCAGAAGACAGCAAAGCTTCAAAACGACAATGC
The DNA here is from genome assembly GCA_963854855.1 of Nasturtium officinale. NCBI lineage: Eukaryota > Viridiplantae > Streptophyta > Magnoliopsida > Brassicales > Brassicaceae > Nasturtium > Nasturtium officinale. Next base: position 11,249,393 of record OY978504.1, on the reverse strand, counting down.
TAGTTTCAAACAGGGTTACCAAGAGAACTTATATGAAGCATGGGAAAGGTTAAAGGGTTACACTAGGAGTTGCCCTCATCATGGTATCTCTAGGGAAATTTTGCTTGGCATCTTGTACAGAGGCACAGTTGATAAGTATCGCCGAGTTTAAGACACGGCAAGTTATGGAAGCTTTGACAACGTGAATGTGGAACAGGGAGAGTTATTGATTGAAAATCTCACTCAAAGTAATGGTTGTTATGGAGGTTACTATGACAGAGAGTTGAGAGACACTAGTGAACCAGATCAGAGATTTCAAGATATCTTCAAGGACATTAATGATAGACTTGACAGAGTTTGATAATGGACAACAAGGGTATCAACAAGGATATACTGAGCAGGGAGTTTACATTGAGGATAATGGAAAGACACAAGAGGAAGTTAATTATGTGGGCAACCAAGAATGATTTCAAAACAAAGGTTTCAACCAAAACTACCGCAACCATCCTAGCCTCTCATACCGCAATCCTAACGTTGAGAACCTACATGACCAAACCTATCCAAAACCACAAAACCAAACTTTTCAACCAGAAAACCAAACTTACCAACAACAAAACCAAACTTAACAACTAGGCCTGGGCATCCGGTTTGGGTTAACCAGATCGGTTCGGTCCAAACCAAAAATTTTAATTTCGGATTTCATTCAGTTATAAAGACTAAACCGATCGGCAAAATTATAAATTAATTTTGGTTTTCGGATCGGTTTGGTTTGGAAACAAATAACCGATCAATTTTTTCGGTTTAAGAATACACATAAAAACGAAAACCCCTAGATCTAAAATATTTTTCTCCTAAAAAAATCTCATTTTTTCTCCTCTCTCCTTCTGCGATCTTCTTCTTCTTCGCCCTTTCCTCTCCTTATTCCTCTTTTTCTTTTTTTTTCTTATCATCATCTTCATCTCCATTGCTATCAATTCTTCATCTAACATAAAAGAATCATAGATATGCCGGTCATTAGAAGGAAGAACCACCATAAAAAGATTCCTCGTGTATCATCTATATCAAAACTATGAACGGAAGCTAGCAATCCATTCGGCTCCTTGGCTCACTTCGGTTTTCAAGCCTTTCTCCTTAGGTGCATGTCTGAGCATCACAAGACGAGGGTTTCACTATCAATTCTCATATCTGGATTTTCTTCTTTATTTTTTCAATTTATCTTACTTTTTCAACTGAGTTTTGATTTTTATTTTTTTTAATTTGTGTACGTTTTTTTAATGTTTGGTTAACCAAATCAATATAGATCTGGATGCCACAAACGTTTTTTAATGTTTGGATAACAATCTAATAGTTGAATTCAGATCTTAATTTAAACTCATAATTAAATTTGATTAACCAAATTAAACTGAATAAACCGATTTTTTATTCGGAATCAATTTTATATCTAATAACTGAACCAAGAAAACATACATCCAAACCAAATCGAACCAAACTTTCATTCGGTTCAATTCGGAAATTTTTTTAAAATCAAAATAAACCGAATATCTAATAAACCGATCCGAATTAAACCGAACTAACCGAATGCCCAGGACTATTACCAACTAAACTAAAACTTTCAACAAAGACCTCAATACTCCAACCAAAACCACACTTTCCAACCAAACCTAAACTTTCAACCAAGACCCACCTATCAAAACCAAACTTTCTTACCCACTGCAACCCAACCACTTCAACATATACCACCAAACACCACCGACCCCAATACCCTCCTCCTTAAACAGCTATTGGAAGGGCAAACCAAGGGCACTCTCAAACTCAACAAACGAATGGATGGTAGCAGGGCGCTTATACTGAGCTGAGCAACAAATTTGAACACCTAGATCGCATGTCAAAAACCTTGACAATCAAGTTGCCCAAGTCGCTTCTTCTTTCAAACATCCTATGGGAACTTTACCCGGAAAGCCAGAACTGAACCCGAAAGAGTACATTAATGCAATTACTCTTCTTTGTGGTAAATAACTCCCTAGTCGTGATCTCAATGAGGACATCGAGCCTAAAGGAAAGGAAGTGGTGATAGAAATAGAGAATGATGAAGTTATTAGCAACATAAATGGTTTGGAAGACATAGCTGAGAGAGGTGCAGTTGATAAGGATAAAGGAAAAGTTATTGACACCCACTAAGACTAAACCACAGAAACCCTCTCTTAAAGTGAAAAGTTTTGCAAAAACTGATATCCCCTTTGTTCCTTCACCATATGAACCCAAACTTTCATTTTCGGGCCGTTTCAAAAAATAACTCATGGAAAAGTACAGAGCAATGTTTGATAAACAAATGAGTGAAGTCACAGTCACCATGCCAATTTTTGATGCCTTTGTCCTGTCTCCTCCATATAACAAATTTCTTAAAGATGCATTGAAGGAGAGAAAAAATCATTGAAGAGTGTTGTTGTCTTAACTCATGAAGGGAATGCTATCATTCAAAGGAAGGTAGTAGCCAAGAAGGAGAATGACCCTGGTAGTTACACTCTCCCATGTTCCCTTGGTCCCCTGTACTTTAACAAGTGTTTATGTTATTTAGAAGCCAGCATTAGTCTAATGCCACTCTTTGTTGCTAAATGTCTAGGATTCACGAAGTACAAAGATTGTAGAATCTCTTTGGTCCTCACATATCGGTCTATTAGAACCCCCCCATTGGATTCCTTGAGGAACTACCAGTAATGATAGGGCATTTTGAGATACCAACAGCTTTTATTGTCCTTGATATGTATGAACAACACGATCTCGGTCACACCCAAGATTCAACTTTCTCGTTGGTAGGTTGGAATGATAGACAGAAGGATAGAAGAAACCATATGGCCGAGTTGATGATGAAAAGGACCGTTTGAAGGGTCTTCTTTGAAGCGGCCGAATGGTTCTTTTGATAGATATGGGATAGATCCTTGCCTTAGCGAATCAATGACTCAAACTGGACAAGGTGATGGATTGATGTGGGACACAAGAAGTTGCGGAAGGCTCCTTGATACTCCTTGAGGTTTATTTCGGATATTACACACCTAATAAACACTCAACAATGTCTCTCCAAGATATGACACACTCGGGGAAGACAAAGGTTGATTTTCTGGATATGACACACCAGAGAACCGAGGTTGATTGTTGGATATGATACACCAAACAATCGGAAATGTTCTAAAAGAACTTAGAGAATTTTCTCTGAAAAGAAGTTGATTAAAAAGTTGGATGATTGCCAAGTGAGGCATACAATCGACTTATATAGAGAGGTGACTTGAACAGACTCAAGTGCCTCATGATTACTACTTCTTGGGACTCTAAACAATCACCTAAGACTTTGAACAAAGACTAGAAGTCGACTAGACAAGAAGATAAAAGAGTTTGCGAAATGGAAAAGATGAAATAAAACCATAATCTAAATTATATCATAAAGTTGATGCTTGAGTCGGTCCATAGCTTCATGAAATCGTCCAAGGCATCAAAGAAGCTCCTAAGCTAATCATCTAAGAGATATAAGTTAACTTGAGGCCTCATTAAAAACCTTTAGCTGGAAAACCCATTGGGATAAAACCGAGCTTAAGGAAAAAAGAGCACACTCAAGTAACTTTTGAAGATGATTTAACTTAGAGCGACTTGAATGGAAGTGAGCATGTCTTGGTGTTGTTTTTCCTTAGCTTCTTCATGCTTCCATGTGATCCTTAAGATGTTTCCTACAGCTTCTTGAAGTTTTCTTGATCTTGCCCGGGTCATAGGACCTTTGGGAATGGCCATGGTTCCATCTTTTTTTCCTCCAAGTGTTGGCGTTTCCATGCTCATATCATCCCCTGCCTCTTGAAAAAGATTTGTCCTCAAATCTGGATGATCTGCAATGAAAGGAACCAAGTAAGTAATATTGAAACTGTTGCTTATATCATACTTACCTTGCAAGTCCAACTGGTAGGCATTGTTGTTGATCTTTTTGATGATCTTGAATGTCCATCGATTCTTGGCATTAGCTTGGACTTTCTTCCTTCCGGGAACCTTTCCTTTCTTAAGTGAATCCACACTTGGTCACCTTCTTCAAAGACTTTTTCTTGTCTTCCCTTGTTGGCCTGCTTGACGTATTGCTTTGTCCTTTCTTCAATGTTGTGTCTTGCTTGTTTGTGTATTTGTTGTATCAGTTCGGCCTTCTTCTTTCCATCAAAGCTAATTCTTTCACACTCAGGCAAAGGGATTAGATCCAAAGGGGAAGTTGGGTTAAACCCATAAACAACCTCAAAAGGAGAAAACTTAGAAGTAGAATGTACAGCATGGTTATATGCAAATTCACAGTGAGGTAGGTAATCTTCCCATGACTTCAAATTTTTCCTTATGAATGCACGCCAAAGAGTTCCTAAAGTTCTATTAACTACTTCGGTTTGTCCATCAGTTTGTGGATGACAAGTAGTAGAAAACAACAGTTTGGTACCTAACTTAGACCAAAGGGTCTTCCAGAAGTAACTAAGGAATTTAGTATCCCTATCAGAGACTATGGTCTTAGGCATACCATGCAAACGTACCACTTCCTTAAAGAACAAATTAGCAACATGCAATGCATCATCTGTTTTGTTACAAGCTATGAAATGTGCCATTTTGGAGAACCTATCTACTACCACAAAGATGGAATCCTTTCCAGTTCGAGTTCTAGGTAATCCAACAATGAAGTCCATGGATATATCATTCCAAGGGTGATAAGGAATAGGTAAGGGAGTATACAAACCATGGCTTTGGACTTTGGACTTAGCTTGTTTGCAGGTTGTGCATCTTTCACAAATCCGTTCCACGTCCCTTCTCATGTGTGGCCAAAAGAAATGGTCTTGTAACACCTTAAGTGTCTTAGCAATGCCAAAGTGGCCCATGAGACTTCCTCCATGTGCTTCCCTAACAAATAAATCTCTCAACGAACAGTTAGGTACACATAGACGATTGTCATAAAAAAGATAGTCATCTTGCCAAAAGTAATGGCCAGAGGCAAATTTCTCACACATTCTATAGGCATCACAAAAGTCAGAGTCTGTTTCATACATACCTTTGATTTGCTCAAATCCTAAGAGTTTAGCATCAAGAGTACTTAAGAGAACATACCGGCGAGATAGTGCATCGGCCACTATGTTTTCCTTACCTTGTTTGTACTTGATTACATAGGGAAAAGTCTGTATCAATTCAACCCATCTGGCATGCCTCTTACTTAGCTTATTCTGACCTTTTAGATACTTGAGCGATTGATGGTCTGTATGTATCACAAACTCCTTAGGCCAGAGATAATGTTGCCAAGTTCGGAGAGCTCTTACTAACACATACATCTCTTTGTCGTAAGTAGCATAGTTGAGAGTTGCTCCTCCAAGCTTCTCACTGAAATATGCTATAGTATGCTATAGGCCTTTTCTCCTGCATTAACACAGCACCAATACCAATCCCTGAGGCATCACATTCAACTTCAAAAGTTTTGTTAAAATCAGGAAGGGCAAGAAGAGGAGAATTAGTAAGCTTCTCTTTAAGGCATTGGAAAGCGGCTTCTTGTGCTTCTTCCCACTTGAATCCAACTTCCTTTTTGATCACTTCGGTCAATGGAGCAGCTATAGTGCTAAAGTTCTGGACAAATCGTCTGTAGAAACCAGCAAGTCCATGGAAGCTTCTTACTTCACTAACATTGGTTGGACTGGGCCACTCCATGATAGCTTTGATCTTCTCCGGATCTACTTTCACGCCATCTGCACTTACAACAAAGCCTAAAAAGACCAAGTTATCTGTTCCAAAAGTACATTTCTTAAGATTGGCATAAAGTTTTTCCTTCCTAAGGACATTCAAAACCGCCTCTAGGTGCTTAACGTGCTCATCCAAACTCTTGCTATAGACAAGGATATCATCAAAGTATACAACCACACAAATGCCTATAAAGGACCTAAGGACATGGTTCATCAATCTCATGAATGTACTAGGTGCATTTGTCAGTCCAAAAGGCATTACCAACCACTCATATAACCCATGTTTAGTTTTAAAAGCGGTTTTCCATTCATCCCCTTCTTTCATCCTAATCTGATGGTATCCACTTTTAAGATCTATCTTAGAGAATATGCAAGAACCATGCAATTCATCCAACATGTCATCTAAACGAGGGATAGGGTGGCGATACTTTACAGTGATATTGTTAATGGCTCTGCAATCTATGCACATCCTCCAGGTGCCATCTTTCTTTGGAACAAGTAGTACCGGTACGGCACAAGGGCTCATGCTCTCTCGGATATGGCCCTTAGCCATTAGCTCTTCCACTTGCCTTTGAAGTTCCTTAGTTTCCACAGGATTTGTTCTGTATGCTGGATGGTTCGGAAGTGAAGCTCCAGGCACAAAATCAATTTGATGTTCAATCCCACGGATAGGTGGCAATACCTTGGGATTCTCCTCCGGAAAGACATCCTCAAACTCCTGCAAAAGAAAAGAAATGTTGCTCGGAACTTCCGGCTTTGAGTTAGTAAGGTTTACCAAAACTTCTTTGTAAACAAACAAGAGAATAGTTTGCTTAGAGAACATGGCTCTCTTAACAACACTAGATCTCACAAGAAAGTTTGATTGTCTCTCGGGTTTGCTCTCAAAGGTCTTTTTCTTAGGTTTTCTCAAAATCTCTTCTTTGTTTGGTGGTGAAGTGTTTAGGGATTCTCTCTCTTTGTCTTTTTGTTTTAGCCATAGTTGATCTTGATAAACTTCTGGTGGCGTCAATGGAGCAAGAATGGTCTTCCGGCCATTGTGTACAAAGGAATACCGATTGGTAAACCCATCATGGATGACCTTCTTATCAAATTGCCACGGCCTTCCAAGTAGAATGTGACCGGCCTCCATTGGTAGAACGTCACACAATATTATGTCCTGATACTTGCCTATGGTTAAAGGAACCAATACTTGGCTATGCACGATCATCTCTCCTTCATCATTCAGCCATTGAAGCTTGTAGGGCTTGGGATGTTTCTTCTCTTCTAAACTTAACTTTTTGACCATGGTTTCACTTGCCACATTGGTACAGCTTCCTCCATCGATGAGAAGGCTGCAAACTTTTCCTTGTACCAGACATCTAGTGTGAAACAAGTTTTCCCGTTGCTCCTGATCCGTATCCTTGGCTTGAATGTTTAGTGATCGCCTTGTGACTAATAGCTCTCCTGTTGCTGGTAACTCAATCTCCTCAGCATCAGAGCTCTCTTCTCTTTCAAGTTCTTCTTCTTCATCGGTTTCTATATCACCATTATCCAAAAGGATCATGGTTCTCTTGTTGATACATTCATTGGCATAGTGTCCTCGCCCTTGACACTTGAAGCATCTAACATCATGTTTTTAGAAGAATTAGCTACAGCTTTTACCTTGGCGTCTTGAGTAGTGGTGTAAGGTTTGGAATCAGTCTTTGGTTTGACAATGGTCTTGTCCTCCGGTTTGTAGCTTGATCTAGAATAGTTTGTTCCGGCTCCATAAGAATTCTTAGAAGGACTCCTTCTTTTGATCTGCTGTTCCACAAGGATAGCCTTGTGAAGCATCTCTTCTAAGTCTCCATAAGTTTGAAGCTCCATCCTGTCTTGAATGTCTCTCGCTAAACCACTTAGAAATCTTGCCATTGTTGCCTCATGATCCTCATCTATGTTGGCTTTGATCATGAGAGATTCCATCTCTTGGTAATAATCCTCCACACTCTTACTGCCTTGGCTTAACCTCCTAAGCCTCTGGTGCAACTCCCGGTGATAGTGACTTGGAACAAACCGCTTTCTCATTAGGTTCTTCATCATCTCCCAAGTCTTTACATGCGGTTCTTGGTTGCGTCTCCTATTAGTAACAAGTTGATCCCACCAATTGATTGCATACTCATAGAACTTGGTTGCTGCCACTTGAACCTTCTTCCGTTCAGTGTAAAGCTGGCAATCGAAGACAAGTTCTATCTTCTTCTCCCACTCCAAGTAGGCGTCTGGATCATTCTTTCCATAGAATGGTGGTATTTTCAACTTAAGACCATTAAGATTATCTTCATGGCGTTCCCTTACTTCTCTTGCACGTCTTGGACGTCCATTAGAAGCTTGGCTTCCACGGCTGTCATAATCTGGCCCTTCATCTTCATCTATTGGCATTTGCGCCCTTCTTCTCCTTTCAGCAGGACGTTGGGGAAGTCCTTGGTTCACCGATTGCTGAATGGTGTCCATTCTCTCATGGACAGGGTCCAGTTCCTGCCTTAAGAGCCTCCTCATCTCTTCCATGAGGGTTTGTACGTCCATGTTTGGTTGTCTGGCTCTTCTTGGGCGGTTGGTATTTTCACTCCCGGCTTCACTATGAGACATCTTCCCTGCAAAACTTAACAAACAGTTAGAAGAATAAGCTCTCACTAGTGTTTCTCTCAAGTGTTTTCCTCTCAAGTGTTTCTCTCAAGTGTTTCTCTCAAATACTTCTCTCAAAGATTTTCTCACAGAGTTCTTATCAAACAAATCAAATCAAATTTGATGAGAAATATAACAACAACCCCGAATCCAATGATATGTAATATGTTTCTTGGTGGTTTTTTTTCTTTTGTTTTTCTTTTTCTTTTTGCTTTGTTTCGTTTTTTTTTGAATGAGATCCAACGGATCTTTAGAAGAAATAGAATAGAAAGAATAGAAGAACAGAATTGGTGAGATGAGAATCTCGGCCAAGAATATGAGGAGTTGGAAATGAAAAGACAGAAGATGAAAGATCAAGAAGATGAAAGAACAAGAAGATGAACAACTTACTACCAAATCAAAAAACCTGCTCTGATACCAAATGACACGATCTCGGTCACGCCCAAGATTCAACTTTCTCGTTGGTAGGTTGGAATGATAGACAGAAGGATAGAAGAAACCATATGGCCGAGTTGATGATGAAAAGGACCGTTTGAAGGGTCTTCTTTGAAGCGGCCGAATGGTTCTTTGGATAGATATGGGATAGATCCTTGCCTTAGCGAATCCATGACTCAAACTGGACAAGGTGATGGATTGATGCGGGACACAAGAAGTTGCGGAAGGCTCCTTGATACTCCTTGAGGTTTATTTTGGATATTACACACCTAATAAACACTCAACAATGTCTCTCCAAGATATGACACACTCGGGGAAGACAAAGGTTGATTTTCTGGATATGACACACCAGAGAACCGAGGTTGATTGTTGGATATGACACACCAAACAATCGGATATGTTCTAAAAGAACTTAGAGAATTTTCTCTGAAAAGAAGTTGATTAAAAAGTTGGATGATTGCCAAGTGAGGCATACAATCGACTTATATAGAGAGGTGACTTGAACAGACTCAAGTGCCTCGTGATTACTACTTCTTGGGACTCTAAACAATCACCTAAGACTTTGAACAAAGACTAGAAGTCAACTAGACAAGAAGATAAAAGAGTTTGCGAAATGGAAAAGATGAAATAAAACCATAATCTAAATTATATCATAAAGTTGATGCTTGAGTCGGTCCATAGCTTCATGAAATCGTCCAAGGCATCAAAGAAGCTCCTAAGCTAATCATCTAAGAGATATAAGTGAACTTGAGGTCTCATTAAAAACCTTTAGCCGGAAAACCCATTGGGATAAAACCGAGCTTAAGGGAAAAAGAGCACACTCAAGTCACTTTTGAAGATAATTTAACTTAGAGCGACTTGAATGGAAGTGAGCATGTCTTGGTGTTGTTTTTCGTTAGCTTCTTCATGCTTCCATGTGATCCTTAAGATGTTTCCTACAGCTTCTTGAAGTTTTCTTGATCTTGCCCGGGTCATAGGACCTTTGGGAATGGCCATGGTTCCATCTTTTTTTCCTCCAAGTGTTGGCGTTTCCATGCTCATATCAATGAAGAGCCAAATGTTCCACTCATTTTGGGACGCCTATTCTTGAGAACAGCTGGTTCAATTATAGATGTAAATAGATGGAAGATTAATTTGCATTTAGGTGGTGAGGTATTAATCTTTGATAGTCATTAGATACTAAAGAAGCGAAACATTGAAGGACAAACATTTTGGGTAAAAGAGATGGAAAGTCTTTCTGATAAACTGCTACAAGAGGTATCACAAAAAGATCATCTTCAAAGTGCCTTAACAGTTAGGCAAGTAGATTATGAATTGCTGAATGGTGAAAGTGAAAGATATGAAAGATTGTTAGAAGTTGGCAGGGGATTCTTAGAAGATGGCGCATTTCGAGACTTGAACCAAAATCACATTGAGGGTAAGAATGTTAATGGGGGAAGGGAATACCAAATGCCATGAAACAGAGAAAGATTGGAGTGAGCTAAAGGCTCCTAAGGCTGACCTCAAACTTCTTCCACAAGTCCTAAGGTATGCTTTTCTTGAACAAACTCTACTTGCCCTATGATAATCATTGATCTGCTTAATGATGAAGAAGTTTCCACCCTTTTAGGAAAACTAAAGCAATTTAGAAAAGCCAAAGGTTATTCACTTGATGATATCAAAAGAATCTCGGAAACCTTATGTACGCGCATGATCCATTTGGAGAATGAGTCGATGACTTATGTAGAGCATCAAAGGCGGTTAAATTCCAGCCTTAGATACGTACCATCAGTCTGTATCTGCTTGGTCTTTGGTTCAACTACCCCCTTGAAAGACCAATACTTGACCAAATTTGGACTCACAAAAATATCCGTAGCTCTGGTGTCGAACAAGGTAAACGCGACCCCACCTCCAATCAAAACTGATCCTACACTAGTTTATTGACTAGAAACAATTTACAGTTAATGCACATACATAGATAAATATAATACAAAACACATACCAGCTATTGGCTCAGCTCCCTCGTGGTCTCCGATAACAAACATTTGAGAAGCGATGGCTTAGCGCTTGGCCGGTGGTCCAGGTAGTTTCTTTTTATTTTTTGGGCAATCCCTGATCAAATGACCAACTTGACCGCAATTGAAACAACCAACCAAACAGATATTTGTGAATTGACTGATATATGTGAATTGACTGATAGAAAAAAAAATCAAACATGTGGAAAATGTAGGAATATTAATAGAATATATTTCATATATATATATATATATATATATATTGCAAATGAATTAACAAGATGATTAAAACTAAAGAAAAATAAATAAGAAGATTAAAACTCATTACATCGCATGGTTAATTATTGTTTGATCCCTCTTACCATATAACAATCTATTAACTAATATTGAAACAAACAAAATATTTTTTTTTATGGAAAACATGTCTTTCATCATGAGGTGAACCATGGGTTCTGAAGAAAATATTGACATACTTGATAGAGTTAAAAATATGCTAAGTTAATCAATAGCTCATTTTGTATGTCTCACAAGGAACTATTGACAATAACTCAAAATATTGTTACAACAAGACTAATTTGTTTTGTTTAAACCTATGATTTAGTTTCAATGAATAAGATTAAAGGGAATAATATTATTATTATTTTTAAGTCGTGTGTTTAGTATTTAATTAAATGGTTACTTAGATAGAACAAACTTAGTCAATTTCAAAACAGTTTTGGTTGGTAAAACACTAAATTTACATTTCATCAAACTCTAAATGTTTCACTACGAACTAAAAATTCTATATAAGGTATGTTGAATTCATTTTTAAACTATAAACATTATACAATTATTGAGTTAGAAGTGAAGTTAATGAAAATTATTCAACTTTATCTAAAAATAAAAATATTTTATATGTTTGATTGGCGGAGAAAAAGTGTTTCAAACATGAGGATTATAGAGATATATTAATAAGATATACTTTTGTCATATACATCTTATTCCAAATGATAGTAAAAATAATATTTAAACCAAAAGCAAACAAATAAGAAGATTAAACCACATTACAACACAAATTTATATATTTTTTTTCACTTTAACTCTATATCTAGCTATTAATTAATCATATAAAATATATATATATATATATATATGTTTTATATGGATAAAATAATGCCTTTAATCATAAGGTGAAACATGAGTTATAAAGAAAAGATGATAAGCAATAAGTTTGTCAAACCTTCAAGAGCTTCACTATAATTACATTTCAAATTCTTTAAAATCAAATAAAGTATTTTATAAAATTCCAATTAAGTATGACACACTGGCATTGATGCATCTATTTATATATTTGACGAAGTTTGAAAATGAACTCATTTTTGGGTTCAAAGATAAATATTTGATTCAAAACATTATTAAATAATATTTTTTCTTTGTTCTAACTAGACATTTTAATGAATAACATAAAAGTCAAAGAAACTTAATTTAATTGAGTTTTCTAGTATATTATTAATTGTTAGCTTGAATAATATAAAACTTAGAATATTTGAAAAATATTAAATTTACCATTTATTCATCTCTAATTATTTTACTGCACACTACAAACATTTTACAAGATATACTAAATTCACTTTAAAATTACAATTATAGAGTCTGAAGTGGAAGTGAGGTTGAAGGAAGTTTATAAATTCATCATATAACAACAATAATTTTGTATGCAGATTGATTGACTACAAAATGTTCTAAACATGAGGTAGATGGAGACATATATATTTTTATCCCAAATGGTTATAAAATGAATCTTTAAACCAAACAAAAAATACGAATATCAAAACCTATTACAAAATACATTTATTTACTTTTTTGCTCACCTTTACAGTATAATAAGTTATTAATTAAGCATAGAAACATTCATATGTTTTCTGTGGAAAACAACAGATTCATTTGATCATCAGTTGAACCATGTGCTGTAATGAAAATATGATAAGTCATCAGTTTTCCATTAAACCTTAGAGACTTCCCTACAGGTATGTTTTAGATTACTTAAAATCAAATAAAGTATTCCATAAAAAACTAATAATCATGACACCAATGACATTGAAGCAACTGTTGATATATTTGATGGCCTTTAAGCAACATGCAAAGTTAACAAATAGCTCATTTTTGTATTCAAAGATCTACTATTTAGTATAACCCAAATACTATTATTTTTTGTTCAAACCTAGATTTTTATTCATTCAGATAAAAGTAAAAACAAATTAAATTTGAAAGTATTTTTGTTTTCTAGTATATAATTAAATGGTAACTTATATAGAAGAAAACTTAGGATACATCGACAAAACATTTTCGTTGGTAAAAGACTAGATTTATCATTCATTAATCTTTAAGTGTTTTACTACACAATACAGACATTTTCCAAAACATATTAAATTATTTTTAAACTACATCATTAAGCCAGAAGTGGAAATGAAGCTGAATTAATTTATTCAATTTCATCATAGAACAACATTTTTGTATGTGGATTGACTAATATATAATGTTTCAAACAGAAGGAAGAATGACCCATGTTTATACGATATTTTTCATCATGTATAGGGTTGGTCCATAAGATGTTAATGCGTAAAGCAAAAAATATCTTTAAACTCATCAGAAAATCATGTGTAAAGAAGAATAAAACTAAAGAAAATGATTACAAATATTAAAGCTCATTAAAACACATATTTATTTATAGTTTGCTTCCTTATATTATACATCTTGATTAATTAAGCATTAAAACATATGTTTTCTACGGAAAACATATGCCTTTACACATGAGGTGAACCAGGGGTTTTTTGGGGAACATAATATGTCATCATTTTTCAATCAAATATTTGAGTGTTTTGCAGCAAGCATGAGTCAAATAATTGAAATTATCATAGGTATGCCACCAATAGCTTTGGCTTGACCACATATATGCTTGATAAAGTTTAACCAATCTAGAAGAGTAATATGTAATTATCAGATATGGATTCTTTGATATAATCTAAAATATTATTACAATAACAATAATTTTGATTCAAACCTAGTCTCTATAGTAACATGAACTACAAATTGTCGAGAATAATTTTCAATTATTCTCTATAGTAAAACATACTAGGTAAAATATAGGATTAGTGAAATATATATATATATACACTAGATTACTGTATTTAGATGAAATTATATCCACTTGTCCAATTGGGTATGGTCGATTGTTAGTTGAGTGTTTTAGGTTTTTAGGGAAGATATACCAGATAATCTTGAATCTAAAAGAATTAAGTAAATAATCTGCTATTATAGTGTTTATGTAGAGGGCAAGAGAAATTACATGTCTACCACTTTTTCTCACTTCTCTCACATGCTAGTTTTTTGTGTCTCTCTACAAGTTTCCTATTGTCCGGATCACTAATCATACTTTCCCACCTATACCACCACGAAAAATTCCTCTTGAGTGCTCATCTTTGTGTACATGTTCGAAAATATTACCAAATTCGAAATATATACTTGATACTTTGGTAGAGAGTTTTTCCAAATTTTAACAAAACAATTATATAAAAATAGAAAAAAATAAATACAATAATTTGATGTGTTTTAATACATTTACACATTTGGAAATAGTCATTGCATATCTAACTTTTCTAAATAGCTTTAATGCATTTTGAGAAAATAATATCATATATTTTTGAATGTTTAAAAAAAATAGAGATTAACTCTAACAAAACTACAAATTTACAATAAGATAAACAACATTAGAATTATATTTCACTAAAATATATTATATATATAAAATACATTTATTTAATTTTTAATGGGACCATATATTTACATAGAGATTTCAATAATTATTATTTTGTTTTATTAAAATGTGTCAAATATTGCAGTGCCCAACTCGGAACCATTATAATTTTATTAATTTCGAGAGGTTATTAATTTACTGAATATTAATTTATAGATGTTATGAGATGCACTATACAGAGGATATGAACAACATTCAATATTAAATATGATATGCATAAAGAACCATTTAAAGGTGCATAATTTTTAACAACATAACTTTTGCCCCTTGCTCTTGACAGTTGTTCGAGTATGTCCGATATGATGATGACCTCAACAAACAAAATACATCTACGGTTTTCTTTACCAATGAAAGTTAGATAAACACACACATCCTCATCATTAGAAATAGTATATTGTTCCTTATATTCCACCAGCAATGTTAGTAACTCATGCAATATAACCTTACTGTCAGCTAACGCATATCCTCATTTCTATCATCGATCTCTTCCGATGATGTCTTCAACATTTAACTATTAGTATTTAAAATTTATGTTGACGTTGTTGATCATTGTATTCTGCCAAAAAATACAACAATATCAGTAATACTAGTGTTATTAGTTATACTACAATTATCAGTGGTACCAGTCATAATAGTTTTCATCAATTCTGCTATAGCAAAAACACTAATTGGATCATTTCTGGTTGAAATATGTGATACACTATGATTCAGCCATTAAAATACATTTTTACCAATTTAATGTCTTAGTCCACCCACAAAATATGGTCAAACACTCAATGTACTATAATTCTCACAATTATCAATAAACCAATTTTACTAGTTATATAACATTTATCAGCACTACCACTAATACTAGTTTTACCTAGTTCTACTATCGCAAAAATATAATTCAATTGTTTAAGATTCTATTTTAGAATACACTAAGATTCAGGCACTAAAATATATTTGTTACCCATTTAAAGTTATAATCGACCAATAACCCATAGTAAAACACTCTATGTGCATAGCTTATAATCAAATCTTCAATTTGCAAATATAAAATCAAATTTGGAGCCAAAGAAGAACATGGCTGAAGAGGAGTTCCACGATGGCGACGGAGGAGGTGAGGCTAAGTTGCAAGACTTCAGAGCTCACCGGCGATGCAGATAAACTTGACGGTGGTGGCAGCAGAGCATGCGAGAGTGAAGAGTACGTCTCGGTGAGTTTTCTTTTCCCATTCATTTTTTCCATTTTTCTTTTGAATAATGAATTAACATTAATCAGATATTCATAAAAAGGTGTTTTTGTCTTCTCCTATTTGAGAGGGAAATGGTAAATTAATTTAGAAAAGGTACATTACTTGGGGAGATAGGGGATTTGTGTCAAATAAATAGGGGTATTAAACATATTATGTATCTTCATTTAACCACCAGTTCATTTGAAGAAAGAATACTCGTCATGATGGAGAGTACGGTTTCTTAGCATGGAATGAATATTTCTGAAATATCTTCCTTTTAATACCTTTGTTACTAGAGAATCTGAATATTTAATTAATCTCTAGTATTATTTCGCCAATAATACTAACTTAAACTCTTTTAAAGAATGCAAACTCATTTCACCTTTATTTTTAGGTTTAAATAAATTTCCCCAAGCCACCCAATGAAGATCGCTGTCACTTCCACTAGAATTCCATCAGAAATTTGAAATAACCTTAGTTTACTTTGTGGCTAACTCGTTGGAGAATTTAGAGCAGAACATGACAATGTTGGGAGGGTCAGAGCTACTGATTTTATCAATGTCTCTTTACCTCCTTTCAATAAAATTTGGCTGACCAGCTATTTATCCGATCATCTAGTTTTCTTTAACATAGTTAAATATTGTACTGTTTGAACCACCTAACTTCTGAAATTCCTAAACATGTTCCCATCTTTGCCCCCCCTCCCCCTCCTTTGAAATTCTAACACATTTTAATCAATTTTGGTTTGATTAGCGACACACTTTCCAATTATAACTGATAATTTATAAAAAAAATATTCAAAATGGTTTGACATTGATTGGCTTCTAGCTTCACAAAAATAAGCTATCATATACTAATAATAAGTGCTAAATTTTCTTTTATTGAACCAATATATATATATATACTGTTATTTTACACCATACTGTTTACCTATTTCTCTATCACCAATTGCCTGAGGATATCTTGTTACAATCTCCCATCCTCTAAAAACGTTAATTACCTATGTTTTGCGACATCTTATTTTCCTAATTTCCTAAACTATGGTTCTCATCTAGCTAATAAACCCGTTTTACATGGTTAAGCTGTTTTAGGTTAAAATGCATGCTTAAGTTGCTTCAACTATGCCTGTGACCTATTATTAGTTATCCGGGATCCGACCCTATCCGCTCCAAAAAACCGAATATTTGGGTGGATCCGGATGTGGTTAATAAAATTAGGGATCCGGCCAGATGCAGATACGGATAATGGAAAACAATTCGGCCTGATATCCGGATCCGATCATATTTATATTTTAATTATAATATAATAATATTTTATTATTATTTATACTATTGAATATATATAATAAATAATTTCTTCTATTTTATAATTATAATAATATTTATATTTATTGATAATTATAATTAATATTTATTATTATTATTTTCATCAGATTTTAGATAATAATATCTAATTTTAGTTATTTTTAATAAATATCCGCATCCGGCCGGATATCCTATTTTTTGCGGATATCTGTGACCTGGATATCTCGAACTTCCGGATGCGAATGCGGATATCAAAAATACACATCCGCCCAGATGCGATTGCGGGTCCGCATCCGTCTAGAAAAGCCAGATATCGGAATCCGGCTCAGGCCTAACTTCAACCATACATATGTTTTGTCGTTGACTGTATAAAAAACCATTTATTGATATTATTTTGGTTTACAATTTAATATAAAAATTTCCAGAGGGCTAGATTCATTGATTCTATACATTTCCAAACCAACAAGATATATCAAAATGCAAATTTGTTAGAATATTAAGAAAAAGGCAAAAGAGGCAGAGGTTTGTCCATCGTGTTGCAGAATTTTGGAGACATATGTTAATGAGTTAGCTAGAGATCATGTTCTGGAAATGTCAATTTTCTTTGTTACAACCCTAACAGTTTTCATAATAATAATGTTTCTTTGTTATAAATCTGTAAAAGAACATAATTCTAACAGTTTGTTAACATGTTTCTCTTGACGAACCCACAAACCCTTATTAATACCAACATTTTGGGTCGTAGCTCTCTCCCATGTTGTTTCCATGTTTGGGCCAAGGATATGTGTTTTTATTATTAACTTAAGGGTACATATATGTCATAGATTAAATTCATGTATATGCCTTAAGATTATGACATTATAAAGTTTCAGCTTTGCTGTATTGTGTTAATGTGTGAATCGCAAAACTTCCAACTTTGAATGAAGGAAATAAACTATCCTTCTCTGATAAGCTCCTACCAACCCCGTGCTATGACAGACCAAAACCTGTGGTTGAATCATAATATGTCCAAAATCCATCTACTTGTCACTTGGCGCATGTACTGGACCCAACCATTTAAGTTACATTCTTTAGTAACTAGAGGGACCTGAGCCTCCTTCATGCCTTATACTCTCATAAAACATATCTCATTTCTTGATTTCAACATTAACAATAAAATCCATGGATATGCTTAGTTACCGAGCTAGAAATTTTCTGTACAGGTCTAAGTGTAAGAAACCTATTATAGGGGTCAATATATTTATTGAATTGGTTTTAACTTAGAGATTTCAACCAGAATAAACCGAATTTTAAACTTTTATGGGTGTCATTTGACACCGATCCTATTTACCTCCACCACTGGATATGCCTCTTGATTTTAAACCGTTTTGCTTGTGATCATGTTCAAGAACACGATGTCAAGGAGAAAACTAGAGGCAGGACTCTTCCACAACGACTATAGCTAAGAAAATGGCTTGGTTTGTTCCCAAGTGATTGCATCATCCATCATATTCTCACCAACATACAATCATAATCGATGTTCCATTAGCACGAATAAATTAATTTTTTTAGTAGTACCTAATATTCCTTATGAATGAAATTTAATAGTTAACTCCAATATAAGAGTATCAATATTTTTTATAGAATAATATTAATAACAAATAAGGTACATGCTATCCTTTATTATAATAGCATATCTTTTCCACATTGCAACTCCATTACAAAGCATTTAATCAAAATTACTAAGTGTATTATGTCTTCCTAGGAGATAAGCACATTGCCCGAAACTCATATTGTAATTTCATTTTTTCCTTGCCAATACCGACCCTCAAGGAGATTGTTAATCCTAGTTTGGTTCTCTCATTAAATCAGAAACTCCATAATGTCATCTGCCAAGTTCAAATAATATTTTGCTATGTCTCTGTCATGAAAATTAACTGTATATGTAGTCAAATAATGAAAGAAAATCTTAAAATAAATTTACTAATTGATTTGCATCAAAGTAGACATGGTCCCTGGGAATATAAACACTTCTCCAATCAGAATTTTAGTCCCAATTAGAGAAAGAAAACAAATTACGCCCAGAGAAAAAGTTGGATGATTGCCAAGTGAGGCATACAATCGACTTATATAGAGAGGTGACTTGAACAGACTCAAGTGCCTCGTGATTACTACTTCTTGGGACTCTAAACAATCACCTAAGACTTTGAACAAAGACTAGAAGTCAACTAGACAAGAAGATAAAAGAGTTTGCGAAATGGAAA
Source organism: Nasturtium officinale (assembly GCA_963854855.1). Taxonomy (NCBI): domain Eukaryota; kingdom Viridiplantae; phylum Streptophyta; class Magnoliopsida; order Brassicales; family Brassicaceae; genus Nasturtium; species Nasturtium officinale. Next base: position 11,230,063 of record OY978504.1, on the reverse strand, counting down.
AGATGAAATAAAACCATAATCTAAATTATATCATAAAGTTGATGCTTGAGTCGGTCCATAGCTTCATGAAATCGTCCAAGGCATCAAAGAAGCTCCTAAGCTAATCATCTAAGAGATATAAGTGAACTTGAGGTCTCATTAAAAACCTTTAGCCGGAAAACCCATTGGGATAAAACCGAGCTTAAGGGAAAAAGAGCACACTCAAGTCACTTTTGAAGATAATTTAACTTAGAGCGACTTGAATGGAAGTGAGCATGTCTTGGTGTTGTTTTTCGTTAGCTTCTTCATGCTTCCATGTGATCCTTAAGATGTTTCCTACAGCTTCTTGAAGTTTTCTTGATCTTGCCCGGGTCATAGGACCTTTGGGAATGGCCATGGTTCCATCTTTTTTTCCTCCAAGTGTTGGCGTTTCCATGCTCATATCAATGAAGAGCCAAATGTTCCACTCATTTTGGGACGCCTATTCTTGAGAACAGCTGGTTCAATTATAGATGTAAATAGATGGAAGATTAATTTGCATTTAGGTGGTGAGGTATTAATCTTTGATAGTCATTAGATACTAAAGAAGCGAAACATTGAAGGACAAACATTTTGGGTAAAAGAGATGGAAAGTCTTGCTGATAAACTGCTACAAGAGGTATCACAAAAAGATCATCTTCAAAGTGCCTTAACAGTTAGGCAAGTAGATTATGAATTGCTGAATGGTGAAAGTGAAAGATATGAAAGATTGTTAGAAGTTGGCAGGGGATTCTTAGAAGATGGCGCATTTCGAGACTTGAACCAAAATCACATTGAGGGTAAGAATGTTAATGGGGGAAGGGAATACCAAATGCCATGAAACAGAGAAAGATTGGAGTGAGCTAAAGGCTCCTAAGGCTGACCTCAAACTTCTTCCACAAGTCCTAAGGTATGCTTTTCTTGAACAAACTCTACTTGCCCTATGATAATCATTGATCTGCTTAATGATGAAGAAGTTTCCACCCTTTTAGGAAAACTAAAGCAATTTAGAAAAGCCAAAGGTTATTCACTTGATGATATCAAAAGAATCTCGGAAACCTTATGTACGCGCATGATCCATTTGGAGAATGAGTCGATGACTTATGTAGAGCATCAAAGGCGGTTAAATTCCAGCCTTAGATACGTACCATCAGTCTGTATCTGCTTGGTCTTTGGTTCAACTACCCCCTTGAAAGACCAATACTTGACCAAATTTGGACTCACAAAAATATCCGTAGCTCTGGTGTCGAACAAGGTAAACGCGACCCCACCTCCAATCAAAACTGATCCTACACTAGTTTATTGACTAGAAACAATTTACAGTTAATGCACATACATAGATAAATATAATACAAAACACATACCAGCTATTGGCTCAGCTCCCTCGTGGTCTCCGATAACAAACATTTGAGAAGCGATGGCTTAGCGCTTGGCCGGTGGTCCAGGTAGTTTCTTTTTATTTTTTGGGCAATCCCTGATCAAATGACCAACTTGACCGCAATTGAAACAACCAACCAAACAGATATTTGTGAATTGACTGATATATGTGAATTGACTGATAGAAAAAAAAATCAAACATGTGGAAAATGTAGGAATATTAATAGAATATATTTCATATATATATATATATATTGCAAATGAATTAACAAGATGATTAAAACTAAAGAAAAATAAATAAGAAGATTAAAACTCATTACATCGCATGGTTAATTATTGTTTGATCCCTCTTACCATATAACAATCTATTAACTAATATTGAAACAAACAAAATATTTTTTTTTATGGAAAACATGTCTTTCATCATGAGGTGAACCATGGGTTCTGAAGAAAATATTGACATACTTGATAGAGTTAAAAATATGCTAAGTTAATCAATAGCTCATTTTGTATGTCTCACAAGGAACTATTGACAATAACTCAAAATATTGTTACAACAAGACTAATTTGTTTTGTTTAAACCTATGATTTAGTTTCAATGAATAAGATTAAAGGGAATAATATTATTATTATTTTTAAGTCGTGTGTTTAGTATTTAATTAAATGGTTACTTAGATAGAACAAACTTAGTCAATTTCAAAACAGTTTTGGTTGGTAAAACACTAAATTTACATTTCATCAAACTCTAAATGTTTCACTACGAACTAAAAATTCTATATAAGGTATGTTGAATTCATTTTTAAACTATAAACATTATACAATTATTGAGTTAGAAGTGAAGTTAATGAAAATTATTCAACTTTATCTAAAAATAAAAATATTTTATATGTTTGATTGGCGGAGAAAAAGTGTTTCAAACATGAGGATTATAGAGATATATTAATAAGATATACTTTTGTCATATACATCTTATTCCAAATGATAGTAAAAATAATATTTAAACCAAAAGCAAACAAATAAGAAGATTAAACCACATTACAACACAAATTTATATATTTTTTTTCACTTTAACTCTATATCTAGCTATTAATTAATCATATAAAATATATATATATATATATGTTTTATATGGATAAAATAATGCCTTTAATCATAAGGTGAAACATGAGTTATAAAGAAAAGATGATAAGCAATAAGTTTGTCAAACCTTCAAGAGCTTCACTATAATTACATTTCAAATTCTTTAAAATCAAATAAAGTATTTTATAAAATTCCAATTAAGTATGACACACTGGCATTGATGCATCTATTTATATATTTGACGAAGTTTGAAAATGAACTCATTTTTGGGTTCAAAGATAAATATTTGATTCAAAACATTATTAAATAATATTTTTTCTTTGTTCTAACTAGACATTTTAATGAATAACATAAAAGTCAAAGAAACTTAATTTAATTGAGTTTTCTAGTATATTATTAATTGTTAGCTTGAATAATATAAAACTTAGAATATTTGAAAAATATTAAATTTACCATTTATTCATCTCTAATTATTTTACTGCACACTACAAACATTTTACAAGATATACTAAATTCACTTTAAAATTACAATTATAGAGTCTGAAGTGGAAGTGAGGTTGAAGGAAGTTTATAAATTCATCATATAACAACAATAATTTTGTATGCAGATTGATTGACTACAAAATGTTCTAAACATGAGGTAGATGGAGACATATATATTTTTATCCCAAATGGTTATAAAATGAATCTTTAAACCAAACAAAAAATACGAATATCAAAACCTATTACAAAATACATTTATTTACTTTTTTGCTCACCTTTACAGTATAATAAGTTATTAATTAAGCATAGAAACATTCATATGTTTTCTGTGGAAAACAACAGATTCATTTGATCATCAGTTGAACCATGTGCTGTAATGAAAATATGATAAGTCATCAGTTTTCCATTAAACCTTAGAGACTTCCCTACAGGTATGTTTTAGATTACTTAAAATCAAATAAAGTATTCCATAAAAAACTAATAATCATGACACCAATGACATTGAAGCAACTGTTGATATATTTGATGGCCTTTAAGCAACATGCAAAGTTAACAAATAGCTCATTTTTGTATTCAAAGATCTACTATTTAGTATAACCCAAATACTATTATTTTTTGTTCAAACCTAGATTTTTATTCATTCAGATAAAAGTAAAAACAAATTAAATTTGAAAGTATTTTTGTTTTCTAGTATATAATTAAATGGTAACTTATATAGAAGAAAACTTAGGATACATCGAAAAAACATTTTCGTTGGTAAAAGACTAGATTTATCATTCATTAATCTTTAAGTGTTTTACTACACAATACAGACATTTTCCAAAACATATTAAATTATTTTTAAACTACATCATTAAGCCAGAAGTGGAAATGAAGCTGAATTAATTTATTCAATTTCATCATAGAACAACATTTTTGTATGTGGATTGACTAATATATAATGTTTCAAACAGAAGGAAGAATGACCCATGTTTATACGATATTTTTCATCATGTATAGGGTTGGTCCATAAGATGTTAATGCGTAAAGCAAAAAATATCTTTAAACTCATCAGAAAATCATGTGTAAAGAAGAATAAAACTAAAGAAAATGATTACAAATATTAAAGCTCATTAAAACACATATTTATTTATAGTTTGCTTCCTTATATTATACATCTTGATTAATTAAGCATTAAAACATATGTTTTCTACGGAAAACATATGCCTTTACACATGAGGTGAACCAGGGGTTTTTTGGGGAACATAATATGTCATCATTTTTCAATCAAATATTTGAGTGTTTTGCAGCAAGCATGAGTCAAATAATTGAAATTATCATAGGTATGCCACCAATAGCTTTGGCTTGACCACATATATGCTTGATAAAGTTTAACCAATCTAGAAGAGTAATATGTAATTATCAGATATGGATTCTTTGATATAATCTAAAATATTATTACAATAACAATAATTTTGATTCAAACCTAGTCTCTATAGTAACATGAACTACAAATTGTCGAGAATAATTTTCAATTATTCTCTATAGTAAAACATACTAGGTAAAATATAGGATTAGTGAAATATATATATATATACACTAGATTACTGTATTTAGATGAAATTATATCCACTTGTCCAATTGGGTATGGTCGATTGTTAGTTGAGTGTTTTAGGTTTTTAGGGAAGATATACCAGATAATCTTGAATCTAAAAGAATTAAGTAAATAATCTGCTATTATAGTGTTTATGTAGAGGGCAAGAGAAATTACATGTCTACCACTTTTTCTCACTTCTCTCACATGCTAGTTTTTTGTGTCTCTCTACAAGTTTCCTATTGTCCGGATCACTAATCATACTTTCCCACCTATACCACCACGAAAAATTCCTCTTGAGTGCTCATCTTTGTGTACATGTTCGAAAATATTACCAAATTCGAAATATATACTTGATACTTTGGTAGAGAGTTTTTCCAAATTTTAACAAAACAATTATATAAAAATAGAAAAAAATAAATACAATAATTTGATGTGTTTTAATACATTTACACATTTGGAAATAGTCATTGCATATCTAACTTTTCTAAATAGCTTTAATGCATTTTGAGAAAATAATATCATATATTTTTGAATGTTTAAAAAAAATAGAGATTAACTCTAACAAAACTACAAATTTACAATAAGATAAACAACATTAGAATTATATTTCACTAAAATATATTATATATATAAAATACATTTATTTAATTTTTAATGGGACCATATATTTACATAGAGATTTCAATAATTATTATTTTGTTTTATTAAAATGTGTCAAATATTGCAGTGCCCAACTCGGAACCATTATAATTTTATTAATTTCGAGAGGTTATTAATTTACTGAGTATTAATTTATAGATGTTATGAGATGCACTATACAGAGGATATGAACAACATTCAATATTAAATATGATATGCATAAAGAACCATTTAAAGGTGCATAATTTTTAACAACATAACTTTTGCCCCTTGCTCTTGACAGTTGTTCGAGTATGTCCGATATGATGATGACCTCAACAAACAAAATACATCTACGGTTTTCTTTACCAATGAAAGTTAGATAAACACACACATCCTCATCATTAGAAATAGTATATTGTTCCTTATATTCCACCAGCAATGTTAGTAACTCATGCAATATAACCTTACTGTCAGCTAACGCATATCCTCATTTCTATCATCGATCTCTTCCGATGATGTCTTCAACATTTAACTATTAGTATTTAAAATTTATGTTGACGTTGTTGATCATTGTATTCTGCCAAAAAATACAACAATATCAGTAATACTAGTGTTATTAGTTATACTACAATTATCAGTGGTACCAGTCATAATAGTTTTCATCAATTCTGCTATAGCAAAAACACTAATTGGATCATTTCTGGTTGAAATATGTGATACACTATGATTCAGCCATTAAAATACATTTTTACCAATTTAATGTCTTAGTCCACCCACAAAATATGGTCAAACACTCAATGTACTATAATTCTCACAATTATCAATAAACCAATTTTACTAGTTATATAACATTTATCAGCACTACCACTAATACTAGTTTTACCTAGTTCTACTATCGCAAAAATATAATTCAATTGTTTAAGATTCTATTTTAGAATACACTAAGATTCAGGCACTAAAATATATTTGTTACCCATTTAAAGTGATAATCGACCAATAACCCATAGTAAAACACTCTATGTGCATAGCTTATAATCAAATCTTCAATTTGCAAATATAAAATCAAATTTGGAGCCAAAGAAGAACATGGCTGAAGAGGAGTTCCACGATGGCGACGGAGGAGGTGAGGCTAAGTTGCAAGACTTCAGAGCTCACCGGCGATGCAGATAAACTTGACGGTGGTGGCAGCAGAGCATGCGAGAGTGAAGAGTACGTCTCGGTGAGTTTTCTTTTCCCATTCATTTTTTCCATTTTTCTTTTGAATAATGAATTAACATTAATCAGATATTCATAAAAAGGTGTTTTTGTCTTCTCCTATTTGAGAGGGAAATGGTAAATTAATTTAGAAAAGGTACATTACTTGGGGAGATAGGGGATTTGTGTCAAATAAATAGGGGTATTAAACATATTATGTATCTTCATTTAACCACCAGTTCATTTGAAGAAAGAATACTCGTCATGATGGAGAGTACGGTTTCTTAGCATGGAATGAATATTTCTGAAATATCTTCCTTTTAATACCTTTGTTACTAGAGAATCTGAATATTTAATTAATCTCTAGTATTATTTCGCCAATAATACTAACTTAAACTCTTTTAAAGAATGCAAACTCATTTCACCTTTATTTTTAGGTTTAAATAAATTTCCCCAAGCCACCCAATGAAGATCGCTGTCACTTCCACTAGAATTCCATCAGAAATTTGAAATAACCTTAGTTTACTTTGTGGCTAACTCGTTGGAGAATTTAGAGCAGAACATGACAATGTTGGGAGGGTCAGAGCTACTGATTTTATCAATGTCTCTTTACCTCCTTTCAATAAAATTTGGCTGACCAGCTATTTATCCGATCATCTAGTTTTCTTTAACATAGTTAAATATTGTACTGTTTGAACCACCTAACTTCTGAAATTCCTAAACATGTTCCCATCTTTGCCCCCCCTCCCCCTCCTTTGAAATTCTAACACATTTTAATCAATTTTGGTTTGATTAGCGACACACTTTCCAATTATAACTGATAATTTATAAAAAAAATATTCAAAATGGTTTGACATTGATTGGCTTCTAGCTTCACAAAAATAAGCTATCATATACTAATAATAAGTGCTAAATTTTCTTTTATTGAACCAATATATATATATATATATACTGTTATTTTACACCATACTGTTTACCTATTTCTCTATCACCAATTGCCTGAGGATATCTTGTTACAATCTCCCATCCTCTAAAAACGTTAATTACCTATGTTTTGCGACATCTTATTTTCCTAATTTCCTAAACTATGGTTCTCATCTAGCTAATAAACCCGTTTTACATGGTTAAGCTGTTTTAGGTTAAAATGCATGCTTAAGTTGCTTCAACTATGCCTGTGACCTATTATTAGTTATCCGGGATCCGACCCTATCCGCTCCAAAAAACCGAATATTTGGGTGGATCCGGATGTGGTTAATAAAATTAGGGATCCGGCCAGATGCAGATACGGATAATGGAAAACAATTCGGCCTGATATCCGGATCCGATCATATTTATATTTTAATTATAATATAATAATATTTTATTATTATTTATACTATTGAATATATATAATAAATAATTTCTTCTATTTTATAATTATAATAATATTTATATTTATTGATAATTATAATTAATATTTATTATTATTATTTTCATCAGATTTTAGATAATAATATCTAATTTTAGTTATTTTTAATAAATATCCGCATCCGGCCGGATATCCTATTTTTTGCGGATATCTGTGACCTGGATATCTCGAACTTCCGGATGCGAATGCGGATATCAAAAATACACATCCGCCCAGATGCGATTGCGGGTCCGCATCCGTCTAGAAAAGCCAGATATCGGAATCCGGCTCAGGCCTAACTTCAACCATACATATGTTTTGTCGTTGACTGTATAAAAAACCATTTATTGATATTATTTTGGTTTACAATTTAATATAAAAATTTCCAGAGGGCTAGATTCATTGATTCTATACATTTCCAAACCAACAAGATATATCAAAATGCAAATTTGTTAGAATATTAAGAAAAAGGCAAAAGAGGCAGAGGTTTGTCCATCGTGTTGCAGAATTTTGGAGACATATGTTAATGAGTTAGCTAGAGATCATGTTCTGGAAATGTCAATTTTCTTTGTTACAACCCTAACAGTTTTCATAATAATAATGTTTCTTTGTTATAAATCTGTAAAAGAACATAATTCTAACAGTTTGTTAACATGTTTCTCTTGACGAACCCACAAACCCTTATTAATACCAACATTTTGGGTCGTAGCTCTCTCCCATGTTGTTTCCATGTTTGGGCCAAGGATATGTGTTTTTATTATTAACTTAAGGGTACATATATGTCATAGATTAAATTCATGTATATGCCTTAAGATTATGACATTATAAAGTTTCAGCTTTGCTGTATTGTGTTAATGTGTGAATCGCAAAACTTCCAACTTTGAATGAAGGAAATAAACTATCCTTCTCTGATAAGCTCCTACCAACCCCGTGCTATGACAGACCAAAACCTGTGGTTGAATCATAATATGTCCAAAATCCATCTACTTGTCACTTGGCGCATGTACTGGACCCAACCATTTAAGTTACATTCTTTAGTAACTAGAGGGACCTGAGCCTCCTTCATGCCTTATACTCTCATAAAACATATCTCATTTCTTGATTTCAACATTAACAATAAAATCCATGGATATGCTTAGTTACCGAGCTAGAAATTTTCTGTACAGGTCTAAGTGTAAGAAACCTATTATAGGGGTCAATATATTTATTGAATTGGTTTTAACTTAGAGATTTCAACCAGAATAAACCGAATTTTAAACTTTTATGGGTGTCATTTGACACCGATCCTATTTACCTCTACCACTGGATATGCCTCTTGATTTTAAACCGTTTTGCTTGTGATCATGTTCAAGAACACGATGTCAAGGAGAAAACTAGAGGCAGGACTCTTCCACAACGACTATAGCTAAGAAAATGGCTTGGTTTGTTCCCAAGTGATTGCATCATCCATCATATTCTCACCAACATACAATCATAATCGATGTTCCATTAGCACGAATAAATTAATTTTTTTAGTAGTACCTAATATTCCTTATGAATGAAATTTAATAGTTAACTCCAATATAAGAGTATCAATATTTTTTATAGAATAATATTAATAACAAATAAGGTACATGCTATCCTTTATTATAATAGCATATCTTTTCCACATTGCAACTCCATTACAAAGCATTTAATCAAAATTACTAAGTGTATTATGTCTTCCTAGGAGATAAGCACATTGCCCGAAACTCATATTGTAATTTCATTTTTTCCTTGCCAATACCGACCCTCAAGGAGATTGTGAATCCTAGTTTGGTTCTCTCATTAAATCAGAAACTCCATAATGCCATCTGCCAAGTTCAAATAATATTTTGCTATGTCTCTGTCATGAAAATTAACTGTATATGTAGTCAAATAATGAAAGAAAATCTTAAAATAAATTTACTAATTGATTTGCATCAAAGTAGACATGGTCCCTGGGAATATAAACACTTCTCCAATCAGAATTTTAGTCCCAATTAGAGAAAGAAAACAAATTACACCCAGAGAAAGATTCCACAGTTAAAAAAATAAATGAAAAGAAAAATAAATACCAAAAAACAACCAGTGAGGAATCTAATTAGGGAATTCGGCCAAAAAACCATTAACTTTCCTAAACTTGTCAAAACATACACATACTTTTGTCTGACCAAATAAACACTAAATTACCATTAACTTTTAAAATATAAGAAATATAATAATTTTGATTACCATTGACGTCGTTTTGAACAAATTTTATATTAAAATTTTGTGTTTCATCGGAATTGAACTCGTGACCATAATGCAAGATTGAGAGATTTTGCCATTGAGCTAGTGACACTTTCAAATGTATTCCAAACTAACCTTATATTGTATATGAAGCCGATAAATTGAAATTATAAACATTACATGAACCCAGAAAACTTCAAAAAATTTATGGAAAAGGAAAAATTCACGAAAGTCAGGGTTGAAATGGATTATAATTACATTTTCTCTCTAGTTGGGAGGAAGATGTTTAGCTTCGTTTTTTTAAAATGGTTTTGAACTGATGAACAAAGGGTACCGGTGAAATAAGTCCTGAATTAGTAAATAGTTTGGATACAAATTTTGCAACTAAAGGTGACAATATACAAAAAATACTCTTAAATACTTATTAAAATATTAAAACAAATCATATATAAGTTACCATAAATACGTAAATTGATAATTTTAAATCAAATAGAATAAATCATACATTTATGTCAAAATGGAGAAATTTTATTTTATCATTTAAAAATAAGAACGGTAAAAATACAGACGCAACACCTCACATTTTTGCCCCAAGATTTCGGTTTTACGATGTTGGTATAAAACCGTGAAACCATAATTTTCTATTAAAAAGGTAAGATCATGTTTTGATGACAAAAATGAAATTTGTTTTTGTTATTAATGCCAAAACCTTTGCCACTCGTTTTGTCTTCAAAACCTTGAAATCCAATTTTGTTGTTGAAACTTGGGAATTCTATTTTGTTGGCAAAAATCACGAACTTTCATTTTTGTTGCAAAACCACAAAATCTTGTTTTGCCTCCGATCCTAATCTCGACTTCCTACCAAAACCACATACTCTTATTTTGACGCCAAACTGATGAGTTCTATTACGTTTATGGATTTAATAATATGCAATTCTGTATTGGTGCTAAATTCAAAAATCATGGTTTGACGTAAACAATAACTCTGAAATCGCATTTTCATTTAAACAGAATATAGTTGAAGGATACGTAGCAAGAAATAATTTAACACGCTCATAATATAAATATTATTGGTTCATATATTTCAGATGATGAAGTCAACGTTTAGTTGGAGAACCGGAGGTTTCCTGTTGCATTACAAGCATGTTGCCGTTAAAAAGAACAACAATATGTTACACACATAATAATTTTGTAGATAGAAAGACTAAGAACATAATAATGATAAACTAGATAGTAACTCACACTGTTCAGCGCGGAAAATATCGACTTCATATTTTATTATTTTATATTATGATATATTATTATTAGTGATTAAATTATATTTATTTTAAGTTTTAGCATTTAATTTTTCTAATTTATTAATTATATTTGAATTGTGTTATGTTAATTAAAATTACTAATATATAATTATATGTGATGTCATATTTATTTACAAAATTATGTAATAATCAATGAAGTACAGAAACTCGCTTGGATGTCCGTTTCTCATTTACAAAATGGTTCAGAAACGAAACTTGATGGAAACTCAGTGAAAACATATTTCCTTAAACTCTAATTTAGAAACACTATGGAAACATATTTCTACACGATAGAAACGTGTTTCCATATGTTTCTTAACAACTCTAATTTGAAAAACGATGACATGTTTTGTATACGTTTCCAATATATATATGTTGTTATGATATTTTATTTTTAATTAATTTAATATTATTTATTAAGTTAATATTGTTTCCAACTTTATTTGATTTTTTTTATATAATATATATAATAACATGTTTCCAACATGTACCTATTTCCTACTGTTTCAAAAAAATCGTTTCTACGTTTTTCAGAGATTTCGATTTTGCATACCGATTTCCGTTTCTATGCTTCGTACATAATATATTAAATTATAATATAATTTTGTTGTAAACATTATTTCAATATATTAATTATTATCTGTTATTATAAATTTGATCAGAATGTCATGAATCGTTTTGACTCAACTTTATCTTCTCTAACTCGTTTAACCCGATATGATATACTGTAAAAACTATAGGAATTTCTTGAAAAGTACCCTAATTTTGTTTTATAATTTTAAAATAGACTCTTTTTATATGATTTTCCTTTCTTCAAAAATTAACTTATTTTATATGTGATATACCATGTTTTCTAAATTTGAATTAAATTTTCAATATTTAATAAATAAATAAATCAAAATAATAATGAAAAATATAAATATTAATAATAATAATAATTATTATTATTTTTATATTTTTAAAACTTCAGATAGGTCTTTGTTTTATCAAATTTCTTTATTAAAGTTCACCTATATATCAGAGTTTATAATACTATAAAATATATCTTTTAATGTTTATATGTTTTATATGAAGAGAAACAATATACAATTAGTGGTTTTTAATTTATCAGTTATATTCTTAAGTAATCTCAAAATATTTTAATGGTATTGTTATTATCATATTTAATTTTAATTGGTATATTTTTATACATATGACTTCTCTATAATAAAAAATTGGAAAAATTTTAGAATCTATTTTTATTTTCTTGGTCAAATAGTATTATATATAATTTTTAAAACTAATTTATGATAATAATTAAAACTATTTTACATTCAATAATATTTTAGTTTATCTCCCCCAAAAGTATATTTAATTTTTAAAATATAGTTTTATCAAATTTTCAAATGTTTTGAAGTTATTAAGTTATCTTTTAATTAAAATATAAAACCTAAAAGGATATTTTCAAATTATGAAATATAAACAGGTCATTTCCACAAAATTTCATAAAATATTATTATTTGTAAATATGGATAATTTAAACATTAATGATAAAATTAATTTTAATTTTCTTTCATAATTAATAAGGGAAAAAATTTGAATTTATTAGGGAACTAATTAAATAAATAGAAATTACTATAGTTATTATTAAGATATGAATGTTTTAAAAAGATTGTCCAGTGGTACTATATGTAATATTACACATGAATATAATGTTATCTTGCTATTAGGTATGCTCAAATAATAGTATAGAGATACAATAAAGACATGGAAAATAAAGTAACTGTCGCACTGCCATAAGATCTTCGGAAGACGTCACTACCTTTTCCTCTCCCTTTCCTTATCATTTTCTCCCTTTTTTTATTTATTTTTCTTCATTTCAATTTTTGTTTCCTTTGCATGTCATGCTCTATAAGACTAATATAAGAATTTAGTTATTGATAATGAAACTGTTAATTTATCTCAGCTACACATGGACCTTCTGATGTATATCCACCTACTTGGTTAAGTCACTGTTTGTATTATGATTTTATTTGTTCTCATTGATACAATTATATTTTGTTCAAAAAGACTAAATATTTAATTCATTTTCGTTTTATCAAATAATCATTTTTTTGGTCTTAAATCTTAATCATAGACTGTACCTATTTTATAGCTAAATAAGTTTTCTAAAATATTTTTTTTCATGGTTATTATATTAATTTTTTCTGTAAGAGTTTGTATAATGCTTGTTCTTTTGGGTATAATAATAGTAGGTACGCTTATACTTGTTCGTGTTGCACGAGATTTATCTTAAATAATTAACAAAATGAGTCGTTGAATTTTACTAGGCTATATAAGACATATATTTTTGAGAATAATGTTTTTTAAAAGCAATGAAAAGCTAGATGCCAATAAAGAGGGGTTTACGAATACACTAATATATATATTTTCCAATTTATTTATCTTTCTCTCATTTTATCCAATCTCACTTATTACTTTTACATGACCCAACAATTTATTTTGAATCTGATCCACTAATTAATATCATATATTAGAGCTGGGCGTTCATGTACTTGTTCCAGTTTGGATTGGGTATTTTAGGTGTTTGTTTTTCTGGATTTAGAGGTATAGGACCGTTAGAGTATTTTAAGATTTTGGGTTGGGTTCGGGTAAATATCCATCGGGTTTGGATAATTTCGTGTTATACCCAAAATCAATCCATATTCGATAATATTTTTAAATCAACCCAAGTTCATTAAAATAATATTATAGATAGAGTATCAAATTAAACAAACTGACTTTAACTATTAAAAAATAAAAGTTATCAAACCAACGAAATACCAAACTCATTAACTGATAGTTTCTAACATCCTGAAACATCAAAGATACAAAATTCCAAGTAAGAATCATATAATATATCTAAACTAACATATAAAAATTGACATACATGAAAATGAAAACTTATTTACCTTGTACCAGAGATTAGAAAATTAGCAAAATGTCTTATATTCTTTTGTTATTTTGGGGTTTTAAAATTTGAAAATATAATAAAAACACATATTGTTATCATAAATTAAAAGAGAGAAAAACATTAAAGAACACAACTTTCTCAAGTTTATCTTCATTTTCTATTTCATTTAGTATATTTTCATTTGTAAACACCTTTGATTCAAGTTTGATATTTTGTTTCATCCACTGTTATTTATCAATCAAAATCTCAACCATATGGTTTTATAGTAATTTCACTAGTGATAAAAGCACTCTCAGATGCAACCGAAGACATTTGCATGACAGATAAATCCTGAGATACTTAGCACTGTTTAGATTCCAATAAAAGAGTACTTCACACTTAGTTCCAAACATAATTTAGTGCCACATGAAAGTGATATGACTCTTTTAAGACGTTCTTATTTTTGCTGATGTGGAGGAGAAGCCTCCAAACTAGTTTTTTTAGATAAAAATTATTTCAATATTATTTCCATCTTTAGTTGACCGTATGTGGATTAAAGGAGACTTCGTTTACATGTAGCCCAACTGAAATAAAAATAATCAAGAATAATTGGAGGGAAGTTTTCGGCTGTATTTGCAGCAATTGTATGTTATACTTTACTTCAAACAATTAACCAACTCTTCCGTGTATATCAAAAATACATTAATTAGTGGACCTTTTAACATGAAATAATAGTTCTATGCAGATCAATATTTTTATGGTCAGATCATCTACAATAGTTTTTCATTTTGAGAGAAAATGTCAGAAAATGAGAGAAAACTATATCTCCAATGGTATATTATTTTAATAAAAAAAATAAGAATATCAACAGTATCCTCTTATATACAAGGCAACACTATTCATTTTTTTGGATAATAAACGGAAGAAGAAAGAAAGTTCCACCTTGTGGTTAGGGCTTGAACGGCGGCATCAAGAGCCTGAACCTGTGCTTGGAGATCGTATAAAGCTTGTTGAGTGACTTAAATCTCTGTTGGAGGAACAGTTTCTTTGGTCGTGGCATTGGTAGTGAGGAGTGTTACGTGTGATATATAATTTCTAGTGTTAAAGTATTTTAATAAAAGAACAAATTATAATGAATAAATCTAATATAAAACATATGAAGTATATATTTAAATGAAATTTATTTATAATAACAACACAAAAAAACAAAAACAAATAACAAACAATGTTTATCTTAAACATCAATCTAGTACATAATACTTTAAAAATTTAAAAATTTAAAAGTATAAGGGGCATGTATAATTATTATTTATGATTAATAAATAAATAAATAGTCCATTTGTTTATAAATAAGTGATGTTTAAAGTTTTGATATTAAAAACAGTTAATTTTATTATTTTATATTTTATTAATTAATAATATAATTTTTTATCTGTCAATACATTAAATTAATAGAGACACACTAATAAATTATGTTTAATAACTGCATTGGAAATAGATAAGAGGTAGAATAAGATTCCACTAGATTAACATTGATTAGTCTAGATCATCCATAACATTTCCAAGGATCCTTGTGTTGTTAATTTGATTCCAAATAGTAATTTTCCTGCTTAATTTACATTTTCAAATTCTGTTTTCAGAAACCAAAAACCATATTTACTTAGATTAGGATTTGAATTGTACTCTTAATGTTTTAAGGCTAGATTCCAAGTTGGATTGATTCTCTTCTATGCTACAACGCATTTAGGGTAATTGATAACCTTAGATTGAAAAATCATAATATCAATTTGGCGCCGTTGCCGCTTGGAATTTGTTAAAACCATTAGGAGTTAATTTTGTTTTGAGACTAAGTTTTTTTCTTGCATTTACTACTTAAATTCTCCTGTTTCCACTTTGATCTCTCTCTATTGTAGGGTGCATGAACCTTAGAAGCCACGGTCCACAAAACTTGGTTGATTCTGTTGAAGATATTCGCCGGTAGAAAGAGAGGATAGAAGAGCTGCAAGAGAGCGGTTACAACACTTACATCGTTTAGGAATGAATAACGAAGAATTCCCCCCCAGGATTTCCGCGGGTTCCTCAGCAGGGACAACCAGTCCTTAGACCTATTGGAGCATTCGATGCACCCAACATCAGAGTCCAAGGTACTGGAATTCCAACACCTTCAATTGCTGCCAACAACTTTGAGATAAAGTCAAGCTTAATCAACATGGTTCAGAACCAGAGGTACAATGGATTGTCTTTGGAAGATCCTCTAGATCACTTAGATCAGTTTGAGCGACTATGCAGAACAGTGAAGATGAATGGAGTTCCCGAAGAATCCATCAAGATGATACTTTTCCCTTTCTCATTAGGGAACAAGGCCTCCCAATGGGAGAAGAACATTGGTTCAGATTTGGTATCCACTTGGGATATGTGTAAGAAAGAATTTCTCAATAAATTCTTTCCCAAGCAGAAGACAGCAAAGCTTCAAGACATTGCTAGTTTCAAACAGGGCTACCAAGAGAATCTATATGAAGCATGAGAAAGGTTAAAGGGTTACACTAGGAGTTGCCCTCATCATGGTATCTCCAGGGAAAATTTGCTTGACATATTCTACAGAGGAACACTTGAGAAATATCGCCGCGCCTTAGACACGGCAAGCTATGAAAGTTTTGACAACTTGAATGTGGAACAAGGCGAGCTGTTAATTGAGAATCTTTCTCAGAGTGATGATTGTTATGGCGGTGACTATGACAGAGAGCTGAGAGATACTAGTGGACAAGACAATAGTATCAAGGAAAGCTTCAAAGACATCAATGAGAGACTTGACAAGATAAGCAAGGCTTTCCTCCTAACTCAAAAACAAGTTAACAATGTAGCAGAGTTTGATAATGAACAACAAGGGTATCAACAAGGCTACACTGAGCAAGGAATTTACACTGAAGATAATGGAGAGACACAGGAAGAAGTGAACTACGTGGGGAACCAAGGAGGGTTTCAAAACAAAAGATTCAACCACAACTACCGTAACCACCCCAACCTCTCCTACAGAAACCCCAATGTTGAAAACCCACAAGACCAAACCTAACCAAAACCACAAAACCAAACATTCCAAATGCCCTATAGGAACTTTACCCGGTGATATGATCATGGACAAGCCAACACTTGAAGAAGAAGATGCCTTGATCATCCCTAGAGGTCCTATGACCCATGCCAAATCAAGAAGATTTCAAGAAGCTGTGGGAACAACCCTAAAGATGTCTTGGAAGCAAGAGGAGTTCGTCCAAAACAAATCAACAAAGAGATGCTAACTTCCATTCAAGCCATTCCGAGTTAATCATCATCAAGTGGCTTGAGTGTGCTCTTTTTCCCTTAGCTTGGTTTTATACCAATAGGTTTTCCAACTAAGGTTTTTAATGAGACATCAAGTCCACTTACCCCACTTTGATGATTAACTTGGGCGATTACATGAAGCCATGGACCAACTCAAGCATTTACTTTATGTTATAATCTAGACTATGGTTTTTATTTCATTCTTTAGTCCGCAAACTCTTTCAAATTCTAGTCCAAGTCGTGAGTCTTTAGTTCAAAGTTTTAGGATGAATTATAGAGTTCCCAAAAGTCATTCTCGAAGGAGCTTGAGTCTGTTCAAGTCTCCTTTCCTATTTAAACTTGTGTAAGCCTCATTCTAAGGCACCCAATGTTTTATCAACTATTTTGAGACTAATCTCTTTTGTTCTTTGAGAACATTTTCCGATTGTTTGGTGAGTCATATCCAACAATCTTTTGATCCTTCGGTGTGTCATATTCGAAGAATCAAACCTTGTCACCACCACGTGTGTAATATCTTGGCGTGACATTGAGGAATATCAGTGGACTTCCGCATCCATTGTGTGACCATTCAATCCATCAACAAGGAGCCATTCCACATCTTCTTATGTTATTATCCGATCCACAAACCTTGATAAACTTGAGTCTTTTGATTTGTTTATGCAAGGATCTATCCAACATCTTCATCCATCATCTTTGTCTTCCATCTTCGTGTGTCCTACCATCGAAAAGTGTCGAGTCTTTGGTTAGATCTCCATCATTTGGGATCAGAATAAGCATTTTCGAGATTGGTAGTGAATTTTCATACCTTTTCAAATTCTGATCTTTCATTTCTAACCTTTCATCTTCTGAGTTTCATTTCTACCCCCTCACCTTCTTGGTCGTGAGTCTTCAACTCGCCATCACTCTATTCTATCTTTCATTCCCATCTTTTCTTTCTATCTTGCTATTCAAATATCCGTTGGATCATCTATTCAAAAAAAAAAGAAGGAACAAAACTAAACGTGTTCCAACTCCTTTCCTTCTACCTTAATCAAAAAAAAATCAAGAAACAAAACCAAACGTGTTCCAACACTCTTTTTCCTTTCTGTCTTTTGTTCTTTCGAAACAAAACCAAACGTGTTCCAATATCCTTTTTCTTTCTATCCTTTTGATCATTCGGATTGTAGAAAATTCTCATTGAATTTGATTGGAATTTGTTTGATAAGAACAATTGAGAAATCTCTGAGAGGGGACATCTTGAGAGTTGAGTGAAACACTTGAAACGGAAAAATAATAGAGAGGTTTTTATTACTAACAGTTTGTTGAGTTTTGCAGGGAAAATTCAAGACATCTTTTGACTTGTTCCCACTTTTCATCGAGATGTCTTATAGTGAAGCTGGAAGTGATAACACCAACCGTACAAGGAGGGCCAGAAACAACAACCTGGATGTGCAAACTCTCAGGGAAGAAATGAGGCGTCTCTTGAGGCAGGAACTAGATCTCGTTCATGAGAGATTGGACACCATACAAGAGTCGGTTAATCAAGGACTTCCCCAACAACCTGCTGAAGGAAGAAGAAGGGCACAACGACCCTTAGGAAATGAGGAAGGATCAGATTACTATAGCCATGGAAGTCAAGCTTCTAATGAGGAACATAGACATCCCAGACGTGTAAGAGAAGCCAGAGAACGCAATGAAGACAATCTTAGTGGTCTTAAGTTGAAGATACCACCCTTATATGGGAAAAATGATCCAGATGCCTATCTCGACTGGAAAAAGAAGATAGAACTCGTCTTTGATTGTCAGCCTTACTTAGATCGGAAGAAATTTCAAGTTGCTGCAACACAGTTCTATGACTATGCCATCAACTGGTGGGATCAAATTGTTACAAGTAGGAGACGCAGGAGCCAATTGTGGAAACTTGGGGAGTGATGAAAAACCTAATGAGGAAGAGGTTTGTTCCAAGTCATTACCACCAGGAGTTGCATCAAAGCTTAGAAGATTAAGCCAATGTAATAAAAGTGTGGAGGATTACTTTCAAGAGATGGAGCCTCTTATGATCAAAGCCGATATAGATGAGGTTCATGAGGTAACTATGGCAAGGTTCTTGAGTGGCTTGGCTCGAGATATTCAAGATAGGATGGAGCTGCAAACTTATGGAGATTTGGAGGAGATGCTTCACAAGACTGTTCTAGTAGAACAACAAGTCAAGAGGAGGAGTAGTTCTAAAAAAATCTATGGGATTGGAGCATCTCATGCTAGGACAAGTTACAAATAGGAGGACAAGACTGTTGTCAAACCAAAACTTGATTCCTAACCTTATGCTCCTACTTAAGATGACAAAGGGAAAGCTGTGGTAACTTCTTCCAGGAACAGGGATGTCAAATATTTCAAGTGTCAAGGGAGAGGACAATACGCCAATGAATGCATTAACAAAAGAACTATGATCCTTATGGATAATGGTGAGATTGAAACATAAGAAGAAGAGCTTAAAGAAGATGAGAGCTCTGATGCTGAGAAGATTTAGTTACCAGAAACAGGAGAATTGTTAGTAACAAGGCGATCATTGAGCATTCAAACTAAATATGCTGACCAAGAACAATGGGAGAACTTGTTTCACACAAGATGCCTAGTACAAGGTAAGGTTTATGGAGGAATCTGTACTAATATGGCAAGTAAAACTATGGTCAAGAAGCTAGACTTAGAAGTGAAGAAGCATCTGAAGCCTTACAAGCTTCAATGGTTGAATGATGATGGAGAAATGATCGTGAGCAGCCAAGTATTGGTTCCTTTAACATAGGCAAATAAAAGGATGAAATCTTGTGTGACATCTTACCAATGGAGGCCAGTCACATTCTACTTGGAAGGTCATGACAGTTTGATGGAAGGGTCATCCATGATGGGTTTACAAATCGGTATTCTTTTGAATACAATGGCCAGAAGACCACCCTTGCTCCATTGACGCCACAAGATGTTCATCAGAATCAAACATGGCTGAAACAACAAGACAAAACCAATGTGAGTGACCCCCTAAACACACCACCTACAAACAAAAATGAGAGTTTGAGAAAAACCAAGAAAAAGGCATTGGAGAGTAACCCTGTGAGGCAATCAAACTTTCTTATGAGGTTGAATGTGGTTAAGAGAGCTTTGTTCTCTAAACAACCCATTCTTTTGTTTGTTTTCAAAGAGGTTTTGGTAAACCATACTAATCCAATACTGGAAGTTCCGAGCAATATTTCCTTTCTTTTGCAGGAGTTTGAGGATATCTTTCCGAAGGAGAATCCCAAAGGACTACCACCTATCCGTGGGATTGAGCACCAGATTGATTTCGTGCCTGGAGCTTCCCTTCCTAACCATCTAGCATATAGAACCAACCCTGTGGAGACTAAGGAACTTCAAAGGCAAGTGGAAGAGCTAATGGCTAAAGGCCATATCCTGGAGAGCATGAGCCCTTGTGCCGTGCCGGTATTTCTTGTTCCAAAGAAGGATGTAACTTGGAGGATGTGTGTGGATTGCAGAGCCATCAACAATATCACTGGAAAGTATCGCCATCCTATTCCTCATTTAGATGACATGTTAGATAAATTGCATGGTTCTTGCATATTTTCTAAGATAGACTTGAAAAGTGGATATCATCAAATTAGGATGAAAGAATGAGATGAGTGGAAAACTGTATTTAAAACTAAGCATGGATTATATGAATGGTTAGTCATGCCTTTTGGATTAACCAATGCACCTAGTACCTTCATGAGGTCAATTAATCATGACCTTAGATCTTTCATTGGCATCTTTGTGGTTGTGTACTTTGATGACATCCTAGTGTACAACAAGAGCTTTGAGGAGCATATAGAACATCTTAGGGCTGTTATTGATCTGTTAAGGAGAGAAACACTTTATGCCAATCATAAGAAGTGTACTTTCCGGAGAAGATTAAAGCAATCATGGAGTGGCCGAGTCCAACAACCATTAGTGAAGTGAGAAGTTTCCATGGACTTGCTGGGTTCTACAGGCGTTTTGTCAAGAATTTTAGCACCATTGCTGCCCCATTGACTGAAGTGATCAAGAAAGATGTTGGATTCAAATAGGAAGAGGCACAAGAAGCTGCATTTCAATGCCTTAAAGAGAAGCTTACTCATTCTCCTCTCTTTACCCTTCCTGATTTTAACAAAACCTTTGAAATTGAATGTGATGCTTCAGGGATTGGTATTGGTGC
The DNA here is from genome assembly GCA_963854855.1 of Nasturtium officinale. Taxonomy (NCBI): domain Eukaryota; kingdom Viridiplantae; phylum Streptophyta; class Magnoliopsida; order Brassicales; family Brassicaceae; genus Nasturtium; species Nasturtium officinale. The sequence goes on along the minus strand of OY978504.1, from coordinate 11,208,400 downwards.
TGTGTTAATACAGGAGAAAAGAAAATAGCATACTTCAGTGAGAAACTTGGAGGATCAACTCTCAACTATGCTACTTATGACAAGGAGTTGTATGCTTTGGTGAGGGCTTTACGAACTTGGCAACATTATCTTTGGCCAAAGGAGTTTGTAATACACACAGACTATGAATCTCTAAAGTACCTAAAGGGGCAGAACAAGCTGAGTAAAAGACATGCCAGATGGATATAATTCATGGAATCATTTCCTTATGTGATCAAGTACAAACAAGGTAAGGAAAACATAGTGGCTGATGCACTATCTCAGAGGTATGTTCTTTTAAACACTCTTGATGCTAAATTATTGGGTTTTGAGCAAATCAAAGGTATGTATGAAACCGATTCTGACTTTGGTGATGCATACAAGTTGTGTGAGAAATTTGCTTCTGGCCATTACTTTAGGCAGGATGGTTTTCTTTTCCATGATAATCGATTGTGTGTACCTAATTGTTCTTTGAGAGACTTGTTTGTTAGGGAAGCACATGGAGGAAGTCTTATTGGACATTTTGGCATTGCCAAGACACTAAAAGTTTTGCAGGATCATTTCTTTTGGCCACACATGAGAAGAGATGTGGAGCGGATATGTGAAAGATGTGCAACATGTAAACAAGCTAAGTCCAAAGTTCAAAGCCACGGTTTGTATACTCCTTTACCCAATCCTTATCACCCTTGGAATAACATCTCTATGGAATTTATTGTTGGATTGCCTAGGACTAGAACCGGAAAAGATTCTATCTTTGTTGTGGTAGATAGGTTCTTTAAGATGGCACATTTCATAGCTTGCCACAAAACTAATGATGCATTGCATGTTTCTTGTTGAAATATGTGATCTCAAGAAGAAGAATTCAAACTCAAGAAAAGGAGGGAAAAGGAAAGAACTAGTTGTGAAGGAACTAGAAGGAGAGCTAGTTTATAAGGAACTAGAAGAAAAGGAAGCTGTTGGATATCAACTAGACAAGCTAACTAAACCAAGTGAGGAAGCAAAGGAGGCATGGGCGCTGCAGGGAGAAGGTATGGGCACAGCATGGGAACAGCATGGGCGCAGCTGCACTGTTGGAGCAGCTCAACCACTCCATCATCACACATCTTCTCTCCCTCTTCCTTAGATATTTTTTCCTTAGCTTATGCTTGTAAAGTCTATATATACTTGTGCATTGTATTGGTTGAAGAGTGTGAATAAGAAGAAAAATTCAGCAATCTCTCTCTCTCTTATTACGCCAATTCTCTTATCTTCATCCTTATCTCTCCCTAAACTTCTAAATTCAACATGGTATCAGAGCGGGTTCCTTATCCAACCGCTTAAACTCTCTTCATAATCTCTTTAAGCTATCTTCAAAACCTTCTAATCTATAGCAATACATCTTACCAAGTTCTATTCACTCTGAGATTAAAATCCTTGAGATCGGTTGATCTTCAAGTTGTGAAAGAGCTGGGATTGTGTATTACTACAAGAGAATGGAGGTGAATAGAGTAGCGATTTCTGTTGTTCTTAAAGGAGATAACTACCTTCTTTGGGCAAAAACTACTAAGACCGTTCTAAGAGGTAGAGGACTTTGGAAGTTCATTGAACCTAAGGAAGAAGCCGAACCATACAATGACAAGGAAGAGCAAGAAGAGCAGTTCACTCTTTCACTTCTTCAAAGCTCACTAGAGCCATCTATCCTGGCGGCCTACTCATATGCGGATACCGCCAAGGAGTTGTGGGATATACTCAAGGGAGTATATGGAAACATCTCAAATATATCAAGGATATTTGAGGTGAAGAGGGCGTTGAATGAGCTTCAACAAGGAGAGAAGCCATTCAAGGAAATGTTTGGGGAGTATAGAAGCTTGTGGGCCGAACTGGAGATCTTGAGGCCACAAACTATGGACCCCAAGGAGTTAGGAGAAAGGCATGACCAAGATCAAGTGTTTGGGCTTCTCTTGGCGCTCAACGCATCCTACAAAGATCTTATCAAGCACATACTTAGATTTGAGAAGCTGCCAAGTCTAGCGGAAGTATGTGGCATGATTCAAAGAGAGGAAGGGTCAAGAGACCTATTTCGTGCACCAAGCGAGGCTGCACATCTTGCAAGGAAGAATCTTACATTTGACAAGAGGGTGTTGGAATGTGAGCATTGTAAAATGAAGGGACACACTAAGGAGAAGTGTTGGACCCTTCATCCACACTTGAGGCCTAAGAGGCTAAAGGAGAATGGAAGTGGACCTAGAGCCTTCATGGGTGTGGCACAACCAGTTGAGGATACGGTCAAGAGGTCCGAATTCGAAGCCCTCATCAAGAGCCTAGCCAAGCTCACTGAATCTGGTAAAGGCTTCCTCGGTTCTAAAAGCTCCATAAAAAAGGACAAAGTGGTTGTGGATTCAGGGGCTTCTCATCACATGATTAAGGATTAAGACATGCTTAAAAATCTTGAGCCTTATCATGGGAATGTGCAAGTGGCAAATGGGAGTTCAGTTCCGATTGAAGGGATAGGGGAATTAGAACTTTTCAAAAAGGGAACAAAAGCCTTATACATGCCTAGTTTCTCATCTAATCTTCTATCAGTTCATAAAGCTACCAAGGATTTGGATTGTGTGGCATTGTTTGGGACTGACTTTGTTAAGTTTCAGGACCCTAAAACAAACAAAGTGCTCGGAGAAGGGAAGGTAGAGGATGGAGTATATCTTTTGCACACAAATAAACAAGCGGATGTGAAAGCGCTTGGAATGAAGGCGGATGTAGAAGTATCTAGTAGGAAGGAGATTGGAGATAGTCCACTATGGCATGAAAGGTTGGGACATCCAAGCTCTGCAGTTCTCAAAGTGGCCTTACCCAATCTCATTCAAGAAGAAGTAGTATGTGAAGCATGTGTACTAGGGAAACATTGTAGACAAGTGTTTCCTACTTCATCTACATTTTGTGATGAAGCTTTTGGCATTGTACACTCGGATGTATGGACCGCTCCTTGTAATTCAAGAGATCAATATAAGTATTTTGTTTCATTCATAGATGACTACTCAAAATACACATGGATTACTCTTCTACATACCAAAGATCAAGTTTATGAAGCATTCACCAACTTCATCAACTATGTGTCTACACAATTCAAAACAACAATCAAGATCTTAAGAAGTGATAATGGAGGAGAGTATATAAGCAAGCGGTTCAAGGAATTACTCAACAACCTTGGCACCATCCATCAAACATCTTGCGCCTATACTCCACAACAAAACGGAGTAGCTGAAAGAAAAAATAGACACCTAATGGAGGTAGCAAGGACCATCATGATTGCCAAGGGAGTACCTAAACTTCATTGGGGAGATGCCGTGATGACTTCAAACTACTTGATCAACCGTCTTCCAACCAAGAACCTGGATAATAAGTCACCATTTGAGGCATTGTACAACAAGAAACCAAGCCTACATCATCTCAAAACCTTTGGATGTAGCTGCTTTATGTTCACACCAGAAGGTCAAAGAAACAAGCTTGAACCTAGAAGCATGAAGTGTGTATTCATTGGATATTCACCAACACAAAAAGGATACAAGGTCTACAACCCGGAGACAAGACGAGTCTATGTATCAAGAGAGGTGAGGTTCAATGAAAAGGAGAGCTTCTATGGAGCTAAGAATCATGATACCCCTCAAGGTATGAGCTCACCATTTATGGAGTGGATACCGTTCTTTGAAGATTCAAGAACAAGGGATGATGTACATGAGGAGAATGACCCAACCTCAGATCATGAAGCCACGGATGAGGAAAGTGAACCTAATCCAGGTGTAGAAAGCATTGACATTGTCAAAGAAGAACCTGAGCCAACAGTACCTCTAAGAAGAAGTACAAGACAGAGGCGACAACGTGTTCACTATGGCTACAACAACTCTGCCATGCTCCAAGGAGAGTCTAGTGCGAGTAATCTTCCTTGTGTGATAAGAGAATGCCCTGAGCGTACGGCGAGCTTAGATCTCGATCCTATTGGCGACAGCATTCTCTTATCACAAGGGGGAGATAACACTCAAACTAGCACTGTTACATATCCCATTGAGCATTTTTGCTCGTTGGCATCCTTACCTATGGAGCATGAAGCTTTTCTTGGAAAAATCAGCAAGGAATCCATACCTAACTCATATGAAGAAGCGTGTGAGAGTGGAGTATGGGTAAAAGCCATGGAAGAGGAAATGAAGTCCATGGAAAGGAATCATACTTGGTACTTAACCGATTTACCAAGGGATAAGAAGCCAGTTGGGTGTAGATGGGTGTATACAATAAAATACACAAGTGATGGGAGGATAGAAAGATACAAGGCAAGGTTGGTAGCAAAAGGGTATACTCAAATCTATGGGGAGGATTATACCGAGACATTTGCTCCGGTTGCTAAGCTCCATTCCATCAGAATCCTAATCTCGGTGGCAGTGAACTTGAAGTGGGATCTATGGCAGATGGATGTCAAGAACGCCTTCTTGCAAGGGGATTTGGAAGAGGAAGTGTATATGGATCCACCCCAAGGATATCATAAGGAAGGCAACAAAGTTTGTAGATTGAAGAAAGCAATCTATGGGCTAAAGCAATCTCCAAGGGCATGGTACCAAAGGCTAAGTGCTTGTCTTTTGGAGAAGGAGTTCATAAGATCGGAAGCTGATCGTACACTTTTCACAAGGAAAATTAAAGGAGTAGTAGTGGTGGTCTTGATCTATGTTGATGATCTAATCATCACAGGAAGTGACAAAGATGGAGTAGATCGAATCAAGGAACTCTTGAAGGTTGCTTTTGATATAAAGGATCTAGGAGAGCTTAAATACTTCCTAGGGATTGAAATGACACGGTTTGAAGATGGGATGTTCATCTCCCAAAGGAAATATATGCTGGATCTCTTGGAAGAAACCGGGAAGTTAGGATCCAAACCGGCCAAAACTCCAATAGAAGAAGGCTACCAAGATAGTCCTGAGGGGGAGCCATTGGAGAATATTAAAAGATACCAGAGGATGGTGGGCAAGCTCATCTATCTTACTATTACAAGGCCGGATATTTGCTTTGCAGTGAACCGTGTGAGTCAACATATGCAAAAACCAACTATGCAGCATTGGAACATGATTGAGAGGCTGCTAAGGTACTTAAAAAACAGCCCTGGAAAAGGCATATGGATGAAGGCTAATGGAAACACAAAGGTTCAAGGATATTGTGATGCGGATTGGGCTGGAGATAAGCAAGATAGAAAGTCCACATCCGGTTTTTGTACCTTTGTGGGAGGTAATCTAGTCACTTGGAGAAGTAAGAAGCAGAAAGTTATAGCCTTATCAAGTGCTGAAGCCGAGTATAGGGCTATGAAGGAGGTGACAAAAGAATTGATATGGGTGAGGGCATTCCTAGAAGATCTTGGGATACTTGAGGCTGAGGAGATGCTGTTGTATTGTGATAATCAAGCTGCAATACATATAGCATCCAATCCGGTATTCCATGAAAGGACCAAGCATATAGAAGTGGATTGTCACTTTGTGAGGGGAAAGATTCAAGAAGGAATCATCAAACCCGCATTCGTAGCAAGTGGGGAACAGCTAGCGGATATCTTCACCAAGGCAACATCCTCGATCATTGGGGATCACATATATGGCAAGATCGGTCTAAAGGATATTCACCGACCAATCTTGAGGGGGAGTGTTGAAATATGTGATCTCAAGAAGAAGAATTCAAACTCAAGAAAAGGAGGGAAAAGGAAAGAACTAGTTGTGAAGGAACTAGAAGGAGAGCTAGTTTATAAGGAACTAGAAGAAAAGGAAGCTGTTGGATATCAACTAGACAAGCTAACTAAACCAAGTGAGGAAGCAAAGGAGGCATGGGCGCTGCAGGGAGAAGGTATGGGCACAGCATGGGAACAGCATGGGCGCAGCTGCATTGTTGAAGCAGCTCAACCACTCCATCATCACACCTCTTCTCTCCCTCTTCCTTAGATATTTTTTCCTTAGCTTATGCTTGTAAAGTCTATATATACTTGTGCATTGTATTGGTTGAAGAGTGTGAATAAGAAGAAAAATTCAGCAATCTCTCTCTCTCTTATTACGCCAATTCTCTTATCTTCATCCTTATCTCTCCCTAAACTTCTAAATTCAACATTTCTAACTTGTTATTTAAGGAGGTTGTGCGCTTACATGGCATGCCTAGAACTATAGTTTCTCATAGAGATACTAAGTTTCTTAGTTACTTCTGGAAGACTCTTTGGACTAAGCTAGGTACTAAGTTGATGTTTTCTACTACTTGCAATCCGCAAACTGATGGGCAGACTGAAGTAGTTGATAAGACACTAGGAACTCTTTTGCGTGCATTCATAAAGAAAAACTTGAAAACATGGGAAGACTACTTGCCTCATTGTGAATTTTCATATAATCATGCTGTGCATTCTACTTCTAAGTATTCTCCTTTTGAAATTGTTTATGGGTTTAATCCTACTTCTCCTTTGGATCTAATACCTTTGCCTGAGTGTGAAAGAGTTAGCTTTGATGGAAAGAAGAAGGCTGAGCTGATACAGCAATTACATAAGCAAGCAAGGAAAAATATTGAAGAGAAGACCAAGCAGTATGTCAAGAATGCTAACAAGGGAAGGCGTGAGAAGGTCTTTGAAGAAGGTGACAAAGTTTGGGTTCATCTAAGGAAAGAGAGGTTCCCAGATGAAAGGAAGTCTAAACTTATGCCAAGGATCGATGGGCCTTTTGAGATCATAAAAAAGATCAGCAACAATGCCTACAAGCTAGATTTGCAAGGTAAGTATGAAATAAGTAATAGCTTTAATGTTATTGACTTGATCCCTTTTGTTGCAGATGATCCAGATTTGAGGACAAATCATTTTTCAAGAGGGAAGGGATGATATGATCATGGACAAGCCAACACTTGAAGAAGAAGAAGATGCCTTGATCATCCCTAGAGGTCCTATGACCCGTGCCAAATCAAGAAGACTTCAAGAAGCTGGGGGAACAACCCTAAAGATGTCTTGGAAGCAAGAGGAAGTTCGCCCAAGACAAATCAACCAAGAGATGCTCACTTCCATTCAAGCCATTCTGAGTTAATCATCATCAAGTGGCTTGAGTGTGCTCTTTTTCCATTAGCTTGGTTTTATCCCAATGAGTTTTCCATCTAAGGTTTTTAATGAGGCCTCAAGTCCACTTACCCCACTTTGATGATTAACTTGGGCGATTACATGAAGCCATGGACCAACTCGAGCATTTACTTTATGTTATAATCAAGACTATGGTTTTTATTTCATTCTTTAGTCCGCAACTCTTTCAAATTCTAGTCCAAGTCGTGAGTCTTTAGTTCAAAGTTTTAGGAAGAATTTTAGAGTTCCCAAGAGTCATTCTCAAAGGAGTTTGAGTCTGTTCAAGTCTTCTTTCCTATTTAAACTCGTGTATGCCTCATTCGAAGACACCTACTTTTTGTCAACTATTTTGAGACTAATCTCTTTTGTTCTTTGAGATTATTTTCCGATTGTTTGGTGAGTCATATCCAATAATCTCTCGATCCTTCGGTGTGTCATATCCAAAGAATCAAACCTTATCACCACCAAGTGTGTAATATCTTGGCTTGACATTGAGGAATATTAGTGGATTTCCGCATCCATTGTGTGACCATTCAATCCATCAACAAGGAGCCATTCCGCATCTTCTTGTGTTATCATTCGATCCACAAACCTTGATAAACTTGAGTCTTTTGTTTCGTTTATGCAAGGATCTATCTAACATCTTTATCCATCATATTTGTCTTCCATCTTCATGTGTCCTAACATCGAAAAGTGCCGAGTCTTGGGTTGGATCTCCATTACCCATAAAACCTGAACCCAACCCAAAAGAGTACATTAACGCAATTACTCTTTGTAGTGGTAAAGAACTCCTTAATCCGAATATCAATGAGGACATCGAGCCTAGAGAAAAGGGAGTGGTGATAGAAATAGAGGATGATGAAGTAATTGGCAACAGAAGTGGTTTGGAAGACATATATGAGAAAGATGTTGTTGATAAGGGTAAAGGAAAGGTTAGTGATACATCTACTAAGGATTTTCCACAGGAACACTCTACCAAAGCAAAAACTTCTGAAAAATCTCATGTCCCTTTTGTGCCTCCACCATATGAACCCAAACTTCCATTTTCAGGCCGTTTCAAAAAACAGCTCATGGAAAAATACAGAGCAATGTTTGATAAACAAATGTGTGAAGTCACAGTCACAATGCTGCTTCTTGATGCCTTTGTCCTGTCTCCTCCATATAGCAAATTTCTCAAAGATGCAGTGAAAGAGAGACAAAAATCGTTGGAAAGTGTAATTGTCTTAACTCATGAAGTGAGTGCTATCATTCAAAGGAAGGTAGTAGCTAAGAAGGAGAATGACCCTGGTAGTTTCACTCTCCCCTGTTCCCTTGGTCCCTTGCACTTCAATAATTGCTTATGTGATCTAGGAGCTAGTGTTAGCTTGATGCCACTCTCAGTTGTTAAATGTCTAGGATTCACAAAGTACAAAGACTGTCGAATCTCTTTGGTCCTTGCAGATCGGTCTATTTTAACTCCTATTGGACTTCTTGAAGACTTACCAGTAATGAAAGGACATTTTGAAATACCAACAGACTTTATTGTCCTTGATATGGATAAGACCAAAGGACCCGCTCATTCTGGGATAACCATTCCTAAGAACAGCTGGTCAATGATAGATGTAAAGAGAGGTAAGATCAACCTGCATCTAGGTGGTGAAGTATTAAGCTTTGATATTCATAAGATGCTAAAGAAGCCTACTATAGAAGGACAAGCATTTTGGGTAGAAGAGATGGAAAGTCTTGCTGATGAACTTTTAGAAGAGATAGCACAAACGGATCCTCTTCAAAGTGTCCTGACAATTAAGCAAAGGGATTATGGGTTGTTGAATGCTGAAAGCAAAAAATATGAAAAATTATTAGACGTTGGCAAGGGATTTTCAGAAAAAGGCGCATTTCGAGACTTGGATCGAGATCATGTTGAGTGCAACAGTGCTAAGGATGAAAGAATTACAAAACCACATTAAAGAGAGGATGATTGGACTGAGCTAAAGGCTCCTAAAGTTGATCTCAAACCACTTCCACAAGGCCTAAGGTACGTTTTTCTTGGAACAAACTCTACTTACCCTGTGATAATCAATGATTTGCTGAATGATGAAGAAGTTTCACCCTTTTAGGAAAATTTAAACAATTTTGAAAGGATATAGGTTATTCACTAGATGATATCAAAGGAATCTCGGAAACCTTATGTACGCATAGGATCCACTTAGAGAATGAGTCGATGACTTCTGTTGAACATCAAAGGCGGTTAAATCCTAACCTTAGAAATGTTGTATGGAAAGAGATACTCAAACTTTTAGATGCGGAAATTATTTACCCAATCTCGGATAGTACTTGGTTTTCTCCGGTTCATGTAGTACCAAAAAAGGGAGGAATCACAGCTGTCAAAAATGATAGAGATGAGTTAATACCAATGAGAACCATAACTGGTCATAGGATGTGTATTGACTATCGCAAACTCAATGCTGCCTCTAGGAAAGACCATTTTCCCCTACCATTCATTGACCAAATGCTGGAAAGATTAGCAAACCATACCCACTATTGTTTTCTCGATGGTTATTCTGGATTTTTCCAAATTCCTATACACCCAAATGACCAAAAAAACAACCTTTACATGTCCTTATGGTACATTCACTTATCGTAGGATGCCATTTGGGTTGTGTAATGCTCCCGCAACCTTTCAATGTTGTATGATGTCTATTTTTGCGGATTTGATTGAGAATGTGGTAGAAGTTTTTATGGATGACTTCTCCATCTATGGAGATTCGTTTGCCTCTTGTCTTTCTAATCTTTGCAGGGTTTTACAATGTTGTGAAGAAACAAATCTTGTGCTGAACTAGGAAAAATGCCACTTCATGGTTAAGGAAGGGATTCTTCTAGGTCATAAATTTATGAGCAAAGAGTGAAGTTGATAAAGCTAAGATAGAAGTGATGATAAATTTGGGTCCCCCAGACTCTTTGAAAGGAATAAGAAGCTTTTTAGGCCATGCTGGTTTTTACAGACGGTTCATCAAAGACTTCTCGAAGATAGCTAGACCTCTTACGCGCCTCTTATGTAAGGAAGTGACTTTTGAGTTTGATGATGATTGTTTGGAAGCTTTTGAGAGGATTAAAAAGAGTTGATCAGCGCTCCCATTGTGCAAGCTCAAATTGGGAATTGCCATTCGAAATCATGTGTGGTACGAGCGACTACGCAGTGGGAGCGGTTCTTAGGCAGAAAGTGGATAAAAAAACTTAATGTCATATACTATGCGAGCAGAACCCTCAATGATGCGCAGTGTAAATATGCTACGACGAAGAAGGAACTACTCGCGATAGTATTCGCTTTTGAGAAATTTAGATCCTACCTGGTTGGTTTGAAGGTAATATTAGTCCACACAGACCATGCAGCTTTGAGGCACTTACTGCCCAAGAAGGATGCCAAACCAAGACTCTTAAGATGGATTTTTTTGCTCCAAGAGTTTGATTTGGAAATTAAAGAGAGAAAGGGGGTTGAAAATGGGGTTGCAGATCATCTATCAAGGATGAGAGTCGATTGTGAAATCCCTATAGACGATTCACTACCAGAAGAAGCTCTAATGGCAATTCGACTTCTTGAGCTGACAAATGCGACATTACAAAAACTAGAAGAAGTAAGGAGTCTGAAAGAAGATGAACCATGGTACGCTGATATTGTGAACTACTTAGCATGTGGAAAGGAGCCAATCAAGCTAAACCCTTATGCCAATAAAAAGTTCTTCAAAGACATTAACCGATTTTATTGGGACGATCCGTACCTTTACACACTTTGTAAGGATGGTTTGTATCGAAGATGCATCGCTGAAGAAGAGGTAAATGGTATTCTGCAGCATTGCCACGGTATGAACGTTGGAGGTCATTTTGCTACTTTCAAAACTGTTCAAAAATCCTTAGAAGCAGGATTTTGGTGGCCCACCATGTTTAAAGACGCACATGAATACGTAGCAAGGTGTGATCCATGCCAACGGAAATGAAGCATAAGCAAGCGGAATGAGATGCCTCAATCTCCCATTTTTGAGGTATAAATTTTTTATGTTTGGGGAATTGACTTTATGGGACCATTTCCGTCATCCTATGGTAATAAGTACATCCTGGTAGCAGTTGACTATGTCTCCAAATGGGTAGAAGCTTTAGCTAGTCCAACAAATGATGCCAAAGTTGTATTAAAGATGTTCAAGACAATAAATTTTCCAAGATTTGGCATTCCACGAGTTGTTATAAGCGATGGAGGATCACATTTTATCAACAAAGTCTTTGAGAACCTTTTAAGAAGATATGGTGTTAAGCATAAGGTTGAAACCCCGTATCACCCACAAACCAGCGGACAAGTCGAGATCTCCAACTGGGAAATAAAGTCGATCTTAGAGAAGACAGTAGGTGTAACAAGAAAAGATTGGTCTACCAAGCTAGATGACACAATCTGGCCTACCGGACAGCTTTTAAAACTCCAATCGAGATGACTCCTTTCAATTTGCTATACGGAAAAGCTTGTCAAATGCCAGTGGAGCTAGAATACAAAGCAATGTGGCAGTTAAACTCCTGAACTTTGATATAAAAATGAACCAAGAGAAGAGGATGTTACAACTCCATGAGTTGGATGAGGTTAGACTTGAGGCTTATGAGAGCTCTAAGAGCTACAAAGAGAAGACCAAAGCTTTCCATGACAAGAAGATCCAAGCTAGAGACTTCAAAGCAGGCAAACAAGTATTACTATTCAACTCAAGACTAAAACTGTTCCCCGGAAAGCTAAAATCTCGCTGGTCCATCCCATTTACTATCAAAGACGTGAGACCATATGGAGCTATCGTTCTTCAGAATAGATCCGGTGAAGACTTTGTGGTAAATGGTCAATGTTTGAAGCCATACATGTCAGGAAATTTCCTGGGAGAGGGAACAACAATTCCCCTCTCCGAACCTCATTCCGAATGAAACAGGAACATCGAGCTCATGACGTTAAACGAGCGCGCTTGAGAGGCATTCTCATGTTAACATTGTATATATATATCTTCCTTTTCTTCATTTTTACAACTTTGTTTTCATTAAGTCTTGTGTTAAACTTTTAATTTCAGGAATGAACTTGCCACCGGCCATCCCCATCGGTCATTAACCACCAATGGGAACCCCAGATTTTGCCCCGAGCATGCCACCGGCCATCCCCATCGGTAATCAACCACCGATGGGAGCCCCAGAATTTGCCCCGAGCTCTCCACTGGCCATTCCCATCGGTCATCAACCACCGATGGGAGGCTCAAGGTAAGTAAAAAAAAAGAGGGGTAAAAGTAAAAAAAAAAAAAAAAAAAAAGGAAGAAGCATAAAACTTACCTCAAAGGATATTCTCCTCCTTGGATATTCTCCTCCTTTTTCTCCCTACACCCACGAGCATTTCTCAAAATTTTGGTCTCCTTCTTTCTCAACACTAAACTTCCAAGAACTCTCACTATGCTTGCTTGTTTTCATTGATTTAAAAGGAAAACTTCATCATTTTCTAGTGTTTTTTGAGTAATCCCTGCCTCTTTCCCTAATTTTCAGCCATTACACTCTCCACAAGAGGTAACAATTTCGCCCTAATTGTCAAATTTCTGGGTTTAGTTTGATTATCTCTCAATTGAACCACAAAGGTATCAATTACGCTTTTGAGAATGAATATATAGAAATCCTTGAGCTGGGTAATGTGATGTGGTTGAATTGTTTTGGCTAATTGATAGTACTTGAGACAAAAGATTTCGATCTTGTTGAGGGTATAATACCTTTGGGAAAATTTGAGGATTGTGGTTTCAATAGACTATTATTGTTGAAATATTGTCATTTTTGAGAGTTTACATTGTTTAGCATTGGATTGTTTGAAGTTTGATGGCAAAAGAATTAGGGAATTGTTAATAACTTCCAAGCTTTACATTTGTTAAATAGGTGATAATGGTTAAATTCAAGGGAATAGTTGAAAAGAACACAACGAAGAATGACCCTAAGCAAAAGAAAAAGGCACAACCATCTAATCCTCGAACAAAAGGCAAAGCAATTGTGGAAGAACAGAGCGAAGATGAAGATGTTGAGTTGAGCTTGGGAAGCAATAGCTCTGACCAAAGTGGTTCCGAAAGTGAAGAAGTTGTGACCAATAAGAGGAAAGGGAAAGGAGTTGCTAAAGGGAAAGCAACCGCAAGGAACAAACCCACACCACCAAAGAGAATTTCATATTCTCAATATATGGCACGGTTCAAAGAGATAAAGTTCATCGGAACTCATTTCCCCGACCCGGTATTCCTTGATAGAGCTGGTATCTTGGAAGATGTCAAAGCCATACTAGACAACATGGGTCTCAAGAAATTTGCAATGACTGCTCATGCAACATATGTTGATTTGACTAAGGAAGTTTTCGCCACTCTACGCATTGAAGGTGAACCTAATGAGATCAACAAGGATAGGGACATCTTTATGCACTTCCGGATTGGTGGGAAAGCATACTCTGTTACTGGTGAAGAAATGAAGAGAATCTATGGTTTCCAAGGACTTGGGCAATACACCGAGCTAAAGATATTTTCTCATTCGGCTAGGCGTTTCTGGAACCGCATTGGTGATGGTGCATACAAGCAAAGTGCTAGTAAGAATACACTAATCCGCAACCCTGCAGTAAGATATGTTCACAAGATTCTTGCCCATACATTCTTGTGTAGGAAAGAGACCGGAGTAGTGACCTGGGTTGATATGCAATACATGATGCTTGGAATCGTCCCTTTACTTCCCGACGAACCAAGACTGAGCAGCAACAGTTTCTTTGCAAGTTTCCCCACCATTTTCATGAACTATCTCCTCGATATTCAAGACTGGCTCATGACTAATACGGTTCATACACCAATATTAAGCATTGGTAGCCTCTTGACCCCCATCTTCGTGGCACAAGGGATTAGACTCACAGGAAATATTGAAGATTTCACCAGGATTGATGCATATTACCTTTATCGCTCTCACCATCTCGGAGGGACACTAGGTGGATCTTACGCCTCGAGGTTCAGACCTCTTCCTGGGGAAGAAAATAAGATCATACTCCCTAATAGTGACATCACTTCAATAAACGAACCAGCGAATATCGAATTCCTCCATGGTGAGCAGCATTGGTATAACAAAGAAAGGGATGGAGATCTAGCACACATTTCCATAAAAACAGAGAAATGAGTCCATCAAACACTAGGTGGACCATCTGGAGAAGGAACTTCATCTCCACAATCCACCTATGGGAGTAACCGGTATCATTTTGATCCTTAGGATGAACCCATTCACTCACCAGCCCTCCGAGCTGCACATACTCATATCAACATGCTCCAGCGCCTAGTGAAATGGCAAGGGAGGGGTTTAAAGAAATGTTTCAAAAAGTACAAGGAGCTCTCAACCGAGCTCAAACAACTCATGGAGTGGTTTTCACCAGCTGGATGCTCCAACCCTCGGATTGATGAAGTAGTAGACTCCGTTGCCGGCCGCCCAGTTGAAAGAGAAACTCTTGTGATGGATGAAACCCCAGAGAAAATGGATGAAGACGTTGGAGAAAGGCATTCATTCCATAGAGTACCAAGTATCTCAGCACACCAAGAACCACCTCGCGCATCAGCATATGAGTCGTAATGAATCGTACTCGTTTGACTCCTCCGCGTGGTATTAGGTACTACCCTCTCAAACTTTTGTAAATAACATTTTTTCTTTTACCTTTTGTTGATGGTCTCTTCTCTAGGTTTATCTTTACACAGCCACTGTGTAAAATAAGTCTGGGGGAGAGAGGATATTCCCTCTGACCTTGTGTTCTGTTTTGTTTTCATTTCATTTTGAGTCTAGACTTTGTACATAGTCATCATTCATCTAAAAAAAGAAAAAAATATATATATAGGATCATCATAGACATTGCACTACATCATTTGTTAAGTTTCATAATAGGATCGAGTCTAGAAGTATTTAGCTTGCATATGCATAGGGGATAATGAGGAAATCGCCTAAGATAGTTTAAATTTGGATTGAGATTGAGGCCCTAGACTTAGTCATTTAATGCACAACCTCGATGTTGAAAACCCAAAAAATCCATCATTGGACCCTTTCCCCTTTCGAATACCTCTAGCCTTGGTGAATCCTGCTTGAACTTTGAAACAATTCTCTTATTATGGAACTTAACTTGAACTCTAATCTCTTGCTAATAGTTTTGACATCTATGGATCCAAAGTTACACTCGGGTTATCTTTTAACCCCTTTTTCACCACCCTTATTAACCCGAGTGGCCATCCTCATCCTTAGGATGGTGATCACATCCCTAACCTTACCATTTCCTTCAAGCCACCCATTGTTTTGTGTGAGTAAGGCCTTTTCATGCTTCTTGTGCAAAATCTCTAAAGAAGGTGATCGACAAAACTTTTTCCACTAGGTTAGAGGGTTGATTTTAGTTTAAGAGTGGTGACTGATGGTTAAGAACTAATGTAGTAGAAAAGACAAGAACAAAAACAGGAACTGGAAAGTCTTTGAACTAAAAAGGTAGATAAAAGAAGCATCTAGAGATCGTTGAAAAAGAAAAAGAGGGAAAAGCTCATTGAAAAAGTAAGCTAAAAAAGAAAAAAAAAGAAGAAAGAAAAGAGATGCACCAAAAGAGAAAAGAGATAAAGAGCTTAAAGAAAATCTCTATTTAGAAAAAACAAAAAGCGTAAGAAGAGGAAAAGAGAGATTAGACTCTAGTGAATTAATTGCATGATCCTTTAGTTTGAGAATCTGGATGAGATTTGAATGATCACCATGATGGGTAGTGTTTGATAGAAGTGCTAAATGAAAGCTTGGGTAGAGATAGTGGGAAAAGGTTTGTACCAACATTTGGTCACATTCTTGATTGATTTGTAACTTGATTAGCATCCCATCATGTTTTATTTTGAGAATCTCCCTTACATCATTCGAACCTCTTTTTCAAACATGAACCCTTCCTACCTAGCCAAATGGATGAGATTGATTCTCTTTTAGCAAGACCACATATAAAGATAAATGAACGTGAAGAGTTGTTTCATTAAGTGATCACAGGTTAGACTAGGCTAAGACTGATTAGATAGAGGGATTGATATGATTATGGCGAAGTACGGATGGAGTAAATTCTGGGTTTTTCCTTACTTAGCTAACTTTGAGGACCTCGCGTTGAATCCATTTTTGAACTTTAAGGTTCTGAATCCCCGACTTTATCTTCTCGACCTCTTTCACATGTCTTTAACTGTTTGCTTGCGGACAAGCAAAAGACAAGTTTGGGGGAGTTGATATTCTTGCATTTTACACTGCATTCATCATCCATATACCATCTTTATCTCCATCCTTTGCATCACATCACATGTTAAGTTGCATATGTTACTCATTTGCATATAGTCTCACCATTTAGATAATTTAGTTGCATTCATGCACAATACATAAGCATTAAGTCTTCATTAAGTGATATTGGGAGTCTCAATCTCATGAATATGAATCAAGAAGAATTACAGCTTGAAGATCATGTTTCCCATCGGTCACTCCCACCGGCCACGAGCCATCGATGAGAAGCAAAGAAACACACCAGACATTCCCATCGACCACCTCCACCGGGCAGGTTCCACCGATGGCGACCAGAGAAATCCACTAGATCTTCCCATCGATCACCTTCACCAGGAAGGCTCCACCGATGGCGACCAGAGAAATCCACCAGATCTTCCCATCGATCACCTCCATCGGTCAGGCTCCACCGATGAGACCTGCTGTGCCCCTTCCTTTTGTAAAACTAAACCAAGTAAACTTTGGTTTAGTTAAGTCAACTTTAATCTATTTTAATTTCATTTTTAGTTAATTATGGGTTAGGATTGGCCTCCTGAGATTTTTATTATAAATACTCTAGGCCTAATCCAATTTAGAGCATCTTATCTTTTGTTAAGAACTTGTTTAGAGATATTTTGTATTCAAGAGTTCTGGTTTTTCTGAGTTTATAAAGTTTAATTTCCTTCTATTCGTCTAATACTTATGATTATGCAAAGATCAAGCTATTTACTTTGTGTTTTCATGGCTATTAGTGAGTAGTCTATTATCTGGTCTTTGGAATGTTAGATCTAGGTTCATTAGTGTTAGGTTAGTGGAGTTTAGGCTTGTAATCTTTAGATCCATGCTTGTTAGATTGTGTTTAATGCTAGATTAGCAAGAGATTGTTAGTTTAGACCTTAAGCATTTCTCATGTCCACAAGGTGTTTGATGAAATGCTTGATCCAAACTTTACAAGCTCTTTTCTGTCTTAGGCAATGAGAATTGATGTTTAGGATGATTAGAGGTTATGAAAATCTGTGTTTAATGCTCATTGATCAATTAGTGTTTAATGAGAGTTATGGACATTTAAGGTGATTAGTGAAGTGATTAGTACCATGAGAATGGATTAGTCAAGTTTAGTGTTTTGAAACCATTGGATTAGCTCTAAGAGGTAGAATAAGATTCCACTAGCTTAGTATTGATTAGTCTAGATCATCCATAACATTTCCAAGGATCCTTGTTTGTTAATTTGATTCCAAAAACCGTTTTTAATAAATTTCATGCTTAATTTACATTTTCAAATTCTGTTTTCAGAAACCAAAAACCATATTTACTTAGATTGAGATTTGAATTGTACTCTTAATGTGTTAAGGCTATATTCTAAGTTGGATTGATTCCCTTCTATACTACAATGCATTTAGGGTAATTGATAACCTTAGATTGAAAAATCTTAATATCACCAAGCCACAAACCATCTTTGCCAAATGCAATTTATTTTAATAACATGATCATTAGCCAGAAAAATGAGCAAAAGGCTTTAAATCAGAGAACCGAAGTAGCTGTTTACAAGAACACGAGGTAACTCTCAGTGCTAAAAAATCTTCGCATTGTCTATTATGCCAACACAACAAAAACGAAAAACAGAGTCTAATCTTCAAGAAACCTACAATGCAACAGCACACTCTCTCGCCAGCGATGTAAAATCCAGGAGCATCACCCATCTTTTCCAATTCCTATCAATCCCAAACCCATATTGTTCTTTATCAATTAGAAGTAAAAAAAAAAATCCACCAAAACCACTTATTTCTACGGTTTCTACCCAAACAAAGAATGGTAAAGAAGACATCGATCAGCTAAAAGCTCCATACAAGAAACATATTCATATCAACCAGTCGAGTTCCATATGTTTTATATGATAATCCTAAGATGCAACATTCATAATGAGGACTATTTAGTGACCTTGAAAAGTGCGTTAGAAGGTATCATTGGACAGCTCGCAGAATGCCCACAAATTAAAATTAAGATGAGATTTTAGTTGAGAAGCAGCCACAACACAAAGGCAAGAACGATTGTGTACAACCAAGTGCTCTTAGATTCTTGAAAATTTATTCAAAATATAAACATCACATTCTTCAAATTCCAAAACAAAACGATAATCTAACTTTGAATTGACAAACCATAAATTCAAAGACTGATATTCTTGCATTTTACACTGCATTCATTATGTTTTTGCTATCTTTTTCTCCATATTTTGCATCACATCATTTAGTAAGTTACATTTATAACATTTGCATATAATCTCGACTTTGAGATCATTTGGTCACATTCATACATATTGCAAAAGCATTAAGGCTTCATGAGGTGATATTGGGAGTCTTAATCTCATGAGGATAAACCAATAGGAGGCACAACTTGAAGATCATGGCTCCCATCGATCACTCTCACCGGACAGACTCCATCGAATGCGACCAAAGAAAATCACCAGACTTCCCCATCGATCATTCTCACCGGACAGCCTCCATCGATGGCGACCAAAGAAAATCACCAGACTTCCCCATCGATCACTCTCATCGGACAGCCTCCACCGATGAGACCAGCTCCGCCCCTTTATTTTGTAAAGCTAACCCAAATCAACTTTGGTTTAGTTAAGTCAACTTTAGTTTATTTCGATTTCATTTGGTTAAAAATGGGTTATGTAGGTCTCCTGAGATTTTCACTATAAATACTCTACACCTACTCTATCTTATCTTATCTTAGCTTTTGTAAAAGCTTGTTTAAGGATTTTTGGATTAGAGATCTCTGGATTTTCTGGGTTTATAAAGTTGGATTTCCTTTCTATCTTTACTTTATTCTTCTAATATTGATGATTATGCAAAGATCAACATAGTTGCTTTGTGTTTTCATGTCTGTTAGTGAGTAGTCTTTTATTAGGGTCTTTGGGATGTTAGATCTAGGTTGATTAGTGCTAGGTTAGTGGAGTTTAGGCTTGTAATAATAGATCCATGGTCGATAGGTTGACTTTAATGCTAGATTAGTAAGAGATAGCTAGTTTAGATCTTAATCATTTCTCACACCCACAAGGTGTTTGATGAAATGCTTGATCCAAACTTTTCAAGCTCTTTTCTATCCTAACCAATGAGAGTTGATGTTTAGGATGTTTAGAGGTTATGAAGACTTGTTTTTAACGCTTAATTAGTGTTTAAAGAGAATTATGAACTTTTAAGGTGATTAGTAAAGTGATTAGTACCATGAGAATAGATTAGTCTAGTTTAGTGTCTTGTAACCATTGGATTAGCTCTAAGTATTAGATAAAGACTCCACTAGCTTAGCATTGATTAGTCTAGATCATCTATAATATTCCCAAAGATCCTTCTTTATTATTTTAATTTCAAAAACCACTTTAGTTATTTTCCCGCTTTACTTGCATTACAAATTCTGTTTACAAAAATCAAAAACATATTTGTTTAGATTAAATCATAATTTGAACTCTTAATGTGTTAAGGCTAGATTCCAAGTTGGATTGATTCCCCTCTATGCACAACGCATTTTCATAATTGATACCTTAATTTGCAAAAATCATAATACCAATTTGGCGTCGTTGCCACTTGGAACTTGCTAAAACTATTAGGAGTTAATTGTGTTTTGAGACTAAGTTTTTCTTTCTTGCTTTTAATACTTAACATCTCTTGTTTCCACTTTGATCTCTCTCTCTCTTGTAGGTGCATGATGTAGAGGTTTTTATGTATCTAAACTATCAATTCCTCAAATCATGTCATTGAAGTACTTGAGTTGTCGATCCAAATGGGAAAGATGTAATCAAAATGGATGCAATCAGGTTGTTCTAAGTCAAGCCAAATGAGAGTTTGATTAAGATGTCACAAGTATGAAATAGTAAATAAAGAAAACAAGAAATGCAAGATGATATTATTAAGCAGATTAACAAATAAGGTTCCTGAGGATTTGGTAATATCTGGGATTCAATCTATTCTAAAATGATCCTTTCTTAAACAACTTATGCAAGCTATTCTCTAGACAACGATCATCACAACAAGCTATACCCAATCTCATGGTGATTAACCTCAAATATCAGAAACTTCCTAATATTGACTCTCATCAATGAAACATAATTGATATAGGCATAAAGATCCAGATCATTAAAGCCAAAATACTCCCTAGACATCTAATCTCTTAGACTAGGATGAAGAAATCTCTGGAGTTAAGATGATCAGATATTCATTGAACACCTTTTGAGTGGTGAATATCTGAGATCATATTCCAATTGATCAGAAAAGAATATGCATTAAGAACCCTAATCCAGAAGAGAATTGGAAGTATTAAAGCATTATCAACATTAATGAGATGAAATCTAACCCATATCTACCTTTTCCTCAAGAACCCTAATTTTCACTACTCAGATGAAGAACACATGATTAAATGCAAAAACCCAAAAATCAAAATTAATTGCATAATCATAAACAGATCGAGTAGATAAACAAAATTGCAGAATAAACAAAATGCAATTTCGTATTAAAAATGGGCAGATCTAAGGATCCAAAAACCCAGAAAATGAAGAACACTAAAAAGTAATGAAAAGCAAAATTAATGTAATTAGGAATAAAATAAAACAGACTTGGCCAAAAATGGCCTAGAGATAAGTATTTATAGAGGCAGATAAAACCCCTAAGTAAAGTAATTAAGGAAAGTAAAAATGGTAAAAACGGGGCTCCACTCGGTTTGCTAAACCGAGTGGACATCTCAAGTAAGGTCATTCTTCAAAGGTGAGGACTTGACTTGAGATGTTTGGTCGAGTGGAATCAAATTTGGCATCTTGATGTCTTGACTTGGGATGATCCCGAGTGGTGTTCATTGAGTGGCTTCAAAGATGCTTCATTTTATCTCAAACTCGGGATGAAGCCATGTGACATTGCTCGAGTGGCCTCTTCTATTCTTGACTCGGGGTGAAGGCCGAGTGTCTTGGTCGAGTCACTCCTTGTTATTCTGAAAAGCTCTATAAATCTTCTTAAGTACCTGAGAATCATCCAATATGCAATGCAAATGCGATACCTAATGCAAATCCTAAGTAAATGTAATAAGTATGCAAAATGGATAGGAAACTAATGGAAATGACAATGAAAAGAACAAAATGTATGCTAAAAACATGCAAATCTCATACTCATCAATTCCCCCAAACATAGTCTTTGCTTGCCCTTAAGCAAACATATAAGCTAAGATCATTACAAAGGTTTGAAAGTGGGAAATCTGAACCAAAATAGACTGAAATCATAAGTGAGTTCTACTTCAAAAATTCTAGTCATACTCTTTTTGACAAAAACTAGCAACAGCGAAAAATTAGACAAGCATTCAAATCATTCAAATCCCTTTAACATTGATTAATAGGTAACCATGAATCAAGTTTATGCAAAGTTCATTGAATCTCATTTCGCTAAGGATGTAGGTTAAGAGACAAAGGTGGTCCCTTCAAAGGTTTTATCAAATTGGAGCAGGGATCTCTCAGGAAATGATTAAGCTTTAGAAGAATTCTAAAGGCCAGGGCCAAACTATGCATACAAGGACAGATTTTCATCTACCCAAACACATAAGAGATGAACCGAAACCTATCATCTAATCCAAGAAATCATCCTAAATCTACCCTTTAGGATATCATTTTCCTTTGATTCTTATTTTACTAAGACTTTTCGTTTTGAATTCAGGTTCTAAGGAGTGGGTTCGTTCTTATTTATCTAGCGGATTGGATTTTCTTTCTGTTTTTCACCATGCCACTTCTTGATGCATTTGTCTTGTCTCCTCCATATAACAAATTTCTTAAAGATGCATTGAAGGAGAGACAAAAATCATTGAAGAATGTCGTTGTCTTAACTCATGAAGGGAATGCTATCATTCAAAGGAAGGTAGTAGCCAAGAAGGAGAATGACCCTGGTAGTTTCACTCTCCCCTGTTCCCTTGGTCCCCTGTACTTTAACAAGTGTTTCTGTGATTTAGAAGCCATCGTTAGTCTAATGCCACTCTCAGTTGCTAAATGTCTAGGATTCACGAAGTACAAAGATTGTAGAATCTCTTTGGTCCTCACATATCGGTCTATTAGAACTCCCATTGGATTCCTTGAGGACCTACCAGTAATGATAGGGAATTTTGAGATACCAACAGACTTTATTGTCCTTGATATGGATGAAGAGCAAAATGATCCACTCATTTTGGGATGCCCATTCTTGAGAACAGCTGGTTCAATTATAGATGTAAAGAGATGGACGATCAATTTGCATTTAGGTGGTGAGGTATTAATCTTTGACAGTCATTAGATGCTACAGAAGCCAACCCTTGAAGGATAAGCATTTTGGGTAAAAGAGATGGAAAGTCTTGCTGATGAACTGCTAGAAGAGGTATCACAAAAAGATCCTCTTCAAAGTGCCTTAACAGTTAGGCAAGTAGATTATGGATTGCTGAATGGTGAAAGCAAAAGATATGAAAGATTGTTAGAAGTTAGCAGGGGATTCTTAGAAGATGGCGCATTTCGAGACTTGAACCAAAATCACGTTGAGGGTAAGAATGTTAATGGGGAAGGGAATACCAAATTCCATGAAACAGAGGAAGATTGGAGCGAGCTAAAGGCTCCTAAGGTTTACCTCAAACCTCTTACACAAGGTCTAATGTACGCTTTTCTTGAACAAACTCTACTTACCCTGTGATAATCAGTGATCTGCTTAATGATGAAGAAGTTTCCACCCTTTTAGGAAAACTAAAGCAATTTAGAAAAGTTAAAGGTTATTCACTTGATGATATCAAAGGAATCTCGGAAACCTTATGTATGCACATGATCCATTTGGAGAATGAGTCGATGACTTATGTGGAACATCAAAGGTGGTTAAATCCCAACCTTAGATATGTTGTACGGAAAGAGATACTCAAACATTTAATCTCTGTAATTCTATCAAAAACTTAAAATAGTATATGATCTTAACATGTTTAACAAAAAACAAAATACTACATTAACAAAGAAAATAGAGTGACAACAATTTTATCAGAAATTTTAAAACAAATCAGTCAAGATATTTATCAATTTAAAGATATTTTGGTTTTTAGAGACAAAATAATAACATTTTATTTTCCCATGTTTATGTTTTTATATTTTGCACCACATTTGTTCTTCTAAATAACATATTATTTTCCAAAAGAATGCTATTCATTATTATAACATGTTTTAGTTTCAACAACACACCTCACTATCATCCTATTATACCTGACACACTATATATTCTTGTGCCCTCTAACCGTAACGAACCTGTCGGAACCCAAAACTTTCCCTAGTCATTAAGGGTATATAAGACTTTTACTACTTTTCATAATGTTATAACACACAAAAAGCTACACTATAGTCAATTTATCAACTGACTTTCTAAAATTGTCCAGGAAAGCATTCTTAAATCAAATTACACAAAATAAAAATACATCTACTATAATTATTATATTAATATTTTGACAAAATATGATATCTATAATATTTAAATTCATACTATTACTCTATTAAACAAACACATATATTATATAAGAATCTAAGATTTATAACAAACTAGAAAAATCTTAAAATATCACTAAACTTAAAACAGAAAATGGTTTGCTATGTGCTGTAGCACAGCTTACATCCTAACTTTGTATAATTATTGTCTATCACAGCATATCTAAAGTCTCATACCAAAATTAGCATATAGCTGATCTATAATCCCATTGTATACCCTTGTACCATCTGGTATCACATTAACCATTGGTTCTTCATTCCGATATATGAAACCTGAATTCTGGTGGTTAACTGGTAAACATGGCAGCATGGAGAATCCGGTCAGATATAACTTTTTCATATCAGTTTGTGAACCCAATGAAGAAAAAGGCCCACTTAACTGATTGGTTATTTGATTAATCTAGGACATGCATTGTCCTTAACGCGTGAAGGTGGCGAAGGATGCTTGTGGATACCATCGTATAATCACCAATATCTTAGCATCACCTGCTCCTCTCTCCATATACTTCTTCACTTTGCATCCAATGGATGTGCATTTGTAGTAACTCCTGCAATACAAAAAAAGTAAGAAACCTCACGTATTTCAGGATCTTTTGGTAATGAGTTTTTTTTTTGAAAAAACACTCAATAAAGCATCCAGAAAAGCATATTAATTTGTATTAGAAAATAAATGAAGTGATTAGAAAAATAACAAAAATAAAGAACATGACGATTTAATAACCTTGGATTAGGGTTTCCTTTGACAACTTTCCGACCATATTTTCTCCAGTGAAAATCATCGTTAGGATTGTCTTCTTCACATTCCATCTGAAGTATGACCCTTTGTGTCTTGTGTTTTCTTGTGGCACCAATCGTGTTTGATCCCTCAAACGTCCTGCAAGAATTTATGTAATATTTTATTTAGTTATTGTTTAGTATATTGATTTTGATGGTAACTTTTATTGGAACCTTCTCTTTGGAGATGAAGATCCAACATCAAATCCTCAAACATAAATCCAAAAAACCTCATCAAACATAAATCCTAAATCCTACACCCTAAACCCTCATCATACATAAACCCTAAACTCTATACCTTAATGTGTATGTTATGCTGTACACCCTATGTATGTTATGCTGTACAGCTCTGTCGGGAATAAGTGTCGATAAGGTGAGTAGTTATTAAAAATAACGGAATAAAATGTTTAGAAAAGTTTAAGAAAAGTTTAGAAAAGATAAAAGCTAAAGTACGAGGGTAGTTCGAATTTGCTAACAAAGGATTAAGGAACACACATGAAAAACAAGATAAATGACCAAATAATACAAATAACTCAGTCCAACTTGATAGATTTGATATCCCTGTCCGAGCATATGCTTCCTAACAATCCATGGCATACTTCATCCAGAACTCAGTAACAGCTTCATCATCTATCGCAGACATCTCCTCAACCCCCAACCATAGGTATAAATCACAAGGAATTTTAAAGCAGAAGGTCCACAATCACCAATTCTTCCGTTCTGATAGATACCTTTGGTACGAGACCAAGAGAATGGCGACTTTGTACATCAACACCCATAACATGCGGTAAGCATGCCTTCATAAGCCATGGCAAGCAATTAACCATTGTTGCTATTAAAGTCTGGACTTCATTTTGTCTGGAATGTATGATACCCGAATCTAGTATCTCAACATGGCATAGTGGCAAATTAATAGTCAAACCGACCCAATGAGTATTTCCCCAGTTCATAGGGACATATAATATGTCCACATGTTTGAGAAATTCACTCTTTAAACCTTTCCTGGTAGACCTCCCTTGGACATATGCAGCAAGGTTGGACCCCCGTTGGACTGTGGACTTGTTCGGAGAACTAGTCCACACTTGAAATTTCCCGACTAGTAGTTGCACAAAGCATGAGTCCAAAATCACTGCCCTTCTCTTTATTATTCGTGACCACGTTTCCTCCAAATCATAGTAGTTAGAACTTGCATTTGCTGCTACATAAGAAATATTAGAAGTCGTATTTATGGTGGTGTACAGTAAATTAAACTTTCGTGTATATGAAAAGGAGTATACCTCGGTCTTTAGCCATTCCAGTGGTGTGGCGATATCTAGAAAGAACTGATTTGCCACCTTGTGTGCAGTGGAAATATGGATAACTCTTCTATCATAGCATTTTTGTAAAAATATGAGATACTATATTAAAATAAGTAATGTAAATTAAAGTATACTTTGTAGCAGCTGCTGCCAATATATACTCAAAGATTTTCAATTCATCTTTGTTAACTTCAAGCAATGGCTGATATTCAGGTATCTTAATCCGGTGTGTGAATAAAGCCTTAACCTTTGGATCCTCTGTATAATTATCACTTATATTTTTTTATCTATGTCTCTTCCGCTTCTTTACTTGCTGTTCATCAGCTTGCTCTTTAGTAACTGTTGCGATTGTATCTACCATTAAAGGAGCAGGAACATTAGCAGAGTCACGGAGCCGTTTTTCTTCAGGAGTACCTTCTGAGCTAGATTCTGAGGAGATATAAAGCTGAAAGAAAAAGTTAATATATGAGAAAGACAAGTTTAGATTAGAACGATAAACTTGGTGTACATCATCCAATAGTGTTGCTGTACACCAAGTGTTGATGGTGTACACCATATTAGCAATGTTAAATTCATAGGTACATGTTCTGATGGCTTCGCAATAGTAGGAGTTTTGGGCGAAGCATTTCGTGGCACAAACAGTGTTCAGGGCACATAGACAGCTAGTTGGTTATCCACATCTTTGCTTCCCATATCTACTTTAGATGAAGATGGCAAGTCGGTCTGAGGGTAAGAGAACCCGTATTAGATGCATGTACAGATATATGGAAAATTTGGTTCAGTTTGGGTAGTGTAATGGTATAGAACAGAAAAGTTCTAACAAAAAGATGAGTAAAATTACCATGACCACATGTGTTCTTAGGGAATCATTTGGCGAACCAACATAGACAACTAGCTGGTTATCCGCAACTTAGGTTTCTACCTTGGAGATTGTAGATAGGGGCAAATCAATCTGACAGAAAAACCAAGCAGTCACAATATTAGTATTTGTTCTCAATATCACTAAACAATAAGTATAGATACAAATGTGTGTGTACCTCCATAGGAAAGGAACTAGGCTCCTTTTCAGCAGGACACAGAGTGGATATAATATTTTGTCTCACCATAGTCATCCCATCTGTCCTGATTGTAAGACTTCAAATAAAACTCATCGTCGTATTGATTGACAGCGTCTCTCAGTTTTTCACCTAAATCATCACTGACTTCTGGTTCTTTGGATTCTGGTTCAGTGTCTTTGACTTCTTCAACTATAACAGAACTCAACTTGGATACAGAATCAGTGGATGTGTTGGGCACTTGCTTTGATAATGAAAGTAAAGTGGTACCAACTTGGATATCATCTGTAGACTGTCTGCCTCTGACATTATGATCTCCCACATTATCATTATCTTCCCTCAAATTATCATCTCCGACATCATCATCTCCCACATTATCTTTATCATTTGTACCACCATCCCCAGAAATATCATATTCCTGTGTATATGGTCTAAGGATTGAGAACCTTTTCTCCATTTCCTGCAGGGAGATCTTGGTGATTATTTTGTTGGAGATTAGGCTCAACAGGTGTAGGATGTTCGTCAGAAGTACCTGAATGTTTCTTAGATGGAGGCATTTCGGTACGTGTGGAAGACTTGGGGTGAGTGTCGAGAGAGGGATTTTGTTTGTCGGAAAAATACCTTTTTCTTAGATGGAGACCCTCTGGTAGGTGTTGGAGAGGTGGCCGATAGAGGATCCTGCAGGTTCTTTTTAGATTGAGACCTTGTGTTACATGATGGAGTGGTGTTCGAGTCTATCTTGACAGGGATGATTGCTTGCCTTTTAGATTAGCGTATTGGATCCTTGGCAGCTGGAGTTGATCGTTTGAGGGTTGTTTTTTGCACTACATGAACTTTCTGTTTTTCTTTTGGATCCACCTGAACTTCATGTTTGTCTTTTGGCTCCTCCTTAACAAGAGGTTTTATTCAGGTTCGGCTTTGGCTTAGGTATATTAGTATCACGTGTTTGGTAAGCATAGTGGTCAAGAGAAGAGTCACCTCCCAAAAAGTCTGCGTCAGTGAATTCATGACCAATCTGGATGAAAGATTCCAACATTTGAACTTCAGGATCATCAATTTCATCAGGCCATGAAAAATCAGTTTCTTCCAATACTTCATTTGGGGCTAATATAGGTTGTATAGACAGCTGGAAGAAAATAAAAAGATTCATGAGAGGATTACAAACATGTGAACACCGGATTAAAAGCATAGTAATGTACGCGATAGTGAAACCTTCTACACCATGAAATAACTGGTGTACACCATAAAATAACTGGTGTACACCATAAAATAACTGGTGTGCACTATATTTGTACACCAGTGTACACCATGAAATAACATGTGTACACTTGTGTATGTGTCTGTACACGATAGCGAAATTCTAGGTGTACATAGGCCCAAAAGGGTGTACAGAAAAGGCTGAAGTTGGTGTACAACAAAAAATGGTGTAGAGCAGAGGCAAAAGATGGTGTATAGAAAAGAGCTATACGGAAAACTATAAAAGAGGTAAATAAGGTACAAGTAGGTCTAACCTCAGGATGTGCTTCTACTTCATATATATCGTCTAAGAGAATGAGGGTCGTTTTTCCTTTGCATCCGGTCAGATTTTGAAGAAAAGCATGCATATCCTCTGGTGTAGAAATATTCTTGGTAAGTATCGGAATTAACTCCAAAAAAACAGTTGGAATGGCAAAGGGCACCCATATGAGGGGTTTGGTGGGATCTGGGGATTCTACGGTTGGTTGTGGAGGGCCAAACTGAGCAAGTGTATCAGCAAAAGACAATCTTTCCCATGGATACTCTAGGAAGACCTTCTCGTCAGCCAACATCTCAAGGTGGTTGGGGTGGACTTTAATTTTTTTATCAGAGCAAATTATGAGACCATCTACCAATGCAATCAAAGGTAAAGAGAGTTGTTTCCAATCTTGAAAATCCACATCCCTAAGCATGTCCATCACTTCATGCATTGATATTTTGTCCCTATCATAACCAAACATTTTAGACCACATCTTCCCCTCTTAAGATCTATGACTTCACGAGATGGTAGTTGTCCACATTTAAGACCAGAAATTATTTGAATTTTGCGCAAAGATATTTTAAATGGATGACCACCAAATACACACCACATCTTATACCTCTTCTTAGTGATCAGTTAGCACGAGATGATAGCATGTATCAATTTTGCTGAATTTGAACACCGTGCAACAGGAAGACTGAAGAGTTTGCCGAACTGAAAATCAAGAACTTTGACAATGCATCGGTCCCTTTGATAATGAGAGCAATATCACCAATTAGAGTGGCTTTGGAATATATGTTGAGATGTGCACCACACCAATAATGGTCTACAGCAAATAGGCATTTAGGGAGTTCGGGCAATGTGAGATCCTGAGATTCATCTTCAAAGGTATTGTCTGGCATATCTTTTGGAGAAGTCTTTTCGGCAATTGAAACTGAAATAAAAAAAAATTGGAAATTAGAGGAGTTTAAATAAGGAAGTTAAAATCATTGGACAGTTACAAAAATAGAAGTTAAGGGACGGTTTCCATGAACTAGAAGTAGTTTTTAAAATCGATTTGACAGTTGTGAAATGTGGGAAAATCTAAAATTCGACCAACCTGATTTTGAAGAATGCGGTCGAGATAAGGTGGATTTAGATGGATAAGACGAAGGTCTGGGCGTTTGTGGGTTTGCTGTGGGTGATTCTGGGTTTCGTAGCTTTCCTTTGTTCAGTAGAATCTTAAGTTTCATGTTTTTGCGAATTGAAGATCAGATTTGTTTGTGGACCTGAGGAAACACTAATCTTCAGCTGGGCTTAGGAAAGCTGAGAAAATTGGGAATTTTTGCCGGAACTGTAGCCGGGAATATAGCCGAAATCAGGTGGAAGGGGAGAAAAACGAAAGTTCATCAATTTCTAGATTTTGATTACAATTTTTAACCACGGTAAAAACTCAACCTGCGTGTTGCACGAGATTTATCTTAAATAATTAACAAAATGAGTCGTTGAATTTTAATAGGCGATATACAACATATATTTTTGAGAATAATGTTTTTTTAAAACAATGAATAGCTAGATGCCACTAAAGAGGGGTTTACGAATACACTAATATATTTTCAAATTTATTTATCTTTCTCTCAGGTTATCCAAACTCACTTATTACTTTTACATGACCCAACAATTTATTTTGATATTAAACTTGATAATCTGATCCACTAATTCATATCATATATTAGAGCTGGGTGTTGAGGTACCTGTTCCAGTGTGGATTGTGTATTTTAGGTGTTTGGGTTTTCTGGATTTAGACGTTAGAGTATTTTAATATTTTGGGTTGGGTTCGGGTAAACATCCGTCGGGTTTGGATAACTTCGTGTTATACTCAAATTCAATCTATATTCGATAATATTTTTTAAATCAACCCAAGTTCATTAAAAATATTATAGATAGTATAAAATTAAACAAACCGATTTTAATCATTAAAAAAATAAACGTTATTAAACCAACAAAATACCAAATTCATTAGCTGATAGTTTCTAATATCCTGAAACATCGAAGATAAAAAATTCCAAGTAAGAATCATATAATATATCTAAACTAACATATGAAAATTGACATACATGAAATTGAAAATTTATTTATCTTATACCCGAGATTAGAAAACTAGCAAAATTTCGTATATGTTTTGTTATTTCGGGGTTTTGAAATCTGAAAATATAATAAAAACACAGATTGTTATCTTCATATTCGAATTCATTTAGTATATTTACATTTGTAAACACCTTTGATTCGAGTTTGATATTTTGTTTCATCCACTGTTATGTATAAATGAAAACCTCAATCATATGGATTTATAATCATTCCACTAGTGCTAAAAGCACTCTCAGGGGCAACGGAAGACATTTGCATGACAAATAAATCATGAGATACTTAGCACTGTTTAGATTCCAATAAAAGATTACTTTATACTCAGTTCCAAACATAATTTAGTGCCACATGGCAGTGATATGACTCTTTTAAAAAGTTCTTATTTTTGCTGATGTGGAGGAGAAGCCTCCAAACTATTTTTAGATAAAGATTATTTGAATATTATTTCCATCTTTAGTTGACTGTATGAGGATTAAAGGATACTTCATTTACAGGCAGGCTAACTTAACTAAAATAATTAAGAATAATTGGAGGGATGTTTCTATTATATTTTGGCTGTATGTGCAGCCATTGAATGTTATACTTTACTTCAAACAATTAATCAATCTGTATATATCAAAAGTAAATTAATTAGTAGACCCTTTAACATGAAATAATAGTTTCATTCAGATCAATATTTTATGGTAAGATCATCTACAATGGTTTTTCATTTTGAGAGAAAATACCAGAAAATGAAAGAAAACTATATATCTCCAATGGTATATTATTTTAATAAAAAATAAGAATATGAACACTATCCTCTTATATATAAGGCAACACTATCCATTTTGTTGGATAATAAACGGAAGTAGAGAGAAAGTTCCACCATGTGGTTAGGGCTTGAACGACGGGAGCAAGAGCCTGAACCTGTGCTTGGAGATCGTGTAAAGCTTGTTGTGTGACATCAATCTCTGCTGGAGTAACAATTTCTTTGGTCATGGCATCATAGCGAGGAGTGTTGTGTGGCTCTTATACCAGCCTGGCGCATGGTAAGGAGTTGATTTGTAACTCAATCAAGAGATTAGTATAATCTCTTGAGACCTACTTTGCTCAACTAAGAAACTTGAAGGAATCTCTTAGGACTGACTTCTTGTCTTGATAAAACCAATCAAATCAAAGAAAGGAAAATAGAAGAATCTCTGGTTTTTATTAATTATCAAAAGCTGTCTCAACATGAAACAAGAGGAAGCTTTATATAGCTTCTACCCTAGGTTGTAAACTGACTTAACGACTTCCTAACTATAAAAGGAAATCACTCTAAAAGACAATGAGTAACTATAAAAAGGAAAATAGCAATAATGCTTAAAATAAAAAGAAAAACAATGAATTCTTGCTGCACAAGCAACTATCAAGATGCTGCTGTATCACAGATGTTGACCAAAGAATATGGCAACTGCACAACTTCAAAAGAAAATAGTTTTTTTAAACAAATTTAATATGCAAGTTCATTGCTACTCTAGCAGTCACCACTAATTCTATTTAAACATTAACTGAAGCTAAAGTAGAATGAGGATTTAGGAATATATTTTTCTCTTCCTCACCGGTTCAGGTATGAAAATAATTTTTTCCAAATTAATATGGAAACAAAATAAATACATCAATATCATACCCAAAAGATGTGGACAGAAGATGACAATAAAACATTGTTGACCATTAAACCATACAAGTTTTTGAAACTGAACCAATAGTAACCAAATTGTTTTGTTTATAAGGTCTAATTTTTTTTTGTGGAACTGCCAAGACTAAATTGATTAAAAAATTATTATTTTCAATTCACTTTTTCTACGCAACCACTTTTATATTAAACATGATCAACCAAGCTGAGTGCGGTAGGATGTAAGAAAAATAAAAATATCTGATAGTACTAGTTAATAAGTTTTAAATATTTCTTTGATGAAAATAATTATTATGAAATATTGAAAATTTACTAAGTTGCGCACGATATATAATTTTTAGTGTTAAAATGGTTTAATAAAAATTCAAGTTATGATGAATAAATCTAATATAAAATATATGAAGTATATATTTAAATGAAATTTATTCATAATACAACACCAAAAGAAATGTTTATCTTAAACATCAATCTAGTACATTATATCAGTCTTAAAAAGTTAAACGAGGTCGACTATTGTCACAATCATATAAGGGGTGTGTATAATTGTTATTTATTTATAAATAAATATAAAATATTCCCTTTGCTTATAAATAAGCGCTGTTTAAAGTTTTGGTACATGTTAGAAAAAGTTAATTTTATTATTTTATTAATTAATAATATAAAATTTCTATTTGTCAATACATTAAATTAATAGAGACACACAAATAAATTATATTTAATAACTGCATTGGAAATACAAAACAAAACTTAATTTGAAAACATTTGGTCCTAAAACTACACTTAATTATAAATTGAGAGAGTATAATTTATGGTTATATTTTAAAACTGGTGCAACTCGATTATTTATCTTATAATTTAGATAATCAAACATCATTTATTATATTAACACAATTATGTCAAAATTTGATGATTTATGAATTATCATAGTAACTTTAAACTGAAATTTTTAAAACCAATATAAAAAGCTCTAAGACAAATTAAGTAATCAAAACAATTAAACCTCTTAAGGCTTGCTGACACTTAGATGAAAAGAGTTTGATGAACTTACTATATATGAACTTATGAAATATGAACTTACACAGTTACTAAACAAATATATCTATGAACTTACTATATATGAACTTATGAACTTACACAGTTACCAAATAAAAGTTTTACAAGAATTGTTTATATTATTTCTCTAAATATATATATATATAAGCCAAAAAATGAAATAGAAGTTTATTCATTTCATCGGTTTGTCAGTATTTTTGGATTTACTACCCAATATAAAAGCTCTAATATAAATCAGATAGTCAAAACAATTAAAACCTCCTCAGGCTTGTTGACACTTGGATAAAAATATTTTGACTAACCATTACACACTTGCCAAATAAAAATATTTATAAACTTTACTATATAAGAACATCATCTTCCTCCTAGGAACATCATCTTCTTATTAAATAAACTATTTCGGAATATTACTATATAAGAAAATATCTTAATTCCCTCTCGGTCTTCGTCTAATTTGTTTCTCTTACTAGCTTCATCTTAAGAACAAGGCTACTCCTTTTACAACAATAAGTTAAGTAATTATTTCACTAATTTACCATTTTGATCCTTAATGTAAAAACTTATCACTTCAGCACTAAATCATGTTTATCTCAAAACATAGATATTTATTTATTTTTGTAACTTGACATCTCAGGGATTTATCAAAAATGAGTGATTTTAATGGAAAACTTATGTGGTCGCCACTTTCCAGTCCTAGCCCAACAATGATATTGACGATGTTGAATCAAAGAGACAATGGTCTAAATCTCATGAATGAGATCTTCCCTCAAGCCAACTTATCGAAAGTTCATGATGATCAGTCTGAAAGAATAGGATTTAATCCTCCAACACTTGACATAGACATCAGTCCTTTTTCTTCACATTTCAAAAACCAGAATGTTCCTTCTCCTCTCCCTCTAGCCTCTCCAGGATTGAGTCCATTATTACTGTTGCAAACTCCCAATATGTTCTCCAATTTTTCACAGGTATAGTTTCTATTGAATTACATATATCGTAAAGTTTTGATTGATTTTTTTTTTTGCTTATGTTTAAATGTATATTATAATATGTTTTCAAAATATACGTTGGATCTTTATTTTTAACTAAGCGCGCATAAAAAAAATATATTGTGTTTAAAACAAACACAAAAGGATCTTAGGGCTCAGACTTCTTTTTGATAGAAAATTAAAATCTCAATGCTAAACCCTAACTGTTATTGTCTATGTTGACTTATGTTCCAGATTATCCCTCCATATCTTAACACCAATTATGGACTTCCAGAGATGGTGGCAAGTTCCGATGAAGGCAACACAACGTCATTGATATTTAATAATGATCTTCATCATCAGATGACGAACTTGGATTTCCCACCTCATGAAGGTGATATAGTTGTTTGCATCCTAATTTAAAAGCCATTCTATATATTTTTGAATCCTGTATCAGTTTTTTCTTACATTTGAAACAGAGTACTATAAATTTCCAACGGACGAGTCTGTTTATATCCCATCCCATGAATTTCATGTTGAGCCATTTTTTGCTCCAATAGTAGCTTCTCTGGAATCTGATCCAATTGATGAAGTCAAAAACGATATTTTTAATCAGCCTTTTCAAGAAGGTAATAAAGTTATATGCATCTCAACTTTAAATCCATTATCTATTTATCCGAACCTTTTATCCGATTTGTTTTTGTATGTGAAACAGGCTTCTATAAAATCTCTTTTCAAGAATCTAATGTTGAGGCACTTAGTGCTCTTTTAGTTCCTTCTTTAGAAAATGATGCAGTTGACGAAGCCCACATTGGTTTCCTCATCAGCTGCTGAATGGCTATCTGCCTTCTGAAGAAGGTAATAGAATTTTTCGCATCTCAAGTTTAAACCTTTTTCTATTTTTCTGATTCTTTTATTATATATCTTGCATGTAAAACAGACGAATTCCATTATATCCCATCTCCAGAATCTAATGGTGCTCCTTTAGTCGCTTCTGTTGAATTTGAAATTGTTGATGGGTCCAACAATGACCATTCCCATCAGGCCCTCAACATTGATCAAGAAGGTAACATAACAGATTTACTGTTGTGGTCAAGTTTAAACTAAGTTTAAGTATCTTTTCTCTTTTGAAGAATGGTACTATGTTCCAATGGAAGAGTCCATTTATATCTGATCTCATGCTGAACCATTTGTTGCTCCTTTTGTTGTTTCTATAGAATCTGATGTTGTTGATGAAGTCAATATTATCTCCATGGACGAGGAGAGCAAGAACAAGAGCTTGGACGAGGCAAAAATGATGAAGAAAAAAATTGAGGATCACAATATTATTTCTGTTGAAGAAGTAGATGTTGGATCTTCATCTTGAAAGAAAAAGTTTCAACAAAAGTTACCATCCCAATTAATACACTAAAAACTATCTTAGTTGATGTGTAAACATAAAATGTCTTAACTAAATTAACCATTACATAATTTCTTACAGGAAATTTGAGGGCTCAAACATGATTAGTACCTCAAGAAGCAACAAGACACATAGTGTCATAATTAAGTTGGAAAGAAAAGAAGACAATCCTGATGATGGTTTTAAGTGGAAAACGTACGGTGCAAAAATTATTAAAGGCAAT
The DNA here is from genome assembly GCA_963854855.1 of Nasturtium officinale. Taxonomy (NCBI): domain Eukaryota; kingdom Viridiplantae; phylum Streptophyta; class Magnoliopsida; order Brassicales; family Brassicaceae; genus Nasturtium; species Nasturtium officinale. The sequence goes on along the minus strand of OY978504.1, from coordinate 11,172,469 downwards.
CCTAATCCAAGGTATTTAATATTACCACCGTGTTCTTTTTTCCAACCGCTTCATTTATTTTCAACGTAAATTAGCTTATTTTGAATGACTTATCTATTGTGATTTACCAAAAATCCGGATCGCTTTGGATTAGTCTTGGATTAGCTAGATATATACATCGTCAATTCTAAAACATAAACTAATAAACTTTTTGTATATATGTTAATCACATGAGTTACTACAAATGCACATCCAATGGATGCAAAGTGAAAAAGCAAATCCAGAGAGGAGCAGAAGATGTTAAATTTGTCATTACTACATACAATGGGATTCATAATCATTGTACACCACCAGCATTCAGAAAGGGAAATGGTTTCCATTCCATGGATATGCCTAGTTCTTCGTTTTTATCGTCTCCTAACATGAGGGCGCCTTTCTCATTGTTGGGTACACAAACTGATATGACCAATCTGTTTTTGACCGAACTATCTAAGTTGCCGAGTTTACCAGTTAACCACCAGAATACTGGTATGAGTAACCAATGATTGATGAGATACTGGATGGCACAGTGGTATACAATCAGATTATCAATTAGGTCTATGGTAATCTTGGTACTGGACCTTTTTAGAACTGATGTGATCTGCAATAATGGAAAAGAAACTTAAAATTTGTACTTTTCAGCTTTCAAAGAAAAAAAAAGAAAAGAAGAAATAATACTACAGTTATATTATCCAAAACAAAACTGTAACTTTTAATGAATTTTCTTTGGTTATCATTTTATCTTTCTTTAACAACCCCAGTAGGAAAGAACATAGGCAATCTTCATGAACTCATCAACATTACAACAAACTAAACCACTCTCCCAAATGACCTTGCACTTCCCTAAGTTAAAGAATCTACTCTATCTAAATTTAAAACCATATATCGTTCTCTTTTTCATTATGATATTTTATATAAGTTAATGTGAAATTATGTCCCTGAATTAAAATCTACTTTTATTCCTGGAAGACATGTTTAAAGATATGAGAAATCTGGTTTTTGTTTTGGTCAAGTATTTTACACAAAAACTGTAATGCTCCCTCGTTATTGGTCTAACCCATGAATTATGAATGTTGTGTTAGAAATCTGAATCTGATTTCATGAGATACGTGAAAGCATTATGATAAAGCGTAATCCTCCCTCTTTCTTGTGATTTATTGGATTTTAATTGTTCACGCTATTTTTAAGGTTTTGTTATCATGTGTTTTAAAGCAAAATTGATTTTGGAAAGTAGTTCTTGAAAAAAACTGTAAAAATCAGACCATCTTTGAAGCTATGCTGCATGAAAATTAACACAGATACGTTGAAAACAAAATATGCAGAAATATGGAAGTATTTAAGAAAAAAAAATAGGAAAAAAATATTTCATGTTTCCTATGAGTTAAAAAAGTAGGAAATGTGAATATATATATATATATATATATGAATAAACATATTTGCAACAACACAAATCTAATACACACATTCTATTAATGAAGTAGAATTGAAAGGAGAAGAAAATCAACATACCTATGAGACTTATATATATATATATAACAAATTCTATAACACTCATAAGAGATGTCATTATATTATTCTGTAACAAATTCAACCAAAGCTAGTGAACTTCTTGTTTCCTTTCCAAGACTCATCAAATTGACATTTGATATCTGTAATTTCGTATCTGAAGCTTTCAAGGGATGATCTTGCTCCTTGGACACTCCATTTCCTGAGCTTTTTCATGATATCGCCTCACTCACCACTATTCTTACAGTAGCAAGTCGATTCAAACCTAAAACCGATCAAAATACTTTCTAATTCTAATTTTTAAGTTTGGAAAACTTTATACTATTTGATGAAACATTAAGCATGAACAGTGTTAGAATTGATACAACTCTATTTACTTGCAGCAAGATAATGAGCACGAGAATAAAATAAGGATGAATTAGAACATCATTGTTTTAGTTCTTAACCAATACACTTATTATTGCTGGTTACATTGTGAAGTTTGATGCATTTTTCCAAAATCAAACGAAAAGCTCTACAACAAATAAAATCCACACATTGTGGAACTAAAACTACTAAAACAGTAACACAACAACTAAGTTTTTTTTATGAGGTAATCCCAAAATTTCGATCTCACATCCCTTCAAAGTAACTGATGTAACACTGTTAAGATTTAAATCCTTTGCCTCTTCACCTGTCTCAAATTACAACCAAAATTACAAATAAGAATAAGAACCTGAGAGAAGATTGATCGAGCTTACTGGCAAACATTCCTTTTGTTATCATTGTGTATTAGATATAACTTATTCTCGCTGTCAATTTCATGGAACCTAACCATCATTGTATGATAACAAAGACAACTCAAAGGGAGAACAATAAAACAAAAACCAAGTTGTTGTTGTTGTTGTATAAGCTGTATTCTGACCAAAGCAACAAGTGTGAATCTTTATTTTGTTACGCCACAGACCATCTTTGCCAAATGCAGTTTATTTTAATAACATAGCCTGAGAAATGAGCTAAAGGCTTTAAATCAGAGAACCGAAGTAGCTGTTTATATGAACAAAAAGTAACTCAGTGCTAAAAAAGCTTTGTGTTATTTATTATGCCTACACAACAAAAACAAAAACAGTCTAATCTTCAAGAAACCTACAATGCAGCAGCACACTCTCTCATCAGGAATATAAAATCTAGGAGCATCAACCATCTTTTCCAATTCCTACGAATCCCAAAGCCATATTGTTCTTTACCAATCAAAAGTAAAAAACAATCCACCAAAACCATTTATTTCTACGGTTTCTACTCAGACAAAGAATGGTAAAGAAAGATATTGATCATCAAAAAGCTCCATAAAATTGAAGACCAATGAAGCTTATGAAAATCACAAATGTTCTTGATTACGAAAAATCAATAGAATATTCATAAGGAAATGTTCAAATTTCAAACAATTTGGCTGATATTAAATTCACAAAACATAAAATAAAATATCAATGAAGCTACCGATTCACATATGTTCTTGAATTATGAAAATAAATCAAATATTAATATGAAAAATTTTCAAATTCCAAAAACATTTATCTTATATTGAATCCACTAACCGTAAAAGCAAAGAACATTAGACCAATGAAGCTAACGAATCGCAAATGTTCCTGAATTACGAAAAATCAATCGAATTTTCATAACAAAATGTTCAATTTCAAACAATTTGACTTATATTAAATTCACAGAATCTAAAATCATAGATCAATGAAGCTAGTACGGAACCGCTAATGATCCTGAATTATGAAAAAAAACTCAATCAAATATAAATACAAAAATGTTCAAATTCCCAAACAAATTGATCTGATTAGAAATCAACAAATTGTAAAATCAAAGATAAACGAAGAACCTAATCTCAAATGTTTCTGAAGTTACGCAAAATCGATACGAAAATCTTTAATTTCTCTAAATTATATTTAAACTAATTACATTCTCTACTGAAAAACAACAAAATAAATAGGTCAAAAACTAGAAGGTGAAGAAAAAGAGAAATGACGACCAGGTAAAGAGGATTGAGAAGTACGAAGGCGAGGAAGTGCCATTGTCGGAGAATGAAGTGATGGCGATCTTATGGTGGCGGAGACAAAATAGCGAGCAGCAGAGCCAGGGCTTAACTGTGTTAAGGTGAAAATTGAAATGAAGAAGAGAGAGCGATAAGGTTTTTGCTAGGGCTTTAGAAATATCGATGAGGTTGTTTATAAGGTATGTACAGTGAGGTTCATCGTAGCGGATAAATACACCTGTTGGTTTTAGCCCAAAGTATTTCTTAAGTAACCGAGTTACTATATGCCCAATTTAGATAGATACAGCCCAACATAGTTGTATAGTGGATTAGTTTTGATAAATTAAATAAACAAATATTTAAAATAATCAATGATAATTTGTTTGATATTTTCATATTTAAAAATTTGAGAAAACTTATTGAATTTTTTGATGGTCAAAAATTGTTTTTCGATCGAACAAGTATTCATGAAAGAGTAGAATACTTGAGGGACCTTCTATTGAATGAATAATCCAAAATTTTAAAGGGCATACAAGAATTTACATTATAAAAAATAAATTCTGTTATCCCAAAATATTAATATGTTCAAACCAATCTTTGAGATCATAGTGAGTAAAGCCTTATAAAGATTTTTACAACACTCAAATTAATGAACATATATAAAAAAAGACAGAGAAAAGGGAAACATGAGGAATATAGCGAAGCTTAAGATTAAAATTGCTGAATATGTTGTGTTGATGAGCCAAATGGAGATAATATGAATGAAACATATAAACATTATGGAATGAGTTTAAGTTCTTGGTAATATATGAAATGTGGTCCATAAATGGGTTTTCGCGTTGATGAGGGAAAAAGAGTGAGAGAGAAAGAGAATGAATATATTTCTAACAAATCAGATGTTTATGGATATAGATCAATATATTATGAGTGAAAATCCCAATTAAAAAAAGTGTAAGTATTAGTTGTTCTCTAACATATGTTTTTATTATCTTTGAGAGTTCTCTCACTTTATAATATTTAATATTCAAAAGCTTATGTAGGAATATGTATTTGGAGAATCAAAATATATTTTAAAATTTGACTTTTGATAGATTTAATTTTCAATCATATATATGTTGTCGAGAAATTTTTAATTTACTATAGACAGATAAAAACATATAAAAATATTCATATTTTATAACTATAAATATTTTAGTACAATAAAAAATATTATGATAATATCAATAGAACCGGATCCATATATCTGGCCGGATTTTTTTCCATTATCCATATCCGGCTGGATCTCTAATTATATTCAGATCCGGATCTGGACCACCCGGATATCCAATTTTTCGGAGCGGATAGGGCCGGATCCCGGATAATAGGTCACAGGCCCATGCCATTCTTTCTTTATTTTTGGATCTGTTTTTTTCAGGGCTCATGGCTTTCTTGTCATTCTATCTTTCATTTTGGAGGCTTGCTTCTTAGTGGTGGTTGCTATGTCCTACTGGTGGCTAAGTTTCAGGATCTAGGCTTGTGCGGTGATTTTGAGGCTTCATGGCAGAGACTAGATCTGTGCGTGAACTTCATCATCAGCAGAGGTTTGTGGTAGCTTTTGATATGGCTATGATGGTGAAAGCTCGTGGTCTTCTTGTGACAGTTGTTTTGTAGCAGTTGCTCTACCAGTGTGTCAGGTTTGTGGGTGGGTATAAGGTGTAGCTTTTGCTCTACTTGGGTTTTGCTAGTAGCGTGTCTGTGTAGATTGGGATCTCTGATGGCTACTCTTTCCTCTCCCTCCTTGTGTTTCTCGTTGTCCAACAACCGCTCTTTGTCAGAGGTGAGAGTTAATGAGACTATTGTTGTCTCAAGAGTTCATCTGCTCAAAAGCTTTGTATAGCTATTTATTCTCACCAGGATATTTGCTCTGGAGTTTTCTTTTAGGGATAGTGGGCTTGCTAGTTTGAGGTGGCTTCTCTAACTTCAAGCATCAGTTAGGACACCAATTTTCAGGTCATTGGTTAGAAGTTGCTGTTTGGTTTGGAGGTTTTCAGGAAGCTGTAGTTAAATTCCTGCTTCTAGGTGTAAGGACTGGCCCATCTCCCGCCTTTGCTCTTGGCAACTCAAGAATTTCTAGAGTTTAGAAGCTGTGCTACGTCGATCAGGCTTATTGGTTTCTCGGGCTTCAGTTTCTTCTTCTGTTTTTTCGTGTCTTCTGTTGAGTCTTGATTTGATTCAAGTGTTTTGTTGTTTGTGTTAGTCTTTGATCTTTAAGTTTTCTTTGTAAATCTCTGTAATTCTGTCAAAAACTTAAAATAGAATAAAATCTTAACATGTTAACAAAAACAAAATACTACATTAACAAATAAATTAGAGTGACAACAATTTTATCAGAAATTTTAAAACATACCAGTCCAGATATTTATCAATTTGAAGATATTTTGATTTTTAGAGACAAAATAATAACAATTTGTTTTCCCATGTTTACTATATTATATTTTGCACCACATTTTTTCTTCTAAATAACATATTATTTTTTCCAATAGATTGCTATTAATTATTATAACATGTTTTAGTTTCAACAACACACCTCACTCTCATCCTATTATACCTGACACACTGTATATTCTTGTGCCCTCTAACCAAAATGAACTTGTCGGAACCCAAAACTTTCCCTAGTCATTAAGGATATAGAAGGCTTTTACTACTTTACATAATGTTATAACACACAAGAAGCTACACTAGTCAATTTATCAACTGAATTTCTAAATTTTTCCAGGAAAGCATTCTTAAATCAAATTACCCACAAATAAAAAAATACAGCTAATATAATTATTATATTAAAATTTTGACAAAATATGAGATCTATAATATTTAAATTCATACTATTACTCTATAAAACAAACACCATATATATTATATAAGAATGTAAGATTTATAACAAATTTGAAAAACCTTAAAATATCACTAAAATTAAAACAGAAAATGCTTTGCTATGTGCTGTAGCACAGCTTACATCCTAACCTTGTATAATTGTTGTCTATCACAGCAGTCTAAAGTCTCATACAAAAATTAGCATATAGCTGATCTATAATCCCATTGTATACCCTTGTACCGTCCGGTATCACATTAACCATTGGTTCTTCATTCCGATATATGAAACCTGAATTCTGGTGGTTAACTGGTTAACTTGGCAGCACCAGTCAGATATAACTTTGTCATATCAGTTTATGGACCCAACGAAGAGAAAGGCCCACTTAACTGATTGGTTGTTTGATTAATCTGAATCTGAGACATTTGTGAATCAGACTGATTCCTAGGACATGGATTGTCCCTAATGCATTAAGGTGGTGAAGGATGCTTGTGAATACCATCATATATAATCACCAATATCTTAGCATCACCTGCTCCTCTCTCCATATACTTCTTCACGTTGCATCCAATGGATGTGCATTTGTAGTAACTCCTGCAATACAAAAAGAAAAGTTATAAACTTCACTTATTTGAGGATCTTTTGGTAACAAGTTTTTTTTGAACAAAAACACTTTATAAAGCATAAAAAGCATATTAATTTGTATTAGAAAATAAATGAATTGATTAAAAATAATAAAAAAATAAAGAACATGACGATATAATGACCTTGGATTAGGGTTTCCTTTGACAGCTTTCCGACCATATTTTCTCCAGCAAAAACCATCGTTAGGATTGTCTTCTTCACAATCCATCTGAACTATAACCCCTTTGTGATACTTGTTGAAATTAAGAGTATGGAGGCTTAGGGATTGTTGAGAGAGTGATAGTTGTGGCATGAGAATAATAAGGAGTTTAAGGTTTGGATATTTAGAGAATGTTTAGGATGATGATGGTGGCGTGAGTATTGATATAATGAGGGATTATTGTTTGAGAATGATGATAAGAACGATGATGAGAATGAGAATGATAATGGTTGATGAAATAAGATGAACTAAGGAGAAGCATGGCGCCGGAGAGCAAAGGCTCCACCGGCGCCTTTAGGGAGATAAGTAAAGCTTTCTTTTACTCTTTTAATCTTCTTGTTCTCTTATTCACAACACTCTTTACATCACATTACATGTATATTTATAGAGTTTTTACATAGAGAAGAAGAGAAGAGGCGTGAAGAAGGAAGGAGAGAAGAGAGGAGTTTGCGTGAAGAAGAGAGGAGGGAAGGGAGCAGCTCACTGTTTGACTCCTGTTCAAGCTGCGCCCATACCCTGCTGCTGACGCCTCCATGCTTGTGCCCATGCCCTGGTTCTGGCGCCCCATGCTCTCCTTTGCTTCCTCTTTTCCACTTAGTTAGTCTTCTAGTTAGTATGTAACAGCTTCCTTTCTTCTAGTTACATCCTAACCAAGACTTCTTATAGTTCCTTGTGAACTAGGTTTCCTTTCCCTCCTTCTCTTAGATTTGAATTCTTCTATCATAGAGATCACATATTTCAACACTCCCCCTCAAGATTGGTCGGTAGGTGTCCTTAAGGCCAATCTTGCCATGTGCGTGATCCTCATTGATAGAAGATGATGCCATGATAAGGATATCCGCTAGCTGATCCTTGCTTGCTCCAAAGACGGTTTTGATGACTCCTAACCTCAATGAGACCACGGCTTCCTCTCCTATGGCCTTTACTCTTTCTTGCGGATTAGGCTTTGTCTTCTCTAAGCTTCACTCGGATCATGTCTCCTCGGGCTTCTTGTCTCAAACTTAATCTTGACTTCAAGCTCCTCGTATGACATCTTCTAGCTCACGGAATACTCACATTGTCATTGGCTTCCTCTTGATCACTCTTGGGAGTATACTCTATCCGTTGGACGCCACTTCCCGCTGCTTCTCGGATCACCACACCTAATAAGGTCTGCAAGGTGGTTTCTCCTTCGGTTTTCTTACAACCTCATCCATAGCTACTCGTATGTGTCTCCCGGCTTTCTCTCGCCATTGTCTCCTCATACGGTGCTTGGAGTTCCTTGTTGCCTTATTTACCGTTCCACAGCCTCCTAGGTGAACGCCTCTTGGTCTGAGCTTCACACTCCATCTATCAAGATCAATCTTGGCTTCAACCCTTCATAGATTTGATCTTGATTCTTCAAAGAGCCATCCGCTCTTATCCTACTTATCATAAGACTCTCCCGGCTTCCTCTCGGAATGCCACACCTATCCATGGTACAATGTGATAGTCCTCTTCTTCTTGGACCATCACCTAACTTGGTGCTTCAACGGTCTTCTTCAACACTCCCCCTCAAGCTTGGTTCGAGTATGGGAAGAACCAAACTTGACAAGGAAGACCGTTGCATAATTTGGAGCTCACCGCTTCTTCAACACTTCCCTTCAAGACTAGCCCATTGCCAAGGGACCACTCTTGCAAAGGAAAGAGCACTAAGCTTGATTATGCCAATGATGCCGCCTCCTCTTGGACTATCTATCCCACTTGCCAAATAGGACAAGCTTTCGTCTGCTAGCCATTTTGGATTAGGCCGCAAAGGACATCATCTGCCTCCATATAACACCACCATGAATAGCTTGCTTGAGCCTATACAAGCTTCCTCTTGTAGATTGCTCCGCTTGGATCGCCACATGGTTGAGTATGATCACCACTCTCTCAAGACCTCCTGGATCAAGTGATCAAGTGATTCGGCCTCAAGAGAGGATGAATACCATGTGGAAGAATATGACCCTCCATAAGCACCATTTAATCAATACCTTGGAGCAACTACTTCTTGGACCATCTGAATCTTCCGCTTGTTGAAAGATTCACCAATGAAAGATAGCATAAGCCTATGAGACTGGTTTTGGAAGTCATGAACTTCTTGGAAATGAGTCTTGCAGAGTTTGATTCGCCTGTTACAGAGGCTGAGAATTCGCCAAGAGCTTCACTGAGTCGCTGTTGCTCTTCTTCTTCTCAGAGCAACAATCGCTCTTAACCTCTTCCTCTGAGGTTTCACCTCTCTCAGCAGCCTTACTCTTCTCCTCCTTAACGCTTGAAGTTACAAGCGAATGTGAGTTTCCAATCACCATAACTGGAATCAAACTCTCAAGAATCACAACACAAGCCCATCCAAAAACATTGCTTACTATCTCTTCACCGCCTCTTTTCCACAATTGATTTTCCTCTTATCAACTGTGTTTCTTTGATCAAAAAATTATTGACCACTTCCTTTTCTTTGCAGGAAACATCTCAGCCTTGTGCTTCATCTCTGTTTCATGCAAGCCTTCCACGTGAACTCCTCTTGTCACTTCTCTTCCGCAAGTCTCTTCAGGGTTAAAGATGTGAACTCCTCTTGTCACTTCTCTTCCGCAAGTCTCTTCCAGGATTCAACCTTCTTCAGCTTCCTCTTTCTAAGGTAAGCTTCTCCTTTTCTCCAAGTTTTACTATGAGCTGTCTCATATTTTCCTTGAAGTCTTATGTGAACTAGATTCACACTTTCTTTGACTGTTTTTTGTATAGCCGGTTTAATGCTTCCTCTTCTTTCTTGCTGGATGTCTTCATTTGATCACCAGCCACTTTACTTCCTGTTCAATGATTTGTTTTCACTTGGAGCTTGCTTGGATCACCACTTAAGGTCACCACCCAGCCTTCTCCTCTTCTAAACCATCACGCCAAAAACACTCTTCATCTCCTAGATGCGTTATTTCCCACACCATACATACCAAAGACCATCACGCCATGACAAGCTTCTTCATGGATGAATGATTCTAAAAATCCTCTGGATCTTGTTTCCAAAGAGGATCACCGAGGGATTGATGTTGATACAACCCCTTTTCAAAGTTTTGTATGTGGATCTAGACTCCACACACAAGAAACATAAAGAAAGATATTTACTCTCTCACACACACCCTATTAAAAACGCATGGGAGGAACAAATTACCCCAGAAAATCTCTCTCTCATGTGTTTAACAAAAGAAAAACAAGTTCCTCAAGGCAAGGAGCCAAGGAGAGCCCAACAAAATCTCCCTCAATTCGTCATCATTTTCTAGTAACAATACACACCCTTAGTCCTTTCACAACTTGAAGATCTTATGATCTCAAGGATATTAATCTCAGAGTGAATAGAACTAAGAAAGTGTATGGTTATAGATTAGAAGACTTTGTAGAGAGCTAGAAGAATAACAAGAGATTAGGCGCTAGATCACTCAACTTGCTCTGATACCATGTTGAAATTAAGAGTATGGAGGCTTAGGGATTGTTGAGAGAGTGATAGTTGTGGCATGAGAATAATAAGGAGTTTAAGGTTTGGATATTTAGAGAATGTTTAGGATGATGATGGTGGCGTGAGTATTGATATAATGAGGGATTATTGTTTGAGAATGATGATAAAAATGATGATGAGAATGAGAATGATAATGGTTGATGAAATAAGATGAACTAAGGAGAAGCATGGCGCTGGAGAGCAAAGGCTCCACCGGGGCCTTTAGGGAGATAAGTAAAGCTTTCTTTTACTCTTTTAATCTTCTTGTTCTCTTATTCACAACACTCTTTACATCACATTACATGTATATTTATAGAGTTTTTACATAGAGAAGAAGAGAAGAGGCGTGAAGAAGGAAGGAGAGAAGAGAGGAGTTTGCGTGAAGAAGAGAGGAGGGAAGGGAGCAGCTCACTGTTTGACTCCTGTTCAAGCTGCGCCCATACCCTGCTGCTGACGCCTCCATGCTTGTGCCCATGCCCTGGTTCTGGCGCCCCATGCTCTCCTTTGCTTCCTCTTTTCCACTTAGTTAGTCTTCTAGTTAGTATGTAACAGCTTCCTTTCTTCTAGTTACATCCTAACCAAGACTTCTTATAGTTCCTTGTGAACTAGGTTTCCTTTCCCTCCTTCTCTTAGATTTGAATTCTTCTATCATAGAGATCACATATTTCAACAATACTCTCCCAGAATGGTAAACTCCACAATCAGTCCAGTCGGGTCCTAGACGGATCGCCGAAGGCTGGATATGGTACGGCCGAGTAGCATGCGGGGGTTAAGGTATGGGCTGAGTCACGGTAAGGTTGTCTCGGTAGTTGGTTCTCGATGCGGTCAGGATTCCTCGATAGCTAATCTCTGATGCGGTAAGGACCTTTTCTCAATAACCAGTTACCAGGCGGTATGGATCTCTCGGTGACCAGTTACCAATGCGGTTAAGGAAGGTATCGAGTGATCTGTCAAGCGGTATGGTAACCTCGATGCGCAAACGCCAATGCGAGTCATGGTTCCTCGGTTCGAGTAGTGGAGCGGTATGGATGGATGTTAATGAACGGTGATAACGAAAGAATGATGGTAAGGAACGATGATAAGGAATGAAGTGAAAAAGACGATGGAATGGACGAGCAGTAAATGAGAAAGGATAAGAACAAGGTGGATTGAAAGCCGGCCACACGGTGGTTGAACGACACCTGATACAACATTTTATTCAAATCTACCTTTCAAGGTTAAGGTTACATGTGTTTAAATAGGCTAGATATTAGGGCATCCAACCTTTACAAAGGACCAGCGTGTCCCTGGGCGTTTACATGCCCGCTAAAACAGTCAAACATTGTTCTCAAGAAAAGGACAAAAGTAAAATAGGAAAGGATAGAGATTAGGGCCGAACGGTACTCCACAAACCATTAGTTGGCAAGGAAGATGACCGGCTCAGGCCTATTGTGTCCGGGTCATAAATCTATTTAAAAACCTTGTTGGCAAAACCACTTAGGGATAAAAACCAACAAGGGGAAAACAGTATTTAAGCCAAGCCGTCCTTGGTCTTTTCTTCAAGTGCGGGTCCAGTCCATGCATTCCTCCTTAGTCCTTGGCTAATGATGAGGTTGAACCTCGTTTGATAGCGCTTGGATTGGATGCGGTCAATGGCTGATACCGGTACATTGGGTAAGGATCTTTGGCTTCCGGCCATGTCTGAGTCAGTATCGTCTGGGGAGTCATCCTCTGGGTCGGAGGAGGCTTTGGCCTCATCATGCCCTCCCTCTTGAGGATGTTTTATCCTCAAAACTTGATCTCATGCATCAAAACGAGACAAGTCAGCAATGTTGAAGATGGTAGACATGTTGCCCTTACCTGGAATATCCATCCGTTACGCATTATTGTTAATGCATTCTAGCATTTGGAAGGGGCCATCTCCTCGAGGTTGCAGCTTGGTTTGTTGTTGCTTGTTGAAGCATTCTGTTCATGTATGTAGCCACACCCAGTCGCCTGGTTGCAGCACCATAGGTTACCTTCTACGGTCGGCATTCTTCTTGTATTGCTCCGTATTCTTCAAGATTTTGTTGCGGACCCGTTCAAGGAGCTTCCTGATGTACTCTGCCTTGGTGACCCCATTTTGGTCTTCCATATGATCTTGCAGCAAGGGGATCATGTCCAAGGACGTAAGCGGGTGGAAACCATAGCAAATTTCGAAAGGAGAAAACCCTGTAGTAGAGTGGGTGGTTCGGTTGTAGGCAAACTCCACATAAGGCAAACTCTGGAGCCACATGGCACAGTTAGAGTCGACGGCTGATTTAAGCAATGCCCCAAGGTGCGGTTGACCACTTTGGTTTGGCAGTCAGTCTGAGGATGGGCGGCTGTAGAGAAAAGGAGCTTGGTTCCCATGCGCCTCCATAAGGTCCTCCAAAACTGCCCACAGAACTTGAGGTCTCTGTCGGAGATGATGGTTTGGGGAAGGCCATGCAGCTTTACCACGTACCGGAAGAAGAGGTTGGCTATGGCCGTGGTATCCCAAGCCTTGGAACAAGGCACAAAGTAAGACATCTTGGAGAAACAATCGATCACCACCATGAAAGAGTCTTTTCGCTCAATATGGGGTAGTCCTAAGATGAAGTCCATAGAGAGGTTGACCAATGGGGCCATTGGGATCGGTAGCAGCATATAGAGCGCATGAGGGTGAGCTTAGGACTTGGCACGCTGGAAAGTCAAGCATCGGGAGCAGAAGGACTCAACCATGCTTCTCATCTTCGGCCAGTTGAAATGGCTCCTTAGCATGTCCAAAGTCTTATGGGTACCAAAGTGACCCATCAATCCACCACTATGAGCTTCTTAGATGATGATCTCTTGAACGGATCCATCCAGGATGCAAAACCTTCTTACTTTAAAAAAAAAACCTTCATGGACGTGGAAGTCCTTATAGAGCTCTTTGCCATGACCGGAGTAAGGTGCCATCAAGACAATGTCATCTTGGTACTGATCCTTCAAATGGGCGAAGCCTAGGACCTTGGCTTCTACGGTACTGATCAGAGCGTGGCGTCTGGTTAGGACATTGGTCACTATATTTTCTTTCCATTTCTTTTACTTGATCACATAGGAGAACATCTTTATAAACTCGATCCACTTTGCATGGCATCTCTTCCAGTTGGTCTGGCCCCGGAGATGCTTCAAGATTTTGTGATCCGAATGGATCATACACTCCTTGGAGATGAGGTAGTGTTGCCAGGTTTCAAGGGCCTGGACCAGGGCATAGGGTTCCTTGTCGTACGTTGGATAGTTGAGGGTGTGTGACACCCGCGATCCTCAATAGGACCCTGGGAAAGACCGGATCGAGCTAAGTCAGCTAAAGTGTCTAAGCTAACTAGCTGGATCAGCTGGTAGGACTAGGTCACTAGCTGGGTCAGCTGGATGAACTGTGACACTAGCTGGTTCAGCTGAGTGAACTGGGACACTAGCTGGGCAGCTAAGAACCCAGCTGGGTCATGACCCGAGGGACTGACGGTTACGGATAGCAGTTACAAAGTTAGGACCGAATGGGTGTGACAAGGGATGCGAATAGAAATGCTGGTTTGTTACCACGTTTCATTGCATCCGTCCGTGGTATGGTTACATTACTCGTCCCTTATAAATACCAAGTCCCAGACCCAAACAGGGGATGCAGAAAAACGAAAGGCGATCACCCAAAGAATTCGGAAAGAAATTCTAAGGGAAATATACGAAGGAAGGGGCGTTCGGAAAGTACCCGATCAGCGGTGGATTCAGAACATGAAGGAAAACACCCTGATCATTTCGGAGACTAAGGTAAGTCCCTAATAAGCCTTATGCTGGACTTAGTCCAGCCTAATAGTCTATTGGCTAGGGATTACGGAAAAATGGGATAACATGAAGCATACATATGCATTAACTAGTTTCACGGAAGTGAATATGGGAAGTTTAACATGTTATCTTTCAGGTAACAAGGGTGATCAGGCAAAGGATGCTTAGGCGCGGATTCAAGGCCGAGAGGATGGGTGGTGATTTGGCTGGGTAGTTAGGATCGAACACATATAATAGCATTATGCAAACTCGCTTGTTGTATCGAATCCTTTATTATATCAATAAAAGCTACCTAGTTTCCTTACGTTCTATCGTTTTATGAAAGCTCTAAAATTCAAATCACATCATAACCTCAAAACGGAACTGCCTAAGGAACTGACCCTAAAACTTGGTTAAGTAAAGAATGGAACGTCCTTGGAACTTCAAAATTTGGGAGGGGTCCTTTCAGGTTGGTATCAGAGCATGTTGATTCTAGGATTGTTAGTGTGGGTTGGGAAATCACCACTCATCCGGCTTATAAATCTTGTGGTAGGTTGCCTTACCTAAATGGTTGCTATGTATCACTGTGACTAACTTTAAGTTTGCAGATTGGTAAGTGCAGCAAATCGGGAAAAAGTAAGAAGGACAAGGACAAAGGCAAGGAAGGTGCCAATGAGACCCATGTGATAATAGAAGAGTTCGTGGAACAAAACCCAGCCGGTCCTGAGGCTGGGCAAAACCAAAGTCCACAAATTCGTGGAACTCCGCGTATCTTAAGTGATGTGCCGAATAAAGCAGCCAAAACATCCAATGCGGCCAGACTGTCTGACCCGGGGGTTGGAGTGACAGGGATGACCGTGGATAACCTGAACATATTACCATCCGCTCAAGAGCAGTGGGATACGATGGAAGCAATAATGGCACAATTGGCCATTCTGACCCAAGCCTTAGCACCAAATCTTGTGGTCCAGGCAACCAAGAATCAGACCACGGTGAATGCGGAAGTGGTCGAGTTGGATAAACCATCAAAATCCTCAAGGAAAAGAGGAGATTATTTGAGCGTACTGGAACAAGTTTCCAAGTTGGGTACAAGGCATTTTGCGGGAAGTTCAGATCCTATTACGGCTGACGAGTGGAGAAGTCAGATATTGAGGAATTTTAACTCCACTCGCTGTCCGGAGGATTACCGGAAGGATATTGCTATCCACTTCCTAGAAGGCGATGCCCATAACTGGTGGCTAACTGTGAAAAAGCAGAAAGGTGGTGAAATCCAGACCTTTGCTGACTTTGAACGGGAATTCAATAAGAAGTATTTCCCACCGGAAGCCTGGGATAGACTTGAGTGTGCCTAGCTTGAGTTAACCCAAGAAAATAAGACGGTGCAGGAGTATGACCAGGAATTCAACCGCCTGAGGCAGTATGTGGGGCGAGAACTCGAAGAGGAACAAGTGCAAGTGCGTCGTTTCATTCGTGGTTTAAGGGTGGAAATCCATACGCATTGCTTAATACGCACATTCAACTCTGTCTCAGAGTTAGTACAAGGGGCTGCAATGATTAAAGTCAGTATTGAAGAAGAAAAACAAAATCGGGCAAGGTTTCAACCCCATAACACCCAAGCGGAAAAACCCGCAGATAAGAAAAGGAAATTCGACAAGGTGGAAGAACCTAGTTCGGAATCAAATCGGGAATGCATGACTTTGGGAAATATCACAGCGGGACTTGCTGGAAAGCAATTGGAGCCTGTGGTCGGTGTGGGAGTAAGGATCATGCAATTTAAAACTGCCCACGGATGAACCAAGGACAACAGAAAGTTAGTACCAAGGAACCATGGACTTGTTTTCATTGCGGAAAGTCAGGGCGTTTTAAGAGGGAATGCCCAAGGCTAGATGCGGAAAAGAGGGTTAACCGCAGTATGGATGCACTACCGCCACCTCCTAAGCGGAAGGCAGTAGCTCCACGTGTTTATGAACTGTCGGAAGAAGCAGGAAAGGTTGGGAACTTCAATTCGATCACTGGTACGTTCTATGCCTTAATCTAATTCAATTTCTGCATATCATGCATAAAGCATATGGGAGTTTGGGGTACTCAGCATTCTAAGGGAATGTGTAGGGATTTGGAGTATAGATGGTGTAGAAACATACACCTTATTTGATTCCGGAGCTACACATTGTTTTGTGAGTTCTGATATGGTTGCTAAAGGTGGGTTCAAGAAAGAACCAAACACCGAATACGGAATGGTTATGGCAGCCGACGGACAGGCAATGTATCCATCCGGTATTGTCCGGGGAATCTTAGTTGCCATCAAGGGAGTTAATATGCCAACTGACCTAATCATAGTTCCACTTAAGAAGTATGATGTTATCTTAGTTGCCGTCAAGTAAAATGCACATATTGACTGTCACTGAGGACGAGTGCAATTTGAGAGGGAAAGTGGAATGTTGAAATTCCAGGAATAAGGATAACTTCGGGAAATCTGATCATCTCAGCAATCCAAGCGGGTAGGATGCTAGAGAAAGGGTGTGAGGCATATATGGTCACAATCACCACGGATGAAGTTGGGGCAAAAGCGGAGTTGAAAGACATTCCAATTGCAAAGGAATTTGGGGATGTATTTGAGGCCGTGAGTGGTGTACCACTGGATAGGTCCGACCAATTCACCATTGAACTGGAACAGGGTACAACCCCTATTTCCAAAGCCCCATACCGGATGGCACCGGCAGAAATAGCCGAATTAAAAAAGCAACTGGAAGAGTTGTTAAACAAATCGTTCATCAAGCCGAGTAGTTCCCCATGGGGTGCACCGGTCTTTTTTGTAAGGAAAAAGGATAGAAGTTTTAGGCTTTGCATTAACTATCGTGGGTTGAACCGTGTAACGGTGAAGAATAAATACCCGTTGCCGCGTATTGATGAACTGCTGGATCAACTCAGAGGCGCAAAGTGGTTTTCAAAGATTGAAAGATTGACTTGGCCTCCGGGTATCACCAGATCCCAATAGAGCCAACTGATATCCCTAAAACTGCTTTCCGCACAAGGTACAGACATTATGAATTCGTAGTAATACCGTTTGGGTTAACCGATGCACCAGCATCCTTCAAGAAAATGATGAATGGTGTGTTCCGGGAATTCCTTGATGTGTTTGTAATCATCTTCATTGATGATATACTGGTTTACTCATGTGATTGGGAAACTCAACAGGAACATAAACAGATAGTCTTGGGAAGACTAAGGAAGCAAAAACTCTTTGCAAAACTGAGCAAATGTAGTTTTTGGAAAAGGAGTATCGGATTCTTAGGACACATTGTGTCGGAAGAAGGAGTTTCCGTGGATCCGCAAAAGGTGAAATCTATCAAGGATTGGTCACATCCTATAAATGCTTCAGAGATAAGAAGTTTCCTCGGCCTAGCCGGGTACTACCAAAAATTCGTTAAGAGTTTTGCAAATTTGTCTCAGCCCTTAACTCGTTTAACCAGGAAGGATGTTAAGTTTGTATATGTTGAAATATGTGATCTCAAGAAGAAGAATTCAAACACAAGAGAAGGAGGGAAAAGGAGAAAACTGGTTGAAAAGGAACTAGGAAGAGAACAAGTTAAGAAGGAACTAGAAGAAAAGGAAGTTGTTGGATCTCAACTAGATGAACTAACTAAACTAAGTAAGGAAGCAAGGAGAGGCATGGGCACAAGCATGGGGCGCCAGAGAGAGGCATGGAGTGCAATACTGTTGGAGTAGGTGAGCTGCTCCCTCCTCTCTTCTTCACGCAAAACCTCTCTTCTCCTCTTCCTTCTTCACGCCATTCCTCTCTTCTTCTGCACCTCCTCTCATTCAAATGTCTATAAATATATGTGTAACCTCTTGTAAAGATTTGTAAGACTAAGAGAATAAAATACATACAAACTTTCATAATCTCTTGCTATTCTCACTCTTAGTCTCTAAACATTCTTCAATCTCTTTAAACTTATAATTTCAACATGGTATCAGAGCAGGTTATCTACTAAACCGCTTATTCTCTTCTTGATTCCTCTAATACTCTACAAGGCTTCTAATCTATAACAATACACCTTCCTTAGTTCTATTCACTCTGAGATTAATATCCTTGAGATCATAGGATCTTCAAGTTGTGAAAGGACTAAGATTGTGTATTATTACTAGAAAATGGAGACTAATAGGGTAACAATCTCGGTTATGCTCAAGGGAAACAACTATCTCCTTTGGGCAAAAACCACCAAAACTACTCTTAGAGGCCGAGGACTTTGGCAATATGTTGAGCCAAAAGAAGGAACAGAAGCGGCGGTGAGAAATGAGAAGGAGGAAGCTAAGGAAGAGCAAGAAGAACAATACACTCTTTCTCTTCTCCTAAGCTCACTAGAACCAACTATCTTGGCGGCTTACTCATATGCGGATACCGCCAAGGAACTTTGGGATATACTCAAAGGAGTTTATGGAAACATCTCAAACATATCAAGGATATTTGAGGTGAAAAGGGCATTGAATGAGCTCCAACAAGAGGAAAAGTCATTCAAGGAAATGTTTGGGGAGTATAGAAGCTTATGGGCCGAGTTGGAGATCTTGAGGCCACACACTATAGACCCCAAGGAGTTAGGAGAAAGGCGTGACCAAGATCAAGTGTTTGGGCTTCTCTTGGCACTCAATGCATCATACAAGGATCTTATCAAGCATATACTTCGATTTGAGAATCTGCCAAGTCTAGCGGAAGTATGCGGTATGATACAAAGGGAAGAAGGGTCTAGAGACCTGTTTCGTGCACCAAGTGAAGCTGCACATCTTGCAAGAAAGAATCTCACATTTGGAGACAAGAGGACGTTGGAGTGTGAGCATTGCAAGATGAAAGGACACACTAAGGAGAAGTGTTGGACCCTCCATCCACACTTGAGGCCTAAGCGGCTAAGGGAGAATGGGAATGGACCTAGAGCCTTCACGGGAATTGCACAACCTGTTGAAGAACTGGTTAGAAGGTCTGAGTTTGAAGCTCTCATCAAGAGCCTAGCCAAACTCACAGATTCGGGTAAGAGTTTTTTCAGCTCTAAAACACCCATAAAGAAGACTAGAATCATTGTGGATTCAGGGGCTTCTCATCACATGATCAAGGATCAAGATATGTTAAAGAATCTTGAACCATGCCATGGAAGTGTACAAGTAGCCAATGGAAGCTCAGTTCCAATTAAAGGGATAGGAGAGTTAGAGCTTTTTAAAAGGGAAACAAAAGCATTATACATGCCTAACTTCTCATCTAATCTTTTATCCGTTAATAAAGCTACAAAGGATTTGGAGTGTGTGGCTGTGTTTGGGACTGACTTTGTTAAGTTTCAGGACCCTAAAACAAACCATGTGCTCGGAGAAGGGAAGGTAGAAGATGGTGTGTATATCTTGGAATCAAATAAACAAGAGGAACCAATGACTCTTGGAATGAAGGCAGATGCAAAGTTTTTTGGGAGGAAAGAGATTGAAGATAGCCCATTATGGCATGGAAGGCTAGGACATCCAAGTTCAGCAGTCCTCAAGATGGTCTTACCCAATCTCATCCAAGAAGAAGTAGTGTGTGAGGCGTGTGTACTAGGGAAGCATTGTAGACAAGCTTTTCCTACTTCATCTACAACTTGTGATGAAGCGTTTGGCATTGTACACTCGGATGTATGGACCTCACCATGTAATTCAAGAGATCAATATAAATATTTTGTTTCATTCATTGATGACTACTCAAGATATACATGGATCACTCTTCTACATACCAAAGATCAAGTGTATGAAGCCTTCACCAACTTCATTAACTATATCTCTACCCAATTCAAAACAAAGATCAAAGTATTGCATAGTGATAATGGAGGTGAATATGTGAGTAAACGATTCAAAGAGTTGCTCAACAACTTTGGCATCATTCATCAAACATCGTGTGCATACACTCCTCAGCAGAACGGAATAGCTGAAAGGAAGAATAGACACCTAATGGAAGTAGCAAGGACTCTCATGATTGCCAAAAGAGTACCAAAGTTCCATTGGGGAGATGCCGTAATGACATCAAGCTACTTAATCAACCGACTTCCAACCAAAAATCTGGATGATAAGTCCCCATTTGAAGTGTTGTACAAGAAGAAACCAAGCTTAAATCATATCAAAACGTTTGGATGCACATGCTTCATGTTTTTACCAGAAGGACACAGAAGCAAACTTGAACCTCGAAGCATGAGGTGTGTGTTCATTGGATATTCACCAACACAAAAGGGCTACAAGGTCTACAATCCGGAAACAAGAAGAGTGTATGTGTCTAGAGAAGTAAGGTTTAATGAACAAGAGAGTTTCTATGGGGCTAAGGATCATGATGCTTCTAAAGGAATGATCTATTCATCCATGGACTGGATGGTGTTTGATGAAACGCCAAGCCTATGTGAAGAAGTACAAGAAGAAACATCTGAGAACTTCATAGAGCAAGATAGTGCGGATAATGCACATGAGGAAGTGGATCAGAATTTGGATGAAGAGGGAGCGGATGCTGAAGAAGGACAGGAGCCAACCATACCTCTAAGAAGAAGTACAAGACAGAGGCGACAACGTGTCTTTTATGGCTATAACAATTCTGCTATGCTCCAAGGAGAGTCTAGTACGAGTATTTTTCCTTGTGTGATAAGAGAGTGTCCTGAGCGTACGGCGAGCTTAGATCTCGATCCTATTGGCGACAGCACTCTCATATCACAAGGAGGAGATCACACTCAAACTAGTATTATCACATATCCCATTGAGCATTTCTGTTCCTTGGCGACATTACCCATGGAGCATGAAGTGTTTCTCACAAAAATCAGCAAGGAATACATTCCTAGCTCATATGAAGAAGCATGTGAGAGTGAAGTATGGGTGAAAGCCATGGAAGAGGAAATGAAGTCCATGGAAAGGAATAATACTTGGTACTTAACCGACTTACCAAAGGATAAGAAGTCGGTTGGGAGTAGATGGGTGTATACAATTAAATACACAAGTGATGGGGAAATAGAAAGGTACAAAGCAAGGCTGGTAGCAAAAGGATATACTCAAGTCTATGGGGAGGACTATACTGAAACATTTGCTCCAGTGGCTAAGCTTCATTCCATAAGAATTCTAATCTCGGTAGCTGTAAACTTGGAATGAGACTTATGGCAAATGGACGTCAAGAATGCCTTCTTGCAGGGGGATTTGGAAGAAGAAGTATATATGGATCCACCCCTAGGGTATCATAATGGAGGCAACAAAGTGTGTAGATTGAAGAAAGCAATCTATGGGCTGAAGCAATCTCCAAGAGCATGGTACCAAAGGCTAAGTGCTTGTCTCTTGAAGAAGGAGTTCATAAAATCTGAAGCGGATCATACTCTATTCACAAGACAAAGTGAAGGAGGAGTAGTGGTAGTCTTGATTTATGTTGATGATCTAATCATCACAGGAAGTGACAAAGATGGAGTAGATCAAATCAAGGGACTCTTGAAGGCCGACTTTGATATAAAGGATCTAGGGGAGCTCAAGTACTTCCTAGGGATTGAGATGACACGATTTGGAGATGGAATGTTCATATCTCAAAGGAAATATGTGCTGGATCTCTTGGAAGAAACCGGGAAGTTAGGATCCAAGCCGGCCAAAACTCCAATAGAAGAAGGATACCAAGATAGTCCTGAGGGGGAGCCTTTGGAGAACATTAAAAGATACCAAAGGATGGTGGGCAAACTTATCTATCTTACCATTACAAGACCTGACATCTGCTTTGCAGTAAACCGTGTGAGCCAGCATATGCAAAAGCCAACCTCACAACATTGGAACATGATTGAGAGGTTGCTAAGGTACCTAAAGAATAGCCCTGGAAAAGGTGTATGGATGCATGTTAATGGGAACACAAAGGTCCAAGGTTATTGTGATGCGGATTGGGCTGGAGATAAAAAGGATAGAAAGTCCACATCTGGTTTTTGCACATTTGTGGGAGGAAATCTAGTAACCTGGAGGAGCAAAAAACAGAAGGTCATAGCCCTATCAAGTGCTGAAGCAGAGTACAGAGCCATGAAAGAATTGACAAAGGAGTTGATATGGATAAAAGCGCTTCTAAAAGACCTTGGAATCCAGGGAGATGAAGAAATGCTGTTGTATTGTGATAATCAAGCTGCAATGCATATAGCATCAAATCCGGTATTTCATGAAAGAACCAAGCACATAGAAGTTGATTGCCATTTTGTGAGAGGGAAGATACAAGAAGGAATTATCAAAACCGCCTTTGTAGCAAGCAAGGATCAATTAGCTGATATCTTCACTAAGGCAACTTCAACTATTACTTGTGATCACATTCATGGCAAGATCGGTCTTAAGGATCTCCACCGACCAATCTTGAGGGGGAGTGTTGAAATATGTGATCTCAAGAAGAAGAATTCAAACACAAGAGAAGGAGGGAAAAGGAGAAAACTGGTTGAAAAGAAACTAGGAAGAGAACAAGTTAAGAAGGAACTAGAAGAAAAGGAAGTTGTTGGATCTCAACTAGATGAACTAACTAAACTAAGTAAGGAAGCAAGGAGAGGCATGGGCACAAGCATGGGGCGCCAGAGAGAGGCATGGAGTGCAATACTGTTGGAGTAGGTGAGCTGCTCCCTCCTCTCTTCTTCACGCAAAACCTCTCTTCTCCTCTTCCTTCTTCACGCCATTCCTCTCTTCTTCTGCACCTCCTCTCATTCAAATGTCTATAAATATATGTGTAACCTCTTGTAAAGATTTGTAAGACTAAGAGAATAAAATACATACAAACTTTCATAATCTCTTGCTATTCTCACTCTTAGTCTCTAAACATTCTTCAATCTCTTTAAACTTATAATTTCAACAGTATAGTCTGAGAATTGTGAGGCAAGCTTCATCAATCTAAAGGCAATGCTTACAAGCACCCCAGTATTAACCATACCAGAGCCGGATGATCAATATGTGGTTTATACGGACGCATCAATCACGGGTTTAGGCTGTGTCCTGATGCAAAAAGGCAAGGTGATTGCCTATGCATCCAGGCAGTTAAGGAAACATGAGGGGAATTATCCAGTCCATGACTTAGAAATGGCTGAAGTTGTGTTCGCATTAAAGATTTGGCGATCATACTTGTATGGTGCCAAAGTGAAAATCTTTACGGACCATAAGAGCCCGAAGTACATATTCACCTAACCTGAGTTGAATATGAGGCAACGGCGATGGATGGAGTTGGTTGCCAACTATGACCTGGATATTTCATATCATCCGGGTAAAGCAAACCAAGTTGTGGATGTATTAAGTTGGAGATGATTTGATATTGACGCAGATAAAGATCAGGAGAATCTTGACAATATGGTCGGGACATTGCATTTGATTGTAATGTCCACCGACATGGAACCGTTGGGTCTCGGGGCAATTAATCAAGCGGACCTACTTAGTAGGATTCACATTGCCTAAGGGAAGGACTCAAAACTTAACAAGGATGCCCAAAACGAGTAATCCAAATACCAGGTTGTGAAAAATGGAACGATCATGGTCAAAGGAAGGGTATGTGTTCCGGATGACAGAAATTAAGGGATGAAATCTTTAAGGAAGCTCACCACTCAAAATTCTCAATCCACCCGGGATGGAACAAGATGTACCATGATTTGAAGAGGTACTATCACCTGGGTCGGAATGAAGAAAGATGTGGCAGCTTGGGTATCCAAGTGTAAGACCTGTCAACTGGTTATGGCGGAACACCAAGTTCCAAGTGGACTTCTACTGAACTTGCCTATGCTGGTATGGAAATGGGATCATGTTACGATAGATTTCATAACGGGATTACCTATGGGAGGATCTAAACATAATGCGGTTTGGGTACTGGTGGATAGACTGACAAAATCCGCACACTTCATCGCTATCTCGGATAAGGATGGGGCTGAACAGATCGCGGCAAGATATATTCATGAGATAGTCCGACTGCATGGAATGCCTGTCAGTATTGTATCTGATCGAGATACTCGATTTACTTCCCACTTCTGGAAAGCATTCCTGAAAGCTTTGGGAACAAGGGTGAATCTAAGTACGGCCTATCACCCCCCAAAAAGATGGACAGTCCGAAAGAACGATCCAAACGCTTGAAGACATGCTGCGAGCATGTGTTCTAGACTGGGGAGGCAACTGGGAGAAGTACTTGATGCTGGTAGAATTCGCTTACAATAATAGCTTCTAGGCAAGCATTGGAATGTCACTTTATGAAGCATTATACGGAAGACCATGTAGAACATCATTGTGTTGGACTCCGGTAGGGGAAAGGAGACTGGTTGGGCTGGACCTCATAGATGAAACGATGGAAAGGATGAAGTTCCTTAAGATCAAACTGAAGGAGGCACAAAACCGGCAAAAGAGTTATGCGGATAAACTCCGTAAGGAGTTGGAATTCGAAGTAAGTGACTTGGTGTACCTTAAGGCGGTAACGTACAAGGAGAAGGGGCGTTTCTCTAAGAGCAAGAAATTAAGTCCATGGTACCTTGGACCTTACAAGGTAATCCAAAAACTCGGGAAGGTCGCCTACAAACTTGACTTACTTTGAAATATGTGATCTAGTTGAAAAGGAACTAGAAGGAGAAATAGTTGAGAAGTAACTAGAAGAAAGGAAGCTGTTACAAAGAAACTAGAAGACTAACTAAGTGGAAAAGAGGAAGCAAAGGACAGCATGGGGGTGCCAGAATCAGGGCATGGAGCTCTCCACTGTTGGAGTAGGTGAGCTGCTCCCTCCTCTCTTCTTCACGCAAACTCTTCTCTTCTCTCCTTCCTTCTTCACGTCTTCTTTCTTCTCTTCTGCGCCTTTCTCTCCTTCTTCAATGTAAAAACTCTATAAATACATGTAAAGTGATGTAAAGAAGTATATGACTAAGAGAATAAAAATCCATACAAACTTTCATAATCTCTTGCTATTCTCACTCTTAGTCTCTAAACATTCTTCAATCTCTTTAAACTTATAATTTCAACATGGTATCAGAGCAGGTTATCTACTAAACCGCTTATCCTCTTCTTGATTCCTCTAAAACTCTACAAGGCTTCTAATCTATAACAATACACCTGTAGAAATATAGATTTGAAGTTAAGAGAGAATGAAGAATGATTGGAGAATGAGAGAAAGAATAGCAAGAATGGAGAGAGTTTATGCAAGTCTTAATAATCTTATTGACTTCTTTTTCTTTCTCATATCTTTTACAAGAGATTTACAAGGATATATAGACTTTACAAGGAGAAGAAGAAAGGGGCATGGAGAAGAGAGATGAAGAGAAGGAGACTTGTGGCTGAGCTACTCCAACAGTTTCTCAACAGTAAATGGTGCCCATACCTCACCCATGCTACGCCCATACCTTCTCCCATACCTTCTTGCTTCCTAGTTTGCTTATCTAGTTGATATCCAACCGCTTCCTTTCTTTTCTAGTTCCTTTTCAACTAGTTCATTCCTCTTGATTACTCTATCACTTAAATAAGCATCTATCTCAACACTCCCCCTCAAGATTGGTCGGTGAAGATCCTTTAGACCGATCTTGCTATGGATGCGATCACAAGTGACAGATGAGGTTGCTTTGGTGAAGATATCAGCTAGTTGGTTCTCACTTGTTACAAAGGCAGGTTTAATGATTCCTTCTTGAATCTTTCCCCTCACAAAGTGACAATCCACCTCTATATGTTTGGTCCTTTCATGGAATACCGGATTGGATGCTATATGTATTGCAGCTTGATTATCACAATATAGCAACATTTCCTCAGTTTCATGTATTCCAAGATCCCCTAAGAATGCCTTTACCCAAATAAGTTCTTTCGTCACTTCCTTCATAGCTCTATACTCGGCTTCAGCACTAGACAAGGCTATAACCTTCTGCTTTTTACTCCTCCAAGTCACTAGATTGCCTCCTACATAGGTACAAAAACCGGATGTGGACTTTCTATCCTTCTTATCTCCAGCCCAATCTGCATCGCAATATCCTTGAACCTTTGTGTTTCCATTAGCCTTCATCCATATGCCTTTTCCGGGATTGTTTTTCAGATATCTTAGCAGCCTTTCAATCATGTTCCAATGCTGCGTGGTTGGCTTTTGCATATGTTGGCTCACACGATTTACTACAAAGCAAATGTCCGGCCTAGTGATAGTAAGATAGATGAGCTTGCCCACCATCCTTTGATATCTCTTAATGTTCTCCAAAGGCTCCCCCTCAGGACTATCTTGATAGCCTTCTTCTATTGGAGTTTTAGCCGGTTTGGATCCTAGCTTCCCAGTTTCTTCTAAGAGATCAAGCACATATTTCCTTTGAGAGATGAACATTCCATCTTCAAACCGTGTCATCTCAATTCCTAGGAAGTACTTAAGTTCCCCCAAGTCCTTTATATCAAAATCGGCCTTCAAGATCTTCTTGGTTTGATCTACTCCATCTTTGTCACTTCATGTGATGATTAGATCATCCACATATATTAATACCACAACCGTTCCTCCTTCACTTTGTCTTGTGAACAATGTGTGATCAGCTTCAGATCTTATGAACTCTCTCTCCAACAGACAAGCGCTTAGCCTTTGGTACCATGCTCTTGGGGATTGCTTCAGCCCATAGATTGCTTTCTTCAATCTGCAAACTTTGTTGCCTTCCTTATGATATCCTTGGGGTGGATCCATATACACCTTTTCTTCCAAGTCTCCTTGCAAGAATGCGTTCTTGACATCCATCTGCCATAGATCCCATTTTAAGTTTACTGCCACTGAGATTAGTATTCTTATGGAATGTTGCTTAGCAACCGGAGCAAATGTCTCGGTATAGTCCTCCCCATAAACTTGAGTACACCCTTTTGCTACCAACCTTGCCTTGTTCCTTTCTATCTTCCCATCACTTGTGTATTTGATCGTATACACCCATCTACTCCCAACCGACTTCTTATCCTTTGGTAAGTCGGTTAAGTACCAAGTATTATTCCTTTCCATGGACTTCATTTCCTCTTCCATGGCTTTCACCCATACTTCACTCTCACATGCTTCTTCATATGAGCTTGGAATGTATTCCTTGCTGAGTTTTGTGAGAAACACTTCATGCTCCATGGGTAATGTCGCCAAGGAACAGAAATGCTCAATGGGATATGTGATAATACTAGTTTGAGTGTGATCTCCTCCTTGTGATATGAGAGTGCTGTCGCCAATAGGATCGAGATCTAAGCTCGCCGTACGCTCAGGACACTCTCCTATCACACAAGGAAGATTACTCATACTAGACTCTCCTTGGAGCATAGCAGAATTGTTGTAGCCATAGAAAACACGTTGTCGCCTCTGTCTTGTACTTCTTCTTAGAGGTATGATTGGCTCAGATTCTCCTTCCTCAACATCCGCTTCTTCTTCAGCTGAATCCTGATCTGGTTCCATATGTGTATCATCTGCATCTCCATGTTCCATGATGCTCTCAGATGGTGCATTCTCTCCTTGTATTTCATCCCTTGTTATTGGCGCTTCATTTAACAGCATCAAATCCATAGATGATGAGACTATACCTTCAAGAGTATCATGATTCTTCACTCCATAAAAGCTTTCTTTTACATTGAACTTTACCTCTCTAGACACATATACCCTTCTTGTCTCCGGATTGTAGACCTTGTAGCCCTTTTGAGTTGGTGAGTATCCAATGAAAACACACTTTATGCTTCTAGGTTCAAGCTTGTTTCTTTGTCCTTCTGGTAGAAACATGAAACACTTACATCCAAACGCCTTAAGGTGATGTAAGCTTGGTTTCTTTTTGTACAACACTTCAAACGGTGATCTATCTTCCAAGTTCTTTGTTGGAAGCCGGTTAATCAAATAGTTTGAAGTCATTACCGCATCTCCCCAATGAGATTTAGGTACTCCTTTGGCAATCATGATAGTCCTTGCTACTTCCATTAGATGCCTATTTTTCCTTTCTGCTACCCCATTTTGTTGTGGAGTGTATGCACAAGATGTTTGATGAATGATGCCAAAGTTGTTGAGTAGCTCCTTAAATCTCTTGCTTACATATTCTCCTCCATTATCACTTCTTAAGACCTTGATTGTTGTTTTGAATTGTGTAGAAACATAGTTAATGAAGTTGGTGAATGCTTCATAAACTTGGTCCTTGGAGTTTAAGAGTGTGACCCATGTATATCTTGAGTAATCATCAATGAAAGAAACAAAGTACTTATATTGATCCCTTGAATTACATGGTGCGGTCCATACATCCGAGTGTACAATGCCAAAAACTTCATCACAAGTTGTGGAGGAGATAGGAAAAACTTGTCTACAATGTTTTCCTAGTACACATGCTTCACATACTACTTCTTCTTGAATGAGATTGGGTAAGACCATCTTGAGAACTGCTGAACTTGGGTGTCCTAGCCTTTCATGCCATAATGGGCTATCTCCAATCTCCTTCCTACCAGAAACTTCTACATTTGCCTTCATTCCAAGAGCCATTGGATCCTCTTGTTTATTTGCTTCCAAAAGATACACACCATCCTCTACCTTCCCTTCTCCGAGTACATTGTTTGTTTTAGGGTCCTGAAACTTAACAAAGTCAATCCCAAACAATGCTACACAATCCAAATCCTTTGTAGCTTTATGAACTGATAGAAGATTAGATGAGAAACTAGGCATGCATAAAGCTTTTGTTTCCTTCTTGAAAAGTTCTAACTTTCCTATCCCTTCAATCGGAACTGAGCTTCCATTAGCTACTTGTACATTTCCAGGATAAGGCTCAAGATTTTTTAACAAGTCTTGATCCTTAATCATGTGATGAGAGGCTCTGGAATCTACAATCATTTTACCCTTCCTTATGGCGCTTTTAGAGCTGAGGAAACTCTTACCAGATTCTGTTAACTTAGCTAGGCTCTTGATAAGAGCCTCAAACTCTGATCTTTTGACAGTATCCTCAACTGGTTGTGCAACCCCCATGAAGGCCCTATGCCCACTTCCACTCTCCCTTAGCCGCTTAGGCCTCAAATGCGGATGGAGAGTCCAACACTTCTCCTTGGTATGCCCTTTCATCTTACAATGCTCACAGTCCAACACCCTTCTTTCAAACATGAGATTCCTTTTTGCAAGATGTGCAGCTTCACTTGGTGCTCGGAATAGATCTCTTGAGCCCTCCTCCCTATGTATCAAGCCACATACTTCCGCTAGACTTGGCAGCTTCTCAAATCTAAGTATGTGCTTGATAAGATCCTTGTAAGATGCATTGAGTGCCAAGAGAAGTCCAAACACTTGGTCTTGGTCACGCCTTTCACCTAACTCCTTGGGGTCTATAGTTTGTGGCCTCAAGATCTCCAACTCGGCCCACAAGCTTCTATACTCCCCAAACATTTCCTTGAATGGCTTCTCCTCTTGTTGAAGCTCATTCAGCGCCCTCTTCACCTCAAATATCCTTGATATGTTTGACACATTTCCATATACTCCCTTGAGTATATCCCACAGCTCCTTAGCGGTATCCGCATATGAGTAGGCCGCCAAGATGGATGGTTCTAGTGAGCTTTGAAGAAGAGAAAGAGTGTACTGTTCTTCTTGCTCTTCCTTAGCTTCCTCCTTCTCATTTCTCACCACCGCCTCCGCTTCCTCCTTTGGCTCAACATACCGCCAAAGTCCTCGGCCTCTAAGAATGGTTTTAGTGGTTTTTGCCCAAAGAAGGTAGTTGTTCCCTTTGAGCATGACTGAGATTGCTACTCTATTTGTCTCCATTTTCTAGTAATAATACACAATTCTAGTTCTTTCACAACTTGAAGATCCTATGATCTCAAGGATATTAATCTCAGAGTGAATAGAACTTAGAAAGGTGTATTGTTATAGATTAGAAGATTTGTAGAGTGCTAGAAGAATTATAAGAGAGTTAAGCGTTTGGAATGCTCAACCTTGCTCTGATACCATGTAGAAATATAGATTTGAAGTTAAGAGAGAATGAAGAATGATTGGAGAATGAGAGAAAGAATAGCAAGAATGGAGAGAGTTTATGCAAGTCTTAATAATCTTATTCACTTCTTTTTCTTTCTCATATCTTTTACAAGAGATTTACAAGGAAATATATAGACTTTACAAGGAGAAGAAGAAAGGGGCGTGGAGAAGAGAGAAGAAGAGAAGGAGACTTGTGGCTGAGCTACTCCAACAGTTTCTCAACAGTAAATGGTGCCCATACCTCACCCATGCTGCGCCCATACCTTCTCCCATACCTCCTTGCTTCCTAGTTTGCTTATCTAGTTGATATCCAACCGCTTCCTTTCTTTTCTAGTTCCTTTTCAACTAGTTCATTCCTCTTGATTACTCTATCACTTAAATAAGCATCTATCTCAACAACACCTTCCTTAGTTCTATTCACTCTGAGATTAATATCCTTGAGATCATAGGATCTTCAAGTTGTGAAAGGACTAAGATTGTGTATTATTACTAGAAAATGGAGACTAATAGGGTAACAATCTCGGTTATGCTCAAGGGAAACAACTACCTCCTTTGGGCAAAAACCACGAAAACTACTCTTAGAGGCCGAGGACTTTGGCAATATGTTGAGCCAAAAGAAGGAACAGAAGCGGCGGTGAGAAATGAGAAGGAGGAAGCTAAGGAAGAGCAAGAAGAACAATACACTCTTTCTCTTCTCCAAAGCTCACTAGAACCAACTATCTTGGCGGCTTACTCATATGCGGATACCGCCAAGGAACTTTGGGATATACTCAAAGGAGTATATGGAAACATCTCAAACATATCAAGGATATTTGAGGTGAAAAGGGCATTGAATGAGCTCCAACAAGAGGAAAAGTCATTCAAGGAAATGTTTGGGGAGTATAGAAGCTTATGGGCCGAGTTGGAGATCTTGAGGCCACACACTATAGACCCCAAGGAGTTAGGAGAAAGGCGTGACCAAGATCAAGTGTTTGGGCTTCTCTTGGCACTTAATGCATCATACAAGGACCTTATCAAGCATATACTTCGATTTGAGAATCTGCCAAGTCTAGCGGAAGTATGTGGTATGATACAAAGGGAAGAAGGGTCTAGAGACCTGTTTCGTGCACCAAGTGAAGCTGCACATCTTGCAAGAAAGAATCTCACATTTGGAGACAAGAAGACCTTGGAGTGTGAGCATTGCAAGATGAAAGGACACACTAAGGAGAAGTGTTGGACCCTCCATCCACACTTGAGGCCTAAGCGGCTAAGGGAGAATGGGAATGGACCTAGAGCCTTCACGGTAATGGCACAACCTATTGAAGAACTGGTTAGAAGGTCTGAGTTTGAAGCTCTCATCAAGAGCCTAGCCAAACTCACAGATTCGGGTAAGAGTTTTTTCAGCTCTAAAACACCCATAAAGAAGACTAGAATCATTGTGGATTCAGGGGCTTCTCATCACATGATCAAGGATCAAGATATGTTAAAGAATCTTGAACCGTGCCATGGAAGTGTACAAGTAGCCAATGGAAGCTCAGTTCCAATTAAAGGGATAGGAGAGTTAGAGCTTTTTAAAAGGGAAACAAAAGCATTATACATGCATAACTTCTCATCTAATCTTTTATCCGTTAATAAAGCTACAAAGGATTTGGAGTGTGTGGCTGTGTTTGGGACTGGGTTTGTTTTAGGGTTTCAGGTCCGTTAAGTTTCAGGTCCCTAAAACAAACCATGTGCTCGGAGAAGGGAAGGTAGAAGATGGTGTGTATATCTTGGAATCAAATAAACAAGAGGAACCAATGGCTCTTGGAATGAAGGCGGATGCAAAGTTTTTTGGGAGGAAAGAAATTGAAGATAGCCCATTATGGCATGGAAGGTTAGGACATCCAAGTTCAGCAGTCCTCAAAATGGTCTTACCCAATCTCATCCAAGAAGAAGTAGTGTGTGAGGCGTGTGTACTAGGGAAGCATTGTAGACAAGCTTTTCCTACTTCATCTACAACTTGTGATGAAGCGTTTGGCATTGTACACTCGGATGTATGGACCTCACCATGTAATTCAAGAGATCAATATAAATATTTTGTTTCATTCATTGATGACTACTCAAGATATACATGGATCACTCTTCTAAATACCAAAGATCAAGTTTATGAAGCCTTCACCAACTTCATTATCTATATCTCTACGTAATTCAAAACAAAGATCAAAGTATTGCGCAGTGATAATGGAGGGGAATATGTGAGTAAACGATTCAAAGAGTTGCTCAACAACTTTGGCATCATTCATCAAACATCGTGTGCATACACTCCTCAGCAGAACGGAATAGCTGAAAGGAAGAATATACACCTAATGGAAGTAGCAAGGACTCTCATGATTGCCAAAAGAGTACCAAAAGTTCCATTGGGGAGATGCCGTAATGACATCAAGCTACTTAATCAACCGACTTCCAACCAAAAATCTGGATGATATGTCCCCATTTGAAGTGTTGTACAAGAAGAAACCAAGCTTAAATCATATCAAAACGTTTGGATGCACATGCTTCATGTTTTTACCAGAAGGACACAGAAGCAAACTTGAACCTCGAAGCATGAGGTGTGTGTTCATTGGATATTCACCAACACAAAAGGGCTACAAGGTCTACAACTCGGAAACAAGAAGAGTGTATGTGTCTAGAGAAGTAAGGTTTAATGAACAAGAGAGATTCTATGGGGCTAAGGATCATGAAGCTTCTAAAGGAATGATCTATTCACCCATGGACTGGATGGTGTTTGATGAAACACCAAGCCTATGTGAAGAAGTACAAGAAGAAACATCTGAGAACTTCATAGAGCAAGATAGTGCGGATAATGCACATGAGGAAGCGGATCAGAATTTGGATGAAGAAGGAGCGGATGCTGAAGAAGGACCGGAGCCAACCATACCTCTAAGAAGAAGTACAAGACAGAGGCGACAACGTGTTTTTTATGGCTACAACAATTCTGCTATGCTCCAAGGAGAGTCTAGTACGAGTAATCTTCCCTGTGTGATAAGAGAGTGTCCTGAGCGTACGGCGAGCTTAAATCTCGATCCTATTGGTGACAGCTCTCTCATATCACAAGGAGGAGATCACACTCAAACTAGTAGTATCATATATCCCATTGAGCATTTCTGTTCCTTGGCGACATTACCCATGGAGCATGAAGTGTTTCTTACAAAAATCAGCAAAGAATACACTCCTAGCTCATATGAAGAAGCATGTGAGAGTGAAGTATGGGTGAAAGCCATGGAAGAGAAAATGAAGTCCATGGAAAGGAATAATACTTAGTACTTAACCGACTTACCAAAGGATAAGAAGTCGGTTGGGAGTAGATGGGTGTATACAATTAAATACACAAGTGATGGGGAAATAGAAAGGTACAAAGCAAGGCTGGTAGCAAAAGGATATACTCAAGTCTATGGGGAGGACTATACTGAAACATTTGCTCCAGTGGCTAAGCTCCATTCCATAAGAATTCTAATCTCGGTAGCTGTAAACTTGGAATGGGACTTATGGCAAATGGACGTCAAGAACGCCTTCTTGCAGGGGGATTTAGAAGAAGAAGTATATATGGATCCACCCCAAGGGTATCATAATGGAGGCAACAAAGTGTGTAGATTGAAGAAAGCAATCTATGGACTGAAGCAATCTCCAAGAGCCTGGTACCAAAGGCTAAGCGCTTGTCTCTTGAAGAAGGAGTTCATAAAATCTGAAGCGGATCATACTCTATTCACAAGACAAAGTGAAGGAGGAGTAGTGGTAGTCTTGATTTATGTTGATGATCTAATCATCACAGGAAGTGACAAAGATGGAGTAGATCAAATCAAGGGACTCTTGAAGGCCGACTTTGATATAAAGGATCTAGGGAAGCTCAAGTAAACCGTGACATCTGCTTTGCAGTAAACCGTGTGAGCCAGCATATGCAAAAGCCAACCTCACAACATTGGAACATGATTGAGAGGTTGCTAAGGTACCTAAAGAATAGCCCTGGAAAAGGTGTATGGATGCAGGTTAATGGGAACACAAAGGTCCAAGGTTATTGTGATGCGGATTGGGCTGGAGATAAAAAGGATAGAAAGTCCACATCTGGTTTTTGCACATTTGTGGGAGGGAATCTAGTAAATTGGAGGAGAAAAAAACAGAAGGTCATAGCCTTATCAAGTGCTGAAGCAGAGTACAGAGCCATGCAAGAATTGACAAAGGAGTTGATATGGATAAAAGCGCTTCTAAAAGACCTTGGAATCCAGGGAGATGAAGAAATGTTATTGTATTGTAATAATCAAGCTGCAATGCATATAGCATCAAATCCGGTATTTCATGAGAGAACCAAGCACATAGAAGTTGATTGCCACTTTGTGAGAGGGAAGATACAAGAAGGAATTATCAAAACCGCCTTTGTAGCAAGCAAGGATCAATTAGCTGATATCTTCACTAAGGCAACTTCAACTATTACTTGTGATCACATTCATGGCAAGATCGGTCTTAAGGATCTCCACCGACCAATCTTGAGGGGGAGTGTTGAAATATGTGATCTAGTTGAAAAGGAACTAGAAGGAGAAATAGTTGAGAAGTAACTAGAAGAAAGGAAGCTGTTACAAAGAAACTAGAAGACTAACTAAGTGGAAAAGAGGAAGCAAAGGACAGCATGGGGGCGCCAGAATCAGGGCATGGAGCTCTCCACTGTTGGAGTAGGTGAGCTGCTCCCTCCTCTCTTCTTCACGCAAACTCTTCTCTTCTCTCCTTCCTTCTTCACGTCTTCTTTCTTCTCTTCTGCGCCTTTCTCTCCTTCTTCAATGTAAAAACTCTATAAATACATGTAAAGTAATGTAAAGAAGTGTATGACTAAGAGAATAAAAATCCATACAAACTTTCATAATCTCTTGCTATTCTCACTCTTAGTCTCTAAACATTCTTCAATCTCTTTAAACTTATAATTTCAACACTTACCACCGAGACTGGAGGCATTCCACAAGGTATTCCATGTCTTCCAACTTCGGAAATGCCTCAGTGATGAGGACAAGATCAAACCCATTATACCGGCCGAGTTAACGGAAAACTTAACAATGGGAGCCAAACCAGTCCGAATCATCGTTACAATGGAAAAAGGGACACGGAAGAAAAAGATAAAGATGATTAAGGTGGTTTGGAACTGCGGAGGGTTTGAGGAGGCTACTTGAGAAATTGAAAACAAAATGAAGGCTGATTTTCCTAAGTGGTTTGCTAAGATGGGTGAAGATCAACAAGAGTCAGATTCGGGGATGAATCCCAATCAAAAGGGGAGACTTGTGACACCTGCGATCCTCAATAGGACCCTGGGAAAGACCGGATCGAGCTAAGACAGCTAAAGTGTCCGAGCTAACTAGCTGGATCAGCTGGTAGGACTAGGTCACTAGCTGGGTCAGCTGGATGGACTGTGACACTAGCTGGTTCAGCTGAGTGAACTGGGACACTAGCTGGGCAGCTAAGAACCCAGCTGGGTCGTGACCCGAGGGACTGATGGTTACGGATGGCAGTTACTGAGTTAGGGTCAAATGGGTGTGACAAGGGACGCGAATAGAAATGCTGGTTCGTAACCATGTTTCATTGCATCCATCCCTGGTACTGTTACATTACTTATCCCTTATAAATACAAAGTCCCAGACCCAAACGGGTGACGCATAAAAATGAGAGGCGATTACCCAGAGAATTCGGAAAGAACATCTAAGGGAAATATACGAAGGAAGGGGCGTTCGGAAAGTATCCGATCAGCGGTGGATTCAGAACATGAAGGAAAACACTCTGATCATTTCGGAGACTAAGGTAAGTCCCTAATAATCCTTATGCCGGACTTAGTCCATCCTAATAGTCTCTTGGCTAGGGATTTAGGGGAAAATGGTGATAACATGATGTGACGCCCGCGATCCTCAATAGGACCCTGGGAAAGACCGGATCGAGCTAAGTCAGCTAAAGTGTCCGAGCTAACTAGTTGGATCAGCTGGTAGGACTAGGTCACTAGCTGGGTCAGCTGGATGGACTGTGACACTAGCTGGTTCAGCTGAGTGAACTGGGACACTAGCTGGGCAACTAAGAACCCAGCTGGGCCGTGACCCGATGGACTGATGGTTACGGATGGTAGTTACTAAGTTAGGGCCGAATGGGTGTGACAAGGGACGCGAATAGAAATGCTGGTTCGTTACCACGTTTCATTGCATCCGTCCCTGGTACGGTTACATTACTCGTCCTTTATAAATACCAAATCCCAGACCCAAACGGGGGATGCAGAAAAACAGATTTTTTATTTTAATTAAGAAAAAGTTCCGTATGAAATCTATTGGAAATTTAAGGTTTTTATTTTAATTAAAAATTAAATTAAAATAAATTTATTTTAATTTGAGATTTTGTGTTTGTTATTCAAAACATTTCAAAACATTTGTTAATTTAAAACTAAAACAACACTTAATAACAGTATTTTGTATCAAATAATGCATAGTTATAATGTATTTCATCGATTTTCAAATTTTCATATGGTTAACTAAATACTTTATTATATAACACTTATACTTATTCTAACATATATAACAAACCATTACAAAAAATTTAAATGATGTAATTATCATGTAATATGATGTATTAAAAACATTTTTATGATCAAAGAGTATATATAACTTATATCTAAACATGATTAAACTCAAAAAGTTTAAAAACAATCACAAAACAGTTTCGAGAAATTCTCGAAAAGGTATGCGAGATCATTCATAAAAACATTAAAAAAACAAACTTTCAACTCTTTATAACTTCAGATTTCGGCCGATTTCTCTCCATCACATTAATCCATGGATAACAATCAATCAAACTTGTAAGTTTATAAATCTTTTCATTGTTTTTTTGAATTTGATATTTTAGATTTTAGATCTAGAAAGTTGGAATTTTGAGAGTTGAGTTGGAAGATTTGGAATTAGGATGATTAGATTATAGGTTTATAAAGTTGAAATTGTGGATTTGGATCATCTATTTGATTGGTTATATTA
This sequence comes from Nasturtium officinale, assembly GCA_963854855.1. Classification (NCBI taxonomy): domain Eukaryota; kingdom Viridiplantae; phylum Streptophyta; class Magnoliopsida; order Brassicales; family Brassicaceae; genus Nasturtium; species Nasturtium officinale. Next base: position 11,135,085 of record OY978504.1, on the reverse strand, counting down.
TTGAATATGTATTTGATAAATTAGATTAATGATTTAAATAGGTAGAATTATGAATTTATATATAGTTAGGATTATAATTTTATATGTTTATGATTTTGTTATTATTTGAATTTATATGAATTATTTGGATTTATAAGAATTTATTTGAATTATATTAGTTTATATGACTTTATATTAATTTATATTAATATAGATGACTTTATAAGAATTTATATGACTTTATATGAATTATTTGAATTTATATGAATTTCTATGACTTTATATGAATTTAATTAATTTTGATTTTGTTGATTATGGATTTAAACTAGTTTTTATAAATGATTGTTATATAAATTTTGGAATTTTGTTTTATGTACTATTTGTTTATTATATAATTTTGTCTAATATTTGATTTTATTTTTTTCCAGGGATTATGGAGCTTTTAATCGGGCGAGACAGGTTAGTGATCGTCCACGTACACGTTCTAGTGTACCTGAGACTCAATCACCCGCTGCTACACCGCCATCGCATATGAGCATCGAGGACTTTGTTTTTCAACTGGGATGAGAGAATTTAGTTTGACTTGATCCGGGTTTAATTCGCGGATCGACGTGGTAAATTTAATAATTTTTTAAGTTTTTTTATTATTTAATTTGTCTTCTATAATAGAACTTAATTAATTTCTTATTTATTTAGGTTTCAGTTTTCTAACAATGGTATATCCAAGTCCATCAACCGAATGCTAAACGGATTACTTCGGGTTCCATATGCGACTTACTCCACCATGCCCATAGAAGATCAGGATTTATGATTTTGCCAATTTGCGGTAAGTTGGATTTTTATCTAAAATTACTTAATACTCATTTAATAATAAATTTTTATTTTAACCATAATTTTTATAATGTAGCAAGATTTCATTTGGGAAGGAAATCTTATGTCATTGGTTAGACGCGAGTTCGACGCAAAGGCTGCATTGATATACTCTAGGAAGATGAATGAGTAGAATGACAAGTGGAAGAATGAGGAGGTGCCTAGGGAGATGATCGCGAACCCGGAGTTATGGTAAGGACTCATTGGCTATTGGAAGATGGAGGAGATGCAATCGATCTCCACAACGCATTCCACCAATCAGAAGAGCGATCGCAAAGGTAAAGGTATCTTGACCCATAATTTGGGTGCAACGAGCAAGGCTTCCCGCGAACAACAACTTGTAAGTTATTCAATTTTATTTTTATTCTTTATTTCATTATATTTTGATATTTTATATTATTAATCGTTATGTTTATTTTTTGAAGTTTCGGCAACATGGTGTGCCTCCGTCTCATCTTCAATTGCTTGAAGATAGGCACACCAATCACAAGACCGGTCAAATTCAAGATGATTTTGCTCGATATATCATTGACAACGTGAGACATCTTGGAGACGAGTTTCTCCAATCACAACCAATGGTTGAAGGAACTCCTCCATGCACCGAAGTCCTACTCGAGAAGATAAACGAATTCATTTATCAGGTAATTACTTACATTATAACTTTGTTTTACTAATTTTTATTTTATTTTTGTTTTGATTTCTTAGTTATATTCTTTTTATTTCGTAGGCAACTCCAAAGAACAAATGTCATCTTTACAGCCTTCTACATGATTATTACTCTTCTCCATCTTCCGTTTCTTCACGCTATGGAGCTCCTGACCCAGAAAATCAAGAAGCACTCGAGCGAAACCGCCAAGCACTCAAAGAAAATATTGTCGAGATTGACACCTTGAAGGATAAGGTGCAAACCTTAGATGGCAATGGAGGACAATGGAGGCGCGTTTGAGGGCAATGGAGGAGCGGATGGATGCATGGTTCGGACAAAACTCCTGTTAGCCTCCCACCGATTTAAAAAACTATTTAAGTGTTTTAATTTATGTTTTTTAAGAATTATGAATTATGGTTTAATTTTATGAATTATGATTTTATTTTATTTTGAATTATTAATATAATTTATATTTATATTAAATTGAAAATAATTATTAATTTCAAAAAAAAAAATTATGAAAGCCGTCGGAAATAGGTCCGTTGGAAATCCGTCGGAAATATGTCCGTCGGAAATCATGCCATTCAAATTCCGTCAGAAATATGTCTGTCCGAAATCATCCTGTCAGAAATATGTCAGAATTATGTCCGTCAGAAATCTGTCAGAAATCATTCCATCGGAAATCTGTCAGAAATGCGTCCGTCGGAAATCCATCAGAAATCATCCCATCGGAAATCCTTGGATATGCTATAGTCGGAAGTTTATTGAAAATCAGTCAGAATTTGTGATAGATTTCCGGCAGAATTATAATTTCTGACAAGTTGGAACCGACAGACGTTTCTGTCAGAAATCCATCGGAAATCGACATTTCCGATGGGTTTCCGTCAGAAACATCCATCAGTTCCCAGTTGATTTCTTGTAGTGTTACTATTATATGAACTTATGAACTTACACAGTTACCAAATAAAAGTCTTACAAGATTTTTTATATTATTTCTCTAAATATATATATATATATATAAGCCAAAAAGGTGAAACAGAAGTTTATTCATTTCATCGGTTTGTCAGTATTTTTGGATTTACCACCCAATACAAAAAGTTGTAATATAAATTAGATAGTCAAAACAATTAAAACCTCCTCAGGCTTGTTAACACTTGGATAATAAGAGTTTGACTAACCATTACACAGTTGCCAAATAAAAATATTTATGAACTTTACTATATAAGAACATCATCTTCCTCCTAGGAACATCATCTTCTTATTAAATAAACTATTTCAAAATATTACTATATAAGAACATATCTTAATTCCCTCTCGGTCTTCTTCTAATTTGTTTCTTACGAGCTTCATCTTAAGAACAAGGCTACTCCTTTTACAACAATAAGTTAAGTAATTATTTCACTAATTTACCATTTTTATCCTTAATGTAAAAACTTATCCCTTCAGCACTAAAACATGTTTATCTCAAAACATATATATTTATTTATTTTTGTAACTTGACATCTCAGGGATTTATCCAAAATGAGAGATTTTAATGGAACATTTATGTGGTCTCCACCATCCAGTCCTAGCCCAACAACGATATTGACGATGTTGAATCAAAGAGACAATGGTCTAAATCTGATGAATGAGATCTTCCCTCAAGCTAACTTATCAAAAGTTCATGATGATCAGTCTGAAAGAATAGGATCTAATCCTCCAACACTTGACATAGACACTAATGTTGTATGTGGAACAGGCTTCTATAAAATCTCTTTTCAAGAATCTAATGTTGAGCCACTTAGTGCTCCTTTGGTCCCTTCTTTAGAACATGATGCAGTTGACGAAGCCCACAATGGTTTTTCTCATCAGCTGCTGAATGGCTATCTGCCTTCTGAAGAAGGTAATAGAATTTTTGCATCTCAAGTTTAAATCCTTTTTCTATTTTTCTGATTCTTTTATTATATGTCTTGCATGTGAAACAGACAAATTCCATTATATCCCATCTCCAGAATCTAATGGTGCTCCTTTAGTTGCTTCTGTTGAATTTGACATTGTTGACGGGTCCAACAATGGCCATTCCCATCAGGCCCTCAACATTGATCAAGAAGGTAACATAACATATTTACTGTTGTGATCAAGTTTAAACTAAGTTTAATTATCTTCTCTCTTTTGTAGAATGTTATGATGTTCCAATGGAAGAGTCCATTTATATATGATCTCATGCTGAACCATTTGTTGCTCCATTTTTTGTTTCTATAGAATATGATGCCGTTGATGAAGTCAATATCATCTCCATGGAGGAGGAGAGCAAGAACAAGAGCACGGAAGAGGCAAAAAAAATGATGAAGAAAAAATGAGGATCACAATATTATTTCTGTTTAAGAAGTAGATGTCGGATCTTCATCTTCAAATAAAAGGTTTCAACAAAAGTTACCATCACAATTAATACACTAAAAACCATCTTAGTTGATGTGTAAACATAAAATGTCTTAACTAAATTAACCATTACATAAATTCTTGCAGGAAATTTGAGGGATCAAACATGATTGATACCTCAATAATAAACAAGACACAGAGGGTCATAATTAAGATGGAAAGCAAAGAAGACAATCCTGATGATGGTTTTAAGTGGAGAAAGTACAGTGCAAAAATTATTAAAGGCAATCCTAATCCGAGGTATTTAATATTACCACCGTGTTCTTTTTCTAACTGCTTCATTTATTTTCAATGTAAATTAGCTTATTTTGCATGACTTATCTATTGTGGATTTTGCTCAAAAATCCGGATCGCTTTGGATTAGTCATGGATTAGTTAGATATATACATTGTCAATTCAAAAAGATAAACTAATAAACTTTTTTTTTGTATATGTTAATCACCGGAGTTACCTACAAATGAACATCCAATGGATGCAAAGTGAAAAAGCAAATCCAGGGAGGAGCAGAAGATGTTAAATTTGTCATTACTACATACGATGGGATTCACAATCATTGTACACCATCAGTATTCAGAAAGGGAAATGGTTTCCATTCCACTGATATGCCTATTTCTTCGTTTTATCATCTCCTAACATTAGGGCGCCTTTCTCATTGGTGGGTACACAAACTGACATGACCAAGCTGTTTTTGACCGGACTATCTAAGTTGCCGAGTTTACCGGTTAACCACCAGAATACTGGTATGAGTAACCAATGATTGATGAGATACTGGATGGCACAGTGGTATACATTCGGATTAGCAATTAGGTCTATGCTAATCTTGGTACTTGACTTTTTTAGAAATGCTGCGATCTGCAATAATGTTAAAGAGACTTAAAATTTGTACTTTTCAGCTTTCAAAGAAAAAAGAAAGGAAGAAATAATAATACAGTTATATTATAAAAAAAAACTGTAACTTTTAATGAATTTTCTTTTGTTATTATTTTATCTTTCTTTAACAACCCCAATAGGAAAGAACATACGCAATCTTCATGAACTCATCAACATTGCAACAAATTAAACCACTCTCCCAAATGACCTGCACCTCCCTAAGTTAAAGAATCAGCTCTATCTAAGTTAAAAACCATATATCGTTCTCTTTTTCATTATGATATTTTATATAAGTTAATGTGAAATTATGTCCCTGAAATAAAATCTACTGTTATTCCTCGAAGACATGTTTAAAGACACGAGAAATCTGGTTTTTGTTTTGTTCAAGTATTTTACTCAAAAACTGTAATGCTCCCTCGTTCTTGGTCTAATCCATGAATTATGAATGTTGTGTTAGAAATATGAATCTGAGTTTCATGAGATACTTGAATGAATTATGATAAAGCGTAATCCTCCCTCTTTCTTCTGATTTATTATATTTTAATTGTTCACACTATTTTTAAGGTTTTGTTATCATGTGTTTTAAAGCAGAATTAATTTTGGAAAGTAGTTCTTGAAAAAAATGTAAAAATCATACCATCTTTGAAGCTATGCTGCAAGAAAATTAAAACAGATACGTTGAAACCAAAATGTGTAGAAATGCGGAAGTATTCAAGAAAAAAGGAAAAAAGTATTTCACGTTTCATAAGAGTAAAAAAAGTAGGAAACGTGAATATTTATATATGAATAAACATATTTACAACAACACAAATCTAATACATACATTCTATTAATGAAGTAGAATTGAAAGGAGAAGAAAATCAACATACCGATGAGAATTCTATATATATATATAACAAATTCTGTAACACTCATAAGAGATGTCATTACATTATTCTGTAACAAATTCAACCAAAGCTAGTGAACTTCTTGTTTCCTTTCAAGAATCATCAAATTGACATTTGAGATCTGTAATTTCGTATCTGAAGCTTTCAAGGGATGATCTTGCTCCTTGGACACTCCATTTGCTGAGCTTTTTTCATGATATCGCCTCACTCACCACTATTCTTACAGTAGCAAGTCGATTAAAATCTAAAACTGATCAAAATACTTTCTAATTCGAATTTTTAAGTTTGCAAAACTTTATACTATTTGATGAAACATAAGCATGAACAGTGTTAGATTTGATACAACTCTATTTACTTGCAGCAAGATAATGAGCACGAGAATAAAATAAGGATGAATTAGGAACATCATTGTTTTAGTTCTTACCCAATACACTTATTATTGCTTGTTACATTGTGAAGTTTGATGCATTTTTCCAAAATCAAACAAAAAGCTCTACAACTAATAATATCCACACATTGTGGAACTAAAACTACTAAAACAGTAACCCAACAACTAAGTTTTTTCTGAGGTAATCCCACAATTTCGATCTCACATCCCTTCAAAGTAATGGATGCAACACTGTTCACATTTAAATCCTTTGCCTCTTCAAGTACCTGTCTCAAATTACAACCAAAATTACAAATCAGAATAAGAACGTGAGAGATGATTGATCGAGCTTACTGACAAACATTCCTTTTGTTATCATTGTGTATTAGATATAACTTATTCTCGCTATCGATTTCATGGAACCTAACCATCATTGTATGATAACAAAGACAACTCAAAGGGAGCACAATGAAACAAAAACCAAGTTGTTGTTGTATAAGCTATATTCTATACTGGACCAAAAGCAACAAGTGTGAATCTTTATTTTGCTACGCCACAGACAATCTTTGCCAAATGCAGTTTATTTTAATAACATGGCCTGAGAAATGAGCTAAAGCCTTTAAATCAGAGAACCGAAGTAGCTGTTTATATGAACAAAAAGTAACTAAGTGCTAAAAAACTTCGTGTTGTCTATTATGCCTACACAACAAAAACAAAAACAGAGTCTAATCTTCAAGAAACCTACAATGCAGCAGCACACTCTCTCGTCAGGAATATAAAATCTAGGAGCATCACCCATCCTTTCCAATTCCTATCAATCCCAAACCCATATTGTTCTTTACCAATCAAAAGTAAAAAAAAACAATCCACCAAAACCATTTATTTCTACGGTTTCTACCCAGTCAAAGAATGGTAATGAAAGATATTGATCAGCAAAAAAACTGCATAAAATTAAAGACCAATGAAGCTAATGAAAATCTCAAATGTTCTTGATTACGCAAAATCAATGGAATATTCATAAGGAAATGTTCAAATTTCAAACAATTTGACTGATATTAAATTCAAAAACCATAAAATAAAATATCAATGAAGCTACCGATTCACATATGTTCTTGAATTACAAAAATAAATCAAATATTAATATGAAAAATGTTCAAATTCCAAACAAATTTATCTTATTTTGAATCCACTAACCGTAAAAGCAAAGAACATTAGACCAATGAAGCTAACGAATTGCAAATGTTCCTGAATTATGCAAAATCATTCGAATTTTCATAAAAAAGCTCAATTCCATACAATTTGACTTATATTAAATTCACAGAATCTAAAATCATAGATCAATGAAGCTAGTACGGAACCGCAAATGATTGTGAATTATGAAAAACCTCAATCAAATATTAATACACAAATGTTCAAATTCCAAAACAAATTGATCTGATTAGAAATAAAAAAAATTGTAAAATCAAAGATAAATGAAGCAACTAATCTCAAATGTTTCTGAAGTTACGCAAAATCGATACAAAAATCTTTAATTTCTCTAAATTCTATTTAAACTAATTACATTCTCCACTGATAAACAACAAAAGAAATAGGTCAGAAACTAGAAGGCGAAGGATGAAGGCGAGGAAGTGCCATTGTCGGAGAATGAAGTGACGGCGATCTTGTGGTGGCGGAGACAAAAGAGCGAGCTGCAGAGCCAGCAATGCCCCAAGCCATTTTTATCAAGTGTGTTAAGGTGAAAATTGAAATGAAGAAGAGAGAGTGCTAAGGTTTTTGCTAGGGCTTTAGAAATATTGATGAAGTTGTTCATAAGGTATGTACAGTGTGGTTCATCATAGCGGATAAATACACCTGTTGGTTTTAGCCCAAAGTATTTTTTAAGTAACCGAGTTACTATATGCCCAATTTAGATAGATACAGCCCAACATGGTTGTATAGTGGATTCGTTTTGATAAATTAGGTAAAAAAATATTTCAATACCTTCACCGCCGCCAGCTATCACAACACCTCCTCCACCCGTCTCTGTGCCGCCTCAACAAGCTACACAACCATCTACTTCAACTTCAATTCATCCTATGCAAACTCGAAGCAAGAGCAACATTTTCAAACCCAACACTCGACTTTGCCTTTACACCACCGCAACCTCACCAATACCCTTAAACCATATTTAAGCGGCAAAAGGTCCTAAATGGAAACCGGAAATGGGAGAGGAATACAATGCTCTTATTAAACCGGGAACGTGGTCAGTTGTACCATGGCCCAAGTCTGATTATATCATTCATTCACTGTGGTTGTACAGGCACAAGCTTGCAATATGCCGGCATCTTTACTAAAGGTTTTTTTACATCTCTGTTTTTGACTTCCGGTCCCGCCTGAGTGCTTGGAAACCTCCTGCTCCGACTGCGGGAGGGTGTTAGATTAGATATAGGAGAATGCATAGGTTGGCCCTGACCTTTAGTATTCTTCTAAAGCCCAATCCTTTCATGAGAGATCCCTGTTCTGACTTGATACATCCTATGAAGGGTTACTTTTTGTCTCTTAAACCTTTACCTTAGCCAAATGAGATTCAATGACCTTTACATACACTTATCCGTTAGTTTATACGAGACTATATATAGAAAGAGTTTATTACTGTGGAAGACTAAAATATGCAACACGCTCTTCTTATAACGTTAAAATTTTACGTATATGCGTCTGTTTATCCAAGAGATAATTATAGTGAATTATATTTTGTAAAAATAAAGTTATGACCATGAAAATTTGTTAAAATAGAGAATTTTCTTTTACTGATCCAAAAGAAAGAAAAACATTAGTTGTACACTTTAAAGGAGAGCTTTATATAGTTTTAAACTAGCTTCTAACAGCTTTTTAACCAAGCATACATTAAACACATTTTGTTTTTAACTGTAGTTCCATGAAATTTCAAATGAAAATGGTTTGAAATAATTTGTTTTGTTTTACTAATTAAGCAAAAAAACCAATTCAAAATAAATAATAATCTTTTACGTTCAGTTTTAGCATGTGATTTTAAAACTTTAGAATAATGATTGATCCAATCATGTGTATACGAAACATATAGCCAACTGAATTTGACGAATACAGATAACTGACTGTTGACCACCAATAACGAACACATATAAATTGGAGAAGAATATGTAATTCTGTGAATCTACGTGATCGAAAATATTCCATTAAGAAAGTATTTATAATGTACAAGAGATAAACCATATATGAACTGCAGTAGATTTAATATATCCAAATCTAATTTAATCAACTCAATAAATTGACAAAACAACATCAGCATAAATATCAACTATCAACCTACAAGTTCACTGCAAATCATGAATATAAAACAATAACAACTATAAAATAAATATAAACCTCTTATAAGTCATCTCCTTTCCACAACCTTAGTCCCACAAGCTCCATCTAGCTAAAATTTACTGCATCATTACGAATAGATACATCAGTATGTAATAAATACTGAGTGATGCGATTAACCCGTCTCACAGCTATACAAATAGACCAACATATAGTTTTTAGCATAATATATATGCTAACTGAATTCAGCAACCAACTCAGCAACAAATTCATCAATTTTCAAAGATTAATTAATTAATTTAATTCAGCCAAAAATATTTAGAAATAACTCTATATATTTAATTTTAACAAATTTCAGATATTTATTTCAACATATATAATTCTAAAAACAATTTTGCAATTCAATTTCAACAATTTATTTCAGCAAAACTATCAAATCAATAAGGTTAACAAATAAACTAGTCAACAAACAACACAGAACCCTAGCACAAAACAATTATACTAGAAACATTCTGTAAAACCCAGATAACTCACGGTACTGCATTCACCTTAACATTTTCACGGTCTCCTGACAACACAACCTTTCAACCTCACAGGATCTATACTCCCTGGAAATTTTAGGGCTTACTAAAGGTCACACAAACACAATAAAAACATTTCCTCCTACCCCTTCAGCCAATCACATCAACAAAACAACATTATACCTAACCAGAAAAATCTAAAAATAACAGAAACGATCAGCCTCTAAGAAGGGATCACAAATCAAATTATAACCGTTCAGTTCTTAATCACACCATTGAAAATCAACTCCTAGATGTCTTGAAACTATCCCCAAAGTTTCATGATGATCCGATCAAAGTTGAACTCGCGATCTCTCTTTGAACCCACATTAGTTCAAATCGCGTTTGAAACAGAACACATCACTAAAACGCACATAACTTTTAAAATATTAACTCAAATCCAAGTCCGAAATGTGGTACATCTAAGGCTAAGGCTTAGTTACAACTCCATAAAATTTCGTTATCTGTGGTAATGATTTACTTGGTAAAATCTCTTTTCAACCATCTCTTGGTAGTTCTGTATACATCTCATTTCACAAATGATGCAGATTCCTCTTCTCTCACAAGTAACAACTTCAACCTCTCTTTTATAATTGGTGGAAAAATGTAGGGTTCGGCATTTTTGTTATCCAAAATAGTAATTAAGTCACTCAGCTTTCTGATCTTTGCAAATCATCCCCGTTATTTATGATCTTATGAAACTAACCCATCATAATGTTTTTTTGATCCAACACCAACAACCCCCAAAACTCTATTATTCTCCATTTTAACACCTCAAAGTTTTATTTATTTAAATAAAATCTGTAAAATTAGCTCGTTATTCCAAAAAAATAAATCCTTCCCGTTTTTGGGACAAATATGTTACAATTCTCCCCCAATAAAATAAATTCATCCTCGAATCTGCGAACTCCAAATTCCTCGCAAAAATGACGCAACTACAAACCTTGCATCAATTTTTTCTCTTAAAAACCACTAGCGTACATAGATAAACCACTAAATTCACTCATCAGTGACCTCACTTAGTCTACCTCAAATCTTCTCGGATCATGATATGAATCCTCACTCTTAGAACCAGCAATCCTTTAAGTGACAGATAATTCACCATTCAAGAGAACTAGATATTCTCTTTCAGCAACCAAAAACTATTCCATCCATCGAATTCCTCACCACCCAGAATATCAAACATAACCAACAAAATCTTCGATAGATCAATCTGATTAGGATTGATTATTCCCCTCTGCTCAACATGATCTTGGGAACTCCCCCGATCAACAGCTTATCATACTCCAATAGCAGTTTAGCTCTGTATACCTCCAGAACTACAACACGGCTCATCATAGACTACAACCAACAAAATAGCTTTATTGTAATTCCACGATTAATGGCACAACTCAGCATAGCTTTCAAGGCTAATATTACAATAGAACATAGCCTTTTGACTATCTAAATAACACAGCATAGCATTCCGACTATCAGCACAACATAACATAGTCTTATGGCTATCGGCACAACACAACATAGCCTTTCTGCTATCGGCACAACACATCCTTTGTCTACCGTATCTTTTGGACACCACAAGACCATACTTGGTTTGAATGAATATGTGCCTACCGTATCTCCGGAACAGCTCAGCACAATAAAATGACAAAGCATCTCAGAGTCCAGCATGACACGATCAGCTAAGTCCAACAAGATCCTAAGATCTCATGTGGCTTACCAAAACAGCATCAGGAATCACACAGAAGCCTGACCGGTAAACACCACAAAGCAATGAGATTACACAACACGGATCCCCATCAAACAGCATTAGGACAATGTCCTAACCAGCCAAACCAAGTATTAGGATCAACACAATATGATCCCTACACCTAAACCAAGTATTAACAATAATAGCATGCACCACATATTCAATAAAATATATACCTTATTATTAGATATTAATAAAAAAGTACTTCATTTAGTGACACCGACAATTACATGAATACAACGGCTTAAACAACAAGAATGTGGACACCAACACGGTAGATACCAACACCTGTGACTTCAGATAAGTCGCCAGCGTATCAAACAACTTAGAAATTTTGTGTTTAATCTTAGCTTTGCGTTCTCAAGTTTCCATCTCAACTCCATTACAGTCCCATAAGACATTTATATGTGAAACCTTTTTCCGCTTGATCATTCAGACTCTGTGAACTAGCACCTCCGAAGGCCTCACCTTTACAGCCATACTCAGAAAGATGTCAGATGGAATCTCGGCCATCACCTGATCAACCCTATGTAGATATTTCTTCAGTATAACAAACTGAAATACTTTATGAAATACCTGCATCACATCCAATAACTCCATCCTATAAGCAATCAGCCACAACCAGTTCCAAAATATTAACATGATCCATATACCGAGAACTCAGCTTAGTTTCAGTAATACACATGTTCAGACTTGTCAGCATGGCCATCTTCAGATAGACCATATCCCCCAACTACAAACTCCAACTTCTTTCAACGCTCATCAGTGTAGCTTTCTATCTTTTTGTGGTTCTTATATATTCAGCTTGACCACACGGGTCTCTTCCATAGTCTCATGCACAAAATAAGATGGCAACCTCATGTCCCCACTTGAATTCTCTACCATGGTGTCTTGCATGACTTACCATAGAGAATTTTAATAGAACAATACCAATAATAGCATGGTAGTTAGTGTTTTATGCAAACTCTGCTAAACTTGAGTGATCAATCTAATGGCCACTGCAAAAAAAAGCACACAAAACTTCCCATGTAACTATCATTCTCAACTCTCATTCCCATAATCACATAGCACGGCCCATGTTCACAAAGATTTCAACACCCTCTTCTGAATCTTCAACTGCATGCATTCCTCTTAAATCATCAACAACGAGATTAGCCTTCTCAAAATGGTAAGCTATCTCAGTTCAAAAACACCCACCAACTCTAGTTACGGCAATATCCCCAAATTCAGCTCGCTTTAACCTTCAAGAACTCACCTTGTTCCTTAAGCGTAACAACCTAGATCACTCATGATCATTTCCTTGGAGTACTAAGAGCACAGCTGGCTCGCACCAAGCGCTTAGGTCCAACAACAACTTTGATTATACTCAATAAAATCTTTTCTTGATTATTGAATAAATTTCTTTTTAAAATGTTCCTTTCCACGCAACTTTCTCTCTTTTTTTTAGGAAATTTTTTTTAAGCAACCTTTCTTTTTAAGAACTCTTAACACACTCCTCTTAAGCACCTAGAAGTACTCTCTGCTCTTAAAATACCTAACATCTTTGGCAAAACTTCCGCTTGACTCACAAGCCCGCAATCATAATCCTTTTCCAGCGTGATTGATCTCACAACTACCGTGCGAATCCTCATAGATCTAATAAGTCATGGCGAGTCTCACTACATCCAACTTATTTCATGGATACTGATTCTTTAAAATAATAGATCCTTCTTCATGTAACAGCCTTACAACTTAGTTCACTAATTTAGATTTTAGAGACGAGATAACTTCTAACTCGATATTCACTACACATCTTAGTGCACTATGATATCTTAGCTAACCAGCTTTAATCTTTACCAAAATCAACTCATCCAGCTTGCAACTCCAAACTAGCTCACTTATGCTTCAGACTCCCAAGACTTTCTCTGAACTCCTCAGAATACTCTAGAACATTCAAGAACTCTTTCAAAATCTTCCAAAACCTTTCCTAGCTACCTATCAGCTCTTCATGATTCCATAGAAGCTGGATTCAGTACCATAGTAGAGTAACTGCTCCAACAGCTGAGCCAAGAAACCTAGCATCACCCTTACTTGGTTTTGATCTCTTTGTTATACCACTCCTTGCACAGGTGCAACATTTTCTGGTGCAGCTCCACCAACAACTCTCACATTAATACCAACACAATGTTGAAATATGTGATCTCAAGAAGAAGAATTCAAACTCAAGAAAAGGAGGGAAAAGGAAAGAACTAGTTGTGAAGGAACTAGAAGGAGAGCTAGTTTATAAGGAACTAGAAGAAAAGGAAGCTGTTGGATATCAACTAGACAAGCTAACTAAACCAAGTGAGGAAGCAAAGGAGGCATGGGCGCTGCAGGGAGAAGGTATGGGCACAGCATGGGAACAGCATGGGCGCAGCTGCACTGTTGGAGCAGCTCAACCACTCCATCATCACACCTCTTCTCTCCCTCTTCCTTAGATATTTTTTCCTTAGCTTATGCTTGTAAAGTCTATATATACTTGTGCATTGTATTGGTTGAAGAGTGTGAATAAGAAGAAAAATTCAGCAATCTCTCTCTCTCTTATTACGCCAATTCTCTTATCTTCATCCTTATCTCTCCCTAAACTTCTAAATTCAACATGGTATCAGAGCGGGTTCCTTATCCAACCGCTTAAACTCTCTTCATAATCCCTTTAAGCTATCTTCAAAACCTTCTAATCTATAGCAATACATCTTACCAAGTTCTATTCACTCTGAGATTAAAATCCTTGAGATCGGTTGATCTTCAAGTTGTGAAAGAGCTGGGATTGTGTATTACTACAAGAGAATGGAGGTGAATAGAGTAGCGATTTCTGTTGTTCTTAAAGGAGATAACTACCTTCTTTGGGCAAAAACTACTAAGACCATTCTAAGAGGTAGAGGACTTTGGAAGTTCATTGAACCTAAGGAAGAAGCTGAACCATACAATGACAAGGAAGAGCAAGAAGAGCAGTTCACTCTTTCACTTCTTCAAAGCTCACTAGAGCCATCTATCCTGGCGGCCTACTCATATGCGGATACCGCCAAGGAGTTGTGGGATATACTCAAGGGAGTATATGGAAACATCTCAAATATATCAAGGATATTTGAGGTGAAGAGGGCGTTGAATGAGCTTCAACAAGGAGAGAAGCCATTCAAGGAAATGTTTGGGGAGTATAGAAGCTTGTGGGCCGAACTGGAGATCTTGAGGCCACAAACTATGGACCCCAAGGAGTTAGGAGAAAGGCGTGACCAAGATCAAGTGTTTGGGCTTCTCTTGGCGCTCAACGCATCCTACAAAGATCTTATCAAGCACATACTTAGATTTGAGAAGCTGCCAAGTCTAGCGGAAGTATGTGGCATGATTCAAAGAGAGGAAGGGTCAAGAGACCTATTTCGTGCACCAAGCGAGGCTGCACATCATGCAAGAAAGAATCTTACATTCGACAAGAGGGTGTTGGAATGTGAGCATTGTAAAATGAAGGGACACACTAAGGAGAAGTGTTGGACCCTTCATCCACACTTGAGGCCTAAGAGGCTAAAGGAGAATGGAAGTGGACCTAGAGCCTTCATGGGTGTGGCACAACCAGTTGAGGATACGGTCAAGAGGTCCGAATTCGAAGCCCTCATCAAGAGCCTAGCCAAGCTCACTGAATCTGGTAAAGGCTTCCTCGGTTCTAAAAGCTCCATAAAAAAGGACAAAGTGATTGTGGATTCAGGGGCTTCTCATCACATGATTAAGGATCAAGACATGCTTAAAAATCTTGAGCCTTATCATGGGAATGTGCAAGTGGCAAATGGGAGTTCAGTTCCGATTGAAGGGATAGGGGAATTAGAACTTTTCAAAAAGGGAACAAAAGCCTTATACATGCCTAGTTTCTCATCTAATCTTCTATCAGTTCATAAAGCTACCAAGGATTTGGATTGTGTGGCATTGTTTGGGACTGACTTTGTTAAGTTTCAGGACCCTAAAACAAACAAAGTGCTCGGAGAAGGGAAGGTAGAGGATGGAGTATATCTTTTGCACACAAATAAACAAGCGGATGTGAAAGCGCTTGGAATGAAGGCGGATGTAGAAGTATCTAGTAGGAAGGAGATTGGAGATAGTCCACTATGGCATGAAAGGTTGGGACATCCAAGCTCTGCAGTTCTCAAAGTGGCCTTACCCAATCTCATTCAAGAAGAAGTAGTATGTGAAGCATGTGTACTAGGGAAACATTGTAGACAAGTGTTTCCTACTTCATCTACATTTTGTGATGAAGCTTTTGGCATTGTACACTCGGATGTATGGACCGCTCCTTGTAATTCAAGAGATCAATATAAGTATTTTGTTTCATTCATAGATGACTACTCAAAATACACATGGATTACTCTTCTACATACCAAAGATCAAGTTTATGAAGCATTCACCAACTTCATCAACTATGTGTCTACACAATTCAAAACAACAATCAAGATCTTAAGAAGTGATAATGGAGGAGAGTATATAAGCAAGCGGTTCAAGGAATTACTCAACAACCTTGGCACCATCCATCAAACATCTTGCGCCTATACTCCACAACAAAACGGAGTAGCTGAAAGAAAAAATAGACACCTAATGGAGGTAGCAAGGACCATCATGATTGCCAAGGGAGTACCTAAACTTCATTGGGGAGATGCCGTGATGACTTCAAACTACTTGATCAACCGTCTTCCAACCAAGAACCTGGATAATAAGTCACCATTTGAGGCATTGTACAACAAGAAACCAAGCCTACATCATCTCAAAACCTTTGGATGTAGCTGCTTTATGTTCACACCAGAAGGTCAAAGAAACAAGCTTGAACCTAGAAGCATGAAGTGTGTATTCATTGGATATTCACCAACACAAAAAGGATACAAGGTCTACAACCCGGAGACAAGACGAGTCTATGTATCAAGAGAGGTGAGGTTCAATGAAAAGGAGAGCTTCTATGGAGCTAAGAATCATGATACCCCTCAAGGTATGAGCTCACCATTTATGGAGTGGATACCGCTCTTTGAAGATTCAAGAACAAGGGATGATGTACATGAGGAGAATGACCCAACCTCAGATCATGAAGCCACGGATGAGGAAAGTGAACCTAATCCAGGTGTAGAAAGCATTGACATTGTCAAAGAAGAACCTGAGCCAACAGTACCTCTAAGAAGAAGTACAAGACAGAGGCGACAACGTGTTCACTATGGCTACAACAACTCTGCCATGCTCCAAGGAGAGTCTAGTGCGAGTAATCTTCCTTGTGTGATAAGAGAATGCCCTGAGCGTACGGCGAGCTTAGATCTCGATCCTATTGGCGACAGCATTCTCTTATCACAAGGGGGAGATAACACTCAAACTAGCACTGTTACATATCCCATTGAGCATTTTTGCTCGTTGGCATCGTTACCTATGGAGCATGAAGCTTTTCTTGGAAAAATCAGCAAGGAATCCATACCTAACTCATATGAAGAAGCGTGTGAGAGTGGAGTATGGGTAAAAGCCATGGAAGAGGAAATGAAGTCCATGGAAAGGAATCATACTTGGTACTTAACCGATTTACCAAGGGATAAGAAGCCAGTTGGGTGTAGATGGGTGTATACAATCAAATACACAAGTGATGGGAGGATAGAAAGATACAAGGCAAGGTTGGTAGCAAAAGGGTATACTCAAATCTATGGGGAGGATTATACCGAGACATTTGCTCCGGTTGCTAAGCTCCATTCCATCAGAATCCTAATCTCGGTGGCAGTGAACTTGAAGTGGGATCTATGGCAGATGGATGTCAAGAACGCCTTCTTGCAAGGGGATTTGGAAGAGGAAGTGTATATGGATCCACCCCAAGGATATCATAAGGAAGGCAACAAAGTTTGTAGATTGAAGAAAGCAATCTATGGGCTAAAGCAATCTCCAAGGGCATGGTACCAAAGGCTAAGTGCTTGTCTTTTGGAGAAGGAGTTCATAAGATCGGAAGCTGATCATACACTTTTCACAAGGAAAAGTAAAGGAGGAGTAGTGGTGGTCTTGATCTATGTTGATGATCTAATCATCACAGGAAGTGACAAAGATGGAGTAGATCGAATCAAGGAACTCTTGAAGGTTGCTTTTGATATAAAGGATCTAGGAGAGCTTAAATACTTCCTAGGGATTGAAATGACACGGTTTGAAGATGGGATGTTCATCTCCCAAAGGAAATATGTGCTGGATCTCTTGGAAGAAACCGGGAAGTTAGGATCCAAACCGGCCAAAACTCCAATAGAAGAAGGCTACCAAGATAGTCCTGAGGGGGAGCCATTGGAGAATATTAAAAGATACCAGAGGATGGTGGGCAAGCTCATCTATCTTACTATTACAAGGCCGGATATTTGCTTTGCAGTGAACCGTGTGAGTCAACATATGCAAAAACCAACTATGCAGCATTGGAACATGATTGAGAGGCTGCTAAGGTACTTAAAAAACAGCCCTGGAAAAGGCATATGGATGAAGGCTAATGGAAACACAAAGGTTCAAGGATATTGTGATGCGGATTGGGCTGGAGATAAGCAAGATAGAAAGTCCACATCCGGTTTTTGTACCTTTGTGGGAGGTAATCTAGTCACTTGGAGAAGTAAGAAGCAGAAAGTTATAGCCTTATCAAGTGCTGAAGCCGAGTATAGGGCTATGAAGGAGGTGACAAAAGAATTGATATGGGTGAGGGCATTCCTAGAAGATCTTGGGATACTTGAGGCTGAGGAGATGCTGTTGTATTGTGATAATCAAGCTGCAATACATATAGCATCCAATCCGGTATTCCATGAAAGGACCAAGCATATAGAAGTGGATTGTCACTTTGTGAGGGGAAAGATTCAAGAAGGAATCATCAAACCCGCATTCGTAGCAAGTGGGGAACAGCTAGCGGATATCTTCACCAAGGCAACATCCTCGATCATTGGGGATCACATATATGGCAAGATCGGTCTAAAGGATATTCACCGACCAATCTTGAGGGGGAGTGTTGAAATATGTGATCTCAAGAAGAAGAATTCAAACTCAAGAAAAGGAGGGAAAAGGAAAGAACTAGTTGTGAAGGAACTAGAAGGAGAGCTAGTTTATAAGGAACTAGAAGAAAAGGAAGCTGTTGGATATCAACTAGACAAGCTAACTAAACCAAGTGAGGAAGCAAAGGAGGCATGGGCGCTGCAGGGAGAAGGTATGGGCACAGCATGGGAACAGCATGGGCGCAGCTGCACTGTTGGAGCAGCTCAACCACTCCATCATCACACCTCTTCTCTCCCTCTTCCTTAGATATTTTTTCCTTAGCTTATGCTTGTAAAGTCTATATATACTTGTGCATTGTATTGGTTGAAGAGTGTGAATAAGAAGAAAAATTCAGCAATCTCTCTCTCTCTTATTACGCCAATTCTCTTATCTTCATCCTTATCTCTCCCTAAACTTCTAAATTCAACACACAACACATAACTCTTCTCAGATCTCCACCAACTAGTTCTTAACTCCGACTTGCTCAATTGTCTCACTTCCATCCACATTCTCTATAGATGTTCTAACCGCTCCAACATCAACTCTATTGAAGCACTACTAACCACTAACAATTTTGCCACATCAGAACCCTTGTGAGGTTGGAATCGATTGTCGAAAACCAAACTGAAAATACATATATTCTAGCTCAGGTCATACGATTTAGCTTGGATCAAATGATCTATTCAGCTACATTGATCCCTTGATCATAAATTTATCATAATCCCTCCAGAAATTTAATAACTCAGCCATCTCTAATGACTAAAACTTCCAACACCACCAAAATATACCATACAAACGGAATCCACCAATTCCCTCTACACATCTCAGTTCTTGATCACGACATCGATCAGAACTCTTTTACCCATATCAGCAACACCAACAGAACTACCTATAACAAGGTCAATAACAAGACCTACAACCAGATAAATCAACACTTATCTACATCGCTCCTATAGCAAGATCCACCAGCAAGTATCTACAACACCCTAACAACAGTCCACCACTACAACTTCTTGAGCTCCCAGAACAACACTGCCTGGAAAAATAACATCTCTATGTGATGCATCTGGAGCCTGTACCACAGCCGGTAACCGCTCCAACAGCTAGGTCAGCAATCCTTCCACATATCTTAATTGGTTAGGATATGCCCCTAAAGAGTTATTCCCTACAATGTCACATCAGTTCCTGGAAAACAACAGCTCTTCTTGGATTAACCATCTACAAATCAGCGAACTACTAATCTTTCCAACAATAAATAAAACTACAACGAAAAGAGTCTTATTGTGAAACCTTTTTACCAGCTGGAATGGATGACATACCCCAAAACCCCACAACAAAAGAAAATAAACGCTATACGACTAGCAACAATCAAACAATACTTGATTCACTGCATAAAAACAATATAGTACAGCTGGAAATTTAGCAGTCCTCGAAACATCTCCGCTCTGATACCAAGTTTAAACACTCCAACCTATTATTCGATAATAATATCTTCAAGATTAAAATCCTTATTAGCTGATAATCATAAATATCAAGATCAAACATAATTAAACAATTATTGAAAACCACATTAACTTAATTAACTCAATAAACTCATAAAAAGCCACATCACCATAATTATCAACTAACAACCTACAAGTTCACGATAAAATCATCACCATAAAATAATAAAAGCAATCAAATAAATAAATATCAACCCTTGATATGTCATCTCCTTTACACAGCCTTAGTCTCACGAGCTCCATTAAGATAAAATTTATTGCATCATTACGAAGAGTGCACAAGTATTTAATAAATACTGAGTGAAGCGAATAACCTGTCTCACATCTATACACACAGTCCAACATATAGTTTATAAACATAATATATATGCTTACATAATACAAGAACAAACTATGGAACAACTTCATCAATCAATAATTTTAGCAATTAATCAATTAATTTAATTCAGCCAAAAATATTTAGAAAAATGTCATATATCTAATTTCAACAATATTCATAAATATTTTTCAGCATAAATAATTCTAACAAATTTTGGCAATGTAATTCACATCAATTTACTTCAGAAGAAAAATCAAATAAAAAACCCAGCAAATCACTCAATCCACGTACAACACAGAAACTCAAGCAAATATATATTATATTATAAACTTCGTAAAAATCCAGATAACTTTAGGCTTTTCGCGGTCTCCTGACAACACAACCGACAAAACTCACAAGATGACTATCTAGAACTTTTATGGCTTCCTAAAAGTAACAACAACACAAGCAATACCTCTCTTTTTCACCCTTCAACAAATTACATCAACAAAACAACATTATACCTAAACTAAAAAAATCTGGAAAATAACATAAACAATCATCCTCTTAAAAGGGATCATAAAACAAAAGTTAACCGTTCAGTTCTTAATTACACCGTTGAAAATTAAGTCCTATATGTGCTGAAGCTATTCATAAAAATCATCCGAGCACAGATGAACTCGCGATCTCTCTTTGAATCCACGTTGGTCCAAATCGCGTCTGAAACAGAACACCTCACTAAAACGCACATAACTTTTAAACTACTAATTCAAATCCAAATCTGCAAAGTGGTACATCTACGTCTAAGGCTTAGTAGAACTACATAAAATTTTGTTAACTTTGGAAATGATTTATTTGGTTAAATCTCTTTTCTACCATGTCTTGTCAATTCTATCTGCATCTCCTTTCTTCAAAGTCTCATATTCCTCCTCTCTCACAAACAACTTCAGCCTTTCTTTTGTGATTATGGTGGCACAAAAATTTAAGAGGAAAACTAGTTTTCCACCATTTAAATAGGTTTAGGGTTTTTATTTTTCAAAATTGTAATTAAATCCCTAAGCTTTATGATATTTGCAAATCATTCCCATAATTTATTATCTGTTCAAAATAACACATCAGATCCTACACCAACAATCCTAACTATTCGATTCCCCATTTTAACATCTCAGATTTTTATTTGATTTATCCATAAAACTCATCTCGTTATTCCAAATAAATAAATTCTTCCCATTTTTGGGGTACGGATGTTACATTTACGGTCTGTAAACACCTGAACTTTCCCATCATACAAGTATGATCTCCAAATCTTTAGCGCAAACACTACGGTTGCCATCTCTAAATCGTGAGTAGGATAATTGCACTCATGTTTTCTTACCTGCCGTGAAGCATAAGTGATCATCCTTCTCTGCTGCATAAGTACACACCCAAGTCCAAACTTAGATGTATCAGTGTACACAACAAGGAGCATCTGGCTCTGGCAGCCAACACATGTGTGATAACTAACATCTCCTTAAGATATGGAAAGCTCTCCTCACACTCTAGCGACCACACAAAAGACACATCCTTACATGTGAGTTTAGTCATGGATTGAGCCATGCCAGCAAATCTTTTTCTGGATCCACTGAAATCCACTCTTATAAACAATATGACCTAGAAAACCAATCTCGCATTGTCAAAACCTGCATTTTCTCAGCTTAGCAGACAACTGCTGCTTCCACAGCTTCTGCAGAACTCTCCTCAAATGCTCTGCATGCCCCTCGGGACTCCTAAATACACCAGGATGTCATCGATGAAGATAATGACAAACTTATCCAGATACTCTTGAAAGCTTCTGTTCGTCAACCTCATAAATGCAGCTGACGCATTAGTCAACCTGAACGGCATAACCAGAAACTTGTAGTGCCCGTACCTTGTCCTGAAAGCCATTTTCCGGATATCCACCTCATCTATGGGAATCTGATGGTATTCCGATGCCAAGTCAATCTTTGAGAACCATGTAGCCCCTCTCAACTGGTCCAACAACTCATCAACCCTTGGCAAAGGGTAATTGTTCTCCACACTAAAACGGTTAAGCCCTCGGTAATTAATGCATAACCAAAAATTCCCGTCTTTCTTCTTAACAAACAAAACAGGTGCTCCCATGGTGAACTACTCGGTCTAAAAACCCTTTTCCAATAGCTCTTCTAACTATTTCTTTAGCTCCACCAACTCAGTTAGAGCCATTCTGTAAGGAGCCTTAGACAACAGTGCCAACCCCGGTTCCAACTCTATAGTGAAAAGATCAGACCTCGATGGCTGTAACCCTCTCTACGGCTGGAATACATCCTCAAACTCCCGAACAACCAAGATATCCTGCAAAGTAGATTCCCCGGCCTCACCCAACATCGATATAGTTGTCAGGTAGGCTTCACAATCCTACTGAATCAACCTCTCAGCCTGGATAGTGGAAATCACTATGCTCCCAAAAATTTGTCTTACTCCCTGATAAACCAGCTTCTTACCCGCTCGCTCAAAAACAACTCGGCCTCTATGACAATTGAGATGGACTCTGAACTTTCCAAGCCACTCCATACCCAAAAATAACATCATACAACAACATTGGACACACAATTAAGTCGGCCGGCATCAATTCTCCCACAATAAGAATGTCAATGTCTTTAGCAAAACCATGTGTCTTGAGCATGCGACCCCCAGCAACCCTCACCACTCCCGAATGATCACCAGACAGCTCGGTGTAACAAAACTGTGAGATGCTCTGGAATCAAACAAAACATGACTCTCTACCCCAGCTATACTTAAGGTTCCTATGTAAATAGTAAACTAAGACAAGAAAACACGAACACAAGGAAATAAATCTTAACACATAAGAATAAACAACTATAATGTGATAAAACTAACAAGTAATCGAGCTGCTTCTCCTCGCTCCACATATCATCGCGCCTAAAGCATATACTCGAGATGCTCCTGCGGTCCGCTTCAGGGGTGATGCCTCCTTGGTGCCTGATGAAATAAATTTGGACAGTTTGTCTTGATGTGCCCTGGTTCCTTGGAGTGGTAGCAAACCCGCTCGTCAGCTTTGATGCAATCCGCAATACGGTGCTCTGGACTACCACAATGGAAACACCGGTACCCTACACCAACAGTCTTAGAAGTGTCCTCCCATTTCCTCTTCTGCCCCTGATCACTGTCTGATTTACCTCCTTTGCTTAAGAGAATTATGAGGCTTTTTATGAACCCCAGATCCCACAGCCTGCACTCTAGACTCTTCCCTCATGCCCTCTTCGATCAAGGCTGCCAGCTCAACCAACTCAGCCACTGAAGCATAACTGCAAACTATGCAGCGGTTCCCAAGCTACAACAGCATACCACACAAAAGCCTACACACTTGAATTCTCTCATAATCAAGACCCCAACCAGTATACCTCTTGAGCCGGTTGAACTTGGTCTCATACTCTCTGACAGACCAGCTCCCCTGTGACAAATCTACGAACTTGCCCTCCATCTTATCCAAAGCCTCCTGCGGAAAATATTTGAGGTCGAATTCCTCCTGGAAATCATCCCAAGTCAAGACCAAATTACCCCTCTGTGATAATACAACCTCCCACCAAGTATGGACATCACCCTCCAGAAATGAACCGCCAAGTCAACTCGATACTCTTCAAAGCATCGGATAGAGTGGAAGTTCCGCTCCAATCTGGGCCTCCACTCATCTGCCTCAATAATTTTCAAAGCATCCGGGAGACGGATGTTACAATTCTCCCCCACTAAAATAGATTCGTTCTCGAATCTGTGAACTCCAAACCTCTCGCAAAAGGACACAACTACGAACCTTGCATTAGCTTTTCTCTCTAGACTCTGAGATGCTTTTCATTCTTACTGCGCTGAGCTATTCCAAAGATCCAGTAGGCGCATATTCATTCAAACCAAGTGGGGTCTTGTGGTGTCCAATTTTGGGAGTATTTGAACCAAGTATAGGCAATATTGTGTTGTGCCGATAGCAGAAAGACTATGGTGTGTTGTGCTGATAGCAGAAGGGCTGGAATGGTTATTGGTTGCTGAAAGAGAATATCTACTTCTCTTGGCGGGTGGATTATCTGTCACTCAAAGGATAACTGGTATTGAAAGTGAGATACGAATCGTGAGCCGAGAAAATATGAGGCAGACTAAGTAAGGTCCCTAGTGAGTGAATTTAGTGGTTTAGCTGTGTACACTGGTGGCTTCCAAGTGTGACCTGATCAGCTAAGTCTAGCAAGATCATAAAATCTCAAATGGCTTACCGAAACAACATCAGGAATCACACAGAAACCTGACCATTAAACACCACACAATAACGAGATTCCATAACACGGAACCCCATCAAACAGCATTAGGACAATGTTCTAATCAGCCAAACCAAGTATAGGATCAACACAATATGAGCCCTACAACCAAACCAAGTATAAACAATAATAACATGCACTACATATTCAATAAAACATCTGCCTTATTATTGGATATTAATGAAAATTACTTTGTTTAGTAACGCCGAAAATAACACAAGTAAAACGGCTTAATCAGCAAGAATATGAACACCAACGCAGCTAAACACCAACACATGTGACTTCAGATGAGTCGCCAGTGTGTCAACCCACTTGGAAATTTTGCGATTTCATCTTAGCTTCAGGTTCTCAAGTTTCCCTCTCAATCCCATGGCAGTCCCATAAGACACTTATCTTCAGAACTTTCTTCCTCTTTATCATTCAGACTCTGTGAACTAGCACCTCTAAAGGCCTTGCCTTTACAACCATACTCGCAAAGATGTCAGATAGAATCCCGGCCATTACCTGATCATCCTTATGTAGACATTTCTTTATCATAACAAGCTGAAATACATAATGAAATGCCCGCATTGTTGAAATATGTGATCTCTATGATAGAAGAATTCAAATCTAAGAGAAGGAGGGAAAGGAAACCTAGTTCACAAGGAACTAGAAGAAGTCTTGGTTAGGATGTAACTAGAAGAAAGGAAGCTGTTACATACTAACTAGAAGACTAACTAAGTGGAAAAGAGGAAGCAAAGGAGAGCATGGGGCGCCAGAACCAGGGCATGGGCACAAGCATGGAGGCGTCAGCAGCAGGGTATGGGCGCAGCTTGAACAGGAGTCAAACAGTGAGCTGCTCCCTTCCCTCCTCTCTTCTTCATGCAAACTCCTCTCTTCTCTCCTTCCTTCTTCACGCCTCTTCTCTTCTTCTCTATGTAAAAACTCTATAAATATACATGTAATGTGATGTAAAGAGTTGTGAATAAGAGAATAAGAAGATTAAAAGAGTAAAGGAAGCTTTGTTTATCTTCCTAAAGGCGCCGGTGGAGCTTTAGCTCTCCGGCGCCATGCTTCTCCTTAGTTCATCTTATTTCATCAACCATTATCATTCTCATTCTCATCATCATTCTCAAAAAATAATCCCTCATCACATCAATACTCACGCCACCATCTTCATCCTAAACAATCTCCAAGTATCCTAACCTCAAACTCCTTATCATTCTCACGCCACAACTATCACTCTCTCAATAATCCCTAAGCCTCCATACTCTTTAATTTCAAAATGGTATCAGAGCAAGTTGAGTGATCTAGCGCCTAATCTCTTGTTATTCTTCTAGCTCTCTACAAAGTCTTCTAATCTATAACCATACACTTTCTTAGTTCTATTCACTCTGAGATTAATATCCTTGAGATCATAAGATCTTCAAGTTGTGAAAGGACTAAGGGTGTGTATTGTTACTAGAAAATGATGACGAATTGAGGGAGATTTCGTTGGGCTCTCCTTGGCTCCTTGCCTTGAGGAACTCGTTTTTCTTTTGTTAAACACATGAGAGAGAGAGATTTTCTGGGGTAATTTGTTCCTCCCATGCGTTTTTAATAGGGTGTGTGTGAGAGAGTAAATATCTTTCTTTATGTTTCTTGTGTGTGGAGTCTAGATCCACATACAAAACTTTGAAAAGGGGTTGTATCAACATCAATCCCTCGGTGATCCTCTTTGGAAACAAGATCCAGAGGATTTTTAGAATCATTCATCCATGAAGAAGCTTGTCATGGCGTGATGGTCTTTGGTATGTATGGCGTGGGAAATAAGGCATCTAGGAGATGAAGAGTGTTTTTGGCGTGATGGTTTAGAAGAGGAGAAGGCTGGGTGGTGACCTTAAGTGGTGATCCAAGCAAGCTCCAAGTGAAAACAAATCATTGAACAGGAAGTAAAGTGGCTGGTGATCAAATGAAGACATCCAGCAAGAAAGAAGAGGAAGCATTAAACCGGCTGTACAAAAAACAGTCAAAGAAAGTGTGAATCTAGTTCACATAAGACTTCAAGGAAAATATGAGACAGCTCATAGTAAAACTTGGAGAAAAGGAGAAGCTTACCTTAGAAAGAGGAAGCTGAAGAAGGTTGAATCCTGGAAGAGACTTGCGGAAGAGAAGTGACAAGAGGAGTTCACATCTTTAACCCGGAAGAGACTTGCGGAAGAGACGTGACAAGAGGAGTTCACGTGGAAGGCTTGCATGAAACAGAGATGAAGCACAAGGCTGAGATGTTTCCTGCAAAGAAAAGGAAGTGGTCAATAATTTTTTGATCAAAGAAACACAGTTGATAAGAGGAAAATCAATTGTGGAAAAGAGGCGGTGAAGAGATAGTAAGCAATGTTTTTGGATGGGCTTGTGTTGTGATTCTTGAGAGTTTGATTCCAGTTATGGTGATTGGAAACTCACATTCGCTTGTAACTTCAAGCGTTAAGGAGGAGAAGAGTAAGGCTGCTGAGAGAGGTGAAACCTCAGAGGAAGAGGTTAAGAGCGATTGTTGCTCTGAGAAGAAGAAGAGCAACAGCGACTCAGTGAAGCTCTTGGCGAATTCTCAGCCTCTGTAACAGGCGAATCAAACTCTGCAAGACTCATTTCCAAGAAGTTCATGACTTCCAAAACCAGTCTCATAGGCTTATGCTATCTTTCATTGGTGAATCTTTCAACAAGCGGAAGATTCAGATGGTCCAAGAAGTAGTTGCTCCAAGGTATTGATTAAATGGTGCTTATGGAGGGTCATATTCTTCCACATGGTATTCATCCTCTCTTGAGGCCGAATCACTTGATCACTTGATCCAGGAGGTCTTGAGAGAGTGGTGATCATACTCAACCATGTGGCGATCCAAACGGAGCAATCTACAAGAGGAAGCTTGTATAGGCTCAAGCAAGCTATTCATGGTGGTGTTATGTGGAGGCAGATGATGTCCTTTGCGGCCTAATCCAAAATGGCTAGCAGACGAAAGCTTGTCCTATTTGGCAAGTGGGATAGATAGTCCAAGAGGAGGCGGCATCATTGGCATAATCAAGCTTAGTGCTCTTTCCTTTGCAAGAGTGGTCCCTTGGCAACGGGCTAGTCTTGAAGGGAAGTGTTGAAGAAGCGGTGAGCTCCAAATTATACAACGGTCTTCCTTGTCAAGT